>CM033651.1:34962590-35697111 GCA_019512145.1 Engystomops pustulosus | reverse complement strand
AATGTGCAGCAAAGACTTAACGGCTATGGAGAGGGCTCGGCCCGCGAGCCCTCTCCATGCACCGGAACCCTGCTTGCGCCGTACTAGTACGGCGCAAGTCGGGAAGGGGGTTAAAGGATATCTACCACCAGAATCAACAATTATAAACCAAGCACAGTGGCTTACTGTTATGGGTCCCCTCTTGCTGGATTTGCACTTCTTTTAGCTTCTTATGCACTGTTTTTTTTACCAAAAAAAGCTTTTCGAATTATGCAAATGAGCCTGAGGGGCTCCGGCCTCCATATGCAGCACCTCTGTCTCATTTTTAATGAAATGTTTACAGTCAGTATATTCCACTTACAATGTACTTTTTTGTCCAGCAGTTTTTCTTCCAGTCCCATTACCCCTATACAGATACATTCTCGTCTCTGCGGGTATTTAGTTTCCGGGGGGGGGGGGGGGGAATGGGGGGCGCGGTGGCCAAGGCTTTACCAGGCACCACCTCTGCTGCTGAAATATGTGACCTGACCCTTATTCAGATTACTTTTACCAGGAATACATTCTGAATGTAGCTGGTTTGCACTGTCTAGGCGAGAATTTGCTTACTCCAGCTTTACAATCAGGTTTTGTGGGCTGTAGTTTTGGGTTTCTACTTTACAGTTGGGATGGAGGAGTTGAAGGGGTTCCCAAAAAAGGTTTGGGGTTTTCTCTGGCGCATAGGCGGGAGATTACTGGCCTAGACTTGTGGTGTTTTGCACAATAATTGTTTGTGTCTTTGTTTAAAAATATTTCCAGTAATTTGAGGCTTTTGTTTTTCTAGTCACTATTGTGTCTTTGACAGGACGACACTAGAGGCCCGCTCTTATCTGCTGACCTTCCTATGGCTTGTTATACTATGAGGGACAAAATAAATAGATCTTTGTATGTTTTTGCAGAGGAGGGATGTTCGTGCTATCTATCACTCTTCTGCTTTTGAAGTTCTATCCTTTATCTTGGTCTTTTAGTATTTCATAATTTGCTTGTTTCTTGAATTTGCTTATGAAGGAGAGACGTATGTCTGGACTCCTGGACTGGTTGTCTGGGATTTAATTATTATTATTATTTTTTTTCATAGAGGGGGAAGGATTTTCTGAGCTGATTGTAAATAGTGTTTTATCCGCAGGCAACATGTTATAGAGCAGGAGGAGCTGAGCAGTAATGATGGGTCGTTTGTAAACGACGTGAGCCAGCTCACTAAACCCTGCCCCTAAATGGCTCACCACGCCCCCTTTAACCTGATAAATAGGGTTAAAAGTGGAGTGGTGTGGGGGGACTGATTGGCCTGCGGCTCCCTATTATATATAGGAAACCTACCACTTGATCCTGGCCAAAATGACCACCTCACACCACCCTCTGGGCTCTTTACCACTTACATATGTTTAGGGACAAAAAAACGATAGTTTAGGCAAAAAAAAGTATTCTATAATCTATATAAATGTGGCTTTGGCGCTTCACTTGGGTAAACCTGGCAATTCTGCCCACCTCCAATATTTAATTATGCACATGCGCGACAAGTGCCGAGTCGTCACCAGCTCTCGGTCCAAGGAGGAGGAACACAACGAAGATGGGGCGTGCATAATTGAATATCAGAGGTGGTCGGAATTGCCGGGGTGATGTAAGTGAAGCGCCAAAGCCAAATTTCTATAGAATACTTTTTTTGCCTAAACTATTGGTTTTTGTCCCTAAACAAAATATGTCCTGGGGTCAGTGGTAAATGGCCCAGACCGTGGTGTGAGGAGGTTATTTTGCCCGGGATCAAGTGGTAGGTTTCCTATATAATAGGGCTGTTCAGGAGCCAAAAGAGCCGGCTCTTATTAGTGAGTGTGGCAGTAACGCATGCATTTTCAATCAGAATAGCTAAGAAAAGGAGATTTGCCTGGTTACCGAACTGTTCACACATGCGTCTTGTAAACACAATGTTTATGCTGCACTCCACTCATGCTTTGGACATTGAAGAGTGCATCTAAACAACTGAATGTTTGAACGCACCCTAATGTCATAAATGTGTTCCAATTTGATGTTAATCCCCTTTTATGTCTTCGCAGCCTGTTACTGTCAGAGGATCATAATTCTACTGTTATGGGAATACATGTAGTGACTAAACTTTTTTTTATGTTTTTTCTTAGCAAATTGTGAGTCATTTAGTTTCACTTACTTTTTTTTTTTTGGAGGATTTGTGTGAGTTCTATATTTTGAGATGGATTTAGGTTCATGCTGTGTACACAGAAACTTAAGCACAAACGCACGAATTGATCCGTCATGTGATCGATTACATTCAAAAGCTCCTGCCCAAAAATGAGTGTCTTTATATTCATTTATTTTTTTCATGAACAAGAATTTACATTTATTGCTGAACAAACAAAAATTAACATTTATTAATATTCTGTAACCATTCCATTACATAACCCTCTGAATTTCACTCTATTTCCATGCACAATAATGTTTAGTGATGGCTCTTCTTGTTGGGGTAGCTGCTCATAGTCAGTGATTCCTCCCCCAGGTCACTACCTCTTGTAGTATGTAAATAATCTACTGATACTAATGTACAGCATGGAGGAGCTGCAGCAGTGACTGACACCAGGTCTTATTTTCAGGGGAGACTTTATATTTCTAAGCTGGAAAAAAATTATACTAGGTGCAGTTTTTTTTTTGCAATCGCAATAAAATTGTGCGGTGGAAAAAAATAACCCAAATTAAAGTCTTGTACAAATGATAATGTCAGAAGTAGAAGGCTCCTCTTATATACATCCCATACATATTGTGCCAGGTCTGTAAAATGCATAAACGCCCCGGACAAAATTCATGATGAATTTATTTGTAGATTGTTATTTTGTTGTCTAGGTAATTAATGAGCTTATCTAAACAGAAGTTTCCAGTCTGGTGTAAAGACCTCAAGTCTTTAAGATTTCACTGTAGGTTTTCACGTAACATCTAGTGCTGCCTCCGGGAAAGACGCTGCGTGTGAATTGACCTGTACATGCGGGGCTATTATGGCTTTGTTCATGAGACCTGCGTGTTTCCTGTGGTTAGTGCACAGCTCGGGGTTGTGCTGGCACAGCTATTGCTTATCTCTCATGTTGTAGATAAGGAGCCGTGCTGCCGTCCCTCCCGCGCCCCCTGTCTCCCCCCTTCCTATCAGCTGTACAGCCAGCACTAGTGTGTACGTGAGAGAAGGCTTCCAGCTAGTGGCGGCCCGCAGTCTCACGCCCCGCCCACCAGAGCTGACGTCATCCGGGAAGCTTTAAACCGCTGCTAGGCCGGTGCGGGTCTTCTCACGGAGCTGCCGGTAACCGGGGATGAGGCTGCGCACAGCGACAGGTACAGGAGCACACAGCGTGCCGCAGTGCTGCTGAGACTTGTAGTGCGGCCGCGGAGCCTCTGTGTAGTATACAGCTCATAGTCTCCATTATAGGTCAGCTCTGTGGCCTGTGCGGGAACTACAACTGCCAGCATGTCCTGATGTGCTGAAAAGGGGGTGATGTCCAGGGATTTGATGTCAGAAATTATGTATAATAATTATGATTAATATTATAATTTCCGATCAAGAAGTGCTTTATTATGTTTTGGTGGTACTGGGGGGAGGGGTGTACATAATATTTATAAAAGATATTGCAGAGTTTTTTTTCCTTTTCCAGATTTTCAAGGCATAAAGTAGAAGAATTTTTGATTTATTACTAAAAAAGAATGTTAGTTTGTTTCCTATTATCTTTTGTTTTTATCTATTATTGTTTTTACTTTACCTGGTCTTGGGGAAAGTGACCCCTGTGGTGACCTCACCGCTGGCACATCAGATCTTGGTATTTACCCACTTCATCCACAAATTATGAGCTAAACAGAGCAGATACAGGATTCTTTTGACTATTCCTCGGGTCCCAGGCGATCAGAGGGGTCTGACAATATTCCTCGATCTGGTAGACGGCAGGGTAGGATCTTTATTACCAGATTGGTGGGCATTTGATGCCCAGCACTTGTGATGATCAGCTGTGAATAGCACTGCCCACAGAGACTGAAGCAGACAGCTCATTCTATTATGTGTGCATGAAGGGTCATCACAGGCTTCACTCCCATCCTTGTTCCTTACTCATGGATGGATCTGTCTGGTTCTTATTATACTCTCTAGTAAACATCTGGTTGATGGGGATTCTAGGTGTTGCACTACCACTAATAATAATCTACCATCAAAATCCATCATGATAAACAATGTTAAATCAATGGTCTCCTTCCTTCTGATATTAACTTTTAAGATTATGCTGATGGCATTTACCAGAGCCTCTCAGTGTTGCAGCTTCACATGCAGTTATACTTTTGCAGGAGCACTTCCCCCTCTCGCTGTGTGCTGAAACTTCCTCTGCTACCTGTGATCACATCAGACACTGAGAGGGGGAAGTGGAGAGTCTCTGGTAACTCCCAAAGAACCTTTCTGTCTCATAAGCATCATTTTAAATGTTGATATTAGAAGGAAGGAGGCCATGGATAACAAATATACAAATGTCCCTGGTTTATCATGATGGATGTTGATGGTAGATTTCTTTTAATCTTGTATTAAAAGAAATCTGTACAGCACTGCAAAATAGCGCTATATTAATAATCATTATTATTTATTACAATCTATTGATAAGTTTTGCCTGCAAAAATTCAGGACAAGGATATGCTTATGGATAATAGGGTTGAGACATCCATAGAGAACTGCAAAGAGAAGAAGTTCACTGCATTAGAACATGATAGACGTGTCTGAAAATGTCTTTTTTTAGTGTGTTCTGTTCCACTCCGATAGCTGTCAGCTGAGTGTTATCTCTTGCACTTTCTGCTTTGCTCAGTTTTGGGGACCTCTCTGCTGAAGGCGTATCCACTAGTGACCAGAGGGATTGGGCATGATAAAACCCAATATGTCTGTACCACCCTTTAAATACTTACATAGTCTTGTAAGGGATACCTAGTAGCTGCTAAGACTACAATGTGTAAATCCCCCCTGATCAGCTGGAGGTCCTGTACCCCTTCCTGTGGGGGATTTTCACATTTTGGATACTTCTGCAGTAGAAGTTGCTGTTTTTCCTTGGCCGTCCTGTAAACAGGCTTGAATGTTTCCCTCTTGTGGCCCCAGTCTTCATGGTTTCCTAGTATGAAGGAGTTCTAGGAATGTGACATTGACTTACTGTACTGCACTCTGTCCTCAGCGCTCAGCCCTCAGATCTCCTTTTGCTCTGGATTCCTAAAGGGATTTCGGGTTTCTCTGATTCCAAGGAAAAGGGAGTGTCCGTGTCCACAGGAACTGATATAACTAACCTGTTTAATTGATTGTGTTTATGTTATAGACAAATAACTACTCCATACATTATATGTGTATCCTCTGTCCTATTAGAACTGCCGAAAATAATGGATGAGCAAGAACCTCGTTCCTCTTCCCAAGATCCACTTTCAAAATGCCTCCAAGCCAAGAAGGAATTGGAAACTGCTATTCAGGCGCTGCTAAAAGCAGAACAGCAAGTGAAAGACAACGGCAGAGAGGTACAGGATAGCACCATAGGGGGATTTCCAGTGCATGTATTTCTGTATCTGTTTGCAGTTTTGTTTTTGCACTTCTAGCTGCCCTCCATAGATCTGCTTAGGTTTGCATCATTTTGAACAATAGTCAGAAATTAGCTCTATGGAGAGGGGTCACTTGTTGTATTACACAGCTGACAACTGCAGGTTACTGCTACAGTCAGTGCTGTCACTGATCACCGCCATCAAACCTGACCACAGCACCAAAGACGTCTGCATGTGGCTGCCGCCATCTTTAAATACTGATCTACAAAACCATGCCATCATCAGAGGGTGCCAATGTTAAAGGCTCCTGTAGCTGTCATAAGCATATCTAAATGTAATATAGAAACAGTATATTCCAAATTATATTGTTGTACAATAGTAAAAATATATACATAAACGTTCAAATTCCCTTCCCTAGAACACACATAAAAATAATGGAGTATAATCATAAGCATGATGGGTTATCCCCATGTATCAAAATGTAAAAACGATTATTTCCGGCAGTGAACCCCATAACCCGAAAATGGCGACCAAATGTCCTTTTTTGCAATACATAAAGATATTTTAAATTAAAACATAATAAAACGTATTCAAATTTGTTATCTCGGTGATTGCACCGACCCAATGAATAAAGTGGAGGTGTTATTTGGATTGTACAAGAAAAGCACATAGGAATATGGTGTGGGAAAATAGGAAAATACCACAATGGGAATTAACTTTTTTTTTTTTTTGTACCAATAGAAAGTACAACTTTTCCCGCAGATGATAAGCCCTTATATGTGTCTATAAATAGAAATGTTTTTAAAAGATATGGTCTGCAGAAACAGGGGAGTCGAGGGTTAAATTACAATTGTAGTGTAATAAACATCAGGATCTTCCGACAACTTGTAGACTCGGATGTTGTTACATGTGTACAGTTGATGATATTCATTCACCAAAACACAGAAATGATGAGACCTGTGGCCTGTGCAACAGTCAAGGCAAAGTAATAAAAGTATAAGAGCCCTTCTTTGAGGCAGGAATAGTATGACGTATTTAATCCCGAGTATTCGGTTCCATCCAGAATTAGTTCATCCAGTGAAATGAAGTATATTGTACATGGATGTAAATCCTATTTTTATATAGAAAATGCTTCAATATTTTTTTTATGTTTGAATAATCTGTGTGGATTATGCCAATGATTTGCTTGTCCTCTTGGACACGTATGGATGGGGCCGTTTCTCAATCATTCATTTATCATAGGCCTCAGAGTTAAAGATAGTGAACAATTTCTTGTACTGACTAGGAATGTATTTTCAATGTCTGCAGGTGAAGGCCCAGATCCAGTCCTGTATTAGTCGACACCTTGAGTGTCTACGCAGTCGTGAGATCTGGCTTTTGGAGCAGGCTGACCTAATACAGCAGCTGAAGGAGGAGGCCCTGCAACAGCAAACCCTGCAGCTTTACTGGGTAAGATTAGTAGTCTAATATGAGCCCCATAAAGTATACTTGGTTCTGCGGTGCCATTGTATAGAATGTGCCCATTGACTTCATGTCACTGCCCTTATGGTTACTCAGAAGCTGTTTTTATTTTTATCTTTTCATTGTTTTGTAGCTATTGGGACAATTCAATTGCCTGATTCACCAACTGGAAACCCCTCACAGTAATGATCTCGCCAATCAGATTACTGTTTGCCTGGAGAGGTATGTGCCCTTAACAAAGTTACAGATGTAAACATGTATCTACTTGTAAAATCTTAAGGATGGTTCCTTAGAGAAAATCTACCATCAAAATCAAGCACTCTGACTATGGTAATGTTCTTATATTCGTTATCCGTAGTCCCGTTCCCTCTAAAATTATGCTAATGATCCTGACAGTCTCCTGGGGAATGTGCAGCTTCAAAGGCTATTGCACAAGGTGGGATAGTGGGAACGCTCATGTACAGGGTAACAGCCTTTGAAGCTACAGCATGGAGGGGTCCTGGTAACACCCTCGGAAGCTCCTCAGGACCATTTAGAATAATGTTAAAAGTTGATTTTAGAAGGAAGGAGGCCATGGATGACAAATATAAGATGATGACCACAGTCATGGTGCCTGGATCTTTGAGTAAGTGCCCCTGGTTTATCATGATGGATTTTGAGGGTAGATTTAAAGTCTATTTTGTTACAATCATTATTATATATATATATATTTTTTATCTCTTCTTCTCCCAGGCTGGGTAGCCTTGCCTTGACACCAGAGGAGTCTTCTGCCATGCAGTTTGAAGCCGATGTGGCTTTTCTCAGAAAAGCAATTACGTCATTTGGATCAATAAAAACCATGGTAGGTAGCCATGACCTCTGTTCTCCTATGTATAATGGAAGTAAATTAGATGATGCTGGAAACCTCTACACACAGATAACTAAGGAGATATGAAAATAAGAATGTGCTCTTTACTTTTTGAGCCTTTTTTTATTTTGCGAAAATTTATTTCCTAGAACTGTGACGAAATGCCAGAAAATGTTAGCACTGCGCCTTGTAGCTATGTGTCCCAGAATCCTTGGCTTCTCAACAATTGCTACGTTGCTGGAATAGAACAGGTAATAAACTTAAGATTTTATTGCTTCTAATTTGTCTTGTAGGGATAATTAGTGTCCACATTTATATATGAGTGACAAAGCGTGGAATAGGCGCGGTCACCATCCTGTAATATTTACACTGTGTGTGCTAATTGGATATGTTACTTGATAAAGTAAAATTCTTTTTTTTTTTAAATTGTGTTCTCTTCACAGAAACCTCTGTCTGTCTTTCTGAACACCCCTCTGTCAGACTGGCTTCTAGAAGGCAAAGTAACGAACATAAACCAGTGTCCTGCTCTGCATATCCCCAGCTCTTCTCCTCAGGACTGGCTTTTAAAGACGCAACTTACGGAGCCCATCATGGTATGTCCAGGTCACTTTGTGAACATTAGCCTAGTAGTTGTGATGTAAAGGCCTTTCCCATCTGTGTGGTATGACACCTTAGCCCTATTTACTGGAATGAGGATGAGCTTGAATACCAGACCTCGCGTTGATTCTCTAATCTAGTGCACCTTTATCTTGATTATGAAGTGAAGTCCTTTCTTCTTTTGAGTTTGATATATATTTGTTCATATTTCAGACATCAGAAGCCCCTGATCTTCCTGCGTATAACATGGAACAAGTCTGGGGGAAGTTGGGGGAATTACACCATTGGCTTCTACAGTCGGAAAACAAGGATGGCGTCGCTGAGAAGACCGGAGCCCGCACCCGGGATAGTTCAGTTTCAAGCTCCTCTTTTTCCTTTGAAAAAGTAGATGACGAGGATATTGACCTTCCCAATGATGAAGAGATGGATCTGTCAGATTGGCTAATCTCTCCCGAACAAACCGAACAGTCTGAAGTTGTGGACAAGTGGAGGTTCGTCTTCCAACCTTTTTTAGAGGATTATAGTATTACCGACTGGCTTCATAAAGTGGAGACCTGCGGTAATCGCTGTGGAGGAAAAATTGCTTCCCTGGAAATAGAGAATCTAGGGAACCTCAAGTGCCTGAATGAGCAGCTTGGAGGAAAGAAGACGTCAGGTCCTAGCAATGACATGTGGCTCTTAAAGGATTCTCAGCCGCACATTAATATAGAAGAAGTCTGTAGAGCTAATGAACCCTGCTCTACCTTCTCTGAATGTGTCTGTGATGAAAGCTGTGAAAAAGAAGCTCTGAGGAAGTGGCTCTTAAAGAAAGAAGGAAAAGATAAGAATGGGATCCCTTTAAATCATGAGCACAAGCCTAAAACAAATGCATGTGAAAAGTCAAATCCTTCCAACAACATGTGGCTACATCCCTGCAGAGCTGTGAACTCTGAAGAGCAAAGCTGTACCAAGGCGACGGAAGAATGTGACCCCTCCCTTAGGCATTTTAAATCCTTGCTTGAAACGCCATTGAACACCTGGGTTCTCAAAACCAACGTGACCGAGAAAAAGATTGAACAAGAAACTGCTGACAGTAAATATCAGAATCCCCTGGTAGAAACACTATCTCCATTCCATTTGCCTCTAGACGCCAGCTGCTGGGTGTTGTCCTCCAAGAACACCGATAACAACATGGAGAAGCCAGAACAACCTGCACTGGAGGATAAGTGGCTTCTACGTAAAAAAGCACATGTAAGTAACCTGATAATGTGCAGCAGCATCTTGATCTCTGCAGATAACGTGATCATTCAGTAAAAATCACTCTATTCTGGCAGTTCCATTGATGTGATATTGGGACTATTCATGTGGACTATGGTCTTGTGAATGCTGGGGTCCCAGTAGTCCATGATCATTGGTTTGTCTGTCCAGGCAGTCTCACCTCTATATAAGGGATAGTCTGGAACCTACAGATGGTAAAATTCACTGGCATAGAAACTTAGCTGTGGATTATTCTAAAATCACTGCTGAACATAAATTGGTAGTTTGGCTGTGCAGGAGATATTTTGCAGCTTACAAGTAGCACAAAGATAGAAAGTTGCAGGGTAAGTGTTAGCAGAATTCTAAACGCTGCTCTGAGTTTGCAGAAATGTTGTATTTCAAGCTTTGTGACAGGACAATAAAAACCACATATAATGGTGTCCATGGGTGAAAGTAATCTTTAAGGTGTGCGCTGTGCGTCAGCTTAGATTTTATAAAATTGCCATCACTTTATGGGGACAAGGGTCACTGGACACCTATTATACTTAGAATAATTATCATTGTATTTTAGGAATATTATGGCCTTCCCAGTGTTTGTGACCTCTTCGCCTGCATGAAGCTAGCAGCTGACAAAGACCAGTGGCTGCACCGTACACCTCTACAGGTAATCTTCTCCTACATTGTACAGTCTGAGTGGTTGATGATAAATCGGTTATAGAAAGTCACCTGTGGGGGTCACTAAGGAGCTGCCTAATGGCTTCCTGCTATCCCCGGTTCAGTACGTTGGCTACTTTGCCAAGTCAGGTGAGATAGGGTGGTAGTAATGTCTCTGCTGTTTTTTGTCTGCCTTTGAGTTTGATTGCATTTTATACTGTTGGAGCTCCAACAGTGACCGGACCCCCACAGACAAGCCCAAATAAGCCTCCAGGATAGAGTAGCTTCATACGTGGTTATCCCTGGTAATGCATTGCTCCTATTTTATAGTCCTTTAACAAGGATGAGTATTCTTGTCCTGATGATTGGGCTGGCACTGTGAGTGTCAACCTGATCAGCAACCTGGTCACTGCTGTGTCTGCCCTGCAAAGAGATCTCTCCCTGCAGGGCAGTTTAACCCCTCAACTGCCATGCGTAAGCTTTATCACAGCAGCTAAGGAGAGAGTGAGAGTGAAAAAAATCAAGTTTTAAACACACAAGAAATAGCTGTATTAAATACATAAAAAAAAAACACACACACACACACACACAAAATTGTTGTCGGTTACGATCTTGACCTATTTCAAAATTGCCATTTTAGTGCTTTTTACCAACCCACAATTGAAAGAAAAAGCAAACAAAAAGTCAGACGTACCCTAAAAAAAACTTATAGCCTTAAGAATATGGTGACACATGAAGTAGTAAAACATTAGAACACCTTTACATGTTTGGTAGAATCATTTTCTCATGTCTTTTTGTTTATACTGCTCGGTGAGCTGCGTAGAAGTTCTAATAAGTAGCAGAATGGCTGTTCTATTAGGTTTCCTCACAGGAAGGGTTAATAATATTTTAGCAGTATGCTATTTTACCATTAAAGTGAAGGCACTGGAAAAATACCTAAAGGTCAAAATAGGCCTTGTCCTTGAATGGTAAATGAAATGAGAACATTTTCCTGGTTCCTTAATGGTTTCCTATTCCAGGTCCAAATAGACCCACAAAGTGTTAGCTCTGTAAATGACTTTCTTGTACGGTATGTTGAGGGGTCAGGAGTCCAATGAGCGGCCTGTTTTATATTTTTTTTTTGTTCCATGTTTTTTAAAAAAGCCACCAGTTAGAACACCCCTTTAATATTGCTGAATGTCAAGTCTACTTATCCCCTGAGTAATTCTCTGTTTCTTTTTTGTAGATGTGAAGGACCTTGTGATTGATTCCCCCTGAAACACTTCTCGCTGACTTATACGCACATGGATTTTCGATCTCTTCTGATGCTTTTTATTGCCATCACAAGTGTTCAGCTGCCGATCATTGACATGTACTGAAATCTGGCTTTTCATACGATACTCGAACCTTTTGTGTTCAGTTTATAAGATTTTAAGAAACTCCACTACTAGAATATTGCACCAAGATCAGCAAGTCTCCAGTAACTTCATATGTGATGACAGAACCTTGGGCAGGGAGAGGGGGGAAGAGGGGGGGGGGGGACTCTCAAGATCAGCAAGTCTCCAGTAACTTCATATGTGATGACAGAACCTTTCTTGCTCATGTATCCACATAGCTGGCATGTAACCTAAGATGGGAGACACTTGTCACTCTGTGTTATACCCTAGGGCAGTGGTGGCGAACCTATGGCACGGGTGCCAGAGGCGGCACTCAGAGAAGGTTCTGTCATCACATATGAGTTACTGGAGACTTGCTGCTATTTGGTGCAATATTCTAGTAGTGGAGTTTCTTAAACTTTATAAACTGAACACAAAAGGTGAGTATCGTATGAACAAGCCACAATTTCAGTACTGTCAATCGGCAGCTAACACTTGTGATGGCAATAAAAAGCATCAGAAGAGATCGAAAATCCATGTGCGTATAAGTCAGCGAGAAGTGGTTCAGGGGGAATCCATCACAAGGTCATTCAATCTACAAAAAGAAAAAGAGAATTACTCGGGGATAATAATGACTTGACATTCAAGCAATATTAAAGGGGTGTTCTAATGGTGGCTTTTTAAAAAACATGGAACAAAAAAAAAAATATAAAAACAGGCCCCTCATTGGACTCCGACCCCTCAACACCGTACAAGAAGTCATTCAGAGCTAACACTTTTGGGTCTATTGCTGGACTGGAATAGGAAACCATTAAGGAACCAGGAAAATGTTCTCATTCATTTACCATTCAAGGAAAGGCTATTTTGACTTTAGGTATTTTTCCAGTGCCTTCACTTTAATGGTAAAAATAGCATACTGCTAAAATTATTAACCCTTCTGTGAGGAACCTAATAGAACAGCCATTACTGCCGACTCTATTAAACTTCTAACGCAGCTCACCGAGCAGTATAAACAAAAGACGAGAAAATGATTCTACCAAACATGTAAGGTGTTCTAATGTTTTACTACTTCATGTTTGTTCACCATATTCTTAAGGCTATAAAGTGTTTTTTTAGGGTACGTCTGACTTTTGTTTTGCTTTTCTTCAATTGTGGGTTGGTAAAAAAAAGCACTAAAATGGCAATTTTGAAATAGGTCAAGATCGTAACCGACAACAATTTTGTGTGTGTGTGTGTGTGTTTTTTAATGTATTAATACAGCTATTTCTTGTGTGATTTAAAACTTTGATTTTTTTCATCTCCTCTCTAGCTGCTGTAGTGATTAAAGCTTACGCATGGCAGTTGAGGGGTTAAACATGCCCTGCAGGGAGGATCTCTTTGCAGGGCATGACACAGCAGTGACCAGGTTGCTGATCAGGTTGACACTCACAGTGCCAGCCCAATCATCAGGACAAGATATCATCTAACTTGTTAAAGGACTATAAATAGTGAGCAATGCATACCAGGATACCACGTATGAAGCTACTCTAATCCTGAGGCTTTTGGGCTTGTCTGGGGTCCGGTCACTGTTGGAGCTCCAACAGCTTAAAATGCAATCCAATCCAAAGGCAGACAAAAAACAGCAGAGACATTACGCCACCCTACTCACCCTACTTGGCAAGTAGTAGCCAAGTACTGAACCGGGGATAGCAGGAAGCATTAGGCAGCTCCTTAGTGACCCCAAGGTGACTTTCTTACCGATTTATCATCAAACACTCCAGACTGACATGTAGGAGAAGATTACCTGTAGAGTGGTTACGGGCAGCCACTGGTCTTTGTCAGCTGCTAGCTCATCATGCAGGCGAAGAGGTCACAAACACTGGAAGCCATATATTCTAAATACAATGTAAATTATTCTAAGTATAATAGGTGTCCAGTGACCCTTGTCCCCATAAAGTGATGGAATTTTATAACTAAGCTGTAAAGCCGCAACCTTAAAGATTACTTTCACCCATGGACACCCATTTAGTGTTTTATTGTACTGTCACAAAGCTTGAAATACAACATTTCGGCAAACTCAGAGACGTTTAGATTTCTGCAACATTACCCCTGCAACTTTCTATCTTTGTGTACTTGTAAGCTGCAAATATCTCCTGCACAGCCAAACTACCAATTTATGTTCAGCACGTGATTTTAGAATAACCAACCCCGCTAAGTTTCTTATGCCAGTGAATTTTACCATCTGTAGGTTCCAGACTATCCCTTATATAGAGGTGAGGACTGCCCTGGACAGACAACCCAATGATCATGGACTACTGGGCCCCAGCATTCACAAAGACCATAGTCCCATGACTTAGTCCCAATATCACAGGCTAATGGAACTGCCAGAATAGAGTGATTTTTACTGAATGATACGTTATCTGCGAGCAGAGATCAAGATGCTGTTGCACTATTATCAGGTTACTTACATGTGCTTTTTACGTAGAAGCCACTTATCCTCCAGTGCAGGTTTGTTCTGGCTTCTCCATGTTGTTATCGTGTTCTTGGAGGACCAACACCCAGCAGCCTGGCGTCTAGAGGCAAATGGAATGGAGATAGTGTTCTTCTACAGGGGATTCTTGATATTTACTGCAGCAGTTTCTTGTTCAATCTGTTTCTCGGCTCACGTTGGTTTTGAGAACCCAGGTGTTCAATGGCGTTTTCAAGCAAGGATTTAAAATGCTAAGGGAGGGGTCACATCTCTTCCGTCGCCTTGTGTAAAGCGTTGCTCTTACAGTTCACAGCTCTGCAGGGCTATGTAGCCACCTGTTTTGAGATTAGACTTTCCATGCATGTTTTAGGCCCTGCTGATCGATTTAAAGGGATCCCATTCTTATCTTTTCCTTCTTTCTTTAAGAGCCACTTCCTCAGAGCTTCTTTTTCACAGTTTCATCACCAGCAACATTCAGAGAAGGTAGAGCAGGGTTCATTAGCTCTACAGATTCTTCTATTTAATGTGCGGCTGAGAATCCTTTAGAGCCACATTGTCATTGCTAGGACCTGACGTCTCTTTCCTCAAGATGCTCATTCAGGACTTGAGGTTCCTAGATTCTCTATTATCCAGGGAGCATTTTTCCTCCAACAGGGATTACCGCAGGTCTCCACTTTATGAAGCCAGTCGGTAATACTATGATCCTCTAAAAAAAGGTTGGAAGACGAACCTCCACTTGTCCACAACACTTCAGACTGTTTGTTGCTCGGGAGACAAGATCAGCAAGTCTCCAGTAACTTCATATGTGATGACAGAACCTTCCTTGCTCATGTATCCACATAGCTGGCATGTAACCCAAGATGGGAGACACTTGTCACTCTGTGTTATACCTTACGGGCTGCATTACTAGCACAGATGCAGACCCAGCGTTATGTCTACCTTGGGCAGAGCGTATTTGTTAGGGTAGAGTCAGACAGTGTGGTCATGGGCACCACGGGTCAGCAGGGAAAACCCCCACAAAACACAAATCCTAAATGTAACTCTATAATCATTTGGGTGAGATTGTTGTAGCTGAATGCTCAATTTTAAACATTTTAAATTTTGTTTCGGAGTTGGGTTACTTCAAGGCACATTTCTTTTACGTGCAGTGATCCGGGCAGCTTATCTGTTCTGGTCATTCTTATTTTAGCATTTTGCACAAAATGATGGGACAGAGGCAATTTCCTAGTCTCTTTAATTCTTAGATATTCTATGTAAAAGAAGTCATCATTGCTTCCAAATATCTGTCCATTTACAGAGTAAACCTATATATTTTTATTGACTAGCTAGTTTTGGAAGCATATCTTTTATTTTTTTGTTTTTTAATTTAACCCTTTGATGTTGAGTTGGTGCCTGTGTTGTCATTGCACTTGCATCAGTGACAAGATATGACGTAAATATCAGCCAGGCTGCTATATAAAGGTTGGCAACTTAGGCTTTTCAGCTAGCGGATACCTGTCTCTTTCTCGTAGGTCATGTGCTGTCATGTCCTGTCTGACTTTAAGGCGTGTTTACGTGCCATGATCTGGTCACTTTAAAGTTTGACTTAAAATGACTTATTAATCCACCTTGGTCTGTGCAATCGTCTCCAATGTAAAATTTTACTTTACCATTTATTATTCCATTAAAGCGTTCTAGCAATAAAAATCCACTTTTTGTGTGTTAATTGGTTTCATTTTCTTATTGCATGTGTCTCTGGCAGCAAGTTCCCCAAAAAATAAGACACAATCTTTCATTGTTATTTTGCTCTGAAAATTCGGTTAGATCTTGTTAGAGATTTTTATCTAAGGCTTAACTGCCCTTACTTAAGTTGTACAGGTGACTTTCAAATAACTCTTTCATGACTGCCCCTGGGGCTTGAACACAAACCAAGACACATGTCAGTCTCTTAGTGTATGTAAAGATCTTCTTCCCCTTTATTAGTCTCAGCTGCATGTATAAAACACAAAATCATCAGGAAAAAGGCGCGTGACAAGGAGATAAGGTGCTTAGATGCTATTGGCCATAATGCATTTTACCAGGACATTCTGTAAGACATTCTCCCAAACGGTTAATGAATTGTGCACTGTCTTCCCAGACCTTGTTCACAGACATGTTTATACTAATTTCCCTGGGAATAAAGAGATAAGCTGGCTTGAGTAAGAATATAGAACTAAAGATGAAGTACAGACTGGATTCTAATTAATTGTCAAAGGGAATTAGCTGACAAGCGAGCAAACAGGTTACATAAAAGTTTGACTCATGACATTGTAATGAGGTATCCCCTCAGTTGTCTTTTTTTCTAAACTGAATAATCCCAAATTTTGTAATCTGTCATTGTAGTCTAGCTCCCCCCTCCCTAAAATAAGTGGCCCCAATACTGACCCCTGTGGCACTCCACTGGTAACGTCAACCCAATCTGAGAATGTGCCATTAATGACCACCCTCTGTTTTCTATCACTAAGCCAATTACTTGCCCAAATACACAGATTTTCCCCTAGTCCCAGTAGTCTCATTTTATGTACCAACCTTTTGTGCGGCACTGTGTCAAATGCCTTTGAAAAGTCCAGATGTATAACATCCACACGGTTACCCCAGGTCCAGTCTGGAAGTTACCTCCTCGTAGAAACCAATCAGATTAGTGTGACAGGGCCGATCTCTCATAAACCCAGAATTAAAACATTAAATCGAAGAGAATCCTACTGGATATTTAGACTGGACTCTCTTCACCCGCATGGGTTAAACGAAGCAATAGAATCTGTATAACAAAAGGCGAATATTCCAAAAATAAGAAATCAAAAACTTCATCAGGGACGCCTATCAATCGCACACAAAGACAATATTGTCCTTGCAGACTTGGTATCAACTAGGAGTGTACCCCTCAGATGATCCACCTCCCGAGCACACGAGATTCCTGGACTTTCCTTGCAACTTCGAGAACGTCTACACGCACAGATACTGCCTTTAAACCAACTGAATCAATTAATGCATTCTCCATAGATGGCCACGAGTCATCTCCCGCAAGGAGAAGAGGTAGTTTGTCCCATCCCGGCTTCCGTAGCGTACCGAGTTGCTAGGGTAACCATCGCAGTGATTCCCGTAGTTTACTGAGTCGCTGGGGCACCCCGGCGGGTACCGGGCGCCACTCGTTGTGATCTAGTAGTGCACCATAAAGCCAAATCTTCTACAGATGTTGTCTGAGAGTCATGACAAAATATATTTCGTGGTCGGGAACGTTATTAAAAATTTTCTTACATTTCTGTGCAGAGTTGGCTAAGCATCATATGGCGTGTGTGGTTGTCTTGGCAACTAGATGGACTCCGGAAGTAGCGGAGAAGTGGGGAAGCCAGCGGCATACCTATTTAGAGAAATAGCCTAAATGTAGAGAGAGGGAGCCAAGATGGAGAGGTGCATAATTGATCTTACTTAGTTGAATCGCTGTGTTTGCACGTGTTCGGCAGCGATTAGTAGGTTGCCCCAGCGACTCAGTAAACTCGTAATCATGCGATGGGTTACCCTAGCACTGACATCTTACCTCAAGCCTGAAGGTCGCTCCGAAGCGCCGATGGACAAAACTACCTCTTCTCCTTGCGGGAGATGACTGTGGCCATCTATGGAGAATGATTAATTGATTCAGTTGGTTTAAAGGCAGTATCTGTGCGTGTAGACGTTCTCAGAAGTTGCAAGGATAGTCCCGGAATCTCGTCCGTGCTCGGAGGTGGATCATCTGAGGGTGCCACCCTACGTTGATACCAAGTCTGCAAGGACAATATTGTCTTTGTGTCGATTGATAGGCGTCCATGAAGTTTTTGATTTCTTATTTGGAATATTCAACCTTTTGTTATTAACAGATTCTATTGCGTTGCTTGTAAACCCATGCGGTTGAAGAGTAGAGTCCAGTCTAAATATCAGTAGGATTCTTCGATTTAATTTTTAATTCTGGGTTTATGAGATAGATCGGCCTGTCACACTAATCTGATTGGTTTCTACGAGGAGGTAACTTCCAGACTGGACTGGGTGTACCGTGTGGATGTTATACATCTGGACTTTTCAAAGGCATTTGAACCCAGTGCCGCACAAAAGGTTGGTAATATAATGAGACTACTGGACTAGGGGAAAATCTGTGTATTTGGGCAAGTAATTGGCTTAGTGATAGACAAACAGAGGGTGGTCACTATAATGGCACAATTCTCAGATTGGGTTGACGTTACAGTGGAGTGCCAAGGGGTCAGTATTGGGGGCACGTTATGTTAGGGAGGGGGGAGCTAGGGACTACAAGACAATTACAAATGTTGGGATGTATGTCAGTTAGAAACAAAAGACAACTGAGGGATACCTCATTACACATTCATGAGTCACACTTTATGGTACCTGTTTGCTCGCTTGTCGCTAATTCCCTTTGAACAATTATAGAATCCAGTCCTGTACCTCATCTTTAGTTCTATAGTCTTACTCAAGCACAGCTCTATCCTTTATTCCCAGGGAAAATTAGTATAAACATGTTGTGAACAAGGTGGGAAGAAGTGCACACTTCTAATTTAACCGTTTGGGAGAATGTCTTAACAGAATGTCCTGAGTAAAACGAATTATGGCCACTAGAACTTAAGCACCGTTAGTCCCTTGTCACGCGCCTTTTTCCTGATGATTTTGTGTTTTATCATTCGAGCTGAGACTATAAAGGGGAAGAAGATTCTTTTACAACACTAAGAGTACTGACTGTGTCTTGGTTTGTGTTCAAGCCCCGGGGCAGTCATGGAAAGAGTTATTTAAGTCACCTGTATCAACAATTAAGTAAGGGCAGTTTATATATAAGCTCTAGATAAAATCTCAACAAGATCTAACCCAATTTTCAGAGCACACTAACAATGAAAGATGTGTCTTTATTTTTTGGGAAAGGCAGTATCTCCTTACCAACTTACTGCCAAGACACAATGCATAAGAAAATTAAACCAATTAAACACAAAAAGTGGATTTTTTATGCTCAGAACGCTTTAAGGAATAATAATGGTAAAGTAAAATTTTTACATTGGAGACGATTGCACAGACTAGGTGGATTATAAGTAAAATTACTTTAAAAAGTGACCAGAATCATGGCACGTAAACCGCCTTAAGTCAGACAGGACAATGGACAGCACATGACCACTAGAAAGAGACAGGTATCGCTAGCTGGAAAGCAAAGTTGCCACCTTTATATAGCCAGCCTGGCTGATATTCGTCATATCTTGTCACTGAGCAAAATGCAATGACACAAACAGTACCAACTCAACTCAAGGTTTAAATTAAAAAACAAAAAATAAAAAGATTATGCTTCCAAAAACGTCGTCACTAAATATCTAGGTGTCTACTCTGTAAATGGACAGGATATTTGGAAGCAATGATGACTTCTTGTATACATACAATATCTAAGAATTAAAGAGACTAGGACATTGCCCATGTCCCATCAATGTTGTGCAAAATGTCTAAAATAAGAATGACGAAGAAAAAGCTGCCCGGATCCACTGCAGTAAAAGAATGTGCCTTGAAGTAACCAACACTCCCAAACAAAATTTAAAATAGTTTAAATTGAGTCTGTCAGCTGTACAACAACTCTCACCCAAGTGACTATGAGAGTACATTTAGGATTTTGTGTTTTGTGGGGGTTTTCCCTGCTGACCAGTGGTGCCCATGACCCACACTGTCGACTATACCCTAACAAATACGCTCTTCTCCAAGGTAGACTAAGATGGGGTCTGCATCTGTGCAGTAATGGCACCCTAGGGCAGTGATGGCGAAACTTTACGACGAGTGCCCAAAACTCCAACCCCACCCCCCTTAATTTGATCGAGGGCCGGGTGCCAATAAAATGAAATTCAGTGACTTATTGCTCCCTTGTTCTTCAACTTTCATCGATTGCTCCTGAGGACACCACAGTAGAAGAATGGAAAACTTTGCTTCATTTTAGGCTTCTTTCAGGTCCCTTGTACACTATTATTGAGGGTTTACAGCGGGACAAGGGGCCAACAGAGGTCCTCCAAAGATATTTGGCCGTGTCATACTCATTCTCCCTCTTCCTACAGTTTAAGTAGAGAAGAAAGTAATTCAAAAATTGACTGGAAGGCAGTATCATTTTAAGTGGCCGCAACTGCAATACTATTCTTTGAGTCCGTCCTGGTGTGCTGGGCCATGGCAAGTGCCCCAGAAAGGGCTCTGAGTGCCGCCCCTCTTGCACCCGTGCCATAGGTTCGCCAGCCACTTGCCCTAGGTGTTATAACACAGTAGCTGACAAGTGTCCCCATCTTAGGTTTACATGCCAGCTATGTGGATACATGACAAGAAAGTTCTTGTCATCACAATATAAGTTTACTGGAGACTTGTGATCTTGGTGCCTATTCTGTATGGAGTTTCTTTAAATCTTAGTCACTGAACACAAAGAGTTGTTTGAGTATGTATGAAAAGCCACCATTTCAGTACAATGTCATGTCGGCAGCTACAACACTTGTGATGGCAATAAAAAGCATCAGATAGATCGAAAATCCATGTGCGTATAAGTCAAGCGAGAAGTGTTCGGGGGAATCAATTCACAAGGTCATTCAATCTACAAAAGATAAAAGAGAATTACTCGGGGGATACACTAGACTTGCACATTCAGCATATTAAAGGGGGTGTTCTAAACTGGTGGCTTTTTTAAAAAACATGGAACAAAAAAAACAATATATAAACAGGCCGCTCATTGGATCTGACCCCTTCAAGACCGTACAGAAATCATTTACAGAGCTAACACTTTGTGGGTCTATTGGACCGGCAAAGGAAACCCATTTAAGGAACCCCAGGAAAATGTTCTCATTTCATTTACCATTCACCAAGACAACGGCCTTTTTTGTCACCTTTAGGTATTTTTTTCCAGTGCCTTCACTTGAATGGTAAAAATAGCATACTGCTAAAATATTATTACCCTTCTGTGAGGAAACTAATAGAACACCATTCTTCTACCTATTAAAACTTCTAAGAAAACTTCTCTTCTCATATAAAACTTCTACGCCGCTCACCGAGCAGTATAAACAAAAGACATGAGAAAAATGATTCTACCAAACATTAAAGTGTGTTCTAATGTTTTACTACTTCATTCATGTGTCACCATATTCTTAAGGCTAATAAGTTTTTTTTAGGGTACGTCTGACGTTTTGTTTGCTTTTTCTTTTCATTGTGGGTTGGTAAAAAAGCACTAAAATGGCAATTTTTGAAATAGGTCAAGATCGTACCGACAAACAATTTTGTGTGTGGTGTGTGTGTGTTTTTTTTTTTATGTATGTAATCAGCCTATTTCTTGTGTGTTTTAAAACTTTGATTTTTTTCACTCTCCGTCTCTCCTTAGCTGCTGGTGATAAAGCTTACGCATGGCAGTTGAGGGGTTAAATGCCCTGCAGGGAGAGATCCCTTTGCAGGGCATACACGCAGGTGACCAGGTTGCTGATCAGGTTGACACTCACAGTGCCAGCCAATCATCAGGACAAGAATACTCATCCTTGTTAAAGGCCTATCAAATAGGAGCACTGCATTACCAAAAACCAGGATACCACGTATGAAGCTACTCTAATCCTGGGGCTTAGTTGGGCTTGTCTGTGTGGTTCCGGTCACTGGTTGGAGCTTCGCAACAGTATAAATGCAATCACACTCAAAGGCAGACAAAAAACAGCAGAGACATTACTACCATTACTACCTAACTACCACCCCCTAATCCTACCTGAACTTGGCAAAGTAGCCAGCCAACGTCCTGAACCGGGGATAGCAGGAAGCCATTAGGCAGCTCCTTAGTGACCCCAAGGTGACTTTCTATAAAACAACCGATTTATCCTCAACCACTCCGACTTGTACACTTAGGAGAAGATTTACCTGTAACAGAGGTGTACGGTGCGCCACTGGTCTTTGTCATGGTCAGCTGCTAATCTTCATCACATGTCATGGCAATAGGTTTCACAAACACTGGGAAGCCATAATAGTCCTAACATACAATGAAATTATTCTAAGTATAATAGGTGTCCAGTGACCCTTGTCCCATAAAGGTTGATGGCAATTTTTATTAAATCTAAGCCTTACGCACCCGCACACCTTAACGATTACTTTCAACCCATTGACCCCATTTATTGTTTTTTTTATTGTCCTGTCACAAAGCTTGAAATACAAAACATTTCTTGGCACACTCAGAGAACGTTTAGAATTTGAGGCTAACAACCTTATTTAACCCCTTCAACTTTCTATCTTTGGTGCTACTTGTAAGCTGGCAAATATCCTCCTGCACAGCCAAAAACTAAAACCACTTTATGTGCAGGAACCTTTTATTTTAAGAATAATCAACATCCACAGCTAAGTTTCTAGTATGCCAGTGCATTTTACCCCTCTGTAGTTCCAGTACTATCTCATCCCTTATAGATTGTGAGACTGCCCTGGACATACAACACCATGATCCTGACTATACTGGCCGGCGCCGGCATTCACAGAAGACCATAGTCCCTTCTAATATCCCAATATCACAAGGCACCGGCCCTCAATGGACTCCAAATAGAGTGATTTTTAAACTGAATGATCACGTTATCTGCAGAGGATCAAGATGCTGCTGCACATTATCAGGTTACTATACTTACAGGTGCTTTTTTTTACGTAGAAGCCACTTAATCCTCCAGGCAGGTTTGTTCTGGCTTCTCTTCCATGTTGTATCGGTGTTCTTGGAGGACAACCCCATAACACCCAGCAGACTGGCGTCTAGATCAAAATGGAATGGAGATAGTGTTTTTCTTTCTAACCGAAAGTGGATTCTTCGATATTTACTGTCACCGTTTCATTGTTTCACGTCTTTTTCTCTTTCACGTTTGGTTTTGAGAACCCGGTGTTTTCAATGGCGTTTCATCAACGCAAGGAAGTTAAAATGCTAAGGGAGGGTCAACATTCTTTCTTTGCCGTCTCCTTTTTACAAGCAGGCAACAAGCTTTTTCTCTTACATCATAGTCCGATATCTCTTCATTTATGTAGCCACCCCTGTTTTGTTTAACTATATTTTTCCATTTTTCCCGATGGCGTTCCTCTTTTTTTGATTCTTTTTCTCCTTCTTTAAAGGGATCCCATTCTTATCTTTTCCTTCTTTTCTTTAAGAGCCACTTCCTCAGAGCTTCTTTTTCACAGCTGTCATTCATCACAGACAACATTCAGAGAAGGTAGAGCAGGGTTCATTAGTCTCTACAGACTTCTTCTATATTAATGTGCGGCTGAGAATCCTTTAGAGCCACATGTCATTGCTAGGACCCTGACGTCTTCTTTCCATCCAAGCCTAGCTTGCTCATTCAGGTCCCTTGAGGTTCCCGAGATATCTCTATTTCCAGGGAGCCATTTTTCCTCCACAATCTATTACCACCGCATTTCTCCACTTTATGAAGCCCAGTCGGTAATACTATAGATCCCTCTAAAAAAGGTTGGAAGACGACCTATCCACTTGTCCAGCAACAACTTCCTACTTGTTTCGTTTTTTATTCTTAGGATATATATTATGCCCCCTCTTACGCTCCCACCATGGCTCCATGTCATCATCATTGGAATGTCAATATCCATCCTCCTCGTCATCATACTTTTCCAAGGAAAAAGAGGATCTTGAAACTTAAGCTATCCCCTTTTTCTTTGCTCATCCTTTCTTCTCTCGACCATGGGACTCTCCACAGTCCTTTTTTTTCCTTCCGCTGTAGAAGCCATGGTGTAAATTCCCCCCCCCAACTTCCCCCATACCTTGTTCCATGTTACACGCAGGAAGATCAGGGGCTTCCTATGTCTGAAATATGAACAAATATATATTCAAGCAAAACCAAAAGATAAAGTACTTCACTCATAAATCAAGATAAAGGTGCCTAGCTTAGAGAAATCAAACCGCGAGGTCTGGATTCAACTCATCCCCTCATTCCAGTAAATATGGGCCTAAGGTGTCCTACCACCAGATGGGAAAGGCCTTTACATCTACAACTACTAGGCTAATGTTCACAAAGTGACCCTGGACATACCAGTATGGGCTCCCGTAAGTTTGCGTCTTTAAAAGCCAGTCCTGAGGAGAAGACTGGTGATATGCCTAGCAGTACACTGTTATGTTGTTACTTTGCCCTCTAGAAGCCAGTCTGACAAGGGGTGTTAGAAAGCCCGACAGAGTTTCTGTGAAGAGAACACAATTTAAAAAAAAAAGGAATTTTACTTTAAGCAGTAAGACATATCCATTAGCAACACACAGTGTAAATATACAGGATTGGTGACAGCCTTCGGGGCCTATTCCAACTCTTTTTCCTCTCAATATATACAATTGTTGTAGCCGCCGCAATTATCCCTAATGGGGGGGGGGGGACAACAGATACCCAGTTAGAAGCAATTAAAATCTTAAGTTTATTCCCTGTCTATTCCAGCAAACGTAGCAATTGTTTAAAAGCCAAGGATTCTGGACACATAGCTACAAGGCGCCGTGGCCTAAACCTTTTCCTCTGTTTCTGCATTAAAAAAAAAAAACCAAAAAAAAAATTTTTTTTTTTTCTTCACATTTCTAGTAAATAAGTTTTTTCGCAACTAAAAAAAGGCTCAAAAAGTAAAGAGCACATTCTTATTTTCATATCATCCTTGTTATTCTGTGTGGTAGAGGTTTTCCAGCATCATCTAATTTTCTATACTTCCATTATACATTAGGAGAACAGAGGTCAATGTTCTACCTACCACTACCATGTGTTTTTAATTTATCCAATGACGTAATTGCTTTTCTGAGCAAATCCACATCGAGGCTTCAAACTGCCTGGCAGAAATACCCTCTGGTGTCAAGGCAAGGCTATAATACCCAGCCTGGGAGATAAGAGATAAAAAATATTATACTATATCTATATTAATGATTGTACAAAATAGACTTTAAACTCCCTCAAAATCCCTCATGATAAACCAGGGGCACTTACTCAAAGATCCAGTCCCATGCACTGTGGTCATCATCTTATATTATTTGTCATCCTGGGGCCAGCCCTTCCTTTTTAAAAATCACTTTTAACATTATTTCAATGGGTCCTGCAGGATCTTCCGAGGGTGTTAACAGGACCCCTCCACCTAGCTGTAGTCTTCAAGGCTGTTTACCAGGCTGTTACCCTGTACATGAGCGTTCCCACTATCCCACCTTGTCAATAGCCGTTGAAGCTGCACATTCCCCGGAGACTGTCAGATCATTAGCATAATTTTAGAGGGAAACGGGACTACGATACCGAATATAAGAACATTACCATAGTCAGAGTGCTTATTTTGATGGTGATTTTCTCTAAGGAACAATCCTAGAAGATTTTACAAGGAGATACATTTTTACATCTGTAACTATTGTTAGGCACATACCTCTCCAGGCAACATTAATCTGATTGCAGATCATTACTGTGGGGGTTTCAGTTGGGTGAATAGCAATTTTTTGAAT
Organism: Engystomops pustulosus; assembly: GCA_019512145.1. Lineage (NCBI taxonomy): Eukaryota > Metazoa > Chordata > Amphibia > Anura > Leptodactylidae > Engystomops > Engystomops pustulosus. Next base: position 35,671,516 of record CM033651.1, on the reverse strand, counting down.
TGTCGCCAATAGCTACAGAACAATGAACGATAAAAAAAAAAAACAGCTTCTGATTCACATAAGGGCAGTGACATGAAGTCAATGGGCACATCTATCAATGGCAACCGCAAGAACCAAGTATCCTTTAGGGGCTCCTATTAGACTACTAATCTTATACCCATGTAAAGCTGCCGGTTTGCTGTTGCAGGGCTCCTCCTTCAGCTGCTGTAATTATGAAGTCAGCCTGCTCCAAAAGCCCAGATCTCACGACTTGCGTATACACTCAAGGTGTCGACTAATCAGGACTGGGATTTCTGGGCCTTCAACCTGCAGACATTGAAACTACATTCCTAGTCAGTAAACACGATGAAATTGTTCCCTATCTTTAACTCTGAGGCCTATGATAAATGAATGAATTGAGAAACGGCCCCATCCATACGTGTCCAAGAGGACAAGCAAATTCATTGGCATAATCCACACAGATTATTCAACATAAACAAATATTGAAGCATTTTCTATATAAAATAGGATTTACATCCTGTACAAATATCCTGCATTTCCTGGGATTAACTACTTCTGGATTGAAACCGAATACCTCGGGATTAAATACGTCATACTATTCCTGCCTCAAAGAAGGGCTCTTTTACTTTTATTACTTTGCCTTTGAACTGTTGCACGGCCACAGTCTCATCTTTCTGTGTTTTGGTGAATGAATATCATCAAAACTGTACACATGTACACAACATCCAGTCTACAATTTGTCGGAAGATCCTGACTGTTTTATTCCACTACAATTGTAATTTAACCCTCGACTCCCCTGTTTCTTCCTTTTCTGCGACCATACTTTTATTTTAAACACATGTCTATTTATAGACACATATAAGTGCTGATCTCTCGGGAAAAGTTGTACTTTCTTTGGTACCGAAAAAAAAAAAGAGTTAATTCCCATTGTGGTATTTTCTATTTTCCCACACCATATTCCTATGTGCTTTTCTTGTACAACCAACTAACACCATCCCCTTTCTTCATTTTGATCGTTTTGCATGCACCGCGATACCCACCCCCTTTTGCCCTCCGTTTTCTTCTGTTTTTCCTTTCCCCTCGCTTTTCTGTCTTGCAAAACAAGGCCCATTTGGTCGCATTTTCTGGGTTACTGGGGTTCACTGCCGGAAATCATCTTTTTTATACTTACCCTTTTGCTCCTGGGGCTCACCCCTCTGCGTTATGATTATACCCATTATTTTTAGTGTGTTCTAGGGAAGGGAATTTGACCGTATGTATATATTTTTACTATTGTACAACATATAAATTTGGAATAACTGTTTCTCTATATTACATTTAGTTTCTTATGACAGCTACAAGGATCCTTTTAACATTGGCACCACTCTGATGATGGCATGGGGTTTTGTAGATCGCGTATTTAAAGATTGCGGCAGCCACAATCAGGACGTCTTTGGGGTGCGTGGTCAGTTTGATGGCGTGATCAGTGACAGCACTGACTGTAGCAGTAACCTGCAGTTTGTCAGCTGTTTAATACAAACAAGTGAACCCCTCTCCATAGAGCTAATGCTGACTATTGTCCAATGATGCAAACCTAAGCAGATCTATGGAGGGCATGCTAGAAGTGCAAAAACAAAACTGCAACAGATCAGAAATACATGCAATGGGAAATTCCCTATGGGTGCTATCCTGTACCTCTCTGCCGTTGTCTTTACTCTGTCTCATGCCTTTGTCTTTCACTTCTTTCTCTTTTGTAGCAGCTCCTGAATAGCAGTTTCCAATTCCTTCTTTGCTTGGAGGCATTTTGAAGTGGATCTTGGGAAGAGAACGAGGTCTTGCTCATCCATTTTTTTTTCGGCATTTCTAATAGGACAGAGGATACACATATAATGTATGGAGTAGTTATTTGTCTATAACAATAACACATCAATTAACGTTAGTTATCTCGTTCCTGTGACACGGACACTACCTTTTCCTTGGAATCAGAGAACCGAAAATCCCTTGAGAATCCAGAGCAAAAGGAGATCTGAGGGCTGAGGGCTTGACGCTGAGGACAAGTGCAAGTACCAGTAAGAGTCAATGTCACATTCCCTAGACCCTCATACTAGGAACCAGGAAGACTGGGCCACAAGAGGGAAACATTCACAAGCTGTTTCCGACGGCCGAGGAAAAACAACAAAGCAACTCTACTGCAGAAGTATCCAAAATGTGAAAATCCCCCAAGAAGGGTACAGCAGAACCTCCAGCTGATCAGCAGCATGGGGGATTTACACATTGGTTTGTAGTCTTAGTCATTCTACTAGGTATCCCTTACAAGACTAGTAAGCATTTTAAAGGGTGGTACAGACATATTGGATTTTTATCATCCCAATCCTCTGGCTCACTAGTGTACGGGCCTTCAGCAGAGAGGTCCCCAAAACTGAGCAAAGCAGCAAGTGCAAGGGCATAAACACTCCTCAGCTGACAGCATATCCAGTGGAACAGAACACACTAAACAAGACATTTGTCTGACCTGTCTATCATGTTCTAATGCAGTGAACTTCTTCTCTTGTGCAGTTCTGCATAAGGATGTCTCACCCTATTATCTATAAGCATATATCCTTGTCCTGACTTTTTGGCAGGCAAACTTATCAATAGATTGTAATAAATAATAATTATCATTAATATAGCGCTATTTTGCATTGCTGTACAGCTTTCTTTAATACAAGATTAAAGAAATCTAACCTCAACATCCATCATGATAAACCAGGGGACATTTGTATATTTGTTTATCCATGGCCTCCTTCCTTCTAATATCAACATTAAAATGAATTCTTAGAGCCAGAAAGGGTTTTTTGGGAGTTACCCTAGACTCTCCACTTCCCCTCTCCTTGTCTGATGTGATCACAGGTCAGGTCAGAGGAAGTTTCAAGCACCAGAGCGAGAGGGGGAAGTGCTCCTGCAAAAGTATAACTGCAATGTGAAGCTGGCAACACTGAAGGCTCTGGTAAATGCCATCAGCATAATCTTCAAGTTATATCAGAAGGAAGGAGACCATTGATTTAACATTGTTTATCATGATGGATTTTGATGGTAGATTATTATAGTGGTAGTGCAACACCTGTAGAAATCCCCATCAACCAGATGTTTTACTAGGAGTATAATAAGAACCAGCAGAACAGATCCATCCATGAGTGGAACACGATGGGAGTGAAGCCTGTTATGACCCTTTCATGCACACCTAATAGAATGAGCTGTCTGCTTCAGATCTCTGTGGGCAGTGCTATTCCCATCTGATCATCACAAGTGGACTGGGCATCAAATGCCCACCAATCTGGTAATGATCCTAACCCTGTGGGAGTGTCTGCTCTCCTGCGCCGTTAATTACTCTCCAAAAAAAACACAAACAATGTGTATGCGCTTCTTTACAATTCATGAACTTTAGTGATGTCACCAGTACCGACCAGAGCAGGACCGTTCATCACTCGAGCATGCGCGCTGTGACGAAAATCGCTGTCAAAGCTGACACCGGAGAACAACTTGGGAGGTGGAAAAGAAGCATCCGGGCACGTAGCCGTAAAAGCATGTGGGTGGATGATCGTAAAATAAAGGGAAGTGGAAGAAGCGGAGGCGCTGGAGCCGGAGCGTCTCTTTACGGTGATTCGGGGAGGTTCAGAGAGGGGATCCTGAAGACACGAGGTGATCTCCTGAAGACATGGATAGGAAAACCACCCAGGCGGCCGCCCGCCGGGGGTCTTGGGGGCATTCTTTGGAGGATCTCCCGGTATTCGCCATTCAGACCTGGGCCGGAGTGCCGTGTGAGTATGGCGGTGAGAGCACGTGTCACCCTGCGCGGATACCGGCCATACCAGTGCAGGTCTACTGCCTGATCACATTACTTGTACTGTCTTGTGCTATAGGCCAGGAAATATATCTATGCTCACATTTGCATATTGTATAAACCCAACATTGTGACCTTTGGCCTGTATCTGGGGCATTAAATTGTAATAATTACCTAGGTCCTGAACTCGGGGCATTAAAATAATAATAAAAAAATGGTTGCAATATGCACACTGATATTTACTAGAGGGACCCCATTAGGTTATTAGTATACACCCTGACCTTGCCGTGTCATCCTTCTCCCTGTGGTCTCATTTAGTTATGCACATGTAAGTGTAGATGTGAACGGTGATGTTTTGTACCGATCATACTTTGTGAATTTTATTAAAAAGGAGAAGAAGAACACCAAAAACGTCTTAAATATTGAATTGATACTTGTAAATATGCATCAAAACTAAACTTTAATTAGTGCATTAAAAGGCAAACTATTATAGGATCTAAGGTAGATTAGATGATGGTTTTCCAGATCATATTAAGTTATTCATTCCCAATCCTGTTAAAATTCTAAACTAAATGCGGTTTATTGCAGAGAGATTACTACCATGGGGGACAGGAGCAAAGGCTACTCCATCCTGGTAGCATCTGAACAGCAAAATATCATATTAGTTAAGTGTTATATTATGTTAGAAAGTTTTTACGGGGATTAGGGGCCGGATGGTTAGATGTTAATGGGAACCTATCATCAGGCAAAAAATCTATCTTAACAGGGAGATGCCTGAGAGTTCAGGTTTGTGCACGTTGTTGTGTTTTGATCTGGATGTGTAATGGTTAGGAATTTTAAACTTTTTTTTTCCCCCAAGGTCCAGTGATGTATGAACCCGCTTCACCATATCTAAATGTGGATCCCGTATTAGTACAGGTAAGTTTCTAGTAGAGTCTTTTCCAAAGAAATGATACATTGTACTAAACTCGTGGAAGATGGGTTTTATTTCATCTTATCTTAGCACAGGCAGTCCCCAATAAGATTTTGACTCCAGTGACCCCCTCCCCCAATCCGAGTTCAAACTGACCTTTCTGCCATCTCCCAACCCTTAGCTGAAGACTCTCTGATACTTGTAATTTATTGTACATTTGGCTCCTCTAGACTGCAATGATCTCATAAATATAAATTTATTTCATCCTTGTACCATTAAAATCCCCAAAATGAAAAAAAGTATTTTTTTTTTTTTTTGGAGTGCATTTACCAAAATAGAGCTGTTCGGACCTGCATACAAATCCAACGTAGCAAAAAAGCTGTAGAACCTCTTTTGTAGGAAATTCGGGAATGGTCTATCAGTTGTTAGAAAAGGTAGGAGTGCATGTGTAAGACTTGGGTGATGTCAGAATACTCTTCAGTAGGTCAGAGCACTCCAACTAAAAATTGAACCTGGTCACGGGGAAAGCAGACTAAGAGCCCAGGTCATAAAGTGCATGAGTTTGGGTGGTTTTTTTTGAGCATTCTCTGTTTATGGGAGTATAACAAACTCAAATAAAGTCTTCTTTTTGTTATATCCTCATTTGGGACCTTTTGCTTATTTTCAAAATAACTGGAATGTGTAATCTTTGTAAGGCAGTGTAAATTGGGAAGAATGTGGTATTTAGCAATGAATAAAAACAATAGTGTGACCATGAATCATTCCCTACGGCCTTTTCGGATACAGATGATTTAATATTACCAAACGGCTGCTAATAAGACACCCCCCGCCTGGAGGTTTGAGGCATGCTTCATATTGGAGGCTGCTGTATGACGGTTTTTTTGTGCCCTGTGTACTATGAAGGAAGAATAATTATTCACAATTTTGTGAAAGGAGATTCCAGGACATTCCCCCATCTACAGTCTTAAAAAAAATCCTCCCCTGGCGTTTCAGTGCCACATTACCACAAACCTGGGGTAAAGGAGTCACATCCCATGTATTCTGCTACATGCAGTCAATGTCACAGTAGAGGTGAAAAATTTTTAGCTGATCACAGTATAACACTTTTGCTTCTAATGGACGAAAACAGGAGTGGCGTGGCACTCCTTGAATGTTAGGGGCTCGCTAAGAAGAGCATTTTGTATAAAATCTGATCTTTAAAACGGCGGCTTTTAACAAGGTTGAATTGATCTGCCATAAATGGTTGCAATGGAATATTACCATCAAAATCAAAGTATAATAACCAGGGGTACAGCTAAAGATCTGAAAGTTGGTTGTACATGTTGTTAGACTTCACCGCCCTGCTCACCTCACTAACTTTCAGTGAGCAGGAAATGTGCACCTCTAGTTGGTCTACATTGTGGTAGGGAGTATTTGCTTGGGTAATGGATGAAAGAGGAATCTAATTGTAACGAGATGTGATATCCACAGGGCTCAATTTACATTGCCATGCTGCAAGAACGCACGTGTGCCAGCGCTATTTCATGTGGTAGGCGAGGGTGATGAGAATCTAACCTTCTAGCTCGCGACATGTGCTCGCCCAGGCTGCGGTTTGGGTAAGCACACGTGTTGTCTGAGTGTACCCTTGGCTTATTTCTTCAGTTAGTTTCCTGAAGGCTGTCCCTGGAAACTGTATAGTAGGGACTTGTACCCCACCTGGTCAATGAAAATATAATCTGCCGGGATAATGGGACCATGGTTGATGTCATGGCTTTAATTTTCCATGCCACAGAATGAAGTACTGAAAATGAAGCGGGACAATTATGGTCTCCTGATTGGAGTTCTAAGTAGTATCTGCCCTAGTTGGTGGCTCACCGGGCATCATATGTGCTAGAGGGTAGGGGTTTATCAGATAGCAGAGGCCCTGATGAAGAACGGAATAGTGGGTGGTTACCTAATCAATACCAGTGTGACTGTACTATGTAGGCACGCATTGTGTAGTAACTTATTGGTAAGTTGTTTGCTGTGTTGGTGTTATATATAATTGAATTTGGATTTGCTTGGGAAGTTACCCACAAATCTTTGAATAAAAATAAGGATTGGTTAATCAGAATACACCACACATCCAGTGGTCAGTCAGCTGTCCAGTGCGTTTCAATTGCCTGTGACTGTGGTTACACTGCTAGGCAGATGAAGTCATATGCCTAATGCTGGGCGCATTCGTTACCGTTCTGGTGGACGTGTTACGCGTAGCATTTAGTAGTATGTTGATGTATTTCCTGAGAGTGCGCCCACTCGGGACCTTCTGTTTGGTGCCTAGTGCGGATACACACAGAGGAGTCCCTGAGCATTGTACAGATAGGATGTCATCTGGTGTAGATTATCCTGCCTTCTAATAAGTAAAAATGGTACATCAAGGGCAGCATTCGTTCTGATTTGGTGACAGTTGCTAACGGCTCTGTCGTGGTCTAAAGGAAAACACAGAACATGGTATGGTCCAAACTAAAATGTACAGTAAAGTAAGATTCAAAGATTAATTTGTTTTGCTACGAACAACCCCACCGGGGTATCCAGTTATCCTTATCTAGGTGAATGACCTGTATTCTTAGGCCTGGAACACATGGCAGTGGTATTACGGTAGCGGGCCCATCCAGGGCAGAAACTGTATAAAATTGTGGTGACTCTGCAATTTTACTGGCCAGGTCTTCGGTTGAATGCAGTAATAAACGGCAAGGACATAAAAGAAAATGGCATGATTTATTTTAGTTTCACATAGGACAGGAATTTCCACCACAAAAAAAATATATCTGTACAAAATTCAGCAGCGATTTGAAAAGTAAAGGTGCAATTCTGTTCCACACCGAATGAAACGTTGTGCAGATATAATTCTGCTAACACACTGCTAGTGGTTTTATTAGGTATTTTTTTGCTGTTGGTTTGCTTTTGGAAAGGGAAAACGCAAAATATTAATCTGCTGCGGATTCTAAAAGTTACAAACGGAAATATCTTATGAACAGTGGATGGGATTTGTAGAATTCAATCTCTTGGAATGTCAGAATATTGCAATCCACCCTGGGATAATGTAATAGTAATTTCCAATTCCTTCTGCATGAAGAAACCTACGCAGGTGGCAAGTTGTACACACATTATTTTCAACGAATATTGGTACCAATTTTGTTATAATATAAAAATTCTTTATATGGCTGTCAATCATATTCCGTAGCACTTTACAAATTATGGGTGAGCACATGGAAATATAATTTGGTTAGCGGGGGCTTTTGAATAAAGGGGAAGTGACAGTTGATGAAGTAAAAGGACCCCCTTTTGTGTAATGTCAGTGGTAAGGGTCTGCATTCTAAATGAATCGCTTATTGTGTACATATCCCTTTAAAGGGCGACGATTTATTGCCCACATCACAGTGAACTGGGAGGTATTACCTATGTGCCGTGGATGGTGACCACTGATACTGTAATATAGTTTGCCAGCGGTAGTCAGCTATCTAGTGCCATCCATGCCTTTGATAGGTACCCAGCTGTGAGAGGAAGGGCTGCCATTTTATACGGATGCCGTAGTACGCCGTTATGGTGGCCAGCGGCATGTGTATCGGCCAGTGTTGGTTCTGTAGGGTGCGCCAGACTTATCAGATTTGGGAGCTGAGGGGCATATAACCACTTCATCATTTTAAATATAGTGTTGATGGGCTGTCAGGAGGGGGGAGGGGGGGGGGTCCTAAAGAGAGTTTGGGCTTATTGGGTTCCTTACTGATTTGTCTTTGCTAGGATTTTGACACATGGTGGAGGAATTTGGCAGGGTGCGCATGTGGTGCTAACACACTGGGATCCTTAGGGTAAGTGGCGTCATTTGTATTCTCCCCTCTCCCACACCCCCCAAGCAGTAGTCAGCTGTCCGTATCTTGTGGGTGTGACCTGTTACACTGCGTGGGAGGATGAAGCGCTGCCACTCCATGCTGTGGACGTGGGCACGTCTTGGTTGACACACAGTCTGGCATTAAGGCAGTTGCCGTGCTTCTTAGAGAGTTGCGCTTACATCTTGTAGTAAGTGCTAGTATAGAAGCATTACACCCCGTTAACATAGGTGTCCTGGAGAACAGAATAAACTATGTTATGTGTTGCTTTGATTTGTATTTTCAGGTCTGAAGAAACATCCTGATTAGGGGTCATGGCAAGGTTCAGACTTGACTCCACAGCAGCGTATTTGCTTCAGCATTACTTGCTTTCCAAGTTTGTGTCATTCAAAGGTTTCTTTTGAGAACCAAAACATATTGCACTTCTCGGTTGACGCTGATGGGCTTAATTGTTTCGACATAAAACAATTAAGTAAGCATTATAGTAAGCCATCCAGATTGAAAGCGATAAAATGTCTACAATGAGAAACAACCACTCAAACCAATTGTTTTTGTTAAGTGTGTATAAAATATGGGGGAGCCAGTATGTGGGTAATTAAGCAATTATACATCTATATATTATCCTCTTCTTTCTTGATTGTAAAGTGAAGCCTCCTGATATTGTTACCTCATCAGCAGACATACTGACCATGAAAATGAGCGCAGATGGAGGGTCAGTGATCACCTTGATGAAGGTCCTGGCAGCGATAGGCACTCTTTAGTAGAGAGTTCTTAATAGACTGGGTGAAGGATTATTTGGGCGGTGTTGGTATAAAAAATTTTGTGTCTGGTAGTTTTCAGGATGGATCAGGAGGATTTTTTTTTTTTTTCTGTCTAAGTGAATGTTGAAGTGAGGAGTCCAAAAATAAAAGTAGCTGAAAGAGATTTGCCAGAGGAAAAAAATTATCCAATTTTCAGCGATGGTCAGTGTAAATATCTAGGGGTGTTGAGGGAGACGACACATGACAGTTAGTGTAGATTATCAGGTGTACAGGTTTTATACTTCATTAAACTTGCTCAATATTGTTAGTATTACACAGAAGAGATGAGACAGATTGAAATGAGAGATGCATACACACACAATGACAGTAGCTGTTACATCTCTGTCAGAAGCGCTCAGGCCCACGCATAAGGCATAGGTGGTTGCCAAACCTGTAGTCAAAAGATACAGGGTCAGAAACAGGGGACCCTAAAATTTTATTTTTTTTTTTTTTTTGTCGAAACACATTCATCTAATTTTGCGTGTTTTGTTTTATGAATCATTTAAGGAAACTGGCTTTGTGGGAAAATTACCCATTTAACGGAGTCCTCAAATATGTAGATATGGCCCCATTCAACGGAGTTTTAAGTATGTTTGTCGTTTTCCAGCGTTACTTAAGCGCATTTGGTGTGTGATAATAGAAAAGCTCAGAGGAGCCGAGTAAAAGATGACATCAATACGTAAGCTGCTGGCACAAATGACCGGAATGGTACAAACTCCACAGGTAAAGGACTGTTTGATATCTCTGAAGATCTTGTGGTGTGGAGAAGTGAGGACTAGTCCTACACAAAGATCTGCACTGCCGCTTTCAAACAAATTAGGGCCAATTAATCTTCCAGTTATTTTGAAGCCAGAATATAGGACAGGTCGCAAGGTCCTTACAGAGAAGAGGTATGCTGGGAAGACCCGCACCTTTTTGTGTGTATGAGCACTTATGTTTTGACTTAAATAATGAAGTCCTAAGACCTCCTTTCAGGACGAAGTAGTTTCTGTGGTTGTACACTTGCTGATAACGGGCCTCCCTTTTGCTCTTCTTGCTGTTGTCCACCCAATGTATTGCTCGTTTTTCTTAGGGGTGACTGGGACCTCTGCTGTGTCTTCTTAAACTAAATATTCACTTATTAGAAAGTTTAATCAAATGAGCCAGTGTGCTACCATTTGCTACCTGAGCACCTCCTGGCTCTGTCAGCACGTAATTTATTCACCACCCCTCATCTAATACATACTCTGCGCCGGCGTGCTTTCCGTATGTGTTTAGATGGGGGGGGGGGGGAAATATATTGGTTCGATGGAGCAGGAGGGTTCGGGTAGCCGAAAGGTGAGCTCCTCAGCTCATTGCATACATTGTTAAAAGTGCTATTTCATTATAGAAGATGGCCCGGAGCACGAGGGATCAGCATCTTTGTGTAAGGAGCATACGTATGGCGGTTAGATGTATTAAGGTGAGGCAATAGGATTTCAACATGACAGCTTGTTTAGCTCTCAGACTAGTATACTAGCATAAAGAGCAGTCATACAGGTAGCCTGTCTTAGGAGAAATTTATGATGGATCCCAGTACATAAGCTGTAGATGATAGTGAGAAATTACTTTAATACATTGATGTGAAAGCTCACATTGAGTGAACCTACCTTCTTTATTGTCCCCAGTGGTAGTCAGCTGTCAGGTGTGTCGTGTTCCTGGTATAGTGTTCCACACTGCTGGTAGCAGAATTGTGCCCCAGCTGTCGTCTCAGACTTGTGAGCGGTCTGTGGTAAGACTGTGCTTCTTGAAACTGCTGGTGTTCTTGCGCCATCTAGGCATTATTCTGAGAAGTTCTCAGTTCCTTAAAGGGTTTCTCGTTCTTGCACTCACATTCAGTTGTCACTAACTTCCACTATATATACAGTTTCTTCAATTGAATTGCTATTTCAAAAAAATGTGCACTGTGTGAAGATAATTTCGTCATATCACCATGTAGTTATTCTGTCCCTTAGAAACGATAGCTTCACTAGCGATACGACCACGTCACACACTGCAGCGGCTGGCCCGACGTGCATATAGTGTCTACAGGCCACCTGATTCAGCGATCATTACAAGGAGGCGTGGGCGGAATAAACCCATCATTTCTTTGTGCATCCCTCCAGCAGAGTGGGCGTATCACGAGGGAAAGCCATCTCGTTTTCTATGGGACCATCATACATATGAGAAATTATTTCACAGGAACATTTTTTTTTAATAACACTAATTGAAGAAATGTTTATATATGGCAGATTGATCAAACTGCAATGTGAATGCCCAGACGAAATACCCCTCTTAAGTGTCTGCCCCCTCCCCTTGATGTAGGACACTTCATGGTGAAGAACTTAGACTAAAAGGGATTTTCCCACGAAAACAAGTTGGGTGTAGGACCAACTTGCTGATTGACCGGGGTCTCTAAGTGATTGGACTGACACAGATCAGAGACTGAAGGTCGCGATGAACATTAGTCGGACCCCTCATTGCTCCCCAAATGAGTGAGCAGCAGGATGGGCATGTTCGTGCTACGGCTGTCATCATCATGTGAGCTGAACCAGATTGCTGAGTACGGCGCTCTGCAATCTCTGTTGGATATGGATCTCGGTGAGAACAAGGGGTCTGACTGGGGGTCCTCAGACCCCCTGTTCTCATGATCTGGGGACCTGTGATCCACTGATGGGGCCTAACATGTCTGTGGAAAAACCCTTTAATGATTTAATTTACTTGGGTCATATGGTTAAACATTTTAGTGGAGTAGTTCTAGAGCAATTTAGGTGAAGCTAGCTTATAATACACTATTGGGTGCTAATTAAGAGATGAATGCATTCTATCAGCCATGAACTATGTTACATTCTTATCAGACATAAAACCTTTACTTGGTTGTTAAGCTATAAAGTCTTGCCACAGTTTAATGGTGAAATGCTATCAAGGGCAGGAGCACTGATCTGGGTGCCCAGACCGCAGAAATATATTTGTGTTTTTTTTTTTCCGCAATGTGCCTCTGCCTCTAACAGCAAGAGTTGAGCACAGTTCAGCCTCATTTAAATTAAGGAAACCTACCACTTGTAGTGGCAGGTTCTAATGGAAATACAGGGCACCAGCTCAGGGTGAGGCTGGTGCCGGAGCTTATTAGTTAGTGTTTTTAAACTTTATAGCCGACGCAGGCAGGTACGCGCCGGCGCTTACCATGCGGCGGTACATAGGAAGTGAAGGAGAGCCACGCGCACATGGTAAGCAGCCGAGCGCGTACCTCCCTGCGCCGGCTATAAAGTTAAAAGTGTTTTAAACCGCGATACCGCGGTTTAAAACGCTACACAATAAGCTCCGGCACCCTGAGCTGGTGCCCGGTATCTCCATCAGAAACCTGCCACTTCAAGTGGTAGGTTTCCTTTAAAGCAGAGCATCTATGAAATTACACATGTTATGCATGTCACTGAGACTGGCTGATATGTCCCATCAGCCAAGGGGCCTCCTGGAATCGGATAATTTATATTGGCTTATATTTAACAACCACATTTTCAATATGTAATTAGTTGATGTTTTAAAATTTTGCTCCTTAGCAGCCTTAATCAGTCCATTGATTTAGTCCTATTGAGACACAAGGCAGAGATGGTCGCTGTCCACATCACATGTCCTGCACCTTCCCGGGGAGGTCATGTGATCACTATGTTTGGCGTTGCCAGTGGTTGCAGGCATTCAGTATGGCCAATGTTGTGGTGAGACTCATCTCAGTGTGGTAACACAGACCTTGGTATATGTGATTTTATCCAGTGTCCTCCACGGGCCGTGTGATGCTTCAGGATTGTTCACATGAAACCCTGTGTTAGAATGGTTAGTTTCTGCTTTATTCACAAAAATGTACCCCTCATACTGCTCACAAAATATTGTTAGTCGAAGACCTGAGCCTCCTTCATACATGGCCAAACGCAAGCCAATTGCTTGCCCCAAACCTCGCCCTTTACCGAAACTGCATGGTGAATGTACTTACCTAATTGTTCACTTTTGCCTCCGTAAGCTGGATACGTGGCATCGCTGCGCGTTGGACTGCTGGGCTAGTCTTACAAGTGTGTCCATGCTTTATACAACACTGGGAGATTACTAGGGCTCTAATAACGGCTTTCCTATAAGCGGGGCAATGGTGACAGCACATTACATTCTTGGAATGAACTGTACCCTAGTCCTTCTGGATGTGACTGAACCCTAAAGGATTTTGTCTGTGGGCAAAACAAAAAGTCAAATGGAAGAAGAAATCCAGTGTCTGCCTCCCAGCTGACTGTCTATATTCTAAGATGCTATGCATAGAAACTATGTCCTGTTATGTATTGTTTCCTGATCCTGTCTGACTTTAAATTAAGTGATATGTAAAGTTAAATGTATTTTTATTTCTCAATCAAAGTATTTATTGTTCTATAGATTGATGTTTGTTCTATTGTCACTTTATTAAAGCTCTTTACATGGATCACAAATTCAGCAAGCAAAGTGTACAGATTAACATCTTTCCATTGAGATGTTGAAACAAGCCCTGAATTAAGGACAAGGTAAAATGTGTAACGTGTAACAGGTTTATTTGGTTGGAAAAAAGACACATTGCCATTAAGTTCAACCAAGGAAGGTATTGGATGAGGAAGGATTTATGGGAAACAATTCATGAACACTAACCATCAATGTTATTTGGTGTAAAAGGCATCTAGACCCTTCTTGAAGCTCTCCGAGTCCCTGCTGTGACCAGAGCCTGAGCCAGGCTATTTACCAGTATTGGACAGTCTCACAGTAAAAAAAAAAAGTTCTGTTGTCTTAGTGATTATACAGGCGGTCCCCTACTTAAAACAACACGTTACATAACGACCCTAGTTACCAACGGTAATGGTTAATTTATTGTACTTTAGTTCTAGGCTACAACTGATCAGCTTTTTAAAAATCCATTGCCACAGAGACCAAAAAAATCGGCTGGGATTACAATGATAAATATACAGTTCGACGGATACAAATTCACCTTTAAAACAAACCTAAGAACCTTAGCTATGTAACCCGGGGACTGCTGTATCTTGTTTTCCGTGTTGTTTAATCTTTCCATCATTTACTAAGACCCCCTACCCCTCCATTATCACTGTTGTGGCTCTTCTGAACCCTCTCGAACTCAGGGCACCTTTTATGGACCATAGCCACGAAATGGACAGATACTAGGTGTGGCGGAACCAATGCCTTGTACAGTGGTAATTTTACATCCTTATCCCGAGAGTCCATACCACTTTTGATACATGACATGATCCTACTAGCTTTAGAGGCAGCTGATTGAAATTGCATGCTGTTTTATTTTAATTAGATCTAACTAGACCCCAGGTCCTGTAACAAGGGAATCTCCTGAGTTACTCCTCAAGGACATAGTTTGCCTTTGGATATTAGTCCCATTTGAATAATTCTTACATTATCCACTGAACCTCATTTGCCAAGTGGATGACCAAACATTAATTTGTCAAAGTCACCCGCAGCCTATGAAACCTCCCTAGACTGTATTACACTACAATCTTGGTTAATCTGCCAAAAAAGTGTGATAGTTCTACCTCTAGATCATTAATAAATACAGAACCCTGGACCATCAGAGTAGGAATCATGATTACACCTCTTGGATACGATTATTCAGCCAGTTCTCAATCAATTGCAAATGATTTCTGCCAAAACCAATAGACCTTTTTTAACCATCAGGCGTCTATGGGGGTCGTTAACGTGCAGTTAAAACTGCATCGCAATCAGCGTGAGGTGGTTTATGGTGCAGTTTGTCAATTGAACATTTGAAAGACATGAACTGAGGGTGGGAATAAGATTTGTGGAGCAGGGTTTCCCTCAAAAATCAAATTCACTCGTTTTCAGTCGTTTCAAATTCAATTGAAAAAAACTTCACTTAAAACCACCTCAAGCTGATTACGATGCAGTTTTAACTGCAACGTGTGAATGCACCCTGAGGGTCCGTGTCAAATACCAAGAAGTCCAAGAACACAATACCCACAGCAGCTCCTCTGTCCTTTTCTGTCACTTATTATACTATTTGATGTCACATACTCCAGTATATAGTCTTTTACTAACCCTTCCAGTATTTTCCGCACAATGGAAGTTCAGCTTACAGGCCTGTAATTGCCTGGTGAAGTTCTTGAACCTTTTTAAAAAAATTGGCACCACATTTGCCTGTCACTTGGCACCACACCAGACATAACGGAATCCCTGAAGATTTTAGACAGTGGTACAGCAATTTCTTCTATAGTAGAGTTAAAAAACCCCATTAAGTATCTCCGTCTTCTCTTGGTCTCCATCACCGATGTCCATTTCAGAATAAGGGGTCCAACGCTCTGACCATTTTATTCCATTGATATATTTTAAACATTTTAGGATTTGTTTACTTTTAATTGCCCCTCTTACTATAGCTGTAAGCCAGTGGGTGTAATCTAGCCCGTCTATACATTTAGAAATATAATGACCCAGGAGATTTGAGTTCTTCCATAACATTGAGAACAGATAAGGTCACATGATGATACTAGTCTATAGCCTGTAGTGCAGCCCTGAATTTCAGGAAATTGTTTTAGATTTTCCCACATGTTTCTGCTTATTACAGTTTAAGAGGAAAATAATTATGTTATGATCGCTGTTCCCAAGGGTTTCCGGAACATTGACCATTTTGGGACCTCAGCAGCTGCGCACACTCATCCGCGCTCTGCTAGACTCTCAATGCAAAGCCAGAGCTATTAGATGCACCAGGAGAGGCCAAATCATTCGGTTGAGGTGGACAAATTATATTTGACTTCCTGAGTATAGAGAACAGTGTGGATTGTTTCATCATCGCTGCCTTGGGTGGCCTACAACCTTTTTACATCAGTGCTCATTCACATGCACATTGACAATCTAGCATTTTACCTTGAATTAGGGAACTGCAGGAATTGTAATGCATAGAAAAGCCATAGCAACAACGTATTTAACGGCCATATGCTGCCATAGAAGCGCTTGTGCACTGGTGAGCACACTTGTGTCACTGGAAAACCCAGCATGCTCTGTCTTTTGCCGTACAATTGGTCTGGCAGCAATGTTCCTCTGGATGGGAAGGGGCGAGGAGCGCTCCGCCTGTCCCTTCTCCAGCCTGGTATAGCATATGTTCATGTACAAGAAGCCAAAGTGGAAAAATAGCTGAGCTTAGACAAACAAAATGTCTAATATTTCTGGAAATTATAAGGACCAAGTGTTGGTGTCAAAAAGTGCCCACTAAATGTGCTAGGGCCATGAGTTTGTGTATGCAGAGGGTTGGCAAATATGAAAGTCCCCAATAAAAAAAACTGATTTTGTAGTGTATCTTATAAGCCTTCTGGTAATGGTACTTTAAAGCACAAGGTGGTGGCATCTTCCGCAATTGGGAAAAAAAAATGTTGATATTCAGAAGATTTACCCTTTAACCCCTTAAGGACGCAGCCATTGGTTAAGGCTCAGCCCCATTTTTTGGATTCTGACTTACGTCTGCTTTTTATGGTTCTAATTTGAACAAGTGTTACTATCAAAGTGATTATGAGATAGTTTTTCCCCAATGGTGTACTTCATTTAGTGGTAAGTTTTGGTGCTCGATTAAGTTTTGTTTATAAAAAAAAAAAAATGAGAATTTTTGGAAAATTTGCCATTTTCGAAATTCAAAGTCATTGTGTTTTCAGGCAGATGATTTACCCACTAAAAGTGCTGATAACATTTCCCATTTGTCTCTGACATTTTCATAATGTTTGAAATGTTGGATTAATTTTTTGATGTCGCGCAGCTTACAAACGAATAGCAATTGTTCGGATTTTCCAGTTTGACTATTTTGGGGATGAATACAGTTTGATGAATTTTACATATATAGCATCAAACCCCCCCTATGTCCATCAAACTCATCAAATATTTTCAAATATGCACCCTCAAACTATCAGAAAAACAGTTTTAGGAAGATTTTTACCCCTTGAGATCTTCATAGTAATTGAATCAAAATGTTGTCGCTTATACGTTCATTTAGCCATAAATTACACATTCCAAGTGATAAAAAGAAGAAAACCCAACATACAATTTGTTCATAATTTCTCCATAGTGAGAGACCCCCCACTGTGGCCGTTACTTGTTTTTGGGCGCACAGCGAAGCGCGAAGAGGAAGGAGGGACACTGTAGCTGCCAGGATTTTAGTTTCCTCATTGTCCCCTTTTGTAGGCTATAAAATTTTTGGGATTTTTTTTGGCGGGAGAGATGCTTTTTCTAAAAAGAGAAAGATAAGCATTTAGGGCTAAAATGCGAAGGCATTAAAGGATTTATAGAGAAAATAAATCCTGTAAATAGAGACAGGAGAAAATTGCCAGGGAGAGCAAAAATAAACCTAAAATTATTTTTCAGAAATTAAAAAAAAATTCAGAAACTAAAAAAACAGAAGTGTGGCAACTCTTAGGAATAACATGGGGGTCATGGTGGAAGGAAGATGAGGAAAGGGCCAATCTACTGAATGTCGCCTTTCAACTGTCTTTACCCGTAAAATCCCCTGGTGAAGACACAATGAGGAATAATGTAAATCTTTTTGGAATGTCAACAGTTTAACCCTGGAAGAGGTACGGCGCCGCCTCGCAACCACTAAGATAGATAAATCACCTGGGCCAGATGGATACACACCCCGGGTTCTGCATGACTAGGTTACCGTGATAGACAGACCGTTATTTTTAATATTTGAAATTCACTGAGGACTGGTTATGTTCCACAAGGCTGGCGCATAGCAAATTGGTACCAATTGCAAAGAGCAATCCTGGAAACTACAGACCTGTGAGTCTAACTTCTGTGGTGGGGGGAAAATTTGAGGGGTTTGTTAGAAGATGCTATCCTGGAGTATTCAGTGTGATAAGTTTATAAGCCAGCGTCAGCATGGTTTATGAGAGATCGTCCTGTCACACTAATATGATGGTTCTACGAGGAGGTAAGTTCCAGAGGCCTGGGGGTACTGTGTGGATGTTATCTGGGCTTTTCAAAGGCATTTGACACAGTGCCGCACAAAAGGTTGATGAAGTAAAAAACTGAAAGGAGAGACTGGGCTCACGTGAGCAAGGATCTCTAACCCAAAATCTGGGGTGGAGGAGGGAGACAAAAGGAGAGACAGAGCGCTCTCTCGTTGTAATAAGTAAAAACTTCTAGGACTAGATAGAACAGTAAATGGGGGGGTCACTATAGCACAGTTTAAATGTGAGTTCGAATAGAACGGGAGGTTCCCGGCGCGCCAACCTTCTTTACCTATATTACCCAGGGGGAGACCAAGGGTGTTTACAGCTTTTTGGCTTGAGTTCCAGTAGTGGAGCGAAGATGAGGTAGCGCTTGTCATGGAATGAACTCCCCAGCACGGTCTTTTAAAATTGCATAAGTTTTGAACGCGTTTCGGTCCGGTGCCGGACCTTCGTCAGGCATAAAAATGCCTACAATAGAGGGGGTTATATACATTAAAAACACATGAAATAGGCTCAAACAAATTTCCGGTCATGTGGAAAGGTACCGGCGGGGAACCGGGCGCCATCGTTGTGATTCTTAGTGTGACCATAGCAAAATCTTCTACAGAATGTGTCTGAGAGCATGACATAAATATATTCGTGGTCGGCAAACGTGTATTAAAAATTTCTTACATTTTCTGTGCAGAGTGCTAAGATCATATGGCGGTGTGTGGTTGTCTTGGCAACTAGATGGACTACGGAAGTACGGAGAAGTGGAAGCCAGCGCATACCTATTAGAGAAATAGCCTAAATGTGAGAGAGGGAGCCAAGATGGAGAGGTGCAAAATTGATTCTACTTAGTTGATCGCTGTGTTTGCCACGTGTTCGGCAGCGATTAGTATGACCTTTCATCACATGACCGGAAATTTGTTTGAGCCTCATTTTCATGTGTTTTTATATGTATATAAACCCCCTCTGATTGTAATGCATTTTTATGCCTGACGAAGGTCCGGGCACCGGACCGAAACGCGTAGCAATAAACTTATGCAATTTTAAAGACCGTGCTGGGGAGTTCATTCCATGACAAGTGCTACCTCATCTCGCTCCACTACTGGAACTCAGAGCCAAAAAGCTGTAAATACCTATTGGTCTCCACCTGGGCAAATATAGGTAAAGAAGGTTGGCGCCGGGAACCTCCCGTTCTATTCTACATGCACATTTAACTGTGCTATAAGGTGAGCACCCATTTACTGTTCTATCTAGTCCTAAGAAAGTTTTTACTTTATTACACGAGGAGAGCGCTCCTGTCTCTCTTTTGTCTCCCTCCTCCTACCCCGAGATTTTGGGTTAGAGCAATCCTTGCTCACTGAGCCCCAGTCTCTCCTTTCAGTTTTTTACTTCATCAACCTTTTGTGCGGCACTGTGTCAAATGCCTTTGAAAAGCCCAGATGTATAACATCCACACAGTACCCCAGGTCCAGTCTGGAACTTACCTCCTCGTAGAAACCAATCAGATTAGTGTGACAGGACCGATCTCTCATAAACCCATGCTGACGCTGGCTTATAACGTTATGCACACTGAGATACTCCAGGATAGCATCTCTAACAAACCCCTCAAATATTTTCCCCACCACAGAAGTTAGACTCACAGGTCTGTAGTTTCCAGGATTGCTCTTTGCATATTGGTACCATATTTGCTATGCGCCAGTCCTGTGGAACATAACCAGTCCTCAGTGAATCTTCAAATATTAAAAATAACGGTCTGTCTATCACGGTACATAGTTCATGCAGAACCCGGGGGTGTATGCCATCTGGCCCAGGTGATTTATCTATCTTAGTGGTTGCGAGGCGGCGCCGTACCTCTTCCAGGGTTAAACTGTTGACATTCCAAAAAGAATTTACATTATTCCTCATTGTGTCTTCCACCAGGGGATTTTACTGGGTAAAGACAGTTGAGAAGGCGACATTCAGTAGATTGGCCCTTTCCTCATCTCCTTCCACCATGACCCCCATGTTATTCCTAAGAGTGCCACACTCTCTGTTTTTTAGTTTCTGAATTTTTTTTTTAATTTCTGAAAAATAATTTAGGATTATTTTTGCTCTCCCTGGCAATTTTTCTCTGTCTCTATTTTACAGGATTTATTTTCTCTATAATCCTTTTAATGCCTTCGCATTTTAGCACCTTAAATGCCTTATCTTTCTCTTTTAGAAAAAGCATCTCATCCCGCCAAAAAAATCCCAAAAATTTTATAGCCTACAAAAGGGGACAATGAGGAAACTAAAATCCTGGCAGCTACAGGTCCCTCCTTCCTTCTGCGCTTCGCTGTGCGCCCATAAAACAAGTAACGGCCACATGTGGGGGGTCTCTGCACTATGGAGAAATTATAGAACAAATTGTATGGTGGGTTTTCTCTTTTTATCACTTGGAAATGTGTAAATTTTATGGCTAAATGAACGTATAAGCGACAACATTTTGATTCAATTACTATGAAGATCTCAAGGGGTTAAAAATCTTCCTAAAAACTGTTTCTGATAGTTTGAGGGGTGCATATTTGAAAATGAGTTGATGAGTTGATTGACATAGGGGGGGTTTTGATGCTATATATGTAAAATTTCATTCAAAACTGTATTCATCCCCAAAATAGTCAATACTGAAAATCCGAACAATTGCTATTCGATTTGTAAGCTGCGCGACATCAAAATAAATTATCCAGACATTTCAAACATTATGAAAATGTAAAGTAGACAAATGGGAAATGTTATTCAGCAACTTATTTAGGTGGTAAATCGATCTGCCTGAAAACACAATGACTTTGAATTTCGAAAATGGCAAATTTTCCAAAAAATTCATCATTTTTTTTTTTTTTAAATAAACACAAAACTTATCAGCCAAAACTTACAGGGTTAGGATCATTACCAGATTGGTGGGCATTTGATGCCCAGTCCACTTGTGATGATCAGATGGGAATAGCACTGCCCACAGAGATCTGAAGCAGACAGCTCATTCTATTAGGTGTGCATGAAAGGGTCATAACAGGCTTCACTCCCATCGTGTTCCACTCATGGATGGATCTGTTCTGCTGGTTCTTATTATACTCCTAGTAAAACATCTGGTTGATGGGGATTTCTACAGGTGTTGCACTACCACTATAATAATCTACCATCAAAATCCATCATGATAAACAATGTTAAATCAATGGTCTCCTTCCTTCTGATATAACTTGAAGATTATGCTGATGGCATTTACCAGAGCCTTCAGTGTTGCCAGCTTCACATTGCAGTTATACTTTTGCAGGAGCACTTCCCCCTCTCGCTCTGGTGCTTGAAACTTCCTCTGACCTGACCTGTGATCACATCAGACAAGGAGAGGGGAAGTGGAGAGTCTAGGGTAACTCCCAAAAAACCCTTTCTGGCTCTAAGAATTCATTTTAATGTTGATATTAGAAGGAAGGAGGCCATGGATAAACAAATATACAAATGTCCCCTGGTTTATCATGATGGATGTTGAGGTTAGATTTCTTTAATCTTGTATTAAAGAAAGCTGTACAGCAATGCAAAATAGCGCTATATTAATGATAATTATTATTTATTACAATCTATTGATAAGTTTGCCTGCCAAAAAGTCAGGACAAGGATATATGCTTATAGATAATAGGGTGAGACATCCTTATGCAGAACTGCACAAGAGAAGAAGTTCACTGCATTAGAACATGATAGACAGGTCAGACAAATGTCTTGTTTAGTGTGTTCTGTTCCACTGGATATGCTGTCAGCTGAGGAGTGTTTATGCCCTTGCACTTGCTGCTTTGCTCAGTTTTGGGGACCTCTCTGCTGAAGGCCCGTACACTAGTGAGCCAGAGGATTGGGATGATAAAAATCCAATATGTCTGTACCACCCTTTAAAATGCTTACTAGTCTTGTAAGGGATACCTAGTAGAATGACTAAGACTACAAACCAATGTGTAAATCCCCCATGCTGCTGATCAGCTGGAGGTTCTGCTGTACCCTTCTTGGGGGATTTTCACATTTTGGATACTTCTGCAGTAGAGTTGCTTTGTTGTTTTTCCTCGGCCGTCGGAAACAGCTTGTGAATGTTTCCCTCTTGTGGCCCAGTCTTCCTGGTTCCTAGTATGAGGGTCTAGGGAATGTGACATTGACTCTTACTGGTACTTGCACTTGTCCTCAGCGTCAAGCCCTCAGCCCTCAGATCTCCTTTTGCTCTGGATTCTCAAGGGATTTTCGGTTCTCTGATTCCAAGGAAAAGGTAGTGTCCGTGTCACAGGAACGAGATAACTAACGTTAATTGATGTGTTATTGTTATAGACAAATAACTACTCCATACATTATATGTGTATCCTCTGTCCTATTAGAAATGCCGAAAAAAAAATGGATGAGCAAGACCTCGTTCTCTTCCCAAGATCCACTTCAAAATGCCTCCAAGCAAAGAAGGAATTGGAAACTGCTATTCAGGAGCTGCTACAAAAGAGAAAGAAGTGAAAGACAAAGGCATGAGACAGAGTAAAGACAACGGCAGAGAGGTACAGGATAGCACCCATAGGGAATTTCCCATTGCATGTATTTCTGATCTGTTGCAGTTTTGTTTTTGCACTTCTAGCATGCCCTCCATAGATCTGCTTAGGTTTGCATCATTGGACAATAGTCAGCATTAGCTCTATGGAGAGGGGTTCACTTGTTTGTATTAAACAGCTGACAAACTGCAGGTTACTGCTACAGTCAGTGCTGTCACTGATCACGCCATCAAACTGACCACGCACCCCAAAGACGTCCTGATTGTGGCTGCCGCAATCTTTAAATACGCGATCTACAAAACCCCATGCCATCATCAGAGTGGTGCCAATGTTAAAAGGATCCTTGTAGCTGTCATAAGAAACTAAATGTAATATAGAGAAACAGTTATTCCAAATTTATATGTTGTACAATAGTAAAAATATATACATACGGTCAAATTCCCTTCCCTAGAACACACTAAAAATAATGGGTATAATCATAACGCAGAGGGGTGAGCCCCAGGAGCAAAAGGGTAAGTATAAAAAAGATGATTTCCGGCAGTGAACCCCAGTAACCCAGAAAATGCGACCAAATGGGCCTTGTTTTGCAAGACAGAAAAGCGAGGGGAAAGGAAAAACAGAAGAAAACGGAGGGCAAAAGGGGGTGGGTATCGCGGTGCATGCAAAACGATCAAAATGAAGAAAGGGGATGGTGTTAGTTGGTTGTACAAGAAAAGCACATAGGAATATGGTGTGGGAAAATAGAAAATACCACAATGGGAATTAACTCTTTTTTTTTTTCGGTACCAAAGAAAGTACAACTTTTCCCGAGAGATCAGCACTTATATGTGTCTATAAATAGACATGTGTTTAAAATAAAAGTATGGTCGCAGAAAAGGAAGAAACAGGGGAGTCGAGGGTTAAATTACAATTGTAGTGGAATAAAACAGTCAGGATCTTCCGACAAATTGTAGACTGGATGTTGTGTACATGTGTACAGTTTTGATGATATTCATTCACCAAAACACAGAAAGATGAGACTGTGGCCGTGCAACAGTTCAAAGGCAAAGTAATAAAAGTAAAAGAGCCCTTCTTTGAGGCAGGAATAGTATGACGTATTTAATCCCGAGGTATTCGGTTTCAATCCAGAAGTAGTTAATCCCAGGAAATGCAGGATATTTGTACAGGATGTAAATCCTATTTTATATAGAAAATGCTTCAATATTTGTTTATGTTGAATAATCTGTGTGGATTATGCCAATGAATTTGCTTGTCCTCTTGGACACGTATGGATGGGGCCGTTTCTCAATTCATTCATTTATCATAGGCCTCAGAGTTAAAGATAGGGAACAATTTCATCGTGTTTACTGACTAGGAATGTAGTTTCAATGTCTGCAGGTTGAAGGCCCAGAAATCCCAGTCCTGATTAGTCGACACCTTGAGTGTATACGCAAGTCGTGAGATCTGGGCTTTTGGAGCAGGCTGACTTCATAATTACAGCAGCTGAAGGAGGAGCCCTGCAACAGCAAACCGGCAGCTTTACATGGGTATAAGATTAGTAGTCTAATAGGAGCCCCTAAAGGATACTTGGTTCTTGCGGTTGCCATTGATAGATGTGCCCATTGACTTCATGTCACTGCCCTTATGTGAATCAGAAGCTGTTTTTTTTTTTTATCGTTCATTGTTCTGTAGCTATTGGCGACAATTCAAAAAATTGCTATTCACCCAACTGAAACCCCCACAGTAATGATCTGCAATCAGATTAATGTTGCCTGGAGAGGTATGTGCCTAACAATAGTTACAGATGTAAAAATGTATCTCCTTGTAAAATCTTCTAGGATTGTTCCTTAGAGAAAATCACCATCAAAATAAGCACTCTGACTATGGTAATGTTCTTATATTCGGTATCGTAGTCCCGTTTCCCTCTAAAATTATGCTAATGATCTGACAGTCTCCGGGGAATGTGCAGCTTCAACGGCTATTGACAAGGTGGGATAGTGGGAACGCTCATGTACAGGGTAACAGCCTGGTAAACAGCCTTGAAGACTACAGCTAGGTGGAGGGGTCCTGTTAACACCCTCGGAAGATCCTGCAGGACCCATTGAAATAATGTTAAAAGTGATTTTTAAAAAGGAAGGGCTGGCCCCAGGATGACAAATAATATAAGATGATGACCACAGTGCATGGGACTGGATCTTTGAGTAAGTGCCCCTGGTTTATCATGAGGGATTTTGAGGGAGTTTAAAGTCTATTTTGTACAATCATTAATATAGATATAGTATAATATTTTTTATCTCTTATCTCCCAGGCTGGGTATTATAGCCTTGCCTTGACACCAGAGGGTATTTCTGCCAGGCAGTTTGAAGCCTCGATGTGGATTTGCTCAGAAAAGCAATTACGTCATTGGATAAATTAAAAACACATGGTAGTGGTAGGTAGAACATTGACCTCTGTTCTCCTAATGTATAATGGAAGTATAGAAAATTAGATGATGCTGGAAAACCTCTACCACACAGAATAACAAGGATGATATGAAAATAAGAATGTGCTCTTTACTTTTTGAGCCTTTTTTTAGTTGCGAAAAAACTTATTTACTAGAAATGTGAAGAAAAAAAAAAAATTTTTTTTTTGGTTTTTTTTTTTTAATGCAGAAACAGAGGAAAAGGTTTAGGCCACGGCGCCTTGTAGCTATGTGTCCAGAATCCTTGGCTTTTAAACAATTGCTACGTTTGCTGGAATAGACAGGGAATAAACTTAAGATTTTAATTGCTTCTAACTGGGTATCTGTTGTCCCCCCCCCCCCATTAGGGATAATTGCGGCGGCTACAACAATTGTATATATTGAGAGGAAAAAGAGTTGGAATAGGCCCCGAAGGCTGTCACCAATCCTGTATATTTACACTGTGTGTTGCTAATGGATATGTCTTACTGCTTAAAGTAAAATTCCTTTTTTTTTTAAATTGTGTTCTCTTCACAGAAACTCTGTCGGGCTTTCTAACACCCCTTGTCAGACTGGCTTCTAGAGGGCAAAGTAACAACATAACAGTGTACTGCTAGGCATATCACCAGTCTTCTCCTCAGGACTGGCTTTTAAAGACGCAAACTTACGGGAGCCCATACTGGTATGTCCAGGGTCACTTTGTGAACATTAGCCTAGTAGTTGTAGATGTAAAGGCCTTTCCCATCTGGTGGTAGGACACCTTAGGCCCATATTTACTGGAATGAGGGGATGAGTTGAATCCAGACCTCGCGGTTTGATTTCTCTAAGCTAGGCACCTTTATCTTGATTTATGAGTGAAGTACTTTATCTTTTGGTTTTGCTTGAATATATATTTGTTCATATTTCAGACATAGGAAGCCCCTGATCTTCCTGCGTGTAACATGGAACAAGGTATGGGGGAAGTTGGGGGGGGGAATTTACACCATGGCTTCTACAGCGGAAGGAAAAAAAAGGACTGTGGAGAGTCCCATGGTCGAGAGAAGAAAGGATGAGCAAAGAAAAAGGGGATAGCTTAAGTTTCAAGATCCTCTTTTTCCTTGGAAAAGTATGATGACGAGGAGGATGGATATTGACATTCCAATGATGATGACATGGAGCCATGGTGGGAGCGTAAGAGGGGGCATAATATATATCCTAAGAATAAAAAACGAAACAAGTAGGAAGTTGTTGCTGGACAAGTGGATAGGTCGTCTTCCAACCTTTTTTAGAGGGATCTATAGTATTACCGACTGGGCTTCATAAAGTGGAGAAATGCGGTGGTAATAGATTGTGGAGGAAAAATGGCTCCCTGGAAATAGAGATATCTCGGGAACCTCAAGGGACCTGAATGAGCAAGCTAGGCTTGGATGGAAAGAAGACGTCAGGGTCCTAGCAATGACATGTGGCTCTAAAGGATTCTCAGCCGCACATTAATATAGAAGAAGTCTGTAGAGACTAATGAACCCTGCTCTACCTTCTCTGAATGTTGTCTGTGATGAATGACAGCTGTGAAAAAGAAGCTCTGAGGAAGTGGCTCTTAAAGAAAAGAAGGAAAAGATAAGAATGGGATCCCTTTAAAGAAGGAGAAAAAGAATCAAAAAAAGAGGAACGCCATCGGGAAAAATGGAAAAATATAGTTAAACAAAACAGGGGTGGCTACATAAATGAAGAGATATCGGACTATGATGTAAGAGAAAAAGCTTGTTGCCTGCTTGTAAAAAGGAGACGGCAAAGAAAGAATGTTGACCCTCCCTTAGCATTTTAACTTCCTTGCGTTGATGAAACGCCATTGAAAACACCGGGTTCTCAAAACCAAACGTGAAAGAGAAAAAGACGTGAAACAATGAAACGGTGACAGTAAATATCGAAGAATCCACTTTCGGTTAGAAAGAAAAACACTATCTCCATTCCATTTTGATCTAGACGCCAGTCTGCTGGGTGTTATGGGGTTGTCCTCCAAGAACACCGATACAACATGGAAGAGAAGCCAGAACAAACCTGCCTGGAGGATTAAGTGGCTTCTACGTAAAAAAAAGCACCTGTAAGTATAGTAACCTGATAATGTGCAGCAGCATCTTGATCCTCTGCAGATAACGTGATCATTCAGTTTAAAAATCACTCTATTTGGAGTCCATTGAGGGCCGGTGCCTTGTGATATTGGGATATTAGAAGGGACTATGGTCTTCTGTGAATGCCGGCGCCGGCCAGTATAGTCAGGATCATGGTGTTGTATGTCCAGGGCAGTCTCACAATCTATAAGGGATGAGATAGTACTGGAACTACAGAGGGGTAAAATGCACTGGCATACTAGAAACTTAGCTGTGGATGTTGATTATTCTTAAAATAAAAGGTTCCTGCACATAAAGTGGTTTTAGTTTTTGGCTGTGCAGGAGGATATTTGCCAGCTTACAAGTAGCACCAAAGATAGAAAGTTGAAGGGGTTAAATAAGGTTGTTAGCCTCAAATTCTAAACGTTCTCTGAGTGTGCCAAGAAATGTTTTGTATTTCAAGCTTTGTGACAGGACAATAAAAAAAACAATAAATGGGGTCAATGGGTTGAAAGTAATCGTTAAGGTGTGCGGGTGCGTAAGGCTTAGATTTAATAAAAATTGCCATCAACCTTTATGGGACAAGGGTCACTGGACACCTATTATACTTAGAATAATTTCATTGTATGTTAGGACTATTATGGCTTCCCAGTGTTTGTGAAACCTATTGCCATGACATGTGATGAAGATTAGCAGCTGACCATGACAAAGACCAGTGGCGCACCGTACACCTCTGTTACAGGTAAATCTTCTCCTAAGTGTACAAGTCGGAGTGGTTGAGGATAAATCGGTTGTTTTATAGAAAGTCACCTTGGGGTCACTAAGGAGCTGCCTAATGGCTTCCTGCTATCCCCGGTTCAGGACGTTGGCTGGCTACTTTGCCAAGTTCAGGTAGGATTAGGGGGTGGTAGTTAGGTAGTAATGGTAGTAATGTCTCTGCTGTTTTTTGTCTGCCTTTGAGTGTGATTGCATTTATACTGTTGCGAAGCTCCAACCAGTGACCGGAACCACACAGACAAGCCCAACTAAGCCCCAGGATTAGAGTAGCTTCATACGTGGTATCCTGGTTTTTGGTAATGCAGTGCTCCTATTTGATAGGCCTTTAACAAGGATGAGTATTCTTGTCCTGATGATTGGCTGGCACTGTGAGTGTCAACCTGATCAGCAACCTGGTCACCTGCGTGTATGCCCTGCAAAGGGATCTCTCCCTGCAGGGCATTTAACCCCTCAACTGCCATGCGTAAGCTTTATCACCAGCAGCTAAGGAGAGACGGAGAGTGAAAAAAATCAAAGTTTTAAAACACACAAGAAATAGGCTGATTACATACATAAAAAAAAAAACACACACACACCACACACAAAATTGTTTGTCGGTACGATCTTGACCTATTTCAAAAATTGCCATTTTAGTGCTTTTTTACCAACCCACAATGAAAAGAAAAAGCAAACAAAACGTCAGACGTACCCTAAAAAAAACTTATTAGCCTTAAGAATATGGTGACACATGAATGAAGTAGTAAAACATTAGAACACACTTTAATGTTTGGTAGAATCATTTTTCTCATGTCTTTTGTTTATACTGCTCGGTGAGCGGCGTAGAAGTTTTATATGAGAAGAGAAGTTTTCTTAGAAGTTTTAATAGGTAGAAGAATGGTGTTCTATTAGTTTCCTCACAGAAGGGTAATAATATTTTAGCAGTATGCTATTTTTACCATTCAAGTGAAGGCACTGGAAAAAATACCTAAAGGACAAAAAAGGCCGTTGTCTGTGAATGGGTAAATGAATGAGAACATTTTCCTGGTAGTTCCTTAATGGGTTTCCTTAGCCGGCCAAATAGACCCACAAAGTGTTAGCTCGTAAAATGACTTTCTGTACGGTCTTGAAGGGGTCAGAGTCCCAATGAGCGGCCTGTTTTATATTTGTTTTTTTGTTCCATGTTTTTAAAAAGAGCCCCAGTTTAGAACACCCCCTTTAATATGGCTGAATGTCAAGTCTAGTGTATCCCCCCGAGTAATTCTCTTTTCTCTTTTGTAGATGTGAATGACCTTGTGATTGATTCCCCCTGAACACTTCTCGCTTGATTATACGCACATGGATTTTAGATCTCTCTGATGCTTTTTATTGCCATCACAAGTGTTTAGCTGCCGATGCATTGACATTGTACTGAATGGTGGCTTTTCATACGATACTCACAACTTCTTTGTGTTCAGTTTATAAGATTTAAGAAACTCCAACTACTAGAATAGTGCACCAAGATCACAAGTCTCCCACCGTAAACTTCATATTGTGATGACAGAACTTTTCTGTCATGTATCCAAATAGCTGCATGTAACCTAAGATGGGGACACTTGTCACTCTGTGTTATAACCTAGGGCAGTGGTGGCGAACCTATGGCACGGTGTGCCAGAGGCGGCACTCAGAGCCCTTTCTGGGTGCACTTGCCATTGCCTCAGCCACACCAGACGACTCAAAGAATAGTTATTGCAGTTGCGCCACTTAAAATGATCTGCTTCCAGTCAATTTTTGAAATTACTTTCTTCTCTACTTAAACTGTAGAAGAGGGAGAATGAGTATAAGACACCGGCCAAATTATCTTTGGAGGACCTCCTGTTGGCCCCATTGTCCCCTGTAAACCTCAATAATAAGTGTACAAGGGACCTGGAAAGAACTAAAATGAAGCAAAGTTTCCATTCTTCTACTGTTGGTGTCCTCAGGAGCAATCCGGATGAAAGTTGAAGAACAAGGGAAGCAATAAGTCACTGTACTTTCATTTTATTGGCACGCCGGGCTCCGATCAAATTAAGGGGGGTGGGTTGAAGTTTGGGCACTCGGTCGTAAAGGTTTCGCCATCACTGCCCTAGGGTGCCATTACTAGCACAGATGCAGACCCCAGCGCCTTTATGTCTACCTTGGGAAAGAGCGTTATTTTTTAGGGTATAGTCAGACAGTGGTGGGGTCATGGGCACCACTGGTCAGCAGGAAACACCCCCACAAAACACAAATCCTAAATGTACTCTCTAGTCTTTGGGTGGAGTTGTTGTACAGCTGACCAGACTAAATTAAACTTTTTAAATTTTGTTTGGCGAGGTGGTTGGTTACTTCAAGGCACATTCTTTTACGTGCAGTTGATCCGGGACAGCTTTTTCTTTGGTCATTCTTATTTAGACATTTTGCACAAATTAATGGGACAGAGGCAATGTCCTAGTCTCTTTAATTCTTAGATATTCGGTATGTATAAAGAAGTCCATCATTGCTTCCAAATATCCTGTCCATTTACAGAGTAGTGGTAACCTATATATTTTGTGACGAGCGTTTTTGGAAGCAATCTTTTATTTTTTTGTTTTTTAATTTAAACCTTGATTTGAGTTGGTACTGTTTTGTCATTGCATTTTGCATCAGTGACAAGATATGACGTAGAATATCAGCCAGGCTGCTATATAAAAGGTGGCAACTTGGCTTGTCCAGCTAGCGGGGATACCTGTCTCTTTCTCGTCGGTCATGTGCTGTCATGTCCTGTCTGACTTAAGGCGTGTTTACGTGCCATGATTCTGGTCACTTTTTAAAGTATAATTTTACTTATAATCCACCTCAGTCTGTGCAATCGTCTCCAAGTAAAATTTTACTTTACCATTATTATTCCCTTAAAGCGTTCTGAGCAATAAAAAAATCCACTTTTTGTGTGTTAATTGGTTTAATTTTCTTATGCATGTGTCTTGCAGTAGTTGAAGGAGATACTGCCTTTCCCCAAAAAATAAGACACATTTCATTGTTAGTTGTGCTCTGAAAATGGGTTAGATCTTGTTGAGATTTTTATCTAGCTTAATTAAACTGCCCTTACTTAATGTTACAGGGACTTTCAAATAACTTCTTTCATGACTGCCCCGGGGCTTGAACACAAACCAAGACACATGTCAGTACTCTTAGTGTATGTAAAGATCTTCTTCCCCTTTATAGTCTCAGCTGCTAATGATAAAACACAAAATCAAGGAAAAAGGGCGCGTGAACAAGGGAGATACGGTGCTTAGTAGGTCATGGCCATAATGATTTTACCAGGACATTCTGTTAAGACATCTCCCAAACGGTTAAAATTGAAGTGTGCACTGTCTTCCCGCAGCCTTGTTCACAGACATGTTTAACTAATTTCCCTGGAATAAAGAGATAAGCTGGCGTTGAGTAAGAATATAGAACTTAAAGATGAGGACAGACTGGATCTATTAATGTCAAAGGAATTAGCTGGACAAGCGAGCAAACAGGTTACATAAAGTTGACTAGAATTGTAATGAGGTATCCTCTCAGTTGTCTTTTTTTCTAACGCATACATCCCAAATTTGTGTAATACTGTACCTTGTAGTCCTAGCTCCCCCTCCATAACATAACGTGCCCCCTACTTACTGACCCCTTGGCACTCCACTGGAACGTCAATCCCAATCTAGAATTGTGCCATTATAGGACCACCCTCTGTTTTCTATCACTAAGCCAATTACTTGCCCAAATACACAGATTTTCCCCTAGTCCCAGTAGTCTCATTTATTACCAACCTTTTGTGCGGGCACTGGGTCAAATGCCTTTGAAAGTCAGATGTATAACATCCACACGGTACACCCAGGTCCAGTCTGGAAGTGTACCTACCCCTCCTCGTAGCAACCAATCAGATTATGTGACGGTGCCGATTTTATCTCATAAACCCCAAATTAAAAATTAAATCGAAGAATCCTACCTGAGCTATTTAGACTGGACTCTACTTCACACGCATGGGTTTACGAAGCACGCAATAGAATCTGTATAACAAAAGGTTGAATATTCCAAATAAGAAATCAAAAACTTCATGGACGCCTATCAATCGACACAAAGACAATATTGTCCTTGCAGACTTGGTATCAACGTAGGGTGGTACCCTCAGATGATCCACCTCCGAGCACAACGAGATTCCGGGACTGTCCTTGCAACTTCTGAGAACGTCTACACGCACAGATACTGCCTTTAAACCAACTGAATCAATTAATCATTCTCCATAGATGGCCACATCATCTCCCGCAAGGAGAAGAGGTAGTTTTGTCCATCGGCGCTTCGGAGCGACCTTCAGGCTTGAGGTAAGATGTCAGTGCTAGGGTAACCATCGCATGATTACCGAGTTTTACTGAGTCGCTGGGGCAACCATACTAATCGCTGCCGAACACGTGGCAAACACAGCGATTCAACTAATAAGAATCAATTATGCACCTCTCCATCTTGGCTCCCTCTCTCTACATTTAGGCTATTTCTCTACATAGGTATGCGCTGGCTTCCCCACTTCTCCGATACTTCCGAGTCCATCTAGTTGCCAAGAACACACACGCCATATGATGCTTAGCACTCTGCACAGAAATGTAAGAAAATTTTTAATACCGTTTGCCGACCACGAAATATATTTTGTCATGGACTCAGACACATTCTGTAGAAGATTTTGCTATGGTGCACTATAGATCACAACGAGTGGCGCCCGGTTCCCGCCGGGTACCTTTCATCACATGACCGGAAATTTGTTTGAGCCTCATTTTCATGTGTTTTTTATGTATATAACCCCCTCTGATTGTAATGCATTTTATGCCTGACGAAGGTCCGGGCACCGACCGAAACGCGTGCTACATAAAACCTTATGCAATTTTAAAAGACCGTGCTGGGGAGTTCATTCCATGACAAGCGCTACCTCATCTACTCGCTCCACTACTGGAACTCAGAGCCAAAAAGCTGTAAACACCTATTGGTCTCCCCCTGGGTAAATATAGGTAAGAAGGTTGGCCGCCGGGAACCTCCCGTTTATTCTACGCACATTTATTAACTGTGCTATAAGGTGACACCCATTTACTGTTCTATCTAGTCCTAGAAAGTTTTTACTTATTACACGAGGAGAGCGCTCTGTCTCTCTTTTGTCTCCTCCTCCACCACGAGATTTTGGGTTAGAGCAATCCTTGCTCACTGAGCCCCAGTCTCTCCTTTCAGTTTTTTACTTCATCAACCTTTTGTGCGGCACTGTGTCAATGCCTTTGAAAAGCCCAGAGTATAACATCCACACAGTACCCCCAGTCCGTCTGGAACTTACCTCCTCGTAGAAACCATCAGATATAGTGTGACAGGACGATCTCTCATAAACCATGCGACGCTGGCTTATAAACGTTAGCACACTGAGATACTCCAGGATAGCATCTCTAACAAACCCCTCAAATTTTCCCCACCACAGAAGTTAGACTCACGGTCTGTAGTTTCCAGGATTGCTCTTTGCAATTGGTACCATATTTTGCTATGCGCCAGTCCTTGGAACATAACCAGTCCTCAGGAATTTCAAATATTAAAAATAACGGTCTGTCTATCACGGTACACTAGTTCATGCAGAACCCGGGGTGTGTATGCCATCTGGCCCAGGTGATTTATCTATCTTAGTGTGGTTGCGAGGCGGCGCCGTACCTCTTCCAGGGTTAAACTGTTGACATTCCAAAAGAATTTACATTATTCCTCATTGTGTCTTCACCAGGGGATTTTACTGGGTAAAGACAGTTGAGAAGGCGACATTCAGTAGATTGGCCCTTTCCTCATTCCTTCCACCATGACCCCCATGTGTATTCCTAAGAGTGCCACACTTCTGTTTTTTTAGTTTTCTGAATTTTTTTGTTTTAATTTCTGAAAAATAATTTAGGATTATTTTTGCTCTCCCTGGCAATATTTCTGTCTCTATTTTACAGGATTTATTTTCTCTATAATCCTTTTAATGCCTTTGCATTTTAGCACCTTAAACACCTTATCTTTCTCTTTTTTTGCTTTCCTTACAAGACTAGTAAGCCACATTGGCCGCATTTTTCTTTTTTTTTAGGGGATACCAACCCCAAAATGGTAACACTGGAAAAAGCATCTCATCCCGCCAAAAAAAATGCCAAATGACAATGAGGAAGCTAAAATCCTGGCAGCTGCAGGTCCCTCCTTCCCTTCTGCGCCTCGCTGTGCGCCCATAATACAAGTAAAGGCCACATGTGGGGGGTCTCTGCACTTTTCTCTTTTTATCACTTGGAAATGTGTAAATTTTATGGCTAAATGAATGTATAACCGACAAAATTTTAAATTTCACCTCCATTTTGATCCAATTACTATAAAGATCTCAAGGGGTTAACAATCTTCCTAAAAACTGTTTCTGATAGTTTGAGGGGTGCATATTTGAAAATGAGTTGATACATAGCGGGGGTTTTGATGCTAAATATGTACAATTTCATTCAAAACTGTATTCATCCCCAAAATAGTCAATTCTGAAAATCTGAAAAATTGCTATTCGTTTTGTAAGCCACGTGACCTTAAAATAAATTATCCAGACATTTCAAACATTATGAAAATGTAAAGTAGACATATGGGAAATGTTATTTAGGTGGTAAATCTATCTGCCTGCAACCACAATGACATTGAATTTCGAAGATGGCAAGTTTTCCAAAAAATTCATCATTTTTTCCTTTTTTTTTTTTTTTTGTAAATAAACACAAAACTTATCAGCCAAAACTTACCACTAAAATGAAGTACAACATGTGGGGAAAAATCTCAGAATCACTTTGATAAGTAACAGTGTTCAAAAGTTAGAACCATAAAAAGCGACGTAAGTCAGAATCCAAAAAATGGGGCTGAGCCTTAAGCAATGGCTGCGTCCTTAAGGGGTTAAAGGGGTAAATCATTCTGAATATCAACATTTTTTTTCCCAATGCTGGAAGATGCCACCACCTTGTGCTTTAAAAGTACCATTACCAGGAAGGCTTATAAAGATACAATACAAAAATCAAGTTTTTTTTTATATGGGGACTTTCCTCTTTGCCAACCTCTGCATACACAAACTCAGTGGCCATAGCACATTTAGTGGGCACTTTTGACGCCAACACTTGGTCCTTATAATTTCCAGAAATATTAGACATTTTGTTTGTCATAGCTCAGCTATTTTTCCACTTTGGCTTCTTGTACATGAACATATGCTATGACAGGCTGGAGAAAGGGACAGGCGGAGCGCTCCTCGCCCCTTCCCTATCCAGAGGAAGCAGTGCTGCCAGACCAAATGTACAGCAAAAGACAGAGCATGCTGGGTTTTCCAGTGACACAAGTGTGTTCACCAGTGCACAATGCGCTTCTATGGCAGCATATGGCCGTTAAATACGTTGTGAGCGTAGGGCTTTTCTATGCATTACAATTCCTGCAGTTCCCTAGATTCAAGGTAAAAGCCATATGATGTCAATGTGCATGTGAATGAGCACTGATGTAAAAAGGTTTAGGCCACCCAAGGCAGCGATGATGAAACAAGTCCACAATGTTCTCTATACTCAGGAAGTCAAATATAATAATTTGTCCACCTCAACCGAATGATTTGCCATCTCCCTGGTGCATCTAATAAAGCTCTGGCTTTGCATTGAGAGTCTATGCAGAGCGCGGATGAGTGTGCGCAGCTGCTAGATGTCCAAAATGTCAATGTCCGGAAAACCCTTGGGAACAGCGATCATAACATAATTATTTTCCTCTTAAACTGGGAAAATCTAAAACATTGAATTTTAAGAGGGCCAATTTCCTGAAATTCAGGGCTGCACTACAGGCTATAGACTAGTATCATCATGTGACCTTATATGTTCTCAATGTTAAATGGAAGACATTCAAATCTATCCCGGGTCATTATATTTCTTAATGTATAGACGGGCTAGATTACACCCCACGTGGCTTACAGCTACAGTAAAGAGGGCAATTAAAAGCAAAACAAATCCTAAGAAATGTTTAAAGTATATCAATGCCAATAAAATGGGTCAGAGCAGGTTGGACCCCTGTATTCTGAAAATGGGACATCGGTGACTGGAGACCAAGAGAAGGCGGAGATACTTAAATGGGGTTTTTTAACTCTATTTACAGTGTATGAGATAGAAGAAATTGCTGTACCACTATCTAAAATCTTCAGGGATTCCGTAATGTGTCATGTGGTGCCAAGTGACTGGCGCAAGGCAAATGTGGTGCCAATTTTTTAAAAAGGCTCAAGAACTTCGCCAGGCATGGCCTGTAAGCTTAACTTCCATTGTGGGGAAAAAATATTTGAAGGGTTAGTAAAAGACTATAAACTGGAGTATGTGACATCTAATAGTATAATAAAGGGACAGAGAAGCTGCTGTGGGTATTTTGTTGTTGGACTTTGCAAAGGCATTTGACACAGACCCTCAGGGTGCATTCACACGTTGCAGTTAAAACTGCATCGTAATCAGCTTTGAGGTGGTTTTAGGTGCAGTTTTTTTAAATTGAACAGGTGAAAGACATGAACTGAACGAGGGAATTTTATTTTGAAGGGGAAACCTGCTCCACATATCTTATTCACCCCTTCAGTTCATGTGTTTCACCTGTTCTATTGACAAAACTGCAACTAAAACCACCTCAAAGCTGATTGCTATGCAGTTTTAACTGCAATGTGTGAACGCACCCTCATAGACGCCTGATGGTTAAAATTAGGGCTATTGGTTTGGCAGAAATCATTTACAATTGGATTGAGAACTGGCTGAATAATTGTATCCAGAGAGTTGTAATCAATGATTCCTACTCGGAATGGTCACCAGTTATGAGTGGTGTACCTCAGGGTTCTGTATTTATTAATGATATAGAGGTAGGAACTAATCACACTTTTTTGGCAGATGACACCAAGCTATGTAGTGTAATACAGTCTATGGAGGATGCTCATAGGCTGCAGGGTGACTTGGACAAACTGAATGTTTGGTCATCCACTTAGCAAATGAGGTTTAATATGGATAAATGTAATGTTATGCACCTGGGGGGCCAATAATCCAAAGGCAAAATATGTCCTTGGGGGAGTAAATCTGGGAGAGTCCCTTGTTGAGAAGGACCTGGGGGTACTAGTAGATCATAAATTGAATAACAGCATGCAATGTCAATCAGCTGCCTCTAAAGCTAGTAGGATCATGTCATGCATCAAAAGTGTAATGGACTCTCGTGATAGGGATGTACTATTACCACTATACAAGGCACTGGTTCGGCCACACCTGGAATATGCTGTCTATTTCTGGGCTCTGGTCCATAAAAAGAGGATGCCCTGGAGTTCGAGAGGGTTCAATGAAAAGCCACAAAAATGATAAAGGAGGGGGTATGGAGTTAGTTATGAGGAAAGATTAAAACAACCCAGGAAAACAAGAGACAACAGAACTTTTTTTTTTACTGTGAAATGTCAATCTGTGGAATAGCCTGCCTCAGGCGCTGGTCACAGCAGGGGCAGCAGAGAGCTTCAAGAAGGGTCTAGATGCCTTTTTACACCTAAATAACATTGATTGTTATGTTAGATAGAATTGTTTCCCATAAATCTCTTCCTCATCCAATCCCATCCTTGGTTGAACTTAATGGACGTGTCTTTTTCCAACCAAATAAACCATGTTACAGTTAACACAATTTTCCTTCTCCTGAATGCAGGACAGGGCTTGTTTCAACATCTCAATGTAAAGATGATTAATCTGTACAACTTTGCTTGCTGAATTTGTGATCCATGGAAAAGAGCTTTAATAAAAAGTGACAATATACAAACATCAGCTATAGAACAATAAATACATTTGATTGAGAAATAAAAATACATTTTAACTTTACATATCACTTTAATTTAAAAGTACAGGAATCTCAGGAAAACAATACAACAGGGACATAGTTCTATGCATAGCATCTTAAGATATAGACATGTCAGCTGGAGGAGGCGGACACTGGAATTTTCTTCTTCCATTTGACTTTTTGCCCACAGACAAAATCCTTTAGGGTTCAGTCACATCCAGAAGGACTAGAGGTACAGTTCATTCCAAAGAATGTAGATGTGCTGTCCACATTGCCGCTTATAATGAAAGCCGTGTATTAGAGCCCTTAATATGCTCCCAGTTGTTGTATAAAGCATAGACACTTGTAAGAGCTAGCCCAGCAAGTCCACCGCGAGCGATGCCACGTAATCCAGCTACGGAGGCAAAAGTGAACAGATTAGGTAAGTAACATTCACCAATGCATTTCAGGTTAAAGGGCGAGGTTTGGGGCAAGCAAATTGGCTGCGTTTGGCCATGTATGAAGGAGGCTCAGTCTTCGACTAACAAATATTTATGTTGAGCAGTAATGAAGGGGTTACATTTTGTGAATAAAGCAGAAACTAACCAATTCTTAACACAGGGGTTTCATGTGAACAATCCTGAAGCATCACACGGCACGTGGAGGACACTGGATAAAATCACATATTAAACCAAGGTCTGTATTTACCACACTGAGATGAAGTCTCACCACAACATTGGCCATACTGGATGCACTGCAACCAACTGGCAACAGCCAAACATAGTGATCACATGACCTCCCCTGGAAGGTGCAGGACATGTGATGTGGACAGCGACCATCTACTGCCTTGTGTCTCAATAGGGACTAAATCAATGGACTGATTAAAGGCTGCTAAAGGGAGCAAAATTTTAAAACATCAACTAATTACATATTGAAATGGGTTGTTAAAATATAAGCCAATATAAATTATACCGATTCCAGGAGGGCCCCTTTGGCTGATGGGACATATCAGCCAGTCTCAGTGACATACATAACATGTGTAATTTCATAGGTGCTCTGCTTTAATTAATAAATGAGGCAGAACTGTGCTGGAAGAGGCAGAGGCACATTGCGGGAACACATATATTTCTGCGTTCTGGGCACACAGACAAAAACTAAAAGTATAAGCAGAGACAAATATATTTCTGCGGTCTGGGCACCCAGATCAGTGCTCTGCTCCTTGTAGACATTTCACATTAAAACTGTGGCCAAAGACTTTAATAGCTTTAACAACCAAGTAAAGGTTTTATTGTCTGATAAGAAATGTAACATAGTTCATGCTGATAGAATGCATTCATCTCTTAATTAGCACCCAATAGTGTAATTATAAGTCTAGCTTCACCTAAATTGCTCTAGAACTCCAATAAAATGTTTTAACCATATGAACCAAAGTAAAATTAAATCATTAAAGGGGTTTTCCACAAGACAAGTTAGGCCCTATCAGTGGATCACAGGTCCCACAGATCATGAGAACAGGGGTTCTGATGTACCCCAGTCAGACCCCTTGTTGCTCTCCGAGATCCATATCCAGAGATTGCAGAGCGCCGTACTCAGCAATGTGGTTCAGCTCAATGATGATGAACAGCGTAACCCGAACATGCCCATCCTGCTGCTCCACTCATCTTGGGGAGCAATGAGGGGTCCGACTGAGGTTCATCTGACCCTTCATTCTAGTGATCTGTGGCAGTCCTATCACTGAGACCCCGGTCAATCAGCAAGTTAGGTCCTACCCAACTTGTTTCGTGGGAAAATCCCTTTTAGTCTAACTTCTTCAACATGAAGTTCCTACATCAAGGGGGAAGGGGGGCAGACACTTAAAGGGGTATTCTCGTCTGGGCATTCACATTCAGTTTGATCAATCTGCCATATATAAACATTTCTTCAATTAGTTGTTATTAAAAAAAAAATGTTCCTGTGTGAAGATAATTTCTCATAAATGTAGTGATATGGTCCCATAGAAACGAGATGGCTTCCTCGGATACGGCCACCTC
Organism: Engystomops pustulosus; assembly: GCA_019512145.1. Lineage (NCBI taxonomy): Eukaryota > Metazoa > Chordata > Amphibia > Anura > Leptodactylidae > Engystomops > Engystomops pustulosus. The sequence continues at coordinate 35,631,595 of CM033651.1, read as the reverse complement.
TGCTGGAGGGATTGCACAAAGAAATATCTGGGAGTTACTTCATGTCCCACAGCCGTCCTGTGGTAATGATCGCTGAATCCAGGTGGTCCGGTAGGACTCTATATGGCAAGTCTGGCCACCGCTGCCAGTGTGTGACGTGGTCGTATCCGAGGAAGCTATCTGGTTTCTAAGGGACAGAATAACTACATTTATGAGAAATTATCTTCACACAGGAACATTTTTTTTAATAACATTTAATTGAAGAAATGTATATATATGGAAGATTAGTGAAACTGAATGTGAGTGCCCAGACGAGAATACCCCTTTAAGGAACTGAGAACTTCTAGACTAATGCTAGATGGCGCAGAGAAGCCACCAGCAGTTTCAGAGAAGCACAGTGCTACCACAGACCGGGCTCACAAGTCTGAGCGACAGCCTGGGCACAATTCTCTACCAGCAGTGTAACACTATACCAGGAACACGACACACCTGGACAGCTGACTACCACTGGGGACAAATAAAGAAGGTAGGTTCACTCAATAGTGAGCTTTCACATCAATGTATTAAAGTAAATTTTCTCAACTATCATCTACAGCTTATGTACTGGATCCATCATAAATTTCTCCTAAGACAGGCTACCTGTATACTGCTCTGTATGCTAGTATACTAGTCTGAGAGCTAAACAATCTGGTATGTTGAAATCCTAGTGCCTCATCCTTAAAGGACATCTACCGCCATAAACGTATGCTCCTTACACAAGATGACTGCTGCCCTCGTGCTCCGGGGCCATCTTCTATAATGAAATATGCACTTTTAAAATGTATGCAAATGAGCTGGAGGAGCTCACCGTTCGGCTACCCGAACGCCTCCTGGCTCCATCGAAACAATATATTTCCCCCCCCCCCCCCATCTAAACACATACGCGGAAAGCACTGCCGGCGCAGAGTATGTATTTAGATGAGGGGGTGTGCATAAATTACTTGCTGACAGAGCCAGGAGGTGCTCGGGTAGCCGAATGGGGAGCACCACTGGCTCATTTGTACTAACTTTCTAAGTGAATATTTCAGTATAGAAGACAGCAGCAGTCCCCAGTCACCCCTAAGAAAACGAGCATACATTGGGGGACAAAAGCAAGAAGAGCAAAAGGGGAGGCCCTTTATCCAGCGGTACACCACAGAAACATACCTTCGTCTGAAAGGAGTCTTAGGACTTCAGTTATTATAAGCCAAAAACATAAGTGCTCATACACACAGAAAAAGATGCGAGTCTTCCCAGCATACCTCTTCTCTGTAAGGACTTGCACCTGTCCTATATTCGGCTTCAAAATAACTGAAGATGAATTGGCCCTAATTTGTTTATGAAGATGGCAGTGGCAGATCTTTGTGTAGGACTAGGTCTACTTCCTACACCACCACCACAAGAGCTTACAGAAGTCAAACAGATCTTTACCTGTGGATTTGTACATCATTCCGGTCATTGTGCCAGCAGCTACAGTATTGATGTCATCTTCTGCTCCTCTGGACTTTTCTATTATCACACCAAATGCACTGTAGAGTAACGCTGGAAAACAGACAAAAATATTAAAGAAACTCTTGTTGGATGAATCTGCTTACCTTAAGTTTTTAAAGGAGCAAATTACATATTGATGGAATTTCCTTAAATGGGTATTCCCACAAAGACAAGTTTCTTAAACGTATTCAGTAAAACGAAACAACAACGAATTAGAGAATGTGTTGACAAAAAAAAAAGGTCGCCTGGTTTCTGACCCTGTATCTTCTGACAGGTTGGCAGCCACCTTGCCTGATGCTGTGGGCCTGAGCTCTTCTAAGCAGAGATGTAACAGCTGACTGTCATTGTGTGTAATATGCATCTCATCATTTCAGATCTGTCTCATCTCTCTGTGTTAGATACTAGAACAATATTTAGAAGGTAAATGAAAGTATAGAAACCTGTACCCTGATAATCTACACTGTCATGTGTCTGCTCCCCTCACACCCTAGAATTTTACACTGACCATCGCTGAAATTTGAGAATTTTTTCCTTCATGGGCAAATCTCTTTCAAGCTACTTTATTTTTGGACTCCTCACTTCACATCACTTATTAGCAAGAAGAAAAAAAAAATCCTCCTGATCCATCCTGAAAACTACCAGACACAAATTTTTTACCAACACCGCCAATAAATCATTTCACTCAGTCTATTAAGCTCTCTACTGAGAGATTCCTATCCCTGCCAGGACCTTCATCAAGGTGATCACATGACCCTCCATCTGCGGCCATTTTATGGTCCGGTATGTCTGGCTGATGAGGTAAAAGACTTCAGGAGGCTTCACTTTACATATCAAGAAAGGAGAGGAGAACTATTATTAGATGTATATTGTTAATTACCCAACATACTGCTCCCCATATTTATACATACTACAAAAACAATTGGTTAGTGGTTGTTTCATTAGGTAGACATTTTATCACTTCAAGTCTGGAGCCCTTTAATATAATGGCTTACTTAATTGTCTTTTACATAAAACATTAAGCCATCAGCTTCAACCGAGAAGTGCCAAATATGTTTTGTTCTCAAAAGAAACCTTTGACACCAAAACTTGGAAAAGCAAGGTAATGCTAAAGCAAATACAGCTGCTGTGGAGTCATAGTATGAACCTTGCCATGACCCTATCAGGATGTTTCTTCTACTGAAAATACAAAATCACAAGCAAACATAACATAGTGTTATTCTGCCGAGGACAGACCGTATGTTACAGGGTGTATGCTTCTATACTAGCACTTACATACAAGTGATAAGCGCACTCTCGAAGAAGCACGGCACTGCCTTATGCCAAGACTGTGTGTCACCAAGACGGTGCCCACAGTCCACAGCATGGAGTGGCAGCGCCTTCATCTCCCAGCAGTGTAACACGGTCACAGCCACAAGAGAGCTGGACAGCTGACTACTGCTGGGGGGGGGGGGGGGGAGAGAAATACAAGATGACGCCACTTACCTAAGGATCCCAGTGTGTTAGCCCACATCGCACCCTGCCTCGTCACCATGTTCAAAATCCTAGGCAGAAGACAAATCAGTAAGGAACCCAAATAAGCCCAAACTCATTTAGCCCCCCCCCCCCCCCCCCCCCCCCCCCCCCACCACCCACACCTAAACAGATTGAAGGTGGTGTATATTTCCAGACTAGCACCAAACTCTGAGTAAAGTCTGGCGCACTCTCGAGGAAACACAACACTGCCTGATACAAATGCCGCTGGCCACCAGAACGGCGACTACGGCATCCAGTATAAAATGGCAGCGCCTTCCTCTCCCAGCTGTGTAACACTATCATAGGCATGGAGTGGCACTAGATAGCTGACTACCGCTGGCAACCTATATTACAGTAATCAGTGTCACCACGGCAAGCCTAAGGTAATACCTCCCAGTTACACTGGAATGTGGCAAATAAATCTGCGCCCTTTAAAAGGGATTGTACACAAATAAGCGATTCATTTATGATGCAGACCCTTACCACTGGACATTACAAAAAGGAGGGGTCCTTTTACTTCATCAAACTTGCACTTCCCCTTTATTCAAAGCCCCCGCTACCAAAATTATATTTCCATGTGCTCACCATAATTTGTAAAGTGCTACGGAATATGATGACGCCATATAAAGATTTTTATTATTATACAAAATTGTACCAATATTCGTTGAAAAATAAAATGTGTGTACACTGCCACCTGCTGGAGGTTTCTTCATTTGCAGAAGGAATTGGAAATTATATTACATTATCCCAGGTGGAATTGCAGTAATTTACATTTCCAAACGAGTTGAATTCTACAAATCCCATCCACGTTTCATAAGATAATTTCCGTTGTAATTTTAGAATCTGCAGCAGATTAATAATTTTGCAGTTTTCCCTTTCCAAAGCAAACCAACAGCAAAAAAATGACCTAATAAAACCACTAGCAGTGTGTTAAGCAGATTTAGATCTGCACACGTTTCAGATTCTGTGTGGAAAATTTGCAACTTTACTTTTTCAAATCGCTGCAATGTTATGTACAGAATATTTTTTTTTTTGGTGGAAATTCTGTCCTATGTGAACTAAAATAAAGATCATGCATTTCTTTTATGTCCTTGCAGTTTATACATGCATTACAACAGAAGGAACCTGGCAAGACAGTTGAAGAGACCACAATTTTATACAGGTTTCTGCCCTTGGGAATGGCCGCTACAGTAATACCACTGCATGTGTTCCAGGCCTAACAAGGTCATTCACGCTAGATAGGAGTAAACTGTATAACCCGGAGATGGTTGTTTCGTAGCAAAAACAAATTAAATCTTTGAATCTTTACTTACTGTACATTTTTAGGTTTGGACCATACCATGTTCTGTGTTTCCTTTAGACCAAGACGAAGGCCGTTAACTGCACCGAATGCTGCCCCTGGAATGTAACAATTTATACTTATTAGAAGGCAAGGAGTAATCTACACCAGAGACATATCTGTACAATAGCTCAGGAATCCTCTGTGTGATCCCAGACTAGCACCAAACAGAAGGTGGCGCACTCTCAAGGAATCACAACACTACTAAATGCTAGCGTAACACGTCACCAGAACGGTAACAATGGCGCCAGCATTAGGCAGTAGTGACTTCATCTGCCAGCAGTGTAACACAGTCACAGGCATGGAACGCACTGGACAGCTGACTACCACTGGATGTGTGGTTTATTTCTGGATTAACAATGCCTTATGGTTATTCAAAAGATTTGTGGAGTACATCCAAAGCAAAATCATAATTATATTATATATACACACACACACAAAAACTGACCAATAAGTTTACTACACAAGTGCTGTCATACATAGGTACATCACATGGAGGTATTGATTAGGTACCAGCCCATATTCCGTTCTTCATCAGGGGCCCTCTGCTATCGTTATTCCCCTAACTCTAGCACATTATGCCCGTGACCACCAACTATGCAGATCACATCTTAGAACTTCCATTCAGGAGATCATGAAGTGTCCACATTCATTTCAGTACTTCATTTGGCATGGAAAACATTAAGAGCCATGACATCACCATGTGTCCCATTGTCCCTGGCAGATTATTTTCATTGGGACCATGTGGGGTACAAGCCCTACTAGTTTCTCAGGGTCAGCCTTCTGGAAACTAACTGAAGAAATAAGCCAAGGGTACACCCAGACAAACGTGTGCTTACCCAAACCGCAGCCTGGGCGAGCACATGTCAGCGAGCTAGAGAGGTTAGAGCTTCTCACCCCTCGCCTATCCACAGGAAATAGCGCTGCACAGCGTTCTTGCAGCAATGGGCAATGTATAATTGAGGCCCTGTGATCACATCTCGTTACAATTAGATGTCCTTTCATCACATTACCAAGGCAAATACTCCCCCCACAAATGTAGACAACTAGAGGTGCACATTTCCTGCTCACTGAAAAAGTGCTGAGGGAGCAGGGGGCGGGTGAAAGTCTAACAACATGTAAAGCCAAACTTCAGGCTCATTAGCATGTACCCCTGGTTTATTATACTTGATTTTGATGGTAGATTCCATTCAACCATTTATGCAGATCAATCACCTTGTGAAAAGCCGTTTTAAAGATTCAGATTTTATACAAAAATGCTCTTCTTAGGAGAGCCCCTAACATTCAAGGAGTAGCCAACCAATGTTTTCTGTCCAGTTAGAACAAAAGTGTTATATGTGACAGCTAAGAAAATTTTTCACCTCTACATGTGAATTGACTGCATGTAGCTAAGAAAATGGATTGACTCCTTTACACAGGTTTGTGGTATGATGGCACTGAGAACGCCAGGGGAGATTTTTTTTTAAAGACATGCTAGATGGGGGAGGTCCTGAATCTACCTTCCAAAATGTGAATATTATTCTTTCCTGTCATAACAGCAGAGGGCTACAAACCTGTCATACAGCAGCCTCCAATAGTGAAGAATGCCAGCTCAAACCTGCCACGTGTCTTATTAGCACCGGTTGGTAAGATAAATTCATCTGTATCCTAAAAGGCAGTAAAGGAAATGAGTCATGGTCACATATTGTTTTTATTAATTGCTAAATTACACATTTTCCCAAGTTAACACCTGCATTACAAAAGATGTTACACATTCCGTTATTAGTGAAAAATAAAGCAAAAAGGGTCCAAATGAAGGATATAACAAAAAGAAAGACTTTATTTGAGTTTGTTATACTCACCATAAACAGAGAATGCAAAAAAAAACACACCAAAACTCAATGCAGTTATGAACTGGGCCTTAGCTGCTTTCCCGGTGACCAGGTCAATTTTAGGTGGAGTGCTATGACCTACTGAAGATTATTCTTACATCACCCAAGTCTACACATGCACTCCTACCTTTTCTAAAAACTGAATAGACATTCCCGAATTTCATACAAAAGAGGTTCTACAGCTTTTTGCTTAAGTTGGATTTGTATGCAGGTCAGAACAGCTATATTTTGTAAATGCAACTCCAAAAAAAAAAATAGATTTTCATTTTGGGATTTTAATGAGTACAAGGATGAAAAATAAATTTAATAACTTTATGATGATCATTGCAGTCTAGAGCCAAAGTACAATAAATTACAAGTATCAGAGAGCTTCACTAATGGTGGGAGATGGCAGAAAGGTCAGTTTGTAACTAGGAGTCATCTGGAAGTCAAAAATTCTTAATTTGGGGACTGCCTGTATTCTAAGATAGATGAGAATAAAACCCATTGTCCACTAATGTTTTAGTACAATTTAGTCTATTTATGTTGGAAAGACTCTTCTAGAAAACTTACCTGTACTAAATACCTGGGATCAACATTTAGATATGGTGAAAGCGGGTTCATACCAGTCACTGGAACAGTGGAGGGGAAAAAAAAAAAAAGTTTAAAAATTCTACAATTACACACCAAGAATCAAAACACAACAACGTGCACAACCTACTCTCAGGAATCTCCCTGTTAAGATAGATCTGATGATAGGTTCCCAGTAACATCCTTAACCATCCTTCCCCCTAATCCTGTAACACTTTCTAACATAATATACACTTAACTAATATGATATTTTGCTGCAGAGGCTACCAGGGGATGGAGTAGCCTTTGCTCCTGTCCCCCAGTAGCCTCTGCAAGAAAACAGCATATTAGGTTAGAAAGTTTTACAGGATTGGGGAAGGATACTTTAATATGATACTGGAAACCGATCATCTAATCTACCTTAGATTCCTGATAATAGGTTTCCTTTAATGCACTAATAATAAAAGTTTAGTTTTATGCATAGTTACAAGTATCAATTCAATATTTAAGACAGTTTTTGGTGTTTCTCCTTTTTATAAAATTCTACAAGTAGTATCGGTACAAACATCACATTTCACATCTACCAATGACCATGTGCAGTAACTAAATGAGACCACAGGGAGAAGGAATGACACTGCAAGGTCAGGGTGTACGAATAACCTAATGGGGTCCATCTAGTAAATATCAGTGTGCATTATTGCACCATTTTTTATTATTATTATTAATGCCCCCGAGTCAGGACCTATTATTATTACAATTTATGCCCCAGATACAGGTCCAAAGGTCACAATGTTGGGTATTATACAATATGCAAAATTTGAGCATAGATAATATTTCCTGGCCTATATCACAGAGGACAGTACAAGTAATGTGATCAGGCAGGAGACCTGCACTAGGTAATGGCCGGTGACCGCGCAGGGTGACACGTGCTCTCCCGCCATACTCACACGGCACGCCGGCCAGGTCTGACTGCGAATACCCGGGAGATCCTCCAAAGATGCCCCCAAGACCCCCGCGGCCGCCTGGGTGGTTGTTACTATCCATGTCTGCAGGAGATCGACCTCGTGTCTCAGGATCCCCTCTCTGACCTCCCCGAAGCAGCCGTAAAAGAGAGCGCTTCCGGCTCCAGCGCCTCCTCTTCTTCCACTTCCCGTTTTACGATCATCCACCCACATGCTTTACGGCTACAGTGCCCGGATGCTTCTTTCCACCCTCCAAGTTGTTTCTTCCGGGTGTCAGCTTTGACAGCGATTTTCTCCACAGCGCGCATGCGCGAGTGATGAACTGAGTCTGCGCGGTCGGTAAGGGGACATCACTAAAGTTCAGGATTGTAAAGAAGCGCATAACATTGTTTGTGTTTTTGAGAGTAAGTAACGGCTCAGGATGAGCAGACACTCCCCGGCGGCGTGTGCGGAGCAATGAGTGCGGGCTTTGGAGTGGACACAGTGGATGAGCCCCGCAGCAAGAAGAGCCGGATACAAGAACCGCAAGGAGTGAACGAGAGCTCTGACAGAGAGAGGGGCTCCCCGGGAAGCCGGGGCCCCAGCAGCACCGTGGGGAACAGAGGTGAAGCCTGCCCGCCATATATAATAATATCCCTCTACTCCAGCGCCTCATCCATGCGGATAGTAGGGCACCCTATATGTCTCTGGTGGAGTCTATACATGACACATCCTATATGTCATGTGTAGCAGATCCTGGAGGTAGATTGGTACTGGATACTATAAATGCTGGGCTGAGGAAATCCTAACTGGACACTACAGACCATAATGGATCCAGTTAGGATTTCTTCAGTCCAGCTGTAAATTGGATGATAAAGTTTAAGGGGATATTCATTACTTTAGACCAGTGGTGGCGAACCTATGGCACGGTGCCAGAGGTGGCACTCGGAGCCCTCTGTGGACACCCAGGTCATCACCAGAGAGGATACAAGGCATCTTCATGGATTCTCATGCAGCCAAGGACTTGCCGCGCTTAGTGCTATCTGAAAGGGGTTGGCAGGAGGTTGAAAACATTTTCAAAACAGTGCCATACCTGAGAATGGTTTGTGTCGATGGTGCAACTCTGTTGGATAGAGATGATTACCAGTACAAACCATGGTCAGGTGTGGCGCTGTTTTTGGAAGAAAGCAATCAAGTATTTCAATCTGTGGGTAACTCCTTTAAAGCAACAGCGCTTCCTGAGACTACTGGAGGGATAGGAAGGGATGGGCAGATCTGCATTTTCATTGTAGCTCCGGCTCCAGGCCTGACAATTCTTTCTGTTCAGGGGAACCTGAATTTGTCCTTTTTCTTTCTACTGGTGTTCTCAGGATACTGATTGGATTGAAAGCTATGACAGCGAAGGAAGCAATAAGTTTACAGCTTAAATTGCAATGTTGGCACTTTGCGATAAATAAGTGGGTTTTGGTTGTAGTTTGGGCACTCACGCTATAAAAGGTTCGCCATCACTGCTTTAGACAGATACAGAATCCTGTGAGCAGTGGATGTTATAGATGAGTAAGAAGACAGATGATGTGTACTAGATCCTGAAGTGGACCTTATAGATCGCATACTATAAGAAATGCTGGATCCTTTAGGACCTAGGTCCTCAATCCAGCTGTACGTTGGGATGATAAAATTTAGGGTTATATTCAGACTCTCATCTTTACTATATATACATATGTATACAAATATGCTACAGACATATACAGGACCAGTGGATATTAGGGATGAATAAGGGGAGGGTAAATATAGATGATGTATATTAGATCCTGTAGTACCAATAGAAAAGTAAAAAAGCACAGGAACTAATGAACTCAAAGAGAGTACTTATACGTGATCTTTATCAAGCATTATATGCTTAAAAAGATTGCATAGCGGTCCAAATGTTGCATCTGGTTGGAATACAGCGCTCTCTTTGAGTTCCTTATCTGTTCCTGTGCTGAGATTTCTACATTGAACCCTGGACCACGGCTGGCTGTTTGCGGTCCCCATCCACAGTTATTCGTCCTATTAGGCTTTTTGGTCGTCTGCTAACTTTTTTATGCTATCATTAGATCCTGTAGTAAATACTGGAAGTTAGTAGTGGACCTTATAGACTGGGACTGTAAGTAAATGCTGGATTTAGGAAATCCCAACTGGTTCCTTTATGGTATCTGGACACGTCAGGATTTGATCAATGAAGTGAAACCTACACATAATAACCGTATCATCTGTATCCATTACAGATTCTAGACCATTCCTAGTTTTGGTATAAAAATACTGATACTAAAAGCTGATTAATTCCAATACTATAGACACTGTATTCAATACTACAGACAAATACAGGATCCTATAGGTAGGGAATGCTGTAAAGTAAGGGCTATATTTATTGATGATGATGTGTATCATATCCTGTAGTTAGCAGTAAATACTTGGAGGTGATGCCCCACCAGTGCATCTCAGCTCCCCCCCCCCCCCATGATTTAGCGCCACTGTATGATAAATGTGTAGTGGATCCTATAGATCAGTATTGGATACTATAAAGTTGATTTTCAATACTGGAGACAAATACTAACTAGTATTTGACCGTAGAAGGTTTTGGATATCTGTAGTGGATGATATCAGATATGAATTGTGGATATCACCATGCCTATCACATGCATATCTCTCACTTCTCTCTCTCAACAGTGCATACTCCTTGTGGCTTAGGTATCCGTTGTCACCTCCATTCAATCTTTATAAGATACTAGATGCAGTATTTTTCTAATAGATCAGTGTAAGAAGCAGTAAATTAGTATTGGATCCAGAAGGTCAGTATCTGATCCAGTAAATCGCTTTCAGATTTGGTACTGGATCAAGTAGATGTTTAGCATTATATATCAAGTGATGCAGTCCAATTATAAATTGTCAGTATCTAATAAATACCTTTCTCAAAATGTGGAATGGTAACTTCACGTTGTCGGTATTACCTGCCGTGTGGAATTTCGGCTGCGTAAAGTAGTATTGTAGTGTATGGGATTGAAGGCAGTTCTCTATGCACAGTACTGACAAAAAAATCCTGCTCTGTTTCTAATTCTTGCAGGATTACTGCTGCTGTACATCCCACAGCCATTCTACCAATGTGTGCAGCCCCCCTAGAGTGAAGAAGACACTGACTATTATTGGATTGCATCAGTTGTGCAGTAATAAAAATGTATTTGCAACAAGAAGATGTTTTAGAGTGCTGAGTATTTTCCCTTATGAATCATGAAGGAGTGACTCTCTGACATGCCGAATGGGTGACGTATGTTAGTATGCCGATAATTGGCACCCATTCAATCTATTTTTGGTCCTGGTAAATTGTTATCGGGTCTAATAGATTGTATTGAATATTTTAAATGTATATTTTATCCAGCAGATCAGTATTGAATCCTTTATCTGAACTGGTATTGGATCTAATATTAGATTTGGTAGATTGGTAGTAGTTAAGGTAACTAATTGTAAATTGTATCCAGGATCAGATCTAATAGATTAATTGAACTGATCCAGTCAGAGGTCGTACTTAATTTACTAAAAAGGTGGGTAAAAATATTCCTTTTTGCCTTTTTGAGGAATATTTTTAGCAGAGGTGAAAATAACTTTTTCAGAAATAAAAATACTCCAATCCAGCAGACAGCTGCCACGCCGGATACATGGGTAGTCTCAATCTTACACTGGTGCAGGAGTACCGACATATGATGATTTGCTGAGTTAGAAGATGCTTAGACATTGTCCTGAGAGAAAGCGGCCACTGGCAGGACATTTCTATGAGACATTATCCCCTGTGGAGTGTCCAGAGAGAAAACACAGCCATATTACTGAAAAGGTATAATAGACCATTCTAATACATCGCCCACTATTGGAGACGGACCCAAAGTGCCAGGGTTGGAAGATGTGTTATGGACTGGTCATTTTAGTTTCCTGTAAAACCCCTTTAAAATTAAACAAGACGAAATATGCTCCATAGTGCTGCATGCTGTGGTAGATTGGCCGCTTCTGGTCACCCACGATGCCCAACATATCTGTAGGTATATGATGCTCCATAGATTCTGATAAACTGAATGTCAATTTCAATTTAGATCGGAAAGTTTTACTTTACTGTAGTATTCATATTATACCAATTAACTCTGAGATATTCTATATCTTTTTACCTTTATATTTCCTTTCTCATTTTTTTTTCCTTATAGTTTATAAACAGAGGACCCTCCAATCCTGGTTGGGACATAAACGAAGAGAGACAAACGAGATCAAAAGGTGAGACACACAGATCAGCTGTAGTGCTTAGTCCAAGGAAGTTAGAAACACAATTCCTGACATGGTTAGCCTATGCTGTAGCCATCTTTGAGAGAGCCCTGTGGTGTTAAACGGGAATCTGTCAGCAGAAGTTGACCTAATAAACCACTACCAGTATGTTGTGGAGCAGATAAACACCTTCCAGATCATGTTTCTTTAATGGCCCAGTGTCTCACATCATAATTTTCTTAATGTCTCTGTATGTAGCGTCTCATTACTTATCTCCTGGAGGCTCGTGCAAGATATCAATCACAGCAAAGGGGGTGATTCGAGGAGCAGAGAGCTTGACTTCAGTCCTGAGCTCTTCACCTCAGTGATTTTATACAATGCAATTAAAAGTAAATTTTCTGGATGACGCCATCATGCTGGTCCGAAATGACAGTTCTTAACTTGCGTGACAACATACTGGTAGTGGTTTATTAGATCAGTTTCTGCTGACCGCTTCCCTTTAACACTCAATGACTTGTCTGTAAGTCATGGGGCTGTTTAATATATGAAGAGGTCTCACGGGTTGAGTCCTTTTCATACAGACCAAATTACAGACTCCAGCACCAATCGCAGGTGTTACTGCTGGGAGTTTGCTGCATAATCCAACACCATCGCAGGTGTTTACCATTTAATTGTCTCCAGTGGCTTTGCTGGCTGCACTTAAATCCCAGCTGCCATCTTGGGAAGGATCGACTTTGATCTGTTACCATGATAGCCTGGAAACCCCAGACATTGTTTTTTGGGTTTTTTTTGTTTAGTTTTTTTTTATTTTTTTTAACATATTTGAATTTTATTAAATTATTAAAATAGTAAAACAGAACATAACACATATGGAAAATCAAATATCAGGTACTAGAATGAACCTGGTAGGGGGGAATTTGCATATGAGTGATACAACAACATTCCAATTTGCAATACAAATGCACAGCATCAGAAATAAAATAGATCGTGGTTAAATAGAGCTGTCTCACTATCCTGACATCATTGATTTATTCTATAAAGTTACTCTGAATAAAATGAAAGGAGCAAGGAGCGGTAGCGAAAGCCAATAGAAAGAATAAGGGGGGTAGGAGGAGATTTGAAGAAGGAGCCATGCCTCCCCCCTACCGGGTCTCTGTGGGTTCACCATCCTGTGGCTGAGCTGGGACTGTACTGGTTAATTCCAGATAGCTAGAGGATGCCCAAAGGTAGTCAGGTGGAACCATGTTTTCAGAGATCGGGCAGCTCATTGACACGGCCCTGCCACTGATACAAGGAGGGAGGCCAGGCATGTCATTTAAGTAGATCCATCACAATGTGCAAGTGGCACATTCTAACATATCATCAGTAATATAGCTGTATTGCAGTATATGGTAGGAATCATCAGACCCCTTAGGTTTAACCCCTTTGCGCTCAGCGTCCGATATATCAGAGACAGAGCTGATGTCGCTTCAGCTCAAGATCTCAGCTGAACCGGCATCAGGAAACATGGGGTGCCGGCTGTGAGTGGGCTCCGTTCACGGGTGTTTAACCTGTAAATGCTGAGGTCAGTGCATCAGCGGCATTTAACTTTCCTTTGGGGGGGGGTCTTTTCCCCACAATCGGCACCAGTGCCATTTTCGGGGGTGCTGATCGTTGCTATGGCAACCCTGTGGTCTGATCAAAACCCCAGAGCTGCCTGTAAGAACTGCCTGAAAGATGGCGTCTTAAAGGCACAGTGTCAGCCTATGCTTTAGCATAGGCTGACACTGCTAATACCCTGCAAATCATGATTATTGCAGTGTTGTATCATGAACAAGCAATCAGATGATTGCTTGTTCATGTCCCATGGTGGAAACTGTAAAACCAAAAAAACGGTTATTCAATAAAATATAAAGTAAGTAATCAATAAAAATGCCCATAAGCCTCATAACATATAAAGAGACATATAACACAAAAAAAGCCTAAATCATAACACAAATCCCACATATATAGTATCACCACGTCTGTAACAACCCGTAGGATAACAGTAAATAATTATTTAACCCGTACGATGAACGCCGTTAAAAGAAAATGTTTTAAACCCTCCAAAAATTATTATTTTTACCTATTCAATCCTACAAAAAAATGCAATAAAAAGTGATCAAAAAAACATATGTAGTCCAGAATGACACTGGTGCAAAGTACAACATGTCCAGCAAAAATATAATGCATCAACCAGCTCCATAGCCAAAAAAATAAAAATGTTATGCCTCTTGGAAGATGACAATGCAAAAATTATAGATTTTTCCCCACATTAGGGTTTTATTTAACAAATTTAGTAAAATGTAAGAAAAAAAATTCATGGCTGGTATCCCTGTAATTGTATCAACCCATAGAATAAAGATAACATTACTATTGGACTATATGGTGAACACCAAAAAGTAAAAAATCCAGTACAGAATTGATGCTTTTCTTCTCCTCCGCTGAAAAAAGCTTCTCCCCCCCCTCAAAAAAAATGCCATCACATGGCCCCAATAACGAAAAAGTGAAATCCTGGCAGCTGCAGGGCGCTCCTTCCCTTCTGTGCCTTGCTGTGCGCCCATAAGACAAGTAACTGCCAAATGTGAGAGATCTCTGTACTCGGGAGAAATTGCAGAACAAATTGTAAGATGGGTTTTCTCTTTTTAACTTATTTAAATGTGTAAATTTTAGGGCTAAATGAACGTATAACTGACACAATTTGACCATTCTAAATTTCTTTACATTTTGATTCAATTACTATGAAGATCTCAAGGGGTTAACAATCTTTGTAAATGCTGTTTCTGATAGTTGGAGGGGTGCAGATTTGAAAATGGGTGGATTATATAGGGGATTTTGATGTTAAATATCTAAAATTTCATTCAGAACTGTATTTATCCCCAAAATAGTCAATTATGAAATTTCAGAAAATCCATATTCGATTTGTAGGCCGCGCAACACCAAAATAAATTATCCAGACATATGGATGAAAATGTAAAGTAGACATATGGGAAATGTTATTCAGCAACTTATTTAGGTGGTAAATCTATCTGCCTGAAAACGCAATGATTTAGAATTTCAAATTTTTTTTTTTTTGTAACTTATCAACCAAAATTTACCACTAAAATGAAGTACAACATGTGGGGAAAAAAAAATCTCAGAATCACTTTGATAAGTAACAGTGTTCAAAAGTTATAACCATATAAAGAGACGCAAGTCAGAATCCAAAAAATGGGGCTGAGCCTAAAGCTACAAAATGGATGCGTCTTTAATGTGTTAAAATACCCTTGTAAATAAATAAAATCATAAACATGCTCGTTATCTCTGAATCCCAAAAGTCCTGATCTATCAAAATATAAAAAAGGTTCTTCCGTTTTCTCTTTTTTTTTTATTGATACAGTTGCTGACTATGTATCATACCAAACTCTGTGAGTTCCCCCTGTGAGGGGCATATGTTTCGCTGTGACCCATTGTAAGGCCCCATTCTGTTTTCCTTCAATAAAATTTTGTTGAACCTGAAATATAAAAAAAAAAGTTAATCCTGGTGGTGAAACCAGTAACAGAAATCGGCACCCAAAAGTACAGAGCACCATTTTGGAACAGATATAAATTTGTAATTAAAAGTGTTCACAATGTTGTACAGTCCCCAAAATGGTAGCAATGAAAATGTCATCTCTCCCCACAAAATTTGGCATTTGACATAGGTCTGTACACTAAGGTATGAAATAGTAATTTACAGCAGAAAATTGCAAAACAAAGACTTTTTTTTTTTTGTACAAAACCTATTAAACCTATTAAAACATAATACCACCTATACACATTATAGGTATGGTGATCGTGTGGAGGCAAGGACTAAGGTATCATATGGAGCACACAGTTAGTCTTGCAAACAGAGCCCACAAGAAAAAGGCACAAACGTGTTTTTTTTTTTTTTTTTTTAATTTTTTTTTTTTTTTTTATTACATTTGACAATTTTTTTCCAGCTTCCTAGTACAGGCTGTCCCTTACTTAAGAACACCCGACTTAAAGACGACCCTTGGCTACAAACCGACCTCTGGATGTTGGTAATTTACGCTACTTTAGTCCCAGGCTACAATAAACAGCTGTAACAGTTATCAGAGGTGTCTGTAATTAAGCTTTACACTTGGTCCCCCTACTTAAGGGCACCAGACTTAAAGATGCTTTACTTTAGCCCCAGATTGCAATGATCAGCTGTAAGGTGTCTATAATGAAGCTTTATTGATAATCCCTGGTTCCATTACAGCAAAAAATTTTAAACTCAAATTGTCAATTTGGCAAAAAAAAACCTTTTGTCTGAAGTTATAATTTTAAAATACAACACGCCCCAGTAGCCTATTTGTTCCTCCTACCAGAGATGTTCGGCGCACAGCTCCTCGTAGCTGCACGACCTGATCCGCGAAGCCTGCTGTTCTGCGCATGCGTTTGGGGCCATGTTTGAATATTACACTGGAGGGAGGGATCAGGCTCTGCCTCGGTATAGCCGGCCACCGAGCTGCAGCTCAGTTTCAGGGTGTTGGCAATATTCTTGTTGCTCTACATAAAAATGGCCTAGACAATAATTTATTTTCTCTGTCATGAGGTACCATGTGCAGCTTCCAGTGACCAGTATAAGATGTCAGAGGAATGATGATGTGATGCCTGCTTAGCATTCATACCTGAGATCTGGTAACACTATGGCCTTTGTGTGGGCTGTGCTCTGGCTGCAATTTGTGTAGTCAGATCATGGTCCACAATATAGACCGGCGCACGTAGCCTTACAAGAAGCTTGACACAAAGGAGGGGGAATAGATGATTGGGGTGTAATCACTTTTGTTACCAGTGGTTCAGACATTAATAATGTTGAGTTATTTTCAGGCTACACCAAGTGTACATTGTTATACAAGCTGTACACTGACTATATGTTATCACTGTCATATCTTTTAATGTACATTGTGAGAATGACTTCTCACTGTGACTATAAGGAAGTAGTATTCAGGTTCAAGTGTACATGAACTTTGTACAGTGGGTGGAGGGGTGATGGTGAAAGTAAAAGTTAGACCTCTTGGTGTGGTTTCTGGGAAACCTAAAGTATTTCTACTTAAAGGAGAGAGGAGGAAACTGTTATCGTATAAGGTAGGTTATTTTTCTTGTAATATGATTGATTGGGATTTGTTAAGTAGGGTTATAGTTTTGTCAGAAGTGCTTCTATACTTGGGTCAGATTAACCCTATTACTCCCTTACTAATTAAGCTTGTACTGTATGTGTAAAACTCAACTAAAACTGGTTCTCCTGACACTGCAGTTTTTTATTCATAGTTGTAACTGCTTAAATGGGTAGATAAAGCACAATTGCTCCATCCGAGTGGTATAGGATTGTACAAGACTCTGGCAATCATTTAGTAAGCACAAACTGCACAGTCAAAATTTTCAACTCCATCATTTTGTATAATGACATATGGTAGGTTTATGCCGCATTTATAGCACCCTTTCACAGTGTTATAGGGAACCTGTCAGAAGGATTTAGGCACACAAGATAACACCAACTTGTTCTCTAGGACAGTGACGGGTTCTTCTATATTCTGGGAGATTAAACAATCCATTGACGATCTAGGATGCTCAAGCTATTTTATGAGCATGTAGTAGTCCTGTGGGATAGTAAAGCCAGAAGAGGATATACCACCTGTATGACTCCTTAAAGGGCACCTACCACCCCGATTCTACCTATAAAGGTAGAAGGGGTGGTAGGTGGATGAATGGGACGTGAGGATAGCCTTTTTTTGGGCTAATCCTCACGTCCCGGGTGTCTTTTAGAAAACTTGATTGCATGTATATGCAAATTTATTTATGCGGCTACTGGGGCGTGGAGTAGCCGGACATGAGGCTACTAGTTGCGGCTGCTCCACGCTCCAGTAGCCACGTTACTCCGCCTACCAGGTAATCTTCGGCACGCAGCTCCTGGTAGCTGCATGCCCTCGTCCGGGGCCGAAGCTACTGCGCATGCGCAGAAGGCCAAAGATGCCGAGAGAATCGGACGAGGGCGAAGATTACCTGGTAGGCGGAGTAACGGGGCTACTGGGGCGTGGAGTAGCCGCGACTAGTAGCCTCATGTCCGGCTACTCCACGCCCCAGTAGCCGCATAAATAAATTTGCATATACATGCAATCAAGTTTTCTAAAAGACAGCCGGGACGTGAGGATTAGCCCAAAAAAGGGCTATCCTCACGTCCCATCCATCCACCTACCACCCCTTCTACCTTTATAGGTAGAATCGGGGTGGTAGGTTCCCTTTAAGGGTTCAAATTTATATTTTTTTCGGAATGTTGAGCCCACTATAATGATCCTCTCTCAGTATTGGATAACAGGTTGTTAATAGCATGTGTGCCTACTTCATAAGTGCAGGCTCCCTATTGGGTTTATATCTCATGTCATGATGTTGTCCTCAGTGTCTTCTAGGGTGGCATAAGATGGATTCTTTGACAGTGGAAAAATGTATATAACATTTTTCTATTCTTTTTGTATAATCTACGTGGCTTCTACTCCATCACAGCACCACCGAGAGAGGGTCAGCCCCAGGCAGAGAAAACCCAAGACTATTAAAATAATAGCATCTCCTCAACCGTCTCGGTGGTTTTCTGTCCTGGGAAGAAGACCCAAGGTGCTCCGTGGTGTATTCAGTAATTGTGGTAGGGCTTGGTACTTTATGCGCGGGTACGTGCTTAGCCTACTGGCATCCCTGCAATATCTGGTTGGGTGTCACACTTTCATAGATGCAGGAGATTCAAATTGCTGGCAAAGCTGGGACTGTGTTGGAGCTCAGTATTTGGGTGCTGTCCTCCACTTGGGATTGCCAGCGTTCCCAAGGCGCAAGAGCATAACTCCACGCCCCAGTAGCCTCTTTGTTCTTTCTGTCAGAAATCTTCGGTGCCCAGCTCCTCACCCGCGAATCCTGAGGCATGCACAGTGGCTTCTGAGCAGTGACTGTGCAGCCGCGGGCCTGCTGTTCTGCGCATGTGCAGCTGCCAGGCTTCGAGGACGAGGGCGCACAGCTACGAAGAGCTGCGCACCAAACATTTCTGGTAGTAGGAACAAAGAGACTACTGGGGAGTGGAGTAGCTGCGCCGTGTAGCCTCAGCTCCGGCTACTCCACGCCCCAGTAGCCCCTTTACAAAATTTACGTATTGGCAAAATAAAAGTTAGCAAAAGATTGTGGGTACGTGAGGATTAGCCCCGAAAAGGTCTATTCTCACGTCCTTTAGATGTACCTACTACCCGATCTACCTTTTATAGATAGATATGTGGGGGTAGCTTCCCTTTAATCCCACAACATGTCATTTGGCTTCCTGAAAGTCATGCTTGATGGTAAGGAGGCTGCCTTACAAAGTAGCAAAAGAGGTAAAGTTTTCCTACCCCATCCTACAAAACCTATTTACTTATTACAGTAAATGGACGTCTGCTTGCCCTTTATATATAATAAAGGGGTATTTGACTCTTTCCAGCAATCTTATTGTAAGGCCAGCCACTCCATCCACTAAGGGGTACAAAATTCCCCCCTTTACCACCAATCAACTAGTTATCTTTGTTATGGAAATGGGTGAAATAACTGGATTACCCATGTTTATCACTGTAGTTTTGGAGAATTTGCAAGAGAGGTTCATACATATGAAAATGGACAAATCTAAGGCCACTTTCACACTTGCGTTTTTCACACGCAGAACTTGCATTGCACTCTGACCCATTGCAATCAATGGGTCTTTTCAGACTTGCATTTTGCACCATGCAAGTCTATGGAGTTGCATCAAAAACGCATTGCACTCTGAGACACGTGTATCAATTGCCATAGAAAAGATAGAGCTTAGTCCTGATCCCTTTCATGCGTGTTATCTGCATGTGAAAAATGCATTGAAAAACTGAGACACTGAACAAACTGTGATTGAAAATTGATTCAACTCTAATTAAAAACTGTAATTTTTTCCACTGACCAAACCCTGATCGCACCCTGATCAGACTCTGACGTAACCTGCAATGCGATTGTGGAAGGGGCCAAAGGCTGATTTCACTCCCAGTGTGCGGCGTTCAGGCCGTGCGATCCGAGCAGCTTGCGTTGCGAGTGTGATACTAAAGTAAGCAGCTCCTAGCACTACCCTATTTTTAGCTATGAAAAACTGCCAGCTTTAACTGAACCCTCCGATAAAGCTAGCAGACACTGCTGCCCCGTCGTACAATAGTAACGCCAGACCGAGCTCACAGCGGTTCGGCGTATTCATGAGGGGGCAGGACTAGGAGGCGGTGACTGCCGCATGGCATTTTGGTCCAGTAAAGAAGCAGCGCCTCAGACCGCCCCCTCATGTATATGGCTTTTCTATTGTTCATCACTACTTGGTCTTCTAGCTTTATCGGAGGGTTCCGATAAAGCTAACAGTTTGTCATTGCTGAAAATTGGGTAGCGCTAGCAGCTGCTTACTTTAGTAAGTAGCTCCTAGTACTTTTTTTGGGTGACAGTTCACCTCTTTAGAAGAACTTTCTCAGAAAGGGCTTCACTCGCTTAGTGTCTTTGGAAATATATTGCCACTGTGACAACCAGAATGGACTCAATATGCCCTGGTCTATGGCTTCTTAATTGTCAGCCTACCGTTATCTAATGTGCATGGCCATCTCGGCTGGACCTCCTGGTTGCTCTGCGCTGATGGGCTTCTATAATTTATTGTTATGCAGGTGTAATAGTAAACACAGCCATAGCCATACAACCGTCAGGATGAGCTCTGAGGGGAAGACCAATGTCTGTGAAGAAAGCGGGAAACATTCGGAAACTCTGAATAAAGACTGCAACTTAAACCATCCTGCAGACGACAATGTACAAAACTCTTCACCAAATGGCAATAATTTGATCAGTTTTGAAGAAGATAACTTTGACACAAAAATGACTGATCCCCAGACTGACGACCTCACATCCCCTGTATGTACAAATAAACAAGTAGAAGAAAATGTAGTAGAAGACCAGGAATTGTTTGCAGATAAGCAGTCAAGCCCAGAGGAACGGGAGAGTGACCCCGAGATACACATGGATGTTGATGATGACCTCATGGCTGAAATAAAGGATATCTCAAATCCAGTTAAAAACTTTGACTCTGTGCTGGAAGAAATGGACCAAGGCGGCTGTAGAGAAAGCCATGCTCACATATCTGATGAAGGGTTACGTGACAGTGACCTTCCACAGTCTAATGAACAGAAAAATAAGGCAACCAATAGATTGGCAAAGGTGGCTTCTCATATTACAGCTGCAGATAGGGGTGAAGATATAAGGTAAAATATATTGTTACCACTACTTGATACCTTGTCTGAATGCCTGTATATGTGTGTGTTTGATTTGTTTAATATATAAAAAAAATACAAAAACAATTTTTACCTATACACATTAGTCTAGAGGCAGCACCAAAGGGATCCACATGAATCCCTCATGAATTGTTGGTCTCAGAACCCCCTTTCCTTCTCTTTCCAGAATGTAACGCAATAGAAAAAGTCTAGCATTTTTTTTTTATTTTTTTTTTTAATAAAAGCAGCCCTGTTATGTATTCTCTTTATGGAAGGGAATATCTCACTTTGCCATAATATTTGCTTTAATGGAAACTGGGGACATCACTAAAATGGGTGGGTTCGGATGACTTTTGCTATGATTTGTATGTCCTGTTCACCCATTGCAGATCGCTGTGGAGTTGGCCGCCACAGTCGGAGGCGTGGAACAAATAGATGACATCTATCATACAAATTCTATTTTGTTGCTCTTATTTCAGCAGGAGTTTTTCCATGTGTATTTTCTGGTCTTTTCCGAAGATATTCAGACCACGGTCCTCCTGTGGCATCATAGTTGGGATATATGACTAATTTATAGGTAGATCATAATTGCTAAAGTATTATATATATTTGGTCCCTTTCGTATAAGAATGTTCAAGAAATGCAACAGTTATTGGGTTCATGTAGCCCCTTGGCATATCCCCGTGACCCCTTGTCTTCCTTGTCTTACCAGTGTCTTTTGTTTTACTAACTTCTTTAAATGTCTGCAAACTCCTTCCCTTCCCGCAGCACGTAGAGTTCACCACATTCATATCTATGGGAAAGCTGAGTCTGTATGCTTTGCTATTTTGTTGCTCCATTCAGCTGTGATTCGGGAGGGTGGTCAGGGGACCTCTGTTCCCTAGATTGGTTCAGGTCTCAACTTAAAACAAATACCAATCATTTATTTAATACATAGTTTATTTGTACTAAAACAAAACTTGAGGTATATATGTATATTTTTTTGGATAGACTTGTATAGTGTTAACAACAATTTGCAGTGACCTTGCCCATTGTTGGCCAACAGCACACACATTGGGTCTGGGACCCACAGGAGAGCGGGGTAGGGAAAAGAAGGGGTATGGAAGAAAAAGGAAGGGACAGGTTCTATTAGGTCACTAGGTTTCATATAGTTTAGAATGGCAACCCCAGGTCTGTTCAGCCGTTAGCAGGATTCCTTTCCAGCTTAAAGGTCGAAATCCAGTAGTATTGGCTAATAAAATGCCGGCCTTGCAGGATAATTCTGGGGGAAAGGATTAGGCGGGGGAGGAGGAGCATACAATATAATTAACACAAAACCAAAGAATCGTGGCACTTGCTCATCATCTCATCCCCGGAAGTTACCCCCCCCTCCCCCTTCCCCAGCCCTAGCATGGTATATTATAAGCTGTTACCACTGTTCTAGGTTTCAAACACTAACATTCCTGATCCGATAACCCCCATACTTTACATTTTTACTCAGTTTTATTGCTGTTTTAGCTCCTATTACTCCGTGATGGTCAGTGTCAATTCCAGTGGCCAGGGATTCTCTAAGCTTACTCTTCATGATTCCTCTGTACTATGAGATGCTGTGTGCTGACAATATGCTTAAATTATCCTGGTACAGGGTTTGGCTACACTTTAACTTTGCTTCTGAACATTTTACTAACATCTGACACATAGAAAAAAAGACGATACAGATCAGGGATGAGATCCATGTGATAAATATAAAACACAATGACACTCGGCTCCGTTAACTTGCCTAATCAATAAAACACACAGTCAGCTGTGCTATCTAGACCTTATCTGTCTGTAGCTTGTAGAGGAAGTCTCTACGCTGCTTACGGGCAGGAAGTGCCTGTTTCTGAGCTGGTCTTGCAATTCGGCAGGGAGAGGTAGGAGACAAGAGAAGCTGTTCATAAGAAGAACATGGTTATTGTCAGAAAATTTATGGTCATATCCAGGGGCAACCAAAATTGTGAACACTTGGACTGATATAGACATGTTGGGATTATGTTTGTGAAAAGCTGTATTTCTGAGTATATTTAAGAATCATGTCTTCATGGGAATACTGGTTTAAGGTTATGGTGTACTAGACTAAATTGGAAATGTATAAATGGGGAATTTCATTACATACACCTACATTAGGGTCAGTACTTGAGCACAACTTATGGGTTATCCCACATTTACTAATGTAATGCACCATTGTAATAATCACCACTGAGACTGCCCCACAATGCCTGGTATAGATAAACCTGCAGAAGAGCAGCTTGTCAGTAGACAGCTGTCTTGATAGAGGCTACTAGGCATCCATATGTATAACCAGAACGGTATAGGTTCTCTGATACATCCCACACAAGGTACTCCCACTGATCAGGGCAACCTGGCCATGCACGACTAGCTGCTCTGCTTATCTTGGCGAGTGACAGTGTCTGACGGGTTGATCGGACCCCAGTTCTTGTGATCTGTGGGGTGTCTCATCACCGAGTCCCCCACCAATCAGTGGATAGGGCCCAACTTGTCTTGCATGCCAGGTTAAACTGAGTAAAAATGCAAGATAACCATAAAGGACTGGACTGCGATAAGTATAACTGCTAGACCCTGTGAAGGAAGGCATGACATTTTAGACCCCTGGATATGCAAGGTCACTTGGTTATCCTTTTTAGACACTCTTAGAAGTTTTTACACACTCGCGCACGGGTTCTAAGAGGCGCAGGAAGTGATTTAAAATTGTCCACACAGCTTCCGGATATGGCAAAACAATAAATCACAGCCCTGTTGTCCTTTTAATATAAGCCCAGTCTGTAAAGGGGCTAGATAGGGTGAGGAACCAACCCGTTAGCATGGAAAAGAGCGAAGCACAGGTGTTTAGGTTCGTTATCGAGATAAAAGAGCAACACAGGTTAAATTTTATATTAAATTGCCCACTAAACAATACAGTTCACACAATAGATATATACAGTAAACAGAGTACACAATACAAGGGTAGCACTACAAGTCTGAGCAGTTCAGAGAGCTAGTGTGTGGGGGGTTATGGGACCCCCCTACCTGGTATCACATCCCGAACACTGGAGAAGCTATAGCTTCTCAAGGGGAAGTCATAGGATCACGTTTCTGGGCTAATCCCTGGATCGGATTGATACCAAACCCAAGGTTGGACCCAAGGTTGCTATAGCCTCGGGGATTGGACCACTGTGATTTCCTGACAATAAGCAATCCAAAAATGTTGTTGCCTTTGGGGTGAGATGGACCATAACTCCATAACTGTCCCTATTCAACCTTTTGGTTTGAGTTTTATGGCTATTTGTCTCCTGTTTGAAGGGGAGATGCATGGAGACAATTCGGCTGCAGAGATCCTTTAAAGCTACCCACCCTGCAGTATTCGTAAACAACCTAGCTCAATTAAGCTGGTGGTGGTGGTGGGGGGGGGACTTGAGTAAGGATAAGTCCCCCTTCCCCCTGGTCACATTTATCACAGACCCCTTTACTAACCTAGACAATTTTTTTTTTTTTTTTTTTAATGACTGAAAAACTCCCCAAATTTTGTGTAGTGTTAAAATTATCCGGTGCAGTTTCGTTTTAGCCTAACAAATATAATATTCCCTCATTTCTGGATGGTTTTCTTTATGAATGTTCGCTCCAGTGACGTGTACGCATTGTGTCCTCGCCAGATGATGAGGTACATTGCACCCTGTGGAGTAGCACTCTTTGGCGCCCTTGAAGTTACTCATCGGAGTTGGAAGAGGCATTTTGCTTTTCACACAGCAGAGTGCTCATTCAAAGACGTGTAAGTTACAGCTGTAGCTTAACTTATTTGTCCTCGGTGATTGCTGTACCTTAAGGCCGAAAGTTTTGTGTCATTTTCTGAACTGTATTTTTGACCCTTGCATTTACGAGGTTGTTCTTTGCTTTAGTCAGTAAATACAGAACAATTTGTCCACCTCCTGCATAGATTGGCAGAACTAGATCCAACATCAGAACAAAGTCCTCACCACCAGCTTCACTATGAGGGTGTACCAATAACAGATGAAAAGGGTTGGGGAAGGCTTGGTCTTGTTGAAGTCCGTAGTCAGTCGTTTCATTGGAAAAGTATGGGAAGGTTTCCTTATGGGGCTGAAACTAGTGACTAAATGGCTCTTTTGGCTGATGAGAATATTTATTGTTTCTCTCTGCAACCCCTTTTAAAGGGGTTTTCCTTTTTTGGCAAATAATTGATGTTTGTGTATTGTTACACAATTTTCTTTATACTTTCTGTACCAGTTCATCAGTTTTCTAGCTCTCTGCTTCCTGCCCTGCTATAGGAAGCTTCATTGTATACTTCTTCTTAATATTTCCTTAACAAATGGACCTACTGTCACGGCAGGGATTTATGACAAGTAATTTTACAAAACTGCCTCTAGGCAATCAAAATGACCCATATCCGGACAGATGAAAAGTAAAACATCACTTTTATTGAAGATATTAAAATAATTCAACAATAGTTCAAAATAAAGTGGCAAGGATCACTAGGTGCATAGGACTCGGGTGAATAAAAAACACAGTGTGATCAGAGTCTCAGGCAGTGTCACGCAGTCTATATGAAATACATAGGATATGGGACAAAGTAGAAAGTTCAAAGCCTATGTGATTGGATTGCTACAATTACACTGTTGGTCAAATTGAGTAGACGGTCCTAAACAGCGCTGTCAGCTTGAGGGTAGTGCAGCTTGTAGTGTATACTGAAGTGGTAGTAGCTCACTAGTAATACTACCTAGTATTAGCCCATACCCTTGATGAAGCCAGTTCTACTGGTGAAACATGTTGGGAGGCTAATGTTTGCAAATTTTAACTAGCAGTGTGGCAATGTCATGTGCAGTCAGCGCTAACAATTACTCAATTGGATCACTTGAGATAGGGACATTCAGATTTATATTAGTTACTCCAAGCCTATAACTCGCTGTCTGTAGGGTTAGATGCAGTATCTACAATAATACAGGCTTACTGTTATAGCGGCCCCTGCTGGGGCAGCTGAGGCAATACTTGAGCCCACCTAGCTTAGGGCTTCAGTATATACTACAAGCAGCACTACCCTCAAGCTGACAGCGGTGTTTAGGACCATCTACTCGATTTGACCAACAGTGTAATTGTAGCAGTCCAATCACATGGGCTTTGAACTTTCTACTTTGTCCCATATCCTATGTATTTAATATAGACTGCTTGACACTGCCTGTGACTCTGATCACACTGTGTTTTTAATTCACCTGAGTCCTTTGAATTATTTTAATATCTTCAATAAAAGTGTTTTACTTTTCATCTGTCCGGATATGGGCCATTTTGACTGCCATGTCCAGGGACCAGTATTTATCCACAGAAAGTAAAAAATGACATTTTTCTATACAATGACAGCAAGCAGAGATCTAGAAAACTGTGAGAAATTGATACCGAAAGTACAGTGGAAAATAATATCACTTTTCACTATACAAAAAGGATCAATTATTTGCTGAAAGTGGACAACCTCTTAAATTTTGGTTAAGAAATCTGATATGCAGTTTGAGTTACTAATGATTTTAATAATTCTATATATTATTAACAACAATCACAACTAAGCAGGAGACTCTACTTGGCAGAAAGTTGGCTGGGGACCTAAAATCTTCAAATATAAAATCTGTTTGGGGTACATTTTAATAAATATATGTTCAGTCTATATGTGCACACAGTTGGACACATCCTAGCCCTTCGTTGTACGGACCCATCAGGAATCTGCCCTACATTATCCTTAAAACAGAGGAGAAAGATGATCTATAATGAAAACCTTATTGTAAGGAGGGTTTTGTGGCTGCTCACCAGTAGTAGTACCACTGGTTTTAGGGTGGCTTAAATCTGATTAGTGCTATCCGCAGTACAAATAATAGGGTTATCCTCCAGTGACTACTAGCAGACAACCTTTTAGGTCTTTGATCTCTGGAACTGCTGGAGTAAATCACTGGCCTCAGCAGTCGGGTCTGTTAATATGTTTAGGCCAGCAGACTGGGGGCTTGTACAGACAAGAGGGTAGTTTTTGTTTTTGCCTTGCTTACTTGTTTTATACTTGCTCCATTTTTATACTGATGTTCATGCCATAGAAATACATTGGAAAGTCGATGCTCTTTCAAAGTGTTTGATCTGTCTGCTCCATGTAGTCAGTGTGTATGAGTATGAATGGTCTGTATTCATGTCCTCCTTCTTTGTATATACTTCCCTGTGCCTATTGTGTATTATTTCACTAACTTTGATCTGTTGCACATGCAGCAAGGAATCATGGCTTGGGACGCCACTGGAAAAACTGAATCGTAAGCCAGTGTGTTGTATGCAAGAGCCGTCACTGAGGCCTTCTCCAGACCACACTGTTACTGTGAAGGTAGGTCAGCCACGCCTTAAGTACAGATTGTATGGACCTTAATAATGAGGGGCTTACTATGTAACCAATCACATCCTCTTAGCTGTGAGTATAGATTTGATATTACCTCTCTTGGTGAGTATCCTCTGGATATTCTTTAATTACTCTAGTGGCTTTGTCTCGCAGTTTGACAGATTAAAGGAAAATACAGTCCCCATACCCCATCCGGATGATTTCATCGACAGATGGGATTCATTACATGTCAAGATGCCCTACTCGCCTATGAACCTTTACCCAGTGGATGACCGGGTGAGAAATATACAGTAATGTGATGTGAAGTGATTGACCACATCCAGACATTTACTAGATATGTCTACTCCTTACAGAATGGAGGAAGGATCTCTGGGAGTCGATGGAAAGTTATCAAAAACTCTCTAGAAAATTTATTAGGAATAAGGCATCCTCATGAACTGAAGGTACGTAAGTGCGAATTTAGTTTCTTTCTTTCATTTTAGTTCCCCCACATGTTTCCCCCTCTCACAACTGATAACCAAAGCCATTACCACTGCAGATCAAGACGTGGCTCTGCACGACAGAAATATAAAGAAACACAGAAGTATATGCCAAGTGTTTTTCTTTCTTTTCATGCCTATTTCTTTTACATCCTGCAGGGGGCGATGTATAACCAATTATTATAACTTCCTGCCATTCACTTTGTGTATTTTATCCCTTCCAGGAGGCAATCCTGTCCTACAATGTGTCCTATGCCAGGAAATGGGACTTCACAGCGCTTCATGACTTTTGCATGAAGGTAATGATGATCTTGTGTTGTATAAGAATCTTTTTCCAGTGCAATGTGGCTTGGATCTTGTTTGTGACGTGTCTCTATCTAGGCATGATGTCATTTTGAGCTAGTTGAAAGATAAAAAGGTCACACATTCACAGAAGAATCCAAATTCTCTAAACTATTCCCCTGCTATGACTATTATAAATCATATGTATAGACCATAATGCTGCACTTATTTACGGTATACTGACTACATAACCTACTCCAATATATTATTCTGTAACATGCTAACACTGAAATGTGGTTATCCTTGAACAATATGAAAATGAGTTGGAGGATTACCAGATTCCAATTGCGAGTGGTCCATATACTGGTGATGATCTGACCCTACATGGATAAGGCACTATATTCCTTTAACCCCTACCCTGTCAGTGTACATTTTGTCACATTTTTGGACAGGGCAATTTTTACTTTACAATTATGAAATTACAGCCCCATAAAACCCATATTTTTATTTTTTTTTTAAAGCAAACTCTTGTGACTTTTACAATTGCATTAAGGAGTTTATTGGTTTGGGAAGTAAGAGTTCTCCTTTATGCTGCATCCATCTCTATGGCGCTGACAGGGATTGCTGAGCGCCGCACAGATGGTGTGATAGCCAAGAAAGGATGCGCTAGAGAAATGGCAGCCCGTGGTCTTCTGTGAGAGCCCGTATATGTGTAATAATACGTCCTGTCCTCAAAACGAGTGTATCTTTACTCCTGAGTTGACTGTCTGTGGGCACGACGGGTCCTTTATGAGATCACATTACTATAAGGATCAGAAATGAGGTGCAAATACTCTTGCAAGCTAAAGCTTCCAATCCAAGTGAGCAAATAACAAAAAAATCTGTATGTTCCTTCTCAATAATTCTATCAATTCTCCTCACTCACTGTGTGACTGCACAGCGGCCATAACTTTGGTGCATAACCATAAGGGATGCACTGCACATATACATTAAGTAATTATGATGAGGCCTTCCATTTTAAGCATACATGATATAGTTAAAATCTAGCCGTCAGGGTTTTATTCAGCATTGTGCTAATGCTATTTGGCAATGTCATACAGATTTGTACCCAGTGTCCACAGCAATGATGCAGTCCCTGCAGATCAATGGGAAGCAATCACTTTGAAAGCTTTGGGGTCAATAATGATTGCATTTAGACCCTGCATATATTGTATTAGTGCACACTTCTGCATGCTGCAGATCCCTGTATACGTAATTACTGGCCATCGCTATATAGGTCTAAAAATAGCCAGCAGCGCTACATCATGCCGCTGCCATGTTGATGTATAGAGTTATTAAATGAAACTGTTATTATACATTATCACAATATTATGTTATATAACTGCAATAAACCTACATGGAAGAAATATACCAGACCTTCCTGCTACCCCCAGTACTAGGTTTTCCTTTTCCATACCCATTTATGACATCCTACCCATATTCACAAACGTGCGCCTACTGGCTATAGGCTTGGATTACATTTCTAAATTTCACCTTTTGTGGCATACTATAAGTTGCCGGCTAATTGTAATTTGTTACAAATTATGCACTCTTTCAGCCCTCGCTTGCTATATATAAAAGGGGTAGGCAAGAAGTTTTATTGCTTTAAACTGCTGTTGCACCATAGAAAATTGGTGATAAGTTTAATACTAATTTCACTTCCAGTATATGGTGCAACCACCTGAGTGAAGTTGGCCCCCCCACCTTGTTCAAATCAAACAAAATTGGTGTCAAACGTTTGTGCTACGTTTGTGCTGGTTTGTGCAGCAGAAATTTTTGTTTGTGCCGCTATCGTTTTCGAGATTTTAATTAAAGTTTCCAGAGGTCATCAGAGGTCAACCAGCCCCCCCACATTGCCCAAATGAAACAAAACTGGTGCCGAACAATTCTGCTACGTTTGTGCTGGTTTGTGCTGCGCAAATTTTTGTTTGTGCTGCTTTTGTTTTGAATATATGAACAAAAAATGAAAGTTCAAAAGTTCAAGCAGCCCCCCCACATTAACGGAATCAAACAAAACTGGTGTCAAACATTAGTGCTACGTTTGTGCTGGTTTGTGCAGCAAAAATTTTTGTTTGTGCCGCTATAATTTTTAAGGTATGTTCAGGTGTTTGAGGTGTTTAGGATGAACTGGTAAAAAACAAACTTAGTGACACTTCCCTGGTTTGATCACCAGGGGGAGCTAGCAAACACATTGTACTTTGGAAGAAATGAACTCTGATGACCTCTGCAAAAAAGTATGAATATATTAAAAATGATAGCGGCACAAACGAAAAATTTTGCTGCACAAACCAGCACAAACGTAGCACTAACGTTTGACACCAGTTTTGTTTGATTCCGTTAATGTGGGGGGGCTGCTTGAACTTTTGAACTTTAATTTTTTGTTCATAAATTCAAAACAAAAGCAGCACAAACAAAAATTTGTGCAGCACAAACCAGCACAAACGTAGCAGAATTATTTGGAACCAGTTTTGTTTGATTTGGGCAATGTGGGGGGGCTGGTTGACCTCTGATGACCTCTGGAAACTTTCATTAAAATCTTAAAAACGATAGTGGCACAAACGAAAATTTCTGCTGCACAAACCAGCACAAACGTAGCACAAACGTTTGACACCAATTTTGTTTGATTTGAACAAGGTGGGGGGGCCAGCTTCACTTAGGTGGTGCAACCAGCAGTTTAAAGTTGTCACCAATTTTCTAAGAACATATGTTTTTTTTTAAAGGTCCTCTTGCCATGGAATTTTTGCCAGATGTCAGTAATAACCCTTTCAATTTAAACTGGGATGTCCATAAATTAAAGGGGTTGTCTTCTTACTAAAATTTTACATAAAAGTATTTATCTGCTTACATTCCACAGATCACGAATTACATGATATTATCGATTTATTTATTTATTTTTTTGTAATTTTTTTTTTTTTTGGTCCCACAATAAAAGTTTCTCTTTTCCGTCTTGCTACCAATATGTTTATTACTTGTTCCCATAGAAAACGAACTGCAGGCACCGATGTTTCACCAGTCAGGCATGCGCATAATATCCTTCTCATTGTTACATTCCAAGAGTTGTATGTGTGCTGTGCTATGGGTTCTGAGTCATTCATAGTGCCATTCAAAAGAGCTGTGATTGACCACAGCGTGTCTGGAGGATTCTGGGAGATGTACTCTTTGAAAGATGTTAGAGCAGCCATCTTGGAAAATGCATCACAGGGGTGCAGCAGGGGCAGTAGACTACAAGGTAAAGGCCAGTAGGGATCAAATTGCAATGATTTAAGGCATAACAAGATAAATTTGACAACCATGAGAAAAAAAAACCTGTGTGACCGGGCAACCCCTTTTTCTTTTTTTTTTAAATTACTTTATTACAAGAATAACAATTATACATATAAAGAATCAGATCGTGATAGATACATGCTTGTATTTCCATAGTCTATATGTACATTAGAACATAAATTAGTATATTCATCTGAATATCTGTCTATCTTTGTATGTTACAAGTATTACATTTTGACAGTGTCTGACTCCTTATATGTTTCCAACACACAAATCTACGGATATAATACAAGCTTTGAGATTCATATGCCATAACAAAAAGCCAAACAAGCTTAGCTGTTAACTTTTTTTTTTTTTTCTCTTTTCCTTTTTTCCACATTTTTAGTATATGCGAAACCTATTACAATAATTCTAATCGCAAGACACCCCAATCCCCTCCCCCCCCAATACCCCTTACCCACCCCGGCACCGATGGGAAGAACCAGGAGAGAAAATAAATAAGTAAAATATAAAAATAAATAAATATATACCAAATTGTGTTTATCATATTCTCCACTCCGACCAACAATCAGATTCTTTCTTGTCCTTTAAATTCCATTCCATCAAATATCCCAAAGGAGTTAATTCATAGTTCATCATTCTTTCAACTAATATATGCCACTCTTTTATTTTGGGGGTATTTCCCCCTTTCCAATTTCTTATCAGTAACAGTCTCCCATTGAAAAGTAATTTGTGAACTAAAAGGCTTTTCCCCTTAGATATCCCCGAAGCTGGGATAAGTCCCAAAATAGCCACTGAGGCATCAAAGACTAAGTTAATTTCCAATCTCTCCGTGATGCACTCATATATCTCCATCCAAAGTTGTCTTATTTTAGCGCAGTTCCATAAAATGTGCATAATATCTGCTAACTGCTCCTGGCACCTATTGAATCTCGAGTTATCTCTGAGTTTAGCCTTATACAGTATATCTGGGGAGTAGTAGATTCTGTAGAGTATATTTAATAGAATTAATCTGTGGTTCCAACTCTTAGAGGTATATTTTACATTTCTAAAAATATGACTCCAGTGCTCTTCATCTAGTGTGCCACAAACCTTTGCCCATTTATTTTGGCTGGGATGTTTTTTTTATCATAGTATATAAGGCTGGAAGGAGACGCAAGTCCATCAAGTCCAACCTTCAAGAATTAAATAAATGTTTTATCCCCATAACCCGTGATATTTTTTTTTTTTTTCAAGTCCTTCTCTACCTCTAACATTATTCCTCTGTATATTCTTGATAGATTTTTTGAGCATTAATCAAAGTAAATATAAAGGACATTAAACCACGGTTCTCCATTCGAAAATAATCCTTATTGATTTCTGCTCTAACTGCATGTCTCACTCGCATATAGTTAAAATAGTCATAGTCTTTTAAATGATAGTTCTGTTTCAGTTTGTCGAAGGACACCAGTGAACCCTCGTGAAATAAATCAGATCTATATCTTAAACCCCTATTTCTCCAAAATTGTGATTCTTCTATCTTACATAGTTCTATAATGTGCTCATTATGCCACAAGGGTGAAAAGATAGTGGAACCCTAAATTCCTAAAAAGGTTCTAAACCATTTCCATGTATTGTGAATCAAATTCATAATTGGGAGTTTATCCCCCCTCTCTTTCATCAATCTCCCAGATTTCAGTAGTGCAAATATATTATCCCCTATACTGTATTATTGAACCTATTCAACAGTTCCTTAAAAACTGCAGAATTTCTACTTTCCCCTATAAATTGTACTTGTGATGAAACAAAGTAGTGAAAGGGGGATGGGAAAGAGACCCCACCCGTATCCTTATCTTTACAAAAAAAACTCTATTTTTAGTCGGACCCTAGTTCTCCCCCAAATTAAATCGTTTAATATCCTTCGTAACAGTCTGAACTATCTATCTTCAATCCAACAGGGACTATTTGACAAAATGCACAACATTTGAGGGAGGCAGATCATTTTCATTAAAGCGATCCTATCTGCTCTACTGAGTGGTAGTTTATTCCATATCTTAATTTTATTTCTAATTTTTTTAACCAGGGGTGAGAGATTTTAATTTCAACATATTCCAAAACCTTTGGACTGATCTTTAATCCCAAATATTCAAAAGTCTCGCCTGAGTTCAAAATACAAAGTTCCCCTACCTGTCCCAAATTAAATTTGTCCAATTTACATAAGGTAGACTTTCTCCAGTTAATCTCCAGTCCTCTAATATCCCCATCGTTGGAGGGACGGATTTCTCTGAGTTTCCTAAATATAGTAAAATGTCGTTGGCATATAAGAGAATTTTATCGTCTACTCCACCGCACCCAGACCCCTCTACCTCCTTTTGTTGCTCTTATTTTTATAGCCAGCTGTTCCACAGACATAGCAAATAAAAGTGGGGACACCCTTGTCTTGTCCCCCTACTCAAATCACTACTCAAAGGGTAACCCCTTCTTCAGTTATGTGTAGTAATGAGAAATGACACCTGAAGTAAGAACCGTCCATAGAAAGTCATGGCACCAGCTGCAAATGGATCAGTAATTAGAGAGCAATCTAACCACTTTTAGAAAAATTTCAGCTGGTACAACTGATGCCACACCAGAAACATAGATGTTTCAGACCTTGGATAGGACTTGTATTTGTGGGAAAACCCCTTTTGAAGCCTTGCATAATAATAATAATCTTTATTTATATAGTGCCATTATATTCTGTAGGGCTTTACAAATTATAGGGGACATATACAAATTATAGGGGACATTACGGAGTACAAACATGGAAAAATAGGAGGGAGGGCCCTGCTTGCACGAGTTTAGTCTATGAGGATGAAGGGATGACACAAGAGCTTACATTCTATGAGGTGTTGACACAAGAGGTATTAGAGCTTGTATAACGGTCCAGCCATTCTTTATAAGGGAACAGAATGAAATAATTTATTAAATAAAAATGCTGATGCTTCAACCAGCCATCAGTCGTCATCTTATATGCAAAATCCAAGGTAAATGTGACTGCAGATAAGCCTGGAGCTTGGTATCTGGTGTTTGCTGGACAACAGACTGGAGGAGGACACAGGATGGGTTAGTAAAGAGAGTTTGAAGATTCATGCAGTTAGCAAGTGTTCTAGGTTTGCCTAAAGAGCATGTTTGAAACTTTGGAGGTCTGGGAAGTTCATTCCAGAAATTTGGAGAGAAGTCATGGAGATATGAGGGAGAGTAGTATAATATCCCTGGCAGATGGAAGAGCATGGGTTGGGCATTGTGTTACCATTAGAATTACATTGTATTAACCTTTTTTTTTTTTTTTTTTTTCCATAAGCACAATGTAAACACATTGTGAATGCAATGCAGTTAGGCAAATCTCTTACCCAAACACGTTTCCTGTTTTATTTGTGTTTCAAAACACAATTTAGAGACCTTGTGTGAATGCACCGCAAGCCTCTGATCTGCTTTTGAGTGGCATCTCTAGTATTTATCTAGCAGCCTGCTACAGAAAGAAGGGAGTCGGGAGAGATCCTAGGGCACCACACATAAAGGGTCCGCCCAGGGGCACATGCTTGTGTGAGGTTCCATTTGTGGTCAGATAAAGAAGTAGCAAATCTTATAGTAACTAAACAAATTTAGAACTTAATATAGCTGTTTCCTTTTTATTTTATTTTTTTTTTGTTATTATTATCATTGAGGTTGTACATTTTCCCCAAAATGTTCCACTTAAAGTGAACCTTGATCCTGTCGCCACTATTCACACTGGATGCCGTCTCTGTCGGTCTCTAGGTGTCAGACATACACATGATGGATTTGAGAGTTAAGCACATGTCCTACTCAATTACACAAAGTTGATAAATGGACCCTGGCTGCATTACAGGCTTCTGCTGCTATGACAGATCGTCTACACGGCTTCTGATTAGCCGGGGATTGTAGCGTGTTGTCTACTCCCCAATAATAGAAGCCGCGGCTGACAGCATGTCTTATAGACAAATCTGT
Source organism: Engystomops pustulosus (assembly GCA_019512145.1). Classification (NCBI taxonomy): domain Eukaryota; kingdom Metazoa; phylum Chordata; class Amphibia; order Anura; family Leptodactylidae; genus Engystomops; species Engystomops pustulosus. The sequence continues at coordinate 35,595,876 of CM033651.1, read as the reverse complement.
CTCTTCTCATCCAGCTTGTCCCACAAAAATATGAAAAAGCAGGAAAAGACCCTTTGATTTCTCACTTAACTAATGAAGACGGTTCTGTTCTCTGAGGGGGGTGGTGCTTATGTTCTAAGGGCACCTAGTAAACACTGTATTCTTCTTTAACTGGGTCTGAAACGTATTTGGTCCAGGTTCCTAAAGCCAGCACCAATGTGTAAATACAGTGTGGGCTGTAGCTGGCTGCTTGAGTGATTGGGTCCCATACGTTTTGCTGTGCCTGCATTAACCGGTAGAGCTTAATGGAGGACTAGCTCGTTTTCATATACTGCTGCTATACCACCGCTGTCCCACAAATCCTACAAAGCTCCTAAAAATGTTTGGCACAAGTTTTCCATAGAATCTCACACAAACCTCATGTTGACCTTTGCTACTGTCTTTGATTTTGCACATCTAAAATACAATTTTACAATTGGCGTGTGGAGTCCACAACTCCTTTGCAATCCTATGGTGTATGCATTGTCACAGGCCACAAGCAACCCTGTGTGTATAGGAGATCCATACAAACATACAGTTGTTTATTCTCAGTACTGCTTTAAATGCTTGTATCAAGGCTCCCATAAATAAGCTACAATGGTGGCACATATGCGCTGTGCCATGTTACCAGCTAGGCAGATAATTGGCAAGCCGTCTCTAGCAAAGCGAGGGAACACAGGTGAGTCTTGATCTTATTTTTATAGCAATTTATTCACTCGGATCAGTTGTCACCTGGAGGACATTGAGTGACACAAGACATGCTTTATGCTTCTATGCATATTTTTAAATATATGACTAGATTCATATGTGATCCCTATGAGCGAGAAGACTGAAGCCTATCCCTAGATTTTTTTTTTTTTTTTTTTTTTAGAAGTAGCATTTTCTTTGACTGGGAGTGACGGGGTTAAGCAGAAAACCCCAGACACAGCACAATGAGAAGAGAAATGTTGAGCTCGGCCCACGTTTGCATGCAGTGTGCATTTTGAGGCTTGATTATTCTTTCCTGCTCAGTGATGGATAGGCCTGTCTTGGATCATGCGTCATGTATTCCTTTTGTATGATTTGATGAGCTGTCACGCCTAGGGTTTTTTATACTAGAAGAAAAGTCATGGCCGGAGCCGTCTCTTGCTGCTTGTTTTTGCTGTCAATCGAGGCAGATTGGGCTAAAGCTCTCCGGTGTCATTGAGGTCTTTTCAGTGACTGTATCGTTTTATGTGCTGGATACATTTCTTCAGGTTTCAAGTTTTACAACAAGCAAGTTTACGATCTAATTGACAATCCAGCTTGGAATTTTAGCTCCCAGATAAATACAAAATACATTTTTATGCGGTAAAGTAACAAATAATGCCCATAAAGGGAATCGGTCAGTAAACTGCAGACCATGCTAGGAGAGATGTGTAACCATACCTTTGTGTATATGTAGTAAGTTGTAGCCGGATTATAAAAATTTTAATGCAGTTTAATGTCGTCTTTCAGCCAGAAGAGCTTTCTACTATTTGCAGTGAACTGCTCCACAGCCCCTCCCCTCAGCTCTGAGTGACTGCTGTAAGTATCCAATCAAAATCCTGATGCAGCTCCTACTCTTAGTAGAGGGGAGTGCTTGTGGAGTCGAAGAGAACAGAAAGCTCTTAAGGCTGAAAGACTTAACCTCCCCTTTTCTTGAATTCTGTATACTTCATGGAAATTCTGTTGCTGCCTTATATGTAAATGAGCTTCTCAGGGGTGTAACAGTACATCTATTTCCTTTTTTCAATTCCTTCATTTTAATGATGCAAATGTGTTGTGAAGAATAGGAGGAAAACTAGTGAACTAACCAGCGTATCCACATCCCAGGGCTACCAAAATGTTAATTTACATAAGGAAAAAAAATTCCCCCCCCCCCCCCAAAAAAAAAAAAAAAAAAAAAACCTGACAGAACAAAAATGATATGTCTAGGGCAGTGATGGCAAACCTTTTAGACACCGGGTGCCCAAACTACAACCAAAACCCACTAATTTTTTTTCGCAACGTGCCGATGCGAAAATTTAAACACTAACTTATTACTCCCTGCTCTGTCACGTTAAATTGTATAGGCACTTGAGGACACCAATACAGTACAAAGAAGGAGAAAAAGCTTTGGTTATCATTGTAGCTTCCTTCTAGGGTCCTGGCCTGCCTGGGACTGCAAGAGTCCTTGAGTCCTGTCTGGCGAAGTCTGTGTTGGGGTGAAAGCCTGGGTGCCCATAGAGAGGGCTCTGAGTGCCACCTCTGGCACCCGTGCCATAGGTTCGCCACCACTGGTCTAGGGGCTTGTCTAGTGCCCACAGTGTACATTTCATAGTAAATAAATTGGAATTTCACAATATTTACCTGCACAAATTCTTTCACATGGCGATGTTGCTATTTTTGCTATTAGACCGGGGTTGTTTATTTCTTTCCATTGAGGTTTCATTTGCATCTTTACTGGGGAAAACCCAGCACCAGGTGACAGTTCTAAGTCCAAGGTCGCAGCATATGTCTTGACAACTGCTATGCAGCTGCAATAAAGCATGACAGCCTCCTATTCACGTGCCACTTATAAAGGCGTGCGGCTATCGCCATCTGATGTCTTGACAGCTCGCAGTGCCCTTTGATTGAATATATTTATTTTCCTGGGATTTATCTAAACACCTCTGGAAAGAATTATTGCATATGATACTCAGTATCTTGGGAAACTACGAGATTATTCTACGCTTTAATATGTGACCCCGAAGTTTACAAGGCATCATGGAGGGTTAATTATGATAGTCATAGGAAAGTCAAAGGACTTGTAATGTTGTTATTTTAATAGTTAAAGGGGTTATGTGGGTTAAAAAGAATAATGTATGCATTGGATGGCCTTTCTAGCATTCCCCTTTTTATGTGACATCTCATCTGTTTGCTTTAAAAAAAAAAAAATCCTCTAATATAAGGCAAATCCGACTCATCTTATGTGAAAATGACATGAGAAGAGTCAAGTTTAGTAGTTTATAGTAGTAGTAGGGGTAATGTCTCCTTAGAAGCCTCTATATTCTATTTTATAGTACCTAGAAACATCCTATTTGTGTCCTATTAAAGATGATAATTTAAAAAATAATTAAAGGTAATATTAAACGGAACCTGTCACCAGGAGACCCATGTTTGGCACCCCCCAGTCCCCACAGAGCATAGTACATACACTGCCAAAGTGTTTTTGTATTATAAATAGGTTTTACAGAAAAAAAGATATGTTATATTGTACCTTTCATTAGCATCTGCTGTGTGACTAGGCAGTTGCCAATTGGGAGGAGCTGGAAAGGAGCAGATCCCCCCCCCCACCCTTGGGAAACATGTGACCTTTTCAAATATATGAATAACTCCCCACACTCAGGATTGGCTGTAGAGGAGCAAGGGGCGTCGCTAAGCCCAGTGTTGGGTTTTTTCATATATTTGAAAAGGTCACATGGACTAGCTGTTCCCCAAGGGTGGGGGGGGGGGGACTGCTCCTTTCCAGCTCCTCCCAAAAGGCAACTGCCTAGTCACACAGCACATGCTAATGAAAAGTACAATATAACATATCTTTTTTTCTGTAAAACAAATTTTTTTATACAAAAACACTTTGGCAGCGTATGTACTATGCTCTGTGGGGACTGGGGGAGTGCTAAAAATGGGTCTGCTGGTGACAGGTTCCCTTTAAAGATCTCATCTTTCAGGTCACATCAAGCTTATGGCTTTATAATTTACAAAACCAGAGGCAACTCAAGAAATAGTTGGAAATGCAAGCTGCAGATTAAGATCCAGCTGCCACCTATTTTTTTTTAACTGCCTTTATCTAATAAGCTTGATGGGATATGAAAGAGATTCTTATCTTTAAGATGACACAAACTGTATGTTTCTTGGTTATATAGAGCAGACGCTCAAGTGACACTACCCCTGCAACCAGTAAGCTTGACTCCTGCCACTTTTTTTTACTAGGTAAACAAGTGACATTTTACATAATGAATATTTTATACCCTACCTTAGAGGGCTGGTAGTTTAGTGGGGTCAGGGGACGCACTGACATTTTTCCAGAAGGATAATAATACTCCTCTCGCCGATTTTGAAGAGTATTTTCAGCCATTAAGGAGTATGACATTTTCATGAATACAAATACTACTAATTGTTTATAGCGGGCCATGGCTAATGTCACCACCAGTCCCCCCACAGAGCGGGCCATGGCTAATGTCACCACCAGTCCCCCCACAGAGCGGGCCATGGCTAATGTCACCACCAGGCCCCCCACAGAGCGGGCCGGAGGTGACATGGCTCATTTTAATTTCATTTAGTTTTTGGGGGATTGCGCTTATAACATTTTTTTTATTTTTTTTTTTTATTTTTTTTTTTAAATTTTTTTATGTTTTATAGCGGTACACATGATCCCTGCTAATATTAGATAGATAGATAGATAGATAGATAGATAGATAGATAGATCCTAGGTAATGGTGATCTAAGGGTAACAGTAATCTAAAATCCCATTGGAACAGTTACTTCTATACGCTTACAGCCTGTGGTGGATATCAGTGCAGGGGTCTGTATAGAGGCTGCACAGGAAGCTCAGTGTCTGCTCCCTGTGCTGGATCCTGGCAGACATGAGCTTCAGCCCCTCCCCCCTCCTCAACACAGTTGGCTGATGCAGGAGAGGGTGAGGGACAGCTCCAGCAGAACTATCGGTCCCAGCAGACTTTGCGTTAACGCCTCTACATGCGTCAGAACACTATCTCTGGGTAAAAATTGTTAACAGGTTCTACTTAAAGGGGTTTTCCCACAAATCAAATTGGGCCCTATCCACAGAATAGGGCCTAACTTGCTGAGCGGTGAGGTCTCGGTGATGGTACCCCCACAGATCACTAGAACATGGGTCTGATATACCGCCGAGATGACCAAAATAACTGGTAGTGCATGGCTGGGCTGCCCGATTCATCTCTATGGAGCTGACGGAGATTGGCGAGTATGGCGCTCAGCAATCTCCGTCAGCTTCATAGAAATGAACAGGGCAAATGGCGCATGAGTGCTGCTCTGCCCATCTCTGTGGTGCTATGGGGGCACATCAGACCCCCCGCTCTAGTGATCTGTAATCTTGCTGTCACAGATAAGCAAGTATGGCCCTATCCACAGGATCCTAACCTGCTTTGTGGGAAAGCCCCTTTAATGGGAATTTATTGGCTGACAGGTGAACAGTCCATAGGCCATATCCATAGGAGCACTAAGTGGGAGTTTTCTCTGCTATATTGTAGTATCTTTTAGCATCTTCTCATCTCCTTTTCCTCTACAGACTCTTGATGAAGATGAGCGCACACACTTTTTCAAATCGATTCTTCATGAGATGATTGCATTGACTCTCAAGCTCCCCAACCTCTGCACACAGGTAAGTCATTAGAGTTCCCAGACAAAGCAGATTCTGCCGCTCACACAAGTCCAGCACTGCAGCTTCTGGTCCTGTAAAAGTTTTCCATGGTTCCCAAATTTTATTCCTGTATGCTTCCCTGTGCAATTTAAAAAAGGGACTTGAGACCCCAAATATATCATGCAATGAAGCGGAGAACATTGCTGATCTGCGTCCCATACCCATTTACTATCCAGGACTTCATGTTATCCAAGTGCTTTCATCCCCCCACCCTAGGTCTGAATAACTCAAGATCTTCTCCTCCACGCCTCCCCATCACATACTCTCCTGTTTATATGCATATTGTATTATTCAAATCCATTCTGTCAAAATAAGAAACCTTTGGAAAATATATAAATAGTTGGCAGATCACTGGACTTTTCTCATGGCTGACACGAGCTAATGAAGCCTAAGACTCCTTGGCTCTAGGTTTCCATTTATTTCCCGGAGTTACTGACAGTATCCCGTCTGCTTTGTTTTTTGGGATTGTTGTTTATTGCTTTCTGACACAGGGAAGATCTGCATTTGTTACGAATCTTATATGTTATAGTAGTGTTCTCTGTGTCGGGCCCGGCCCTTGGAGCGGCAGCTGCGCTCCTTTTTAACCAAATAACTGCAGATTTCAGTGTTTTATCTCTGACGAAAGAAAAGAAGAAATTAATAGACATAAAAAAGCCTTGCATAACACTGTATATTTGATAAAAAGAACTATATCCTGCAATGCTAAGCCTGGAACGGTCGGCTTAATAATAGACGGACACTTAGACGCTGTAGGGAATTGTGATCAGGAGTCAATTCATTTACGCCAGCGAGGAGACAGTCAGCAGTTATAGTAGGAAAAAAAACACCTCCATAAAAAATGTTTATTAACGCTGTCACTCTCAGTGCTCAATATACACTCACTGGCCACTTTATTAGGTACACCATGCTAGTAACGGGTTGGACCCCCTTTTGCCTTCAGAACTGCCTCAATTCTTCATGGCATAGATTCAACAAGGTGCTGGAAGCATTCCTCAGAGATTTGGTCCATATTGACATGATGGCATCACACAGTTGCCGCAGATAGGGATGGACATGGTCAGCAACAATACTCGGGTAGGATGTGGCGTTGCAACGATCCTTATTTGTTACCAAGGGGCCCAAAGAGTGCCAAGAAAATATTCCCCACACCATGACACTACCACCAACAGCCTGAACCGTTGATACAAGGCAGGATGGATCCATGCTTTCATGTTGTTGACTCCAAATTCCAACTCTACCATCCGAATGTCGCAGCAGAAATCGAGACTCATCAGACCAGGCAACGTTTTTCCAATCTTCTACTGTCCAATTTCGATGAGCTTGTGCAAATTGTAGCCTCAGTTTCCTGTTCTTAGCTGAAAGGAGTGGCACCCGGTGTGGTCTTCTGCTGCTGTAGCCCATCTGCCTCAAAGTTCGACGTACTGTGCGTTCAGAGATGCTCTTCTGCCTACCTTGGTTGTAACGGGTGGCGATTTGAGTCACTGTTGCCTTTCTATCAGCTCGAACCAATCTGCCCATTCTCCTCTGGCATCAACAAGGCATTTCCGCCCACAGAACTGCCGCTCACTGGATGTTATTTTCTTTTTCGGACCATTCTCTGTAAACCATAGAGATGGTTGTGGGTGAAAATCCCAGTAGATCAGCAGTTTCTGAAATACTCAGACCAGCCCTTCTGGCACCAATAACCATGCCATGTTCAAAGGCACTCAAATCACCTTTCTTCCCCATACTGATGCTTGGTTTGAACTGCAGGAGATTGTTTTGACCATGTCTACATGCCTAAATGCACTGAGTTGCCTCCATGTGATTGGCTGATTAGAAATTAAGTGTTAACGAGCAGTTGGACAGGTGTACCTAATAAAGTGGCCGGTGAGTGTAAATGTATGTTTATGAAAAAATTAAAAAAAGTTAAAAAAAATATAAAAAAGAATCTGTATAATCGAGGGTGTTGGGAGTGGATACTTGACAGAACAAATAACATTAGGAACACCGAATAATATTTTATCCCATATTAATAAAAAATTTATTAAAGTAGTTCGACAAGGTCCAGCACCAACTATAAAGAGGTTTGCACCATCATAAATAAATATTTGCTGATAGTAAATTCAGACCCCATCCTCCAAAATACAGAGGTAGGGGTTCTACTGCTTATTGCAGCAAACGTCCACCGCTAATACCTGTGGTCGGTACAAGCACCAATCACTGCTCACTGGAACGTTATTGGGGATCGTTTGCCATGACAGCCTCCGTTCTTTGTCAGCCCCGAGGCTGTCTGGTTTCTGTAGTTTCTTTACAACGAGCTAGTGCCTTATTGTTATCAATACTGAAATAAAGTAGTATTGCAGTATATGGTAGGAATGATCAGACCATCTAGGATTTATGTACCTTAGAGGGTCTAATAAATGGTAAAAGAAAAAAAAAGTTTAAAACAAATTAAAAACAAAATATACATTTAAGCGTAAAAAGGGACCTCCTCCCCTGTGAGTAGGGAGCAGCAAATCCTCCTCTTCCATGAAACTGAGAAACAAACTATAAACAAAGTACAGACTCACACGACTTATCATTACACGTTGAGGAGTCAGCCATTGCAACTTTGGATATTTTTTGGGGTATAGCAAAGAAACCATTGACCAGATCGCATGGGGGTGGTTTCGTGGGTGGGGGAAGGGGTTTGAACATGTTATCATTATTTGTATCTGATGCAGTATTCCATTGTAATGTCATTATGCTATGAAATTGTAATCTATTCTGTGGTATATGCCCCAATAAAGTGTATTTTGATTAAAAAAAAGATTGGGTAAGATGGCAGCCGACACAATCGGAAAGGCAATCCTACAATCCCAAAATAAATACAAAATAGAAATATATTATCTAATAAGACCATAATTGGTGACAAATAGTCTTTGTGGCTGTAAACTGGCTCTTATGAATTTTAAAGACTATAGTCAGAGCTTCTCATAGTTTATTTGCAGTACTGATAGTTGGTGTTGAATAGCTGTGGCTCTTTCCACTTTCCTCCTCATGGTGGCTCACTCGTCCTCCGTATGGTGTTTAATTGGTACCTTCATCTAATCTCATGTCTTCATTTCCCTTTCTCTGCACATTAAAGGTGGCAGAAATCTCCACTAAATTTGTTCTGCAGTCTTAAAATATGATTCTTTGTCTCACTCACTGATGGTCCTTGTAATCACTATAGCAAATGATTGCGTTGGAGATGTTCAGCATATACTCATGGAAAGCTGCCAGCATGAACTCTGTACGCGTCCATAGACGGAGGTGTACAGAAGGATACACTGGAGCAATCCAGCTTCCTGTTGAGTAATGTATATGCTCAGTGAAGGCCATAACATCATATGGGGGTCTTAAGCCACTGTATGTGTGGCATCCATCCCTGGCCTCTGCTGACCATACGCAGTTAAATAATTCAGAAGGCACCTTGAATTTCGGGAGCAGCGAATCACTGGCTTCTGCTGATGTTTACTCCACCTTTCTTTCAGGGGGGAGGAGCTGAACCGGAACTAGAGATCTAGAAAACCATGAAGAATAGATACAAAAAGTATATTGGAAAATTATGTAACTTTTCATTATTCAAACATTACAATGACATTAATTTTGCCAAAAAGAGAATACCCCTTTAAGTTACTCCTCTCTCTGATTTGAAAAGGAGGATTCACATTACGCTGATCCCCTATGTGCAGGAAGCTGAGGATTCCAATTACACCAGTCCCCTGATGTGTGAGAGGCCGAGGACTCTTATTTTAATACTTGGATATGGATAATTTGGATATGGATAATAACTGGTTTTCAGTCTTTGTATGCATTTGAGCTTAACCTGCCAATTATTGGTCCTCCTTTGAGATTGTTAGGCCGGGGTCTTAAATTACATACCAGAAATACACCAGTCCCCCAATGTGGGAGAAGCTGGGGACTGGGATTACACCAGTCCCCTGATGTGCGACAGGCTGGGAACTTGTATTACGTTATTTTTCCAATGTGTAAAAGGCCAGGGACTCTCATTACAACAGTCCCCGATGTGTGAGAGGTGGGGACTCGCACTACACCAGTCCCCCGATGTGTAAGAGGTGGGGACTCGCACTACACCAGTCCCCCGATGTGTAAGAGGTGGGGACTCGCATTACACCAGTCCCCCGATGTGTAAGAGGTGGGGACTCGCATTACACCAGTCCCCCGATGTGTGAGAGGTGGGGACTCGCATTACACCAGTCCCAGTAGAGAACAGAGAACTACTACGTTCACATAGTTGTCCCTGGGTCACACTGAATGTAGTTTCTACATAAAAAATTAGATTCCCCCACCTCACCAAATACAGAAACAAATACATGGTTACCATTAGTATCACTGGATAGATTTCCAAGAAATATTTGTGACATATTTTGTTTTTCAACCTGTGTATTTCTTACATCCTTAATGGTAACATGATGTAATTATGATAATTCTATATTACATGTTAAAGGAAATTTACCAGAATCCATCATGATAAACAAGGGGAATTTAATAATTGACCCAGGCCCTGTGACTGTCGTAATATTCCTAACATAAAATTATGCTAATGAGGAAGAAGTGTAATATAATCTCATGGCAGTAGAGGGAGTTTCATCTCAACACACTAGGAGGGTAGGTGCTTCTTGCTAAGTATAACAGCCAGTGAAGCTGCAGCACAGAGGTGCTGTGATAACACCCCCAACAGCCCTAAGGACTCATTAGCATACTTTTAAATGTTGAATTTAGAAGGATGGAGGCCATGTATAACACATTTACTGTGTAATCTTCTTATGTGTCCCTGGTGTAACATGCTTGATATTGATGGTACATTTCGAGTTCAGATCTACCAACTTGTTGGCCTTTTGCTCCAATGGCTTTTTATGCTGCCAAATGGAAGCATAATTTACTAGGAAATATTTCATGGGTCCTGTATAGGAGAAGTAATTGTTTCTGTGATTTGAGGTTTATAGCTTAGGTTTTGATTTTTCCTGTGTGATCTATAACGTCAACATCCTCTATTATTTTTATTGATTTTTTATCTGCAATGTGTCAAACCAGTCAGCGAGAATAAATCTCCCCAGTTATATGGGGCTGCTGGGGCCAGATTTAACTTGGTCAATTCAGTTGCCTGCTCATGGTTTTACAAAATGTTAAATGAATTATCACCACCCTTCCCTCTTCTTTTTGATTCAGCCAATCCCATTACTGAGGAAAGGAAAGAACCATTCAATCACCATGTCCCAGGAGCAGATCTCCTGTCTTCTAGCCAACGCTTTCTTCTGCACCTTCCCACGTAGGAACGCCAAAAAGTCATCAGAGTACTCCACCTACCCAGAAATCAACTTCAACAGGTGCGGCTGCTGAACCCTACTGATATTGGTACTTGTTGGGATGGACAAGGGGGGAAGAGGCGCTGCTTGCCAATGCTTTCCCCCTTCCTTTTTTGTACTGGAGGTTTTAATTTTTGTAAATGTATTAAAACATTATAAAACCTACATGAATTTTGTATCCCCTTGATCGTTTCGACCCAAAGAATGAAGGAGACATGTTATTTGAGGCGCACAGTGAAAGCTGTAAGAACCAAGGCCACAAAAAAATAATGCAAATGCATTTTTTTCTCCAATTTCACTGCATTAGGAATTTTTTTCCCCACTTCCCAGTACATGGCATGGAATATTAATTTTATTTAGCAAAAAACTAGCCCCATCACAACTCTTTACTTGGAAAAAAAAAAACCTATAGATTGAGTGAAAACTCAAAAATGAAAAAGGGCCTGGCCGTTAAGGGGTTAATTAGCAACAGAAAATAGCAACACGTATATGTATACCACACATGGATGACATATATGTTTTCAACGCTCCCTTAAACTTCTTAGGGAAGTCACAGGCCATAATAGGACCTTCTCGAGTTTTGCACAGATCCATCAGTTAAAAATAGGAAGGGCACAAGGACTAGAAGATGTAGCCTTAGGCTGAGTTCACGGTGATCTGCAACGTTTTTCCAGATATTAAATACAGATATGTAATGGAAGTTCCTTCGAAATCTATGGGGAACGGGAGGTAATAGAAAATGTGTTTGCATCGCACTCTTCTTGATCACAGTCCAGCTTCTCTCTGATGCACTGAATGGTGCTGGACATGTTTAGGAACTATCGGACAATCTTACCATGTGTGTCATAGTTGAATTAGGTGCAGTACATTAGGAATGTAATAAGATTATAGATTTTTCACCAACATATCTACAATAGTGGAGATGCTTCAATGACTCACTAACTAATAAAATGTCAGAGTGATTTATAGGAGGCGGGGCTCCGGCAGCCGAGGATAAAATTCCTTAAAATAACGCTGCAAATACAAGGGATATTGAGTATCTAGAATCTCACCAGCAGGGGCGTTGATAGGGTGGTAAAAGATAAGTGATTTCAGTAATGCCCCCCCAATAAAAAAAACCCCCTCACATGTGGTTGTGCCAATAACAACTTTACTTATGATATATACAGCTACAGAAAACACAGGAAAAATCCCTACTTGTTACATGCAGTGGCTGCAAGTGACGTGTCCGCCAGCTTCTAAATTAGGCCCACTGTGTGTATAGACACTGATCACATGCGCTTCGCTGGAAACACAAGTGCAATCAAACTGAGGCCTATCCTAGTGCCACGTGTGAACACTCTCCACAGCCCCCAGTAATACCCTCCCACGCATTTGCCCACTATGTTTTCCCCCTTCCATTAGCTCCTATCATGTTCCCTCCTCATCTCACTGGTGCAGCTCTGTGCATGGGCTAGTTTGACCTAGCGATGCCCCTGATCAACAGGTATATGAACCTTGTAATGGCAATGTAGAATAGGTGGGTCCTAAGTAGGATACAATTTTTTGCCATTTAAATTGAACATGAGACTTGTACTAAGACCTTCTGGACACCTTAATGACATGTGACGTACCTGTACGTCAAGGCCTCTTGCACACGAATGTATGAAACCGGCCGTAAGCTAGACTTAATGTACCATTTTCATATGGGCAACATACTGCTACATTCATTTCAGTGGGCTATACGGCATCCATTGACATGGCCATATTGTCGACCGTGCTGTGTGCAAGATGGAAAAAAATTTATAAAGCACATCATATTTTCAAAAGTATTTCTTTTTCGTATGGATACAGTGTCATTCCTATATACGTAATGTTTTTCATCCATAAGTGCACAAATTCGTACAGCACAGAAATACAGGACTGGCTATAGTCTTCTATGGGGACATATACGGCGATATAGGTCCCCAAAACTGCTGTGTGAAAGCAGTCTAAGTCTGCATGGAGCTGGTTCACGGGCTGATCCCACTCCATACACAGCTGCATTATGCAGTTATGCAGTGACGGCACTTAAGTGGGTGCCAGCATCTTTCATCCATCCTCTATCCTCGTGATGTCATCAGATTGCGCCAGCTGATTACTATGGAAGCCAGGACCCTTATGGAGTGATTTTTAGAAGTACTGCAGTATATTGCATAAATGATCAGACCCCTTAGGGCGGTGGTGGCGAACCTATGGCACGGGTGCCAGAGGTGGCACTCAGAGCCCTCTCAGTGGGCACTTGCCCCATGGGCTGTTGCCCCATGGCAGAGTTTGCCAGACAGGGATCCTTCTGTAGTCCCAGTACTTGCCATGCTTAGCATTATTTTAATGTGAAGCATCCCGGTCTACCTGAGACTACAAAAAGAGAGAGGAAGTGTGGACAGGGTCAGGCTATCATTGGAGCTCCTTCTGTGCGACCCCTGAAACTTCCTGTTCAGGAGGCTGTCAAGGGAAGCTCCAATGGAAATCCAAATTTACTCTCCTTTTGACAAAGATATTGGTGCCCCCAGGCCCATTGAAAGCTGTGGTATAGCACGGAGCAAGAAGATTGCAATAAGTTCCTGCTTTAATTGCTGTGTTGGCACTTTACAATAAATTTGCACGTTTTTGATTGCATTTTGGGCACCCAACCTCTAAAAGGTTTGCCATCACTGCCTTAGGGTTTAAGTACCCTAGAATATCTAGATGTACATTTAATCAACGCTTTAAAAAATGGAAAAAAATATATATATTTTTTACTGCAATTTCAAATCACCTCCTTTCCTTAGAACACAAATAAAAACATTGGGTATCGCCAAGTCCCAAAAAGCCTACTCACCGCCGTCATTCCCAGCGGTGAACACTGTAATGGAGTATAGCACTTAAATGTACAAATTAGCATTTTGTCATAGACTATGATAGGCTCCCTATTTGCACTGCAACTACAGGGGATGCTCTTGTACTTTTTAAAGTCTCATTCCAAAGAGCCATAAGAAGGCTATCAGGCAGGTGTTTAGGTATATTTGCCGCCTGGATTGGGAGTCGCCGCTCTGATTATGGTTCCTGTAGCTTCTGCTGCCGGTTAGAGGGTGGTTCTACTACCAGAATCCTAATGGTCTCATTTTGACATCTTTCTATATTGAGTTAAATGTTTCGGCTTCTAATGTTAGGGGCCTGTGACCTTTTGTTCTGTCTGCACTCCTGTATTCTGCATGGCTAAATATCTATTAAAAGATCCCTGATTTGATTAACATCGATTTCCCAGGAAGATGGAAGGCAGAAGATAAACAGTCGCTCCCTTGGCTGGCAGTCGGGATGCCTGCATCTGTCTCCCTGTATAATTGTAGCAGGGTTACGTGGCAGCTTGACAGAACCTCTTACAAGAAGAGAAAAATAAATATAAAGGAGATCGGACTGACTCGCAGCAGGAAAAATCTTTCCTGCAAGTAATTTGTCAATGACTTAATTTTGGAAGAAGCATTGCCTTGCGGCTGCAGTGTCCCGTAGATGAAGAAATTGTGAATATTACCAATTATGATTCCAGCCAAACAGATGCTTCTCCTGCCTTCACCTGACGTGCTGGGTGGAGGGGTGAAGAGGGGCGATAAGCCAAGGCAAAAATGTATAGTAACCGGCATATAACTTTAAAAAAATACCCCAACTACCCCTTTATTGATCATCACACTTAAGGTAGGTCATCAGTGTCCATTCACAGTGCTTTGACGGCTTTCTGAATGTAAATTGGTCATCAGCAATGTACTAGGCATTACCCTTAGGGCGCATTTACACAAATGTATGTCTGCCTCTCCATAGAGATACACGGCGCTGTAACATGGGGAAAGATAGGACATGTGTGTTGCACCATACCGCTCCATGCGCCCATTGCCGGTCTATGTGGGCCATATATACGTCCCCCAACGGTTGTGTGAATGCATTCACACGGACGTATGAAAACGGGTTATATACGGCCACATTAATTTAAATGGACAATACGTCCAACCATTTATATTGCCGTTTTTGACACTGGAGTGTACGTACCGTATACTGGCCGTATAAAAATATAGAGCATGTCCTATTTTCTCCCGTATTTCAGTTCTGTATGCCCTAAAAGCCTATGGGCATGTATAAAATACGGGTTAAATACGTGCTGCATACGGATGAAAAACGTCACGTATATACGGGCTCATACGGCCCGTAAATACAGGACTGGAGAAATCCTACGGTCGTGTGAATGTAGCCTAAGGGTGGAATCACAGTCAATTGACACGCTGCTTGACGCCATCGGCTCTCCCGCCTCTATTCTATGTGCGACCATAGCAGAATGTAGTGAGATAATGCTATGCACTACATGGCATCGACATGTCAATTGCACTGGGGGACGTGCATGATCAATTAGCACTGGCGCTATGAGGCTCATTTGCATAATTAATAAAGCTATTTCTCTAGAAAACCAGGTCTTCAGCTGTTCCAATGCATTTTGAAACACACCCTTAGAATTGTGGTGTGTTTTCTATTGATTCTATGATTTTTAACACTCTGCTAACCAGCAAGGAAATCCTGTAGTCTATTTGCTGTTAAACTAGCCCCATCCTTTCTTTCCCCTGGTGTCTGCTTAAGTGTATATGATACCCCTCGGATATGCACCTCTATTTGGCCAACTGTATTTGTTAAAGGGGTATTCCCAGTTCAGCAAATTAATGTTATTGTTTGTATTATAAAAAGTTGAACAATTTTTACGAATATACATTCTGTATCAATTCCTCAGATTTTTAGATCTCTGCTTGCTGTCATTCTATAGAAAACTTATACATTTATTTCCAGCGGACATAAATCTGACCATGGTCACACTGGTGCAGTAATCAGAGCTGTGTCTGATAACGAGCTGTGCACCTTTGTGTGACCACGGTCAGATTTCTTTCCACTTGTAATAAACATAGAAGCTTTCTAGAGAAGGACAGCAAGCAGAGATCTAGAAAACTGATGAGCAATTCATACAGAAAGTATATTCGAAAATTGTATAACTTTTTATAATACAAACGATAACATTAATTTGCTGAAATGGGAACACCCCTTTAAGGCTTATTCAGACTCATTCAAGAAAATGTTTCACTGTATTTTTAGGCCTGTCAAAAAAAAAAAAAAAAAACCTTGGATCAGTGTGAAAAATGCCTTTGTGTAAGGGCTCAGATAATTTTGTCCAGGAGCTGAGCTGCTTTTACATACATTCAGTGGGGGCTCGTTTTTTTTTCCCCTTTGTAATCTGGAGAGCTCTCCTATGAGTAGTCAGATCAGGACATAGATACCAATTACCCAGGAGAAAAAACACATTTTCCAATGATGGCTTTAAATTGGTGTAATGAGGTCCAATCAGCGATAAATTCTAGATGCTGTCCAATTTGTAGAGATAAATGTTGGCGGCAGCGCAGTACAGCAATGACCTAATTGCTAATAGACGTTGCAGCCTGCATTTGGCTCTCATGTAATGGCCGTACAAGCTACAGGCAGCAGGTTACCCGCAGCTTGCAAGGAGACATTGGTTTATTGTTGGTTATCAATCTCCCGTGCCGTTGCAGTAGTCGAAGTACCAAGATTAGTGTTCAGAGTATTTTTATGTATATACAGGCAGTCCCCCGGTTACATACAAGATAGGTTCTGTAGGTTTGTTCTTGAGTTGAATTTGTATGTAAGTCGGAACTGTATATTTTATCATTGTAATCCCAGACAGAACTTTTTTGGTCTCTGTGACAGTTGGATTTTAAAAATGTTGGATTGTCATTAGAACCAGGATTAACAATAAAGCTTCATTACAGACACATCTGATAACTGTTATAGCTGATGATTGTAGCCTAGGACTAAAGTACAATAAATTACCAACATCCAGAGGTCCGTTTGTAACTAGGGGTCGTTTGTAAGTCGAGTGTTCTTAAGTAGGGGACCACCTGTATTTGTTTTTTTTTTAGGTTGTTGTTGCTTTCCTTAATACATAATAAGGAAAAATGAGAGAAACTCCCCATCCATTCAGGGAAGTAATTTCCTGCGTATTGTGTAGACTCCAGGCAGTTGTACACTACACATGCACCACATATACCTTATGGGAGCTATGAGCTGAGGAATCCGCATTTAATCCAGTCTGACTGTAACTACAGTTTATGTTCGGACAGGATTTGTGTGGAGAGTCTGCGTATCGCTGAGCTTGGGATTGGCCATTAGACACTTGTAAACTCATCTGTATATTACATCAACTACATTGGGTATTGGAAGAAGAAGAAAGGAAAGAAAACTGATTTACTACTGAAATGTAATAAAATACATCCATAAGATGCCCATTAGGATGTGCAAACCTGCAGAAGCGTCTAGTGCAGTGGTGGTGAACCTATGGCACGGGTGCCAGAGGCGGCACTCTGAGCCCTCTCTGTGGGCACCCAGGCCATCGCCCCAGAATGAAGTTCACCAGAAAGCTGTTTATTCCTTCAGAATCTTCCTACAATGATAGATGAATTTGCCCTCATCCTTTCAATTGTGTTGGTGTCCCTAGGAGGCTGAAGGATTGAAAGTTGTCAAAGAACAAGGAAAAATAAATTACTGCTTAAATTGCTGCGCTGGCACATTGCAATAAATAAGTGGCTTTTGTTTGAAGTTTGGGCACTCAGGCTCTAAAAGGTTCGCCATCACTGGTCTAGTGCTTTCTGAGTATGATATATGTACACCAAAAATAGAGGGGCAAACCTGTCCCATGGGAGTTCTCTTTTAAAGGGGTTGTCTTTCTAGTGCAGTTTCTATTTTATTCCCAATTAGAGTAAATTAATGTCAAATATGGGGATCATATTCCTTTCAACCTTTAGTGACCAAAAATGGAGTAAAAAAGTCCCATATATGCATGTAATAGAGGTCACTATTCTCCGGCTGTGTCTGTATATTGACCACCATACATCTGTGTCCTCTGTGGGCTACCCAGACTTTACTCTTTCAGATCTGGACCAAATCTAACCCTTAGGCTTCTTATTGAATACATTAGTTGTGATGCTTCTGTACTGTGTCAGTGCTTGTGCCTACCTTTGTTACCCTCTTTGGCTTTAGGGCAGCCATCTCCTAATGGCAGGACAGAAGTAATGGACAGTACAGAGAATGTATGATATTGTAGTACACGGCTGCAGGTCATGCACTACTCCCATAGACCTCACCCTATTCATGCTGTGCAGCCGTGTGGTAGTAACCTGCCATTCACTCACCATCTGCAGTGCACGTAGAAAGCTTTTCTAATTCTTTTATGTGACTCCAGCTTTTGTGCAGATTTTTATATAACATTTTTATGTAAATAAATAGAATTTCTTACTGGAGGGTCTTATTTCTCTGAGCACCAGAAGAAACATTAGATCAGCCACAGGAAATGTAGTTGGCTGGGGATGTGGCCAGAACAATTAGTATTCCATTTATCAAGGGCTACATATAGTAACTGCATAGGGGAAAAGCATAAGGGAATCATTGTAATACATAGAACTTTGTACTGGTTGTGTACGGTCACTACAACTTTCCCAAAGGTTAAAGAGGTTTCCACACATGATCTGTATCATTACAACCCTCAACCCTAACAGACGCCTTTCTTCTAGCTAAAAATTGTTTCCCTTACTTCCACATAAATCAACTTCATATTATATTCCCTGATATCGGAGAAGGCTTGTTCTGCTCGCCACCCCCTCCTATCTATTCGTCCCCATGCCTCTTATTAGCTTGTCATGTGACCAGAGTGACATCATCACAGGTCCTTAGCGAACTGTACACCTTGCATACATCTGATCACATGAAATCACAGCAGTATCCATGGACTTCTACTACTCCCTATCCTCCATGGATTTCTACTTTTCCCCATACTGCATTGAGGTTGCTGTGATTTCATGGGTCAGATACATAAATGGTTAGATGTTTCACATGTAACAGGACCTTTGATGCTGTCCTGGTCATATGACTTTAATGATGTTCGGTTGATGTAACAGAGTTCCCCATACAGCAGAATATCATAGCCAAGGCTTTAAAAATTGTTCAATTAAATCTTAGGGTCTCATTTGCATAATTTTTAAAGCCTTATTATGTCAATACAGGGGCTTCAAAACCTAAAAGAAGAGCAGATTCTGGCAGAGGGGGCACACACCAGCATGTAAGTGTGCTTGGTTTACAACCCTTGGTCCTGGTTTATTATCAATCTCCTCAATATCTCTTGATCTATAATTTTCTGTATGGACAGCTAGCAGTTTATGCCACAGATTTTCCAAAAAGATATCCTTGCACAGGGCTCAGTGAAGGAAAGAAGACAAGAACTTTTCTACAGGGGACATTTTAGAGCATTATCTTCATTTTGCCTTAACTTGATGGATCATTCAAAGTCACAATGTGCCTTTTTCTGTACATTATTAGTTAGTCACAGAGGCCGATCAGGGCCAAAAACGCATAGAGGGACAGTCATTAGGACTTGTACACTAGTTTTGAAAGATCCCTGGAAATGCCAAAACTCTCCTAAGAATTGTACACCAGCCGGTCCCCCAGAGCTTCCTGATGTATCCAGCGTTGCAGAGGGGCCGGGTTCCACCATATGATAACTCGCCCCCATAATGTTTATATTAGGGCATCGATGCAAGATTATAGTCTTGGTGGCATATTATCACTACACTACACTAATGGTGTTTCATATTTAGAATACTGTAAAATTTTGTCTTCAAAATGTGTTTTATTGTAGGTTGTTTGAGGGAAAAAGTCCAAGAAAGGCCGAGAAGCTGAAAACCTTAATCTGTTATTTCAGAAGAGTGACAGAGAAAAGTGAGTTTGGCCCATCACAATGTTTTAGTATGCCTCATGTTTGGTGATTTTGTTTTTAAGCTGTGATCATTTCTTGTTTCAGAGCCCACGGGTTTGGTGACTTTTACACGGCAGTGCCTTGAACGGTTCCCAGATTGGGATAAGTGAGTAGATTCACATCATGATCAGATAGGTGCCCCCTCTTCCTTACCTGTACCAATAAATACTAATCCTATTTTTTGCAACATTTGGATCTTTTATTTTTCAGATCAACCAAGAAATTGAGAAGATTGCACATAACTTGTGAAGGTACCATCGAGGGTAATGGACATGGGATGTTGCAGGTGAGGATTTTACAACTGATCCTGTCGCTTAGTGTGTAGACCACCCATATACTGTATGTGATTCACATTAACGTGCTCCCTCATATGGACATGGTTCATTTCTTTTCATCTGGCGCTCCAGTGTATGATGAATGTGCCAGCTATCCGGAACAATTTTATGCCCCTTTAATTCTTCAAAACCAAATTCAATGATTCAGTGAAGTAACATTTTCCCAGAACGTTGCGTTCCTACTGCTAAGCACCCTAGATTCACCATAAACCACAGTACAGCACAAAATGCCAACTCAGAAACCATATAATGAATTTGTACAGACCCCAGAGCAGACTACAAATACGGCGCATAAAACGGACCTTAATAATTTTGGAGAACCACCCCTCCCAAGAGCAGACCTTTAATAATGGAGACCCCCAAAGCAGACATATAATGCTCACCTCTCCAAGCTCCTCTTCCCCTTCAAGGTCCTGACACTGGTTCTATGTTCCGGCGTTTGTACCCAGGCTGTGCAGGAGTACAGAATAGCTGAAATGTACGCGGTCCGTAGCCCAAGGATGTCTGGGAGCGCGGGTTGTGCAGCCCTGCTCTGGATTTTGCTAATTTAGGGAGCTGAATGTCTTTGTCACCAGACCACTTGTTACAGTATTGAACTTTTACAACCTCTGCACAGCTCTGTCATTTAGTAGAATTTGGGTTGTCTTTGAGTCCTGTGCATAGTTTATGGGATTGGGAAATGAAAGTGTCAGCCCTATTGGTGACATATCCAGTAGCTGCAGAGTGTAATAAGTCATGACATTCTAGACTGATACTGAACTGAAGCAATGCGGTAACTTGGCTATTTCGGCATCCATATCCACATTATCCTCTCTTGTAGCTTCTTCTGTGTAAGCCATTACTAAGCCGTATCAGCAATGGATAATACATTCCCATTTTGAGTGTTTTGACAGGAGCAGAATGGGTCCCTAGGACGTATTTTCCCACCGCGTGTTGTAGACCAGTGATCCTTTGCTGATAAATGACATGGAATTATATGCCATGGACAGCTAAAGGTCAATAGGTTTAGTTGCTGATGTGAGATTGATGGATCTGTCTTGCCAAACTGTGTTTATCCGGGCATAGATATGTGATATGAAATCTAAAGGCTCGTCTGTCTGTGAGATGAAGAGCTTTCTCCTCCCTGCTTCCTCACCGTTCACTTTGCTTATTTTTCTGTCTTAAGGGTTTAGCTTTAATGCTCCCTGCTGAAATAAATGGACTTACAGAAGGGAGTTTATTAACACAGCTCTAGTGTCTGACCTGAAGCACAAGGTGTGCCTTTATGGCAATACAGTATATGTTTCCTTTTAAAGGGAATGTGTAGCTATAAGGTGATACCACTAAGGCTCAGTTCACACTACCTTTTAACCTTTGATAACGTACAGAAGTTTAAAATGGGCCATTCACATCCATAACTCAACTACAACTCTCTGCGTCTTGAAATGGGTGATGATAGTGAGTTTTTATAGCCAGAAAGCACAGACTGCATGGCAGTACCTACCTGATTTGGGGCCTAAAACTCTACATTTTAAAAATGATAAAAAAAAAACATTTGTCAGGTTTAAATACAAACCTTAACTCTTTCTTCCCTTTGGAATAGGTGGACTTTGCCAATCGCTTTGTTGGTGGAGGTGTGACTAGCTTAGGCCTTGTCCAGGAGGAGATACGTTTTATCATCAATCCTGAACTGATTGCGTCGCGCCTCTTTACAGAGGAATTGGATCCCAATGAGTGCCTTATTATAACAGGTTAGTTTATTGAATTCCTTTCTAAAAGAAATATGGATGAATGCGGTCCAATGTCACAGGAATCCATTAGGATGACAGACGCATTTTGATGCTGATATCAGAGCTGCGAGAGGTGAACCTGCACCCCCCACCATTGTTAGTGCGTGTATTTCCGAGAATCCCCGGCATTCAGTTATATCTGCTCTCGGGTGACATTGCTCCCCTGGTTACATTTTGGCCGTATTTTTGTACTTTAAAGTCTTTTTTTTCCAATCCACTTTAGTTTATTAGAATGTCTGTTAATGAATTACAATGATACAACGTTCCCTCCTATTAATGGAAATGGCCATTTCATCATCCTTGTTATGTGTCTGGCTGCCTTCCATCTCCCCTCTCTGGCCCGTCCTCTCCTTCTGCCACACTTTCTCTTCCCGATAAATTACATTCCATGCGACGGAGGCTTCGTGACTCAAGTCTAATGGATGTAACTATGCAGCTTTAATTTGTACAAGAGCTTGAGAAATTGAAGAGAAATTAAATTTACTGTGATTTTTTTACTGCATCTGCTTAGCCTCGGCTTAGTAATGGTTATTGCCAGTGTCAGTCTCCTAACATTATCCAGCTACAGTATGACTAAGCGGGAGCCACATATAATCTGCTGGGTACCGAAGACCAAGCACGTTATCTTATTTTATATACCACTAAGTAATTTACCGTGTTAGTATCTCCAGCTGGAGTGTTATAACACTACATGACCAAGACATAGCTGTCTGTTTTATCTGTGATGCTCGTAGGGGTGTTATGTGTTGTTTATCCTTTTATGTTTTTATATTTACTGTTCCATTTTATATTGCGCTTTTTTTGTTTTTTTCTTCATAGGTGCAGAGCAGTATAGTGAGTATACAGGTTATTCAGAAACATATAAATGGGACCGTTCTCATGAGGATCAAACTGCACGGTATGTTTTTTAAAAATATTTTATTTTCAGATTTATAGTCGCATAGCCCTTTTTGTTGGGGGGGGGGGGGGGAAGGGGCAAGGATATCCACCAGCTTTCTGTTTCGCTCTTGGAAGGAGTGGGGGTAGGTCTTCCCAATTTAAAAAAAAAACCTTTCAGCAGAATTTTACCACCCTCACTAACAATGCTTGCTGATAAAGGGTTACAAGTCCTCCCCATACCACCTAAAATTAGCTGCCAGTGGTGCACTGTACCTTAGTTACAGACATTTTTCTGATATGCAAATTTGGCTTTTTTGACTTGTGTCTCCTGGCTGTGACTCTTCTCTCTCCCAGGCTGGCAGTGAACCACGCCCCCTTATTTTGACTGACAGCTCTTCAAATCACTGGCAAACCTCCTTGTACTGAGGGACCGTCTGCTAATATTCAACTACAGACATATAAAGCTCTGTTTACTTCTAGGAAACATTGTGTAATTTTAACTGTCACTAGCTGTAAATGTGCAAATGTGATGACAGGTTCACTTTAACCCCTTAGCGCTCTGCGCCGTAGCTGTACTGCGCTGAGTCCCGCGATTAGCGCTCAGCGCAGTACAGCTACTGCGCAGAGCCGATGCCGGTTCAGCGCTGTATAGCAGCCGAACCGGCATCGTTAGCCGCGGGACTTCAGCGGTAATTTACCGCTGACATCCCCGGCTAACACCCGCGGTCGGAGTGGGCTCCGATCGCGGGTGTTTAACCCGTTAAATGCCGCGGCATTTAACCTGCCTTCTGGGGGTCTTTACCCCACGATCGGCCCCCCCGCACCGTTTTCGGGGGGGGGCGATCGCTGTTTTGGCTCCCCAGAAAAGCCTGGAGGGTTTACCTTTAAGATGGCGTCTGTGACGTCATCTTAAAGGCAAAGTGTCAGCCTATGCATCTGCATAGGCTGGCACTGATAATACCCTGCAATACATTAGTATTGCAGAGTATTATCAAGAACAAGCAATCAGATGATTGCTTGTTCATATCCCATGGTGGATCATGTAAAAAAATGTAAAAAAAAATGTTTTTCAATAAAAAATTACTTGATAAATCACTAAAAATGCCCATAAGCCCCAAAACATATAAAGAGACATATAACGCTCAAAAAAGTCTAAATCATAACACAAACCCCACATATATAGTATCACCGCGTCCGTAACAATCCATAGAATAAAACTAAATAACTATTGAACCCATATGATGAACGCCGTAAAAAAAAAACGCCAAAAACTCGCCAAAAATTATGATTTTTACCTATTATATCCCACTAAAAATGCAATAAAAAGTGATCAACAAAACATATGTACTCCATATATTGTTGCAAAGAACAACATGTCCCGCAAAAAACAAGCCATCAACCAGCTCTGTAGCCAAAAACGTAACAATGTTATGCCACTTGGAAGACGGCGATGCAAAAATGATAGATTTTTCCCCACATTAGGGTTTTATTTGGCAAATTTAGTAAAACATAAGAAAATATATTCGTGTCTGGTATCCCCGTAATCGTATCGATCCATAGAATAAAGATAACATGATTATTAGGCTATACGGTGAACACAAAAAAAAAGTAAAAAATCCAGTACAGAATTGATGCTTTTCTACTCATGACCTCAAAAAAAGTTCCAAAATTTTCAACAATAGGTGATACCAACCCCAAAATGGTAACACTGGAAAAAGCATCTCATCGCGCAAAAAAATGCCATCACATGACCCCAATAACGGAAAAGCGAAAATTTTATAGCCTTCAAAAGGGGGCAACCAGAAAACTAAAATCCTGGCAGCTGCAGCGCCCTCCTTCCCTTCTGCACCTCGCTGTGCCCCCATAACACAAGTAACGGCCACATGTGGGGGGGTCTCTGTACTCAGGAGAAATTGTAGAACAAATTTTATGGTGAGTTTTCTCTTTTTTTATCTTTTGGAAATGTGTAAATTTTAGGGCTAAATGAACGTATAACCGACAAAATTTGACCATTCTAAATTTCACCGCCATTTTGATTCAATTACTATGAAGATCTCAAGGGGTTAACAATCTTTGTAAATGCTGTTTCTGATAGTTTGAGGGGTGCAGATTTGAAAATGGGTTAGTTATATAGGGGGTTTTGTTGCTAAATATGTAAAATTTGATTTCAAACAGTATTTATCCCCAAAATAGTCAATTCCGAAAATACGGAAAATCGCTATTCGATTTGTAGGCCGCGTGACGTCAAAATAAATTATCCAGACATTTCAAAAATTATGAAAATGTAAAGTAGACAAATGGGAAATGTTATTCTGCAAGTTATTTAGGTGGTAAATCTATCTGCCTGAAAACGCGGTGATTTTGAATTTCGAAAATGGCAAATTTTTCTAAAAATTCATCATTTTTTTCTTTTTTTTGTAAATAAACGCAAAACTTATCAGCCAAAATTTACCACTAAAATGAAGTACAACATGTGGGGAAAAAACAATCTCAGAATCGCTTTGATAAGTAACAGTGTTCAAAAGTTATTACCACAGGAAGAGACACTGGTCAAATTTTAAAAAAAAGTTGCGAGCCTTAACCTGCAAACAGGCTGCGTCCTTAAGGGGTTAAGCTACACTACTGAGCGGCCCAGTTATTCAATTTACCTTGGATGTTCCACCTTGAAAAACCACGCACCATGGCACTTCTTGTTGTCCCCTATTTTAATCTACATGCCTCATCTGAACATCTCCTGTTTGTGGGGGATGGAAGGACCAGATGCGTGTCCCCCTTTCCCCCTTGATGTTCCAACTACTCTTGTGGGCAACAGTTCACTCCCACTACTATACCCCTTGTGGAATAACCCAGCTCTTTCTAAACTTTTCCTGTTGCTTAATGGGGCTAAATGGTGGGCCATGGAGTTGACCTATATGGGGGATGTCTGTGTAGACAGAGTTCTCTGCTCATGTCAACAGTTAAAGGATTCCTATGATTTGCCTAACTCCTTCCACAATTTCCGGGTGATCAGCTGGTACAAAACTCCTTTCCTGTTCCACTCATCAATCTCTTATCCCGGTTGCATAACGAGCTACTATCCACTCACATCAAACGAACAATCGCATTGCGTGTGCAAGGTGGGAGGAGGATCTCGGCCCCTTGATAGACGTGTCTGCGCCAGATTTATGTGGCGGCTGCTCTGTGTCCCACAAGACTGCTAGACTGTTGTTACTGCTAAGCCGGACCATGTGCCACATTTATTACTGACGTGCACCACAATTTTGTCTTAGGTCCTAGCTATTATGTATCTCAGCTGCTGCAGAACCTCACATTAATGTAGAAATGCAGTGGTGGGGAATGATATGAGGGGATGATGCAGAGGGGTCTGTAAGGGACACTTAGGAGCTTCATAGCTGCTCCAGCACACAGGACACTAACGTGCAGAGTGTGAGGAGACACTGGGGGGAGGGAGCACTTATCTCTGGCTGATCCTGGCTGCTGACTCCTTCTCCTCAGGTGCTGGATGTCTCCTCAGTATGCAGCTCTCTGGTCTCTTCTGTCTGAATCTCCCGCGCTGCTACATCCAGCGCTGGGATTGGCTGCAGGCAGACAGTCTCCTCCACTCTCTCTCTCACACACGGAGGAGACTGCTGCAGGGAGGGAGAGGGAGGCGCCGCCCCAGAATTAACCCCGCGTACCCCTGCGCTGCTCTGCTGAATACATCCAGGGGCATAACTACAGCCAGGGGCACAACAGGAGCCAGATAAGGGCCCCTGGTCTTGACAGGCAGCGTAGCAGATGCCACGGCTGTAGTAATGCCCCTGGATAGGAGCCCTGGCTGCGAGCCAGATGCGGCCATCAAAAGAGCCATATCTGGCTCGCGAGCCATAGGTTCCCGACCCCTGGGTTGTTGGGACCTGTCAACAGCTAAAAATTGCATTCCTGGTGACAAGTTTGCTCTAATATTTTGCACTTGGTGATCGGGCCACTGTCTTTTGGGCAAGACTCTCTCCTCTTGTGATTGGTGGGGGTTTCATAAGAGGGACTCTCTCTGCAGCCAGGCAGTTATCCTTTGGGTAGGAGATACAATTTTAAAGTGGAGAAACCCTTAAATCGCCTTGAGTAATGACGGTCCCCACCTGCCTGAGTGCTAGTTATACATTTTTATACACCTGAAATTGCTGAGCTGTGAATGACTTATGGCTGTTTGTAGGTCTAGCCTACAGAACTGTTCAGTCCATGTTGAATGTCCCTTTCTTTTACACAGTGACAGCTGGCAGAGACTCACTACAGAAATTGTGGCGATTGATGCTTTCCACTTCCGCAATCACATTGATCAATTTTCCCCAGACAAGATAAGAAGAGAGTTAAACAAGGTTTGTGCTTTCCCTTCACATTTTGTCTTGTTTTCAAGTGCACTTAACATGCATTTTTTCACATCTTTTTTTCATTTATTTATAGTGTTTTTTTTTTTGTTTTTTTTTTATAACCCTTTTCATACTTCAAAATGTCTGGTGTATAGGTTCTGCTTAGAGCAATGCTGCTTATCCTATCACAATATGTACTGCTAGCAAGGAAATTGGTGGGCATTCACTTTAAATAGTTGAACTTTAACTTAATATTATGCCAAATTGTGGAAAATTGCCAGTGTCCTGGGTAATTTTTATATCAAAATGTCAGCGTCAATTGTGTCAAAATTGTGTCCAATAGACGGCCTTCACATATCTACAGCTCCTGAATAACAAATGTGACCTTAGGACATTAAGTTTGAGATGGAAATTGTAGCTGAAGTTGCCCCAAATATGTGTGTTGCAACTAATGAATCACCGTCTCATTTTGATGATCAATTGTGGCATAGTTTACGACTGTGAGGTCCAGGGGCTATTTTAGACCTGCTTCTAGCTGGTCTGAACTGTGCACCACAAGGTGGCGCACCAGATAATTTATTTTCTGCCACACCCCTTTTCCGTAGACAACAAAGCCTCTTTTTCAAAAGCCATGCCCCCATTGTCGTGTAAGTCAGAAAAGGACAAACTAGGTGTTGGAAGGTTTTTTTATGGTGCAAGTGATGCCATAAGTTTGCAAAGTAGCAAATTAAAAGGAACTGCTTATGAGCTTTAGGTACACACAAATGTTTAGTTTAGTGTCTCAAATTGGTTCCCCCAGCTTGAGTTCCCTGGACATCAGGAACGTGTGCAGGAAATGGCTCTGGATCATCAAATCTACATGTCAACAGCAGCGACGTACAGCAGAAAGCTTTATGCCAAAAAACCGTATAGCAGCCTGAAAAATTTACACAACCGACATTAGGTGGCTGCTTAGGGAGTTGCTGTATTCTGGTAAAAGGGCGTGTCTGACATTGTGGGGGAGATTTATCATTAGGCAGGATTCTGAGCAGACGTCTATGTGTTAGACTGCCAGGTTTCCACCAGTCTGCTTTATAGTCCGGTGTATGTACAGTGGTAAATGCTTTCTGATGTGATTATCAGCTTTGTGCGAATAGACTGCACCAGTTGCACAAGTGTGTGACATCTGCTCAATTCCTGCCCTATTGCGATATTTTTGCACAGGAAATTCTCAGATATCTCAAA
This sequence comes from Engystomops pustulosus, assembly GCA_019512145.1. Taxonomy (NCBI): domain Eukaryota; kingdom Metazoa; phylum Chordata; class Amphibia; order Anura; family Leptodactylidae; genus Engystomops; species Engystomops pustulosus. Next base: position 35,567,708 of record CM033651.1, on the reverse strand, counting down.
CATAAAATTGAGCAAAAACTTCCCCCTGTAGTAGCAAGGACCCACATACACCACCTCCTATGTGGTGTAGTTTTGCAATTAAATTTGTGTTCTTTAGTGGATTCTCAGTTAATAAATGTGGTGTTAAACACTCTGTGGTGTATTTTTTTCCACCATTGCGTGACTTCAGAGTTGCGTTTTTTCTTGCAAAAAACCCCCCCAAAAAACGATGTTTGCGCAAAAATTAGCAACAATTATACACCAAGAAGCTACATAGGACTAATGATAAAGCTCCCCCACGGTGTTTAGCAGAAATCTATATTAATAGCTGCAGAACTGATGTCAGAGCTAAATGGGGTCTACGGAGAAGCCCACCAGGAATCTTCCTTTCTGGACAGGTAGTCATTCAAGGTCTTTGTGTAAAGGTGGATGCACAGATAGCTAGGCACCCAGATAACACCCCAGCTATCATGCTTGTGTTGTGGTCTGTATAAAGCTTGTTTATCCAACTAATTTTACATCCAGAGGAGTTATGGCACTTTACTAAAACTTAAGGCATAAGCACGCGGCGGCATAGCATCTCCTCTAATTGTGTTATTATGCCGATGGATCAGCACAAGGAATTCAATGGGTTTTGTCTCCATCTTTTGGCCTTTAATTACTGTTTTAAACAACTTTGAGGCTGGAAATGTGTATTGCCGTACTCCAGGGCATCCTTCTGCCTCCACTTTTATGTCAGCATGGAGGACTCCTTCTAATCAGTCATCTAGCTTTGGCGCACAGCGCGCTGAGACATTGATTTTCATTACTCCTTTTCCGCAGGTAAAATATTAGCCTGTGAGTAAAATGACGAAACCCCCTTGTAATCAGTCAGCAATTCCAAATGAGAAGTACATTTCCATTTTATGACTGCTGCTTTTGGTTAAGATAGATTTTGTTTTCCGATCCTGCATGATTTTAATAACGGCACATCCATCATCCAAAAATTGGCCCTAAAAAGAAACTACAAGAGCGGCGATAGATGGGCAACATATACGTCCTAGGAGCGCTGCTGACAGCTTAATTGCAGAGCAGAGCTATATACAGACTAGGAGAGTTACATTCGGCTGGAAATACGGAATAAATGTTGCGGTAGGGGCTTGGGAGTGTGATCTTCCTATCTTCATTGACGACCAGCATACTTTTGTTTCAATGTTTCCAGGGTCCACATCAGTTTCTGGACACACAAATGTCAGGGATTAGTGTAGGGGCTCATATCGATATTACAAGGAACCAGGAAGTAAAGACCTGTTCCCTTTTTGTCTTAGTTTTTATACTCGCTGTACCAGGGCTGACTACACATTTCCCCTAAGAGGACCTTTACTTAGTGAATCCTGTAGCTTCATGAGAAAGCTGCTGATGTTAATCGCTGTGGAGGATTTTTCTTACCTAATGGAGATTGTTTGTCTATTGTAGAGACTGTGTCATGGTAGCTGCTAAGAAAATCCTGGGAAGGAAGCATAAGCCTGCTGATAGGTGCTTGTCTCCAAAGGGAAAGATGGACAAAAAGAAAGGAAAAGAGTGCACTCGTAGTGTAGTGTAGTATGTTTGCACTGTGTTTGGTAGATAATACAAGCAGATGGTCTCTCACCTGAGTACTCTAGATAAGGGCTTGTAGTGTTGGTCCTGGCTGCCGAGGTACACATCTTGTTCCAGATCAACAGGTGGACACATGACAAGTGAGAAAGGCTGATTTCCACGAGGGAGAAGAGAAAGACTCCACGCTCAAAAGGACCAGAGGTTTGACATAGCGACCTAATCATCCGATACTTCTATTGGATCAATAATGAATATAAGAAGATTATCACATTCATTCATTTTGATGATCGATTTCCTTTTAATTGCTTAAAACAAACAAACTCCAAGGAATGGCAGCATCAGCTGGGATAAAATCAGAATTCCATCTTTTATTTGTTTCAACAGACAATCAATTTGCTGTTTTGGCTCATTGAAATTTTGCACTTGAGAAATGCTCATTGAAATGTTGTGGTGTTGATCTGTTTAAAAGATGAAGTTCTGACTTGTATTCCTAACTGAAGGAAGGTCATCCTAAGTCAAAGGTCATCAATAATATTTTTGGGGTCCAGCTTTTTATCAGCTAAACACAGAGTGGAACAGAAAGCAGACAGTTCTGTAGTGGTCAGACCTGGTTGCTGCAGATGAGGTTCAGATCCTACACAGAAGACCGCACTGTCTGGCTCCTTACCCATTTATCATTCGCTGAGAAAAGAAAATTTGTGGGAGCTCTGGGTGTTAGACCATTTGTTCTATGCATAGGTTATCAATACTATAAAACTTTAACATATAGAGTCAACGACTCCCATCTGACACCCACTCCCTCCTGTAAAGAGCCCTTTGTTGTTCTGTTGAATTGTTGGCCTCTGTCTATGATACTTGTACGTATAACCATGGCATTCAATGATCTCTTCTTTATGTAAGTAATGACAGCTGCACAATATATTCATTTATATTTGGGTTGATTATTTCTTTTGTCAGGCATACTGTGGGTTTTTCCGAGAAGGAATCCAACCAGAGAACTTGTCAGCAGTTGCAACAGGAAACTGGGGCTGCGGAGCCTTCGGCGGTTACAATAGATTAAAAGGTAATTAGTGGATGACATTATACGGTAGAACATTTGAGAACAACTAAAGTGTTTTTGGAAATGAGTTACTTGTGGTTACCAACAAGACACAGGAGGCTATCGGCAAGTACAGTCAACATTGAGCCTCTGCTACAGCCATGGCTACAGTTTGGATTTGGCTGTAGTGGGTACACACTGTACCTGCCATAACAAATCTAAGGCAACATTCACAGGACTGTATGTCCCCCACAGACTGCAATAGCCGTAGAGAGTGATACGGTGCTGCACAGATGCGGCACCGTACCACTCCGTACACGGGAAAAATATAGGGCATGTCCTATCTTTCCCTGTGTTGCAGGCCGTGCGCAATGGATTGATATGGAGAGGGGAGGGGGTCATCCCTTTCCACTCTTTGTCGCAGCGAATGTGAATGTAGCCTAACCCTCTGTATTAAAACAGAGACTGGTGATGAGCAGTGGCTCCAGTGCCAGAAGCAGGTTGCACTCTCCATTATGTAGCAGTATTTTTAGGGTTACAGCAGACCCTGCTTACACTGAAGTTAAAAGGTGAACTTTCCATAAACCTGCACGGCTAATTAAAACTACCTGCTGTCTATGTCTGTCTCCATCCCTTATGTAGTTGCACCTCATACACTGCTGGTTGGCACTTACATACTGGCCTGGATGGGTCACTAAAATGCTTATTCTGGTCTAGCGACTTTCCCTGACAACGGGGGACAGATTTTTGGGATATACCCAATGAATTTTGATCCCTGGATAGAGGAATGCACGTTATGGCTACTACTCCGTACCCAATAATAACCCTTGCATGCATAGCTGGGTAGTAGTGAGTATGTGTCTGCCATCTATTACTTCTGATCTTCTATATACACAAACACGCTTTGACAGATAGCCCCCTTTATTATTATTATTATTTATAGAGCACCATTCATTCCATGGTGCTGTACAATCAATAAGTAGCTCACATACATTTACATTAAGACCAGAACAAATGAAAGTACAGCATACAAAAGCTACAGCGATCTGAAATAAGTGGAAGGAGGACCACACAGATATTTAGATAATAGCTATGGTAAAATTATCAGCTTTATTATTATAGTATAATTGAGCTTGTAGATACGTATTCTGCCGCTTCTTTTATATATCCGCATATTATTGTCTTGTTTTTATGAGCTAAGCAGCCCTTGATTGACAGACCCGTCTCTGCTGTATCAGTCAAGGAACGACCCGTGGTGTTTCCCAGTGCCGACCTTTAAAATGCCTTATAAAATATGAACGTCCCTGCAAACAGGAACTGAACTGTGTCAATCAGCTGCTCATTTGCATCTGGTAAAGAGGAATAAAGCAACGGTGTGCAGGCAGCAGGGTCAGAGAGTATGGATTGTTCTACTGGAGCAGTGGAAAAAAGATTTTTTTTTTTTTTGATAAAAATGACGCCCATGTGATCTTGTAACATGACAGAAACGTATATATGAACCCCAAAATTATAACCTTGATCGTTCTGAAGTTGCCAGATACCCTTCTAATGGCAGTGGATAAATTCAGGGGGGTGGGTTATAAGTCTTTTATAAATACAGCCACATTTAATTTTCTATGTTTATCTAATGAAATTTTGCTCCTTAAGAATTGGAAATTAAATTTAAAATGGAGATCTATTTATGAGCCTTTAACTTGAAGAACGATCAGAGGAGTCAATAAGGTCATGAGATATGAACATACGCTGCATTATAAACAGGTCCCGGGGGAACAATCCCAGTATCCAGAGGATTCTTATCACAGGCTGACGTCTGTCACTCTGGCAATGCTTTAATCACACTGCAGTAGAATATGGTGGCAGAGACCTTTATGGATCTAATACTTACCAAAGGCAAGACTTGGTAGGGGTTCTGTGATCAGAGTCCACTGCCATCTGTTGTAACTATCGCTGACCAGGAGGTTATCCTGCTTCTCCTCCATTCTCCCATCTTCGTATATATATCAAGTGAAAATATACAACACTGTATATACTGATTTCCACCGGATGGCAGTTTTGTCATTGATATTTACGAGGCACTTGTCCTGTAGTAACAGAACAATTACTCGACCATGGCTATGTTCACATTTAAAGTGTAAATGCTAGGAGATCATTGAAGCCTATGCATTAGCTTCCTTGGATCAGCTGTATTGCAAGCTCGCTCTTGGCAGAATAGTAATATGTCAGAAGTTAATGTCTGTCATGTACTTATATCATGCTCTTCATACGTTGAAGTAGCCTGCATTGTAATTTTGATTTCAATTGAATCAAAATTTAAAAATCTGGTGTCAACGTTGGTACACATGGCTTATTCTGCATCAGGTTTATTTCCTGCCATAGTCTACACTACAAAAAACTTTAGCATTTTCTAATCTTGCTCTCCGCCACACTAACCTAGTTGACACTTTTTAGTAAATTTTACAAAGAATTCTAGACCGTTTTTGATACAATTCTGACAGAATTCCACATGATTTTGCTTAGCTTGTTTTTCCCATTATTGTTAAAGGAGTATTCTCGTTTTGGCATTCGCATTCAATTTTATTAATCTGCCATTTATATACATTTCTTCAATTATATGTTATAAAAAAAAATGTACCTGTGCGAATATAATTCTCATAAATGTAGTGATATGGTCCCTTTAGAAACAAGACTGCGTCCTTGGATACGGCCACCTCTGCTGCAGTGATTGCACAAGGACACAAAGATGTTTGTATATGAATTGTCTAGGAGTTACTGCAGGTCCCGCAGCCGTCCTGTGGTAATGAACGCTGAAGCCAGGTGGTCAGGCAGGACTCTATAGCCACTGCTGCCAAAATGTGAGGTGGTCATATCCGAGGAAGCGATCTTGTTTCTAAGGGAAGACATGGCTACATTTTATGAGAAATTATCTTTACACAGGAACATTTTTTTTAAATCATCCAATTGAAGAAATGTTTACAAATGGCAAATGAATTCAATTAGGTAAATGTAAATGAATGAATTCAATTAAATGTGGAATACCAGAGGGACAGCACACAGTCGTAGACACTGCCTTACTGCATGCACTACCTGCGTGTTGTTTACAGTAGTAATATCCCCATGATGAAATTCTTTTTAATTTCATCTCCGTCAAGTTGTTTGAGAAGAAAGCTGATAGATTTTTGCAAGTCCCACTGTGTTGCCAGTTTTGTGCTACCGTCTGATGAGGACTCTGCAGATTGTGATAGAAGTGAATGATGCTGGCATCGGTTGTTTTCTTCCAGTGACGCAATGCTTGCTTCCAGTGGATAGAAATTTGACCATGGTCAAAAGGTGCACAGCTCTGATTGCTCTCTGTGATATAATGAGCTGTGCGCCTGTGTGACCACGGTCAGGGTTCTATCCACTAGAAGTAAGCATAGAAGCTTTCTGTAGAATTACAGCAAGCAGAGATCTAGAAAACCATAAGGAAGTGATGGAATACTGCGGAGATAAAACATAAGTTGCAAGACGTGTAATTGGGATTTTATGAACGTCTTATTTTAGAGTTTCACAATGTTTGTCATGTAATCTGATCAAGATGAATGGTAGACAACCCTTTCCCGCCTGTTCATATGGAGCTCATTATAATTGGCAATAAAGTGGAGCTGATGAAGCTTGCCTGAACTAATAGCCTGACTAAATGGAGTCTTACAACCTGTATTTGTGGCATCATGACATATCAATCTTGCTGATGAGGAGGTGTCATTTATATCGAGGCTAAGTTGTTACAAATGGTAATACATGGTAGTCTGGGGACTGATATTCTTCTATATCCATAGAAAGGACCCTCCTACACAATTGGGGACCCCTGTATTTATGATTGGAAGGATTATAAATCATGGGCACATCTATATACACACCCTGACTAACCAAGCATGCGCGGCCTCATTAACGCATCCATTAACCGAAAAACCCTATTTATGTGAGTCATTTGTATAATAAAAAACAGAAATCTGCCCCCCACCCCTCCCTATATTGTAGCACGACAAAACCTCCCCATCCCATTTTTATTTCATACGGCCTATTTAGGAAAATTATAAGCTTAAAAAAAACTACTGGACTAATTTTTTTAAAATGTGTAAATGTGACACACAAGGCGCACGAGATCTGACTGACTTCAGTACAAGGATCGCTGGACACCGTGATGATTCCCCACCCCGGGCTGTAAATCATCTTTCTCTGAGAGAAGAAACTGATGATTGATTTGCCCTTCAGGTAAAAGCTGTTCAACAAGCCGTCCCGGGGAAGTTGTATGGAGATGATTATAGAACGCGGTGACACCTTGTACAATGCGCCTCAAACTAATGAAGTGGAGACAAAACAAATCAAGTTGTGGGGAGCGATCTCAGCGCAGCCTTGATCCAGGGCTCCTGGAGTTATGAGAGACGCCACATTGCCGATTACATCTGTTTAAAATTCTGTCTTTACTCGGATTATTTTCTGAAGGACTTGATAAAATATAGTTGCCACATAATGATCACGTGTGGCGTTAGAAAGCATCTTTGCAGCACATTCATCCTATTGAATGTCTTATAGAGGTTAATAACTTTTTTTTTTTACTTTTGCAGCCTTAATTCAGCTCCTGGCAGCTGCCGAGACTGGACGGGATGTCGTCTATTTCACCTTTGGTGACAAGGAGTTAATGCGCGAGGTTTACAATATGCACAAATTTCTCATTGAGAAAAATCAGACTGTCGGTGAGTACATTGACCACGAAATAGCCACGGATGGGCCTACCTGGGCAAGTGCCATGGCCCAGAGCTGCTGTACATAAAGAATACATGGGTGTGAGGGGGGCTTTATATAAAATAACGACAAGGGGCTGTTTGGGTTGAAACTTGGAGCCGACCCCGGATAAGTAGTTATCAAGACTGTGTGCAAGTAGCGAGACAAAATCATAATTGCCATGCTGAAAAATTTTAAGAGATTTTCAAGATTTTATTTTGATGGCTAATAAGTTGGAGCTTTGGATTTTGTATAAAAAAAAAAGCTAAAAGCAGTTGGCTCTTTTCTTGTTTAGAGGTCGAGCTCTGCAACTTTTTCTCTCATTCGCTTTAATTAGCTCCACACCTCCAGTTAAAACAACCAGTCAACTCCTTCCAAGGCTGAATGTAGATCCAGTTAACCCCTTAACGACCCGGGACATGCATGTTGGGGTATCGATCGCCCCCAGAACAAGCAGATCACACGAGTATCAGGGCAGTATATCTCTTCTCCTTAAGGTACGGGAAGGTAGACTTGGGCCTATTGCCCACGAGCATGGCGTGCTGACTGAAAAGTCTGGCCTGAGCTCTCATAAACTGGAACTGAACTGCCATACAGAGGTCAGTTCTGGTTTATGAGCGTTCGGCCTGGACATTCCAGTCTACACACAATACAAGTTTAATGCGAGTTGCACACATCAACTGACAGATAGAAGAGATTATGTATTATGTAAGAGATCTTGGTATTGCATAAGTAGGTTCCCTAGCTGGACAGATAAAAAGGCAAATCATGTTTAATAAAGTAAAATAAAATTAAAAAAAACTACTTTTTCCCTATAGTAGTAGTTTTTTTTTTTTCTTCCATAAATTAAGACCCACAAGATCCAGGCTAAACTAATATACAATCTATGTTCCTTAAAAGTGAATAGACTTAAAAATGTGGTAGCCAAAACATTAATATAAAAAAGCAACCAAAAAAAAAATAGCTTCCTGACCGAAATATAGTAATAATACTGCTCTTTTGTTAGAAAGTTACAGCTCTCCAATTAAAGCAACACAAAAAGAAATGAGCTTTTCTCAAAAGTAGTTTGTGCAAAAGCACAATAATAATAAAATGTAAAGGAAACAAAAAGGCTTGACCCAAGGGAAATTGCTGGCATGTTAATTATAGTGCATGTGCTTGCTGGTTGCCATGCCCTGTGTGTGTGTGTGTGTGTGTGTGTGTGTGTGTGTGTGTGTTACAACAGCTCCAGGATGCAGCCATCTTATAGCAGAATATGTCAGGTACTCGTGTAGCTGATGTCTGTGGAGGATGTCAGCAGATGCAGCACACACACTAGCCATGCTTTACTATACATTGTACACAGACATGAGCAGGGAGAGGGGAGGGGTAACAGGGGTGACATCACTGCCTCTGACCATGTGACCAGCCTCATTTACATACTAAAGAAAAGATGATTTTATAATGATTAATGTATGAAATAACTAGATTAAGGCTGTGATGGGATCCTTGTGAGCTGCTCCAACAGGTAGTAGTGACAGGACAAGTGACACAGACCTGATGACAGGTGTCCTTTAAAGTGCATTGTCAGACAAGAATGCACTCTGCCCCGATTCACTAAGATCGTGCGCCCGATATCCTGCATGTGTCGCTTCCCGCTTTCTAGAGAAGCAAGCAGAGATCTAGAAAACCATGAGGAATTGATACAGAAAGTATCAGGGCCGTAACTAGGACAGGCAGGGCCCCATAGTAGACTTCTGAATGGGGCCCCCACTCCCTCAAAAAATATACATATTTGTATACTGGCACATTTGTGCACCGATATATATATATATATATATATATATATATATATATATATATATATGTATATATATATATATTTATACAAATAAACAGATCTGTCCTAGTAGCTGCTGACCACATGTGGGAAGTATACGGTCAGAATTAAAGATGAGTGATCCCTAGTCCTGTCATTCTGCTCTCCCCCGGACATTTTTTATCTGAGCTGCTGATTCATCCTGTGTACTGTGGAAGAAGTGCCCTGTTATATACATAATATGGCATACAATGTGCAGCATAATATACACTCACCGGCCACTTTATTAGGTACACCTGTCCAACTGCTCGTTAACACTTAATTTCTAATCAGCCAATCACATGGCGGCAACTCAGTGCATTTAGGCATGTAGACATGGTCAAGACAATCTCCTGCAGTTCAAACCGAGCATCAGTATGGGGAAGAAAGGTGATTTGAGTGCCTTTGAACGTGGCATGGTTGTTGGTGCCAGAAGGGCTGGTCTGAGTATTTCAGAAACTGCTGATCTACTGGGATTTTCACGCACAACCATCTCTAGGGTTTACAGAGAATGGTCCGAAAAAGAAAAATCATCCAGTGAGCGACAGTTCTGTGGGCGGAAATGCCATGTTGATGCCAGAGGTCAGAGGAGAATGGGCAGACTGGTTCGAGCTGATAGAAATGCAACAGTGACTCAAATCGCCACCCGTTACAACCAAGGTAGGCAGAAGAGCATCTCTGAACGCACAGTACGTCGAACTTTGAGGCAGATGGGCTACAGCAGCAGAAGACCACGCCGGGTGCCACTCCTTTCAGCTAAGAACAGGAAACTGAGGCTACAATTTGCACAAGCTCATCAAAATTGGACAGTAGAAGATTGGAAAAACGTTGCCTGGTCTGATGAGTCTCGGTTTCTGCTGCGACATTCGGATGGTAGGGTCAGAATTTGGCATCAACAACATGAAAGCATGGATCCATCCTGCCTTGTATCAACGGTTCAGGCTGTTGGTGGTGGTGTCGGTGTCATGGTGTGGGGAATATTTTCTTGGCACTCTTTGGGCCCCTTGGTACCGATTGAGCATCGTTGCAACGCCACAGCCTACCTGAGTATTGTTGCTGACCATGTCCATCCCTTTATGAGCACAATGTACCCTGTAACATCTGATGGCTACTTTCAGCAGGATAATGCGCCATGTCATAAAGCTGGAATCATCTCAGACTGGTTTCTTGAACATGACAATGAGTTCACTGAACTCAAATGGCCTCCACAGTCACCAGATCTCAATCCAATAGAGCATCTTTGGGATGTGGTGGAACGGGAGATTCGCATCATGGATGTGCAGCCGACAAATCTGCGGCAACTGTGTGATGCCATCATGTCAATATGGACCAAAATCTCTGAGGAATGCTTCCAGCACCTTTTTGAATCTATGCCACGAAGAATTGAGGCAGTTCTGAAGGCAAAAGGGGGTCCAACCCGTTACTAGCATGGTGTACCTAATAAAGTGGCCGGTGAGTGTATTTATAATGGTGCACATTCACCATTCTTTAGTGTGTCACAATAACATATATTGCTGAAATGGGAACAGGCCAAACAGGCCAGGTCCTTAAGGGGTTTATCTATGCAGTAGGCATGTGGCAGGACATCCTGTAGATAGAATATTAAAATCCTTGACTATCCATTTTTTTTCATTAGTTGACTTTTTTTTTTTTTTTTCTCTTTGTGTTGCCTCCATTGCCTTCTGTTGGCTTTCTTGTCACGCATTCATTGAGCTTTAACCTTACTGGTGACATTTTGCTTTTGCAGGTGATATTTACAAGCTGCTGGTTAGCTATTACCACAAGGAATGCAAGAACTGCTCTTCAAGACCAGAGATGAAGCTGTATACATATATTTACAACTACTTGAAACACTGAGACGCGAAGTCCGATGACTCTATTGGCAAAATCATTGCTTTGCTCTCTTCCACTTTATTAACCTGAACTGCTGGGTGTAATATACGGACTAGTATAACCAGTGTATATAACTATGAAATTTAGTCTTCTGTGCTTTTTTTTTTTTTTTTTTTTTTTAAAGGAAATCCTTCTAGGGCTGTGTTTCTATTGTTAAGTTTTTAAAATGTGTTTTGCTTGATTGGAATATTTTTTTTTCCAGGTTTTTTTTTTTCTTATTTCAGATTTCATAATTATTTTATTAGATTCTTACAAGGACTGTGCATTACTGTGCTATGCCAACCACTGATTGTCCATACTATACGTGTGATTGTAGACACTGGCACTGCTTCGTCCATTTGATATGGCCATAGTGGTGCCAGATCTGAGTTCGATGGTTTAAGATGAGCAGCAGTTTGTCTTGACTACACCCTAACCTTGGGTGGTATAAGAGGGGTAGCTTACCGGTAGTGCCGAGGGCTCATCCCCTTCTGTACAATCGCGTGGATAGATCAGTGGCGCACTACATTGCACATGGCTGACCTCTCAAGTGCAACAGTTTACAACACTCTGCTGAAGCAAACTACGGTTGGAATGGCACTTACTGTTAAGTTCTATGAATATAGAATATTTTCTGTTGATTCCAAGTATTCAGGCTTGACAGTTAATAAAACATTATCAAGAGATTTTTTTTTTAGAAGATTATTTCATATTCCTATGGATTTGCTATTATGGACTATGATTCTGCCCCAAAAATCTGGAATTTATATTAGTGTATGCTGCATTAATAGTTTCATTACAAAGCTCTCAAGGAGAACGCAACATACCCATTAGTCAAGGGGGTCGGAAGGGCACCACTAGTGCACGTTTACTGGATACACACATCGAACTTATTACTGTAACAGAAAATCTGATTAATAGACAATTGCATTTAAATTTACATTAAGACCAAATTAATGTTTTCTGGTTAATTTGTGAGATAAGGTCCTTGAATGTAGGAGCATTTGGTTGATGAAACCTAATATGCCCAGAGTGATCAAACAGAAGTTTTCCATTGGTGTGATATAGAAAAACCAGAAGGAAACTGATGCCAAGTAATGATCATCGCCAATGGGTTGATCCTCATTATCTGTCTGGCTCTTTCATAGGTCAAGTGCCATATTCATGGAATAGGCAATGGGTGCCACCACTTCTGCATCAGATTCCCCTCGGCTTTTCCCTACCACGTTAGAGGAAACTACAATAGACAGGCGGTCCCTGTCCTACAGACGACCCCTAGTTACAGACGGACCTGCCCCACCGTAACCTCTGGTGAAGATCTCTGAATGCTTTCAATTAGTCCCAGGCTGCAATGATCAGCTGAAAGGTGTCTGTAATGAAGCTTTATTAATAATCCTTATCCCTATGACAGCACAAACGTTTGAAAATCCATTCATTACTTGGATAAAAGTTTTTTTGGTTGGAGCTACAATTATAAAATATAAAAATTCAACTTAAGAACAAAACCTCAAGAACCTATCGTAATTGCCTGTATGCACGATGGCACAGACTAATACAATCATGCTACAACAATTTATTAGCATTTCTATACATTTTGACAAAACCAAAAAAACATACTTATTGTAAGGGGTTACATCTGGGATTGTTGACTTCTGTCTTAGATGGGCACATTTCAACATCACACAAGTAACTACACTGTTCACATTGTGCAGTTTTAACAGGAATAAAAAAATAAACAAAACAGGCAAAAATCAATCCTGCACATACTAGACTGAGGTTCCTTACCTCACCAGTTGCTGGCCAACTGCTTGGCACCAGCAAAACTGACAATACTGCAGTTCACCGCCAATGTGGGAAGTCTGCACCGACCACATGCTGCACTTCCAGGTAGCAACTAATTAAAATTTCATTGGCCTGTCTTCTACTTGGCCTGTATTTTCTGTCCAAAATCCGCTATGCTGCCACAATAAAGAGTGACAAGGTTGTGATAAGAAGAACCTTAGAAAAAAAAAGTTAATGGACCAGATATATCAAAACTGGTGCAAACTGCCTTCAGTTTTCCTCCCTAATGTGCACTTTGCACCATATAATCCAATAGAGTCGCTCGCTCTTAGTGAATCTGATCTATTTTCAGGATTTGCACAGTTGCACCTTTTTTTTTTTGCTTCATGCTGCAAAATTGGGGCACACATCCGTAATAAATGTGGCGCAAACTCCGACTAAGCACTAGCGCCCTTTTGAGGTGCACAGTTTTCTAAAGTGTTGGAAAAAGTGTAGCTGCAACACAAAAGTGGCTCAAACACTTAATAAATATATGTGCCAACTCCAAAGTCGTTCTTCTTAGTGCAAAGACGCAGTGATATATCTGGGCCAATGACTGTATGTCTTTGCTCGCCATTTTTCCCATTAAACCTGTAAATTTCTCCTGCTCATAAATAAATTAGAAAACCAATGAGCTGAACAGAGAGGGGTTTCAAACAGGTCCCCGGAAATGTGTGGTAATCACACTTCGTGTTCCCTGTGCTGATACCTATGGCTGAAGACATTGTTTTTTTACATATACTTTACCTTTTCCTCATAATCTCTTACAGAAAAATTAGTAAAATATCCCCCCACCTCATAATAATGATTTTTATAGATGATACAATTTGAAAAATTAGTAGATTTGGACTACGTTGCTCATGAATCATTTTTGAAATGATAGGAAATCTCAGTACAGTATTATCTGTGCTATCGCTGTTATCAAAGCTTTACTCAAAATAAGTCTGTGAAACATAGAGGGAGTGTGGCATCAAAAAGACAGCGGCGTGCAGGCAGCACATGGTAATGTATGAGTAGTAAAATCCCCATATACTGCCATACTGTCTCCATTATGAGTCTCATTAATGTGTCAGGATAAGGGTTTATCACGCCCATTTCTGATGTCTCCCAGGCGAAACTCTCTGAAGGATTTACCAATGTATTCTAATATTACGTCTGTATGTAATGCTGGGGAACGCTGATAAATGTGGGGCTAGGTCAGTGTCCATCCTGAGGATATGCCATTGTTTTGCAAAGATGTCCCTAATCTGACTGGATGCCCCATCGAAAGTGCCAATAAGACGAATAAGAGAGTCGGTCTTGGGCTTGGGTCTGGGAGTAAGCAGGGTGGCACATTCAAGTGATACTGTTCTTTGATACGCTTTCTTTAGGACAAAGTCGGGATAACCGTGCTGCTTTGAGCGTTCTCTCAAGTCCCTGGCCTGTTTTTGAAATTATTGTTGGGTGGAACAGTTCTTGCATATTCGCAGGTACTGTCCGAACAGAATCCACCTCTTAAGTGCCGGAGGGTGGTGGGATTCCCATCTTAACAGTGAATTGGTGGCAGTGGGTTTTCGGTAGATGGTTGTCTGTAATTCTCCAGTGGGGGATTTGGTTATCCTCACATCTCACATCCTGTTATGGTGTGTCTCAAATGTGAACTTGAGTCCCAGGTGCCCTCCCATGTAATGAAAATATCATCTATATCCATAGGGAGGCCAGTTCAATCCCACGGGGTCCAGAATCCTCATTGGAAACACAGTTGTGTTCCCACCAGCCCAAGAACAAGTTGGCACAGCTGGGGGAACAAGCACTCCCTATGGCCGTGTCCCCAAGCTGGTGGAGCCACCTACCGTTAAAGGTAAAGTAATTGTGAGCGAGTGTAAATTCAAGTATTTGTAAAACAAAATTGTTATGAGCCCTATAGTGAAAGAACTTGACGGCTTTAAGTCCTAACTCATGAGGGATGGAGGCAAGCAAGCTATGTGGGGATAAATACAGTCCATCTAGTCTCCTCAACAGGTCCGTCGTGTCCCGTGTATATGAGGGGAGTGAGGTGACAATAGGGGCCAATATTTGATCAATATATGTACCCAGGTTATTACACAGGGACTGCAGTCCAGACACAATTGGTCTCCTCTTCAGTGGGGTTGTGCCTTTATGGATCTTAGGCAGTCCGTAAAAAGTAGCAACCTCCGGATGTTTTGGCATGAGAAAATCGTATTCATCCTTGGATATGAGCTTGTCTTCCAGGGCTGGCAAGATAATGGGGCAGATTTACTTACCCGGTCCATTCGCGATCCAGCAGCGCGTTCTCTGCGCTGGATTCGGGACTGGGTCCGGATTTATTAAGGCAGTTCCTCCGATGTCCACCAGGTGACGCTGCTGCGCCGAAGTTCCCTGGAATGCACTGGAATACACCGAGCTGGGCTGAGTGAAGGCAAGTGCAAGCTCCGCGACACATTTTTTGTTTTAAATGCGGCGGTTTTTCCGAATCCGTCGGGTTTTCGTTCGGCCACGCCCCCGATTTCCGTCGCGTGCATGCCGGCGCCGATGTGCCACAATCCGATCGCCAAAATCCCGGGTCAATTCAGGGGAAATCGGCGCAAATCGGAAATATTCGAGTAAAAAAACGCGAAAAACGCCCTTAGTAAATGACCCCCAATGTCTCGAAGTTCATTGAGGAGGGATTCTGTTGGATCTTGGGAGAGAATCGCATAACTGGATTTATCCATCAGTAGGGTCTCGCACATTGTTTGGTACTGTGTTGCCTCCATGGCTATGATGTTACCACCTTTGTCCGAAGGCTTAATCGTGATACTTAAACTTTTCTCTAATGTGGACAGGGCTTTTTAGTTCTGTAAATGTAGAACTTGACTTTAGCTTCCCCTTCTTCGTATTCTTCACATTTAGTCAGTGAGGGAAACATTACTGAGCTAGATGCCGTAATTTAGAGAGATTGTGAACTTGACAGGAAAGGGGAGTCAAATCACAATCCACCCTCCTGACAGATTTACTGTAATTATATCAATTCAGTGATTGTAATGCAGGGTCCTGGGCATTATATATGACCCTCATCCTCAGGGTAGTATCAGTCTATTGTAGTCAAATGCAGAATCCTGGTGGTTTGTGTGTCACTGACTGAACACAATTTCCAAAATAAGCCTTATTAAGATTTACTACAGATGAGGGTTCCAAGAAATGCATAGAAAACTTCAGCATATTTCCCAGAATTCACTAGTATTATCAATGGCTGTAAGTCTCCACACACCTGTAATATTGCCATAATTGGTGCAGTCTCCTTCAGGAGAACTCTTACTTTCTGACCCTAGGAAATGCATGACATGGAAAGAAAGCAAAGTCGAGGGTACTCTATGTGCTCATGGTACATGAAGGATTATAGTGCGGATTGAAACCTCTTTTTTTCCAGTGAAATGTAAATTCTCAAGTTTTAGCATAAAGCAAGACTATCCATCCCCTGTATTCATCAAATAGCATATTAAACCCTAAATGAAGACATTGGAAAGATTCTGTCCATGGTAAGTACTTATTTTGAAGAGAGGGAGGATACATTATGTTATTAAATGCTTGAAATCGCTTATAAAATAAGGGAAGGTGAACAGAGACTTTCTGTTAACCTGCAGTTCTTAATGTGAGATAATGTAGAAAATCTGAAATTATGTAAGGATACATGCCATACGCATGTATAAAGGTGTCTGCAAAGAAGACTTAGTGTTATTCCTTGTTCCCATCCCAAAAAAAAGCAAACCAAAGGAGCTGCAGCTGCTCTCCAAGACTGGGTGTCCTAGACCTTCATGGGGCTGTTATCTGGCCACAATTTGTGCTCTGACATACACTGGTTCCAGTGTACCGGCATGGATTGGTGCACTAATAATACTGAAATATATGCTTATGTGGCAGGACTTTTCACCTACGTGGTTATATATTTAGATTATATGTGAGCTAGTAGCTGAGAAAGTCCTTTCATTGCACATTTTTGCTTTTACCGTCATCATCGTAAATGCTAAGTAATTTGAGTAGATAAATCGTGTGAATACAATGTTGTAAATATAAAGCTTTAGCATCATGTATTGGGCAGTTTAAGGCCAGGTGCGCAACTACAGCGGTAACAGCCATAGCAGCTGCCATGGGGCCGGCAGTGTCAGGGGGCCCCAACATCTGACCAAAAACTCACGAATTCAGCTCTTTTGCAAAGTAAAACCTTTAAGCCTTTATTGGGCAATTCATGGCATCCATAAGCAACATACAGGTATGCAGGTCAAAGTCAACGCGTTTCCAGCACTCTTACGTGCTCTTACTCATGACCTGCCCACTAAAGAGTGGAGGATGTTCACCATTACATACATATTATACTGCACATTGTACAATATAAATGTACTCTATATAACAGTGCAAACAGTGCTCTGATAAGAAATGTCGGGGAAGACATGACTTAGGGATCTTTTCATCTCTGCCAAGTACTTTCTCCATGTAGTCAGCAGCTATTGGAACATCTGTGTAAGTGTATAAATGTCTGAGGTTACAAATATGTTTATCTTCTGGGGAAAGGGGCCCCATTCAGAAGTCTGCTCTGGGGCCCTGCCCCTCCTTGTTACGCCCCTGGCCTGCGGCTTCTAAAGATTGTGCATTTTGTTTTTGTGTCTTTATCCATGTCATGTTATATGCAGTGATAGAAGTCTTTGCACCTGCTGCTTCCTTCCAAGGACCCAGGTGCATGACCATCCATTTATCACTTGAGGATGGAGCCTAATTTATCAATGTAGCAGTATAATTTCATTACCAAACTCCATCTCCAGTTATCTGGTCATCCTTCTATTGATTTCCTGTAGTCCTGTTTACCAGCAATATATTGTAATGATATTTAAGAGAGTTGCTTTAAATTAACCTTAAGGGAAGGACTTTTGATCCATTCGTTTGGTTTCCTGACAGTCTTTTCATTTGCTACATTCTTTGGCTATTCATGATACATTTAATCAACTCCCAGATATAGTTCAAGGTCCCTCTTTAACATTATTGCTGCCCAGATATTGCAGCATTTAGCAGAAGCGCTTCCAATCAATCTGTTCCAGTTGCAAATAGACTGTCTTGCAATAAGTCATTTCACTCCAATAGCTGATGTCATTCCGCAATAACTGCTAGGAAAATAGATCCGACCCTACAAGGACCAATGGGTGTAAATCTTAGCCTGGCTTCTGGGATTTTCCCTGAGTAAAATATATGAGCCACATTTGGAAACGTCCAATTAATTATTGCCGAGACTTTAAAACTATGAATAGGTATCTAGCCATATAGAAATATATTGCACAAGAATACACTGCAATCCCTGGTCATGGAGTGAAGAGTCGCTCATAACATAAAATACCTTACAGCCTTCATGCTTCACTTTCTTATTTATTCCCCCATTTATATGTCAGGACTTAAGTGAGTGTGACCTAAAAGACAGACCAGAGGCAATACTGCGTGATGGCTTTATTATTTCAATGTAGAGCCATCAATTCTCTGTAAACTGGGCTGTCCCTAGGCCATAATAACAGTTTACTCCATTGATCTGAAAATGTGCTTTTATCATAATATTGTATTTAGAAATATATAAAGAAATTCCAGAAGTTAAGGGAGTTAAGAATAGCAACATCAGCTTTCTCTGATCTAAGATATTTGTACCTTCTTAATACAGGCCTCGTAATAATGAGACTTAGCCAGTCCTGACCTTTGGCTCATATGTTAACTCTGACCTCTGTCTAACCAGACCTTGGCCTTTCTTTCCTTGACAGAGCCCCTGGTACCTCCACTTGGTTTAGCTGGCAGCAGTACACAGAGTTGGGGACCTCATCATCCAGTTGTAGTGAAGTCCAGTTGACTTTACTGTATGTCCGTTAAGGGATTTAGGCCTACACCAAACTAATCTGGGACAAAAGCCAATGCTTGTTATAACTGTGCAATGTGGCTAATGAACAGAAAACGACTTGGAAAGAACTTTCACAGAATAAGGTGAATAACTTAACCCCTCAAATAAAAGTGCTAGTTATGTGAGGCTTACTCTTTTATATGTGTATATGATGTGAATATGCGGTTTGTGTATGTATACCGTAAAGTATATAAATATATGTATTTATGAGTTTATAAATGTATGTAATTCTAACTTATTTGTGTGAGTGTACAAATCTATATATTTTTTATGGGGGAAGGAGGGCCCCATTCGGAAGACTGTTATGAAGCCGCGCCTCTCCTAGTTACGCCCTGATCACACCGGCTGTCCATCAGAGTAATCTGGAAAAATAGTGATTGCAGGTAGTCTTAATTGTTGTGTGTGTCAGTGGGTCTTCCAAGAATTCTTCTCCAGATATACTGACCAAATACTGATCTCTGTATAGATGAACATTAACCTCCTACAACAACTTCAACTTTTTGTATCCTATAATGGTTGTGTCTTTGCTGATTCTGAACAGTTTGCCATTTTTCTCTGGCCCGGTATTTCAAAGCATTCACTGCTGTTAGTTTCTCGATATACTTCTAGAAAGATATGCTGTAAGGAGGATTGTCATGAACAACAATAGCTAACCTAGGTTCCTCCCCCCCCCCCGACAGTAGAGAGTTTAATTAACATATTGGGTGCTAAAACTAAGTACACTAATTCATTAGTAACAGTGGATGTTGAAGTGGACATTACAACTGGGCCACAATTAGTATAGCAAACAAAGGCTGCAAGAGTTTGCAGGAATTCAAACACAAGGCTTGAAGCAACACAACAACTGAAGCATCTAATTTCTGGGTCCGCTTGTTTCTTAGTATTGACTAGAGACACGTGCTATACATGGCATGTATCCTTATTGTATGTTCTCCAAATTTTACAAAAAAAATTTAAGCAACATGAAAAAAATTCACCCACTGCTCCAATCATTTCTGATGCCAAATATAGCTCTACTTCTAGAGGTTTCCCTCTGTAAATGTTGTAAGAAATAACAAATCTCCCATTGATATTGATTGGGCATAAGTAAAATGTCATTTAAATAAATTAGGGTAATCATAAAACCCTCATGTTATTTCACAAAGGCAAACAACCCGACCAAACAAATCCCATTAGCGGAGCATGAGTCTTGTTTATCAGCTAACTGCTTATGCACTAAGGTAATTATTCTGCAGAAGTTTTCTGCCATTTCTCTTGCGGTTGCCTTAGGGGCCTACAAAAAGAGTAGAATTAATAAGATGCCAGAAACAGGAGGTTTTTAACTTCATCTCTGTCATAAAACAGGAGTCACACAAACAAAATGACATTTTCATCCATAATTGCTTGACCTGCTTTACTTTGAGGTCAACAACTATTCTTAGGAAATTGTACTCATATTTTAACAGAGAGAATGAGTAAGAGTACTACATTACCATCTTATGTAACGTGTAAAAAATTTCTGGTAGGTTTAATGGTATACAAAATATAACCATGAATTTGAACATTTTTTTTTTTAACTTTTTGAACTCTATGAAGTCATACATGCTTGGTAAATGGCGGATAAAATAGCACCCAACAAGGGAAACATCTGCACAATGCTGTATATAAGCAGTTTTTGCTTTCCATTGAATAACCCCTACAACATGGCTCCTATAGGGGATTACATTCATTATTATAATACCGCATATTCCACCATTGCTACTGGATTAGGATATCACTCAATATATTTCCTTTAAATATTTTCAGTATCACAATTTTTTATGTATACCAACAATTCTCTAAGTTGTAGCTGCAGGGTTCTGGACTTGTTAACCAACCCCAGAGCTGTTTTCCTTGAAGGTGTGCTCTGAAAATTGAGCTCTTTGGTCTGTGCTGGGTGTATGTTCTGTGGAAAGCTGACTTGTTTTTGAGATGGGGGTATATCACAGATGTTAGTTGGAGTGATGGACGACATTTAGACTTCTTGCTCCATTTTGTAGGTTACTTGATGTACTTACTCTATTATTATTATTATTGCTGTGTTGTCTGACCTTTTCTACGTTCTTGTGCACTCTTTTCCTCTAGATTTGGTACTTTGCTGCCATTCTGGTTTTTACATGGTTATCTTGACTGGGTTTATGTCTGTTGGTCTCTCTGTGTATGTGCTCGGAACAAATGTCAAACACAGAGCAGGGAATGTCATCAATCTTTCGGTAAGCAAATGACATGGCATATACACTGTGTCAAAGTTTGTAGGTTAGTTCAGGTGTTGCATCTCTTCCTTGTGCAACACCCTCGCCGATGCAAGGCAGAGCTGTGTTTGCAAATATGTCCCACCATGTAGCTTGCAGCCTGTGTAGGGTCTGATCAGCCCCACAGCATGTCACTACATAACACTAGATAACACAGATGAGCACTGCAGCGGTAGATCCTGCCTGGCAAGGCAGGAGTTAATTCTTTGATGTGATGTAAGGTGTGTCATCCAATCACATGTGTTATCCTAATGTATTGTAAGCTGGGATGTAATTGGAGAAGTAACCACCACATGACCAAGAGCTGAGAAAAAGTGACGGTTGGAGATTTCCAACAGTCAGTTCAGTCAGTTCAGTGAGACCAAGCAGTGAGTTAGACAGAGAGAGGAAAGGGGTATCATCCTACCTTCCAGGGTGATACCTGAACCACTCCAGGACAAGCTGAAGCTTCCTATTAGGACACAGCTACCTCCCAGCCTGCCCTCTGCATCCAGGCTGGCGATCTACCTCCTGTGGCTCCCTCCAAGTACATCTCAGCAATCCACTACTCTGTTAAAGGCACGTTGCTGCGGTTCCTGTCGGTTCCAATAAAGAACTGTAAGTTGTTTTTGTTCAACCTCTGCCTCCGTCTGGTCCCTGCTACTACAACTACCATCATCACAGGCACCCTGTCCATCACACAGAGACCCATACTCTATACACCAAAGGGTTGCCCTAGGGAGAACCGCTATAGCAGCCTCTCCCTCATCATTTCTTGCCAACACCACCCTGCTGGAGACCTGCCAGGCTGTAGGACAGCCCTCCGGTTCCCCATACCAAGCACCGTGACACTAGCGTGCCTAGGCCGCAACCGCCAGCCACTCAGGTACTGCAGGCCCCGGCTGACTCCAGGCCCCGAGAAAAGGCTAGGCCCCGGTGGGGGATGTTGCACTTGTCTTTACAAAAAGGCTATCGTTGAAGACCTGCCCATACTCCTTATTCCCTGCTTGGAACCTTTTAATGAGCAACTAACAGTTATAGTTCTGAACTTAAGCCATCAGTACATTGATGTTTTTTTTTCTCCAAAATCTGTTCCAAAGGTCAATTAGGCTATAATATGAAGTCCAAGTCATGCCACATCTTTCTCACATAAAGCATTCGCAGAAAATCAGAAAAAGGCCTGGGTGCAATTGAGGAAAATCTTTGAAGCCTTTCCAAAAATCTGACAAAATCTTTGAGACTTTCACACTTTTGCATCTAACATTTATTCAAGTTTTCTAGTTTATACATTGTATTGGGTTAGAAGTAGATTTCATATATCATGGTTGCAAGAAACCAAGTCTTACTGCCCCCAACTAATATAACACATCCCCACAATATTAGGATTTACTGTATTCACTTGAAAGAGCGAAAGTTACAGTTTATCACCACATAATGGGTCCCTGTGATCTCTAAGGAGATGACTCCCCTAAGACCTATTTACTTAACTTAATGAGAAGCTTCTTAATGATTCAATTTTCTTTCGTAGGTTCCAAGGAAGGTTGTGTATCCTTGTTTTTCTGACTCACTCACACTCAAGAAGAAAAACTGCTAGTGCGTAGGAAATGGGAGGTGATTTATTGAGCATGTCACCATAAATGATTCTCTAATCCAATCAACTTGATGCATTAATGGTTGGATGTTGATGCACAATTACTTCTCCTAGACATTTGATTGATAGGTGAGACTCAATGTTGTTAAAGTGAGCATAGGCTTTCCAATTAACCCTGTGAAGGTTGACTAGTGGTGTACAAGAATTTCCAGGTATCCGATAAGGATTTTCTTTTCGCTTAGGGCTGATAAATAGGATTGATATTTTGACAGGAAATAATAAGGTGGTTCTCTGTGAAAGAGAATCACTAAGGTCAAGGTCACATTGAGAAAATATGGTCATATCCTAACTCTATAGAATAATAGAATACAATCAGAATACGATGTCTACTTTGAATAATCAATTACATGTTATGTACATAGGATATGTCCAAATTGGATTTCATTTGGGGTCACCATTGGCTCTCCCACTGTGCAATGCAGTAGACTCTGGCTTAATACCTGCACAAAAAAGCACTCCATTTAAAGTATGTCTGGAAGCAGCAAAAATATCGACATTTCCATGACATAGGCATTAGCCATTCTAAATTCACTTTACATTAAATGGTGAATTTTATGTATTTTAGTGATATATTTTTTTCAAATATGCAGTGGCGTAAGGAGTCCACTGGGCCTCGGGGCAAAATTCCTAATGTGCTCCCTCCTTGCCATGACCACCATCATTATTACAAATAATTCCCTAAATACCATCACTTTTATCAGACCAATATCCCTGTCAGTACTGCCGTACCAGGAGCAAATAGTACCTCCTATACATCCCTGTTTCATTGCACTTGCATCGTACCTATGGCACATGCACAGCGAAGCATAGGTGTGCAACACTTTATTACTGCAAAGGTGCTGAAAGCTCTGGATCAAGGCAAGTACAGAGTCACGGGTGCTCCAGCGATCACTGTCTTGGATCGCGGGTTCACCCTTGTTCCTCCATGTGCCCTTACTCGGGGCCATGCCGTGGACTCACCTGTCTACTCTGAGTGGTTTCATCTCACTGGCCACTCGGACAGATAGCTGTTTTTCAGAGCGTTCCGAGGAACTATGTCTGGAACAGGCCCAACCTCGGGTCCAATGCCTATATCACTTGGCCCCTGTTTTTCAAAGGCGTGCCCAGCATCCAGTCTTCCCTACTGGTGAGGAACCCATGCAAGTGGTTAGATCTCGGCTTTCTTTGCAAGAATGTTTCCGGCAACGGCTGGAGAACCTCTGCCTATATTCTCACATCTTCTCAAGACGAGTTCCATTCGTCCCCAGCGTCCGGAAATGTGATGTTTCCTATAATATATAACTGGGTTTTGCTCTACATTTAACCGGTTTGTAGCGTCATAACACCTGTTGACAGGTTGGTGAGAAACAATGATTGTATTAATGGAGACCTGTTAAACCACCTTTCAATATATGTGCTGCAAAGCTGCTTGTTCCTCTGACCAATGTGACAGAAAATGGAACAAATCAGTCTGCTACCTCCTATATATAATACTACTGTATATGGGGAAAGTGTCCCTAGGTGAGAGAGAAAGGCTTCTCCAAGATTGAACATTCCCGTGCTGCTCAGTTCTGGTTTAGGTGACCCAGTCCAGCTTTCTGCATCCCTGGACTCAGACTCTACAGTGAACTTTGTGGATGCTACCCTGTTCTCCCAGCATCACTTCCCAGTGGTTCATCTCGAGAAGCCATAGTCCATTGCCTCTGTGCTAATCTGGTTCCGCACGGAACCCCTACTCCTGCAAGTTGGTGCTCTACACAAAGACTTTCTTTGTCTGTGCTACCCCAATGCACTCCTGCTGGGCCTCCCCTGGTTGCAGCATCATGCCCCTGTGCTGGACTGGTCCTCTGGGGAGATTCTCCGTTGGGCCTGGATTGTTATGCACAATGTATGGAAATTCCTCGTCCGCTACCTGTTAGGACTTCGACATTGTCTCCCAAGTCTCTGGAGGGGCTTCCCGCTCCATACCTGGACTTCGCAGATGTGCTTTCCAAAAAGGCTGAGACTCTTCCTCCACATCGTCCCTATGATTGCCCCATTGACCTGCTACCCGGCTCCTCTCCTCCGCGGGGTCGGGTGTACCCGCTCTTGGTTCCTGAGTCTGTCGCCATGTCTTAGTACATCTAAGAGAATCTGCAAAGGGGCTTCATATGCAGATCTTCCTCTCCAGCTGACGCTGGTTTCTTTTTTGTCTCCAAGAAGGATGGTTCTCTCCGCCCCTGTATTGACTAATGCTATCTTAACAAGGTCAACGTTAAGAAATGCTTTAATCTGCCGCTGATCACGGAGCTGTTTGACTGTCTATGGGGCGCAAGAGTTTTCTCCAGATTGGATTTTCATGGAGCCTACAACCTCATCTGCATCAGGAAGGGGAACGAGTGGAAGACTGTCTTTAACACCCGTGATGGGCATTTTTTGAATATTTAGTTATGCCTTTTGGATTTTGTAATATGCCAGCCATTTTTCTGGAGTTTGTTAATGAAATCTTCAGGGACTTATAAAGTTGTGTTGTGGAGGACATCCTTGTGTATTCTGTGGATCTCGAGTCCCACCAGTCCCACATACAGCAAGTGCTCTAACATCTCTATGCCAAACTGGAGAAGTGCCAGTTTCATCAGGCGAGCCTTCCATTCCTCAGCTTCATAATCTCTGAAAGGCTTGCAGATGGATCCTGCCAAGTTGTCTGCGGTTCATCAGTGGCCACGCCCAGTGGGACTACTTGCCATTCAGAGATTTCTTGGCTTTGTAAACTATTATAGACAATTCATCCCACATTTCTTGTCTCTGGTAGCCCCGATGGTGGTGCTTACGAAGAAAGGTGCCAACTCTCATGTCTGGTCTCCAGCTGCGGAGGAGGCCTTCACGAAATTAAAAACTACCTTTTCCTCTGCATCAGTTCTTACCCGACCTGATAACGAAAAGCCTTTCCTTGTGGAAGGTTATGCCTCCTTAGTGGTAGCTGGGGTGGTCCTTACCCAGAAAGGGCCTAAGGGCCGAACTCTCAACTGTGGCTTCTTCTCCAAAACTTTCTCCTCCACCGAGCAAAACTACTCTATTGGAGAACGTGAGCTTCTGTCAATCAAGCTTGCCTTTGAGGAGTGGTGCTATCTTTCTGGAAATAGCTTGATTTCCAGTTAGCATTTACACGGACCATAAGAACCTTAAATACCTTCAGACCGCTCAGCGACTGAACCAGTGTCAAGCCCGGTGGTCTCTCTTCTTTTCCAACTTTGACTTTAAGATCCATTTCCGTCCTGCTGAGAAAAACATCAAAGCTGACTCCTTGTCCCATGCTTCCAATGTTATGGGGGATGATTCTGCTCTGAGACATATCGTTCCTCCAGAGAGACTTGTGCTGGCAGCGCTGGTGGACCTCCAGCAACTACCTCCCGGCAAGACTTATGTGCGACCTGGTCTTTGAAGGAGGATCCTAACCTGGGGACATTCTTCTTGTGTGGCTAGGCACCCTGGGGTGCAGCACTCTGTGGCCCGATTCCCGATTTCTGTGGCCCGATTCCGATTTCCCGATTCTATGGTGGCCTGACTTGGTCAAGGACATTCTGAATTTTGTGGGTTCCTCTGCCTCCTGTGCCCGCAATAAGCCTTCATGACAAAAACCTGCTGTTCTTCTGTTACCATTACCCATGCCTACCTGTCAGTGGTCTTATGTGGCAATGGACTTTATTACAGATCTGCCATCATCTGGCAACTCCGTCATCTAGGTGGTGACTGAACACTTTTTCCAAAATGTCCCATTTTGTCCCTCTACCAGGTTTGCCTTCTGCTCCACATCTTGCCAGTCTCTTCTTCCAGCACATCTTCCGGTTTCATGGCCTTCCCCGGCACATCGTTTCAGATCGAGGTGTTCAGTTTGTCTCCAAGTTCTGGAGGTCTCTATGTAACCAGCTGCAGGTGAAATTGGACTTTTTTTCCAACTAACACCCTCAGTCTAACGGTCAAGTGGAGAGGGGGGTGCACCCATGTTCCTCAGTGTGCCCCCGGACCTTTGTGTTCCTACGCAATTGTGAAAGCTCCCCTGCGATATTCCTGAGTTCCTGTGTGTTCCTGCACCTGAGTGTCTTGTGTTCCTGTGTGCTTGTTCCCATCTGCCTGGACCTCCCGTTGCTGACCCCGGATTGGACTTGACCTTGCATCTCTGCCGCCTGCCCTGACCCTGTGGCTGGACCTGACTACAAGACTGCTTAGTCTCCTGCTAAGGGACCTCTACTGCCACCGCGGGCTAGTTGCACCTGTGGAACGACCTGGTGGTACCCTGCTGCAGCGAGTCCATCCCGGCGGGCACTGGTGAAGACCAGGTGCCCCTTAGACTCCAGTCCCAGGTGTTGGCTAGTACCATCTCGCGCGAAGGTCAAGAGGATTCACTGTCCCTGAATCCTGACATACAGTATATATATATTTATGGATTTATTTGCGGGCACAGAGGAAAATACTAATGGTCAATTTGGGATACTGTATCATAAGGGCATGTGAGTGCTTTATTTTCAAAAATCACCAAAATAATGTAGGATTAACCAGGTACACTTACCCAGGCACTGTGACTGTGGTAATCTTATATTTGTTATATACTACATAGGTGGGGGGAGTATATGGGGTATTCAAAGATAAAAAGTTGCCTGCATACAGAAAAAGGCAATATATAACAAAGAAGGAAAGCTAGTATGCACTGGCATGAAAAAGGTACAAATTTTATTGAAACATTATTCACATAACATGCATTAAGGTAAACCTTAAAAACAATTAAAAAGTGTGAGAACACACATACACAAGCAACAAGTGGATCAAGACCGGGTAAGTCGATCCACATACAGCCATAAATATCTATGGTCAATCCCCACAACGAAAAATAAACTATCTAGTGTCTACGTGCCCTAGAAAAACAGAGACTTCTGCAGTAGTCCCTGTGAAAGTCACCCACAGTAGCCCTAGGTAAAATACCAAAAAGACAGTAATATGGTCAATATGGTCGCAACCTGGGTAAATGTAAAGGCAAACAAAGGGAGGTGACAAAAGCCTTGGGAAAGGGGGGAGATACAGTTACCATGTGGAAAAAAGGCTGGAGGCATCCCACACATTCCGTCGCACTCCTGCGACTTCCTCAGGGGTAATTGCCAAACTGTTGAAGTGTCCTACCTTTAAAGGTCCCGAGGTGACCACCTCCTCCAATGAAGTGACAACTGTGGATTGTGTGATCGTGCGCCAAAAATTATGCGCATGCGCCTAAACCCATGCATACGAACTATTGCGATATTATGCGCACGCGCAGTCATGGCGACACAAAGAATATATTATGCGCATGCGTCGTAGCCTCACAAGCATGCGCCTGCGCCACATTGAAAAAAGACGAATAGATACAAGACCGATGCGCACGAATGTGCGCATGTACGTAAATAGAGTCACGCCACATTACGGGGCATGTAACGGGCAAGTAAATGATGTCACACAACATTACAGTACCTAGATAGAAAAAATAGACTGATAATATCTATATTAAGTGCAGTAAAAAAGGGTTCTGTGGTAACAATAATAAATCTTCACCTATTCTAATTTGTGATCAAATGTATAAAAAGTACATAATCGTGCAAGATGCACAATGAGATTCTTATCTATTAGTAAACCTAGATAGTGCAACTATAAAACCAAGGTGAGTATTGTGCAGGCAGAAGGGATGGTCACCCCGGTACACGACAAAAATAGTCTATTTTTTTTCCCCTCATATTTTTTGTATCTCATTTAGATCAGTCCTTAACACAAACATAGGGGGAGATGACACAGAGGCAATGAAAGGGCATTCCTGTGCGCCAGGAATTGTGACTTTATCAAGGCTTGTACGCCCTTCATATAATGAGTAAATTATCATAAGATATCACTATAGTAGATTATATACCAGTTATTTCTCACGCCTGCTCCAGTTTCCTCATCAGTCTAAGGCTACATTCACACGACCGTATGATTTCTCCAGTCCCGTATTTACGGGCCGTATGAGCCCGTATATACGGACCGTTTTTCATCCGTATGTGCACGTATGTCACCCGTATCCGTACCGTGTCCGTATAAAATACGGTGGGCTGGCAAATTATGAAAAATGATGACAAAATGATGACAAAGGCTTGTCCAACCCCAAATTTGATCACCTGACCGGCCCAGACTCCATTTTGCCATTTCTGAGAGCGAGGTTAGACTCCATTGCTTCTTTTGGCTGTGGTTTCTGGCGTTTTTAGCTCCAGCGATGTCATACAATCCCACTGATGATCTGCTCCTGGACTGGGCCCTTGTGACGATTCTCCGAAGGCGTTTGGCAATGCAGGCGGAGAAGCGGAAGAGGACCCGGCGGTTTTGGGTTCATCCCATTGTTGCTGAGCGGCCTAGGAGGGGTCACTTCAGCAACTTGTACACTGACCTGCGGCAGCATCCGGACAAGTTTTTCAGCTACGTTCGGATGACTGTCACCTCGTTTGACCGTCTTTTGGAGGACCTGCGATCGGGGCTTCGGTTACAGGATACCAACATGAGGCGGTCCGTCACACCAGAGGAACGGCTCATCGTGACACTGCGGTAAGTTTTTCATATGTACATACGTTTCATTATTTCAAGATGGACTGTGTGTTTAAATATTAAATGTATTTTTTTTTTTTTTTAAGGTTTCTTGCCACTGGGAACTCGTTTGCTTCACTGCATTATGAGTTTCTGCTGGGTGTTTCCACCATTTCAATGATCGTGCGAGCGACCTGCGAAGTGATATGGGAGCGATTGAAAGCTGCGGTGATGCCTGAGCCTACTGCTGAAGACTGGATCCGGATTTCGGGTGGTTTTCAGGAATCTGCACAGTTTCCAAATTGCATTGGGGCGCTGGATGGGAAACACATCCGTGTAAAGAAGCCGGCTCACTCAGGGTCCCAATTCTTCAATTATAAACAATATTTTTCTGTGGTCTTGTTGGCTTTGGCTGACAGTGACTACAAGTTTATAATTGTGGACATTGGGGCCTATGGAAGTTCTGCGGATGCAGCGGTCTTCAGGGCTTCCAGAATGGGTGAACGGCTTCGCTCCAACCAGCTCGCCCTTCCAGAGCCAAGATGTCTACCTGGATCAACTGGACCTCCTGCACCATTTGTGATCGTCGCTGATGAAGGCTTTGGACTTTCCCGTCATGTGTTGCGACCATTCCCTCGGCGTGGTTTGGATGAACGAAGGCGCATTTTCAATTACCGGCTCACTCGTGCGAGGCGGTACGTGGAGTGTGCTTTTGGGATTCTAAGCAACAAGTGGCGGGTTCTACATAGCTCAATTCAGATGGACCCGGACAATATTAAGAAGGTAGTGCAAGCCTGCGTTATTCTTCACAATTTCGTTCGGATCCACGATGGTGCTTCAGATGGTGAACTGGAGGGACAACATCCAACAGCGTCTATCCCCCTGGACAACACTCTCCAAGGACGACCCGGAGCGGCAGGACTGTTCGTTCGTGAGCAGTTTGCCTCTTACTTTGTTTCTACAGAGGGTGCAGTTCCCTGGCAGTTGGATGCTATTAGTGGACGTTGAGGCTCTGGACTATTTTAGATCAGTTTTTTATTATTTTTCCTCTTTTTTGTTTTGGTAGTTAGTGTAGGGACTCGCAAGAGATGGGGCCCCTTGACGTGGGTTGTGAGCTTAAAACTTCATTGACCCATTTTTGATTTGTGCATTTTGTGCCACAAGTTAAAGATAAGTCAAAGGAGTTAACAAAGACCTCATCATTAATTGATCATGTTTAAATAAA
The DNA here is from genome assembly GCA_019512145.1 of Engystomops pustulosus. Taxonomy (NCBI): domain Eukaryota; kingdom Metazoa; phylum Chordata; class Amphibia; order Anura; family Leptodactylidae; genus Engystomops; species Engystomops pustulosus. Next base: position 35,537,260 of record CM033651.1, on the reverse strand, counting down.
TATATTTTTTAAAAATTGTGTATCGTGTTTTGTTGGATGTGGGGGTGGGGAGTGAGGGATTATTTCACTGTACACATGAGTGTATGCAGGCCATGTATCCTTGTAGCTTGATTGCTCAATGACACGGTCTGCACAGACCTTTGTGGGTGTGGCACAGTGCATTATATAAAAACTATTTCCCAAATAAACACAGTAGACTTTACTTTTTTTCATAACTTTTATGAAAATAAATTTCAAAACTATATACATAAAATAAACAAAAAAAATTATAAGTCAAAGAATTCCCTGGACATTCCCCCCATTGAGGCCTGGCTATGTGATGGCACTTCATACGATGTGGGGTACATCCGAGTGGGCCGTGGAGGGCTGGGTGGGATTAGGCCTCCTACACGTTCCCGGTGCCGGTCCAGGTAAAGGGCAACCTCATTTTTATGAGGGTAGTCGGTTTTTTGGAATATTTGGACAACTGCAAACAGTGCGGCTTTGCAGTTGGCCATGTCATGTGGTAGAACTTTTTTTAATTCAGGCGACAGTCCCCTCAGGTATACGTCCTCTGGGGAGTCATCCCTTCGGTTTCGTAGCTGGCTTAAAATTTCGCATATAGCAACATTTTCCACACTTGCCCTCTCCTGTGTATGCGGTGGCCTGCGACGACGACTACGTGTAGGTGTAGGTGTGGAAGATGGCCGTGCTGGTGGTGGTGTGGAAGGAGCAGGGACTTCAGGAGGCTCCTGAGTAGAAGGACCAGCCTCTCCACCCGCGTCCTCCACATCAGTGGGCGGTTCATCCTGAGAGGGTGGAATTTCTGTGGCCGGAGACTCCTCCAGGTTATCAGCCGTACTGTGGAAAAAAAAAATTATATTAATAAAAATGTATATGCAAGGGATTTTTTTGTCAATCATGCATAATGATTCTTTTCAGTTGAGGGACATAATTCTGCATGAAGGAAAGAACACCTTATATACTTACTCTCCCACATCCATTATTGCGTCCAAGAACCTCATGTACTTTGTATAGAGGTATGGTTTTTTTTTTAATGACCCACTTCCACTTTTGGCCAGCTGACTTTTTTCCCGCTTATACTGGTCGCGGGCTGATGTCCAGCGCTTGGTGATTATTCCCACTGTTGAAACAAAAAAAAAAAAAAGGAAGGTCACATCTGTCACACACAATGCTGCAGCGTTGACATCTATCATGCACAATGCTGCAGGGGTGACATCTATCATGCACAACCCTGGCAGTTGGATGCTATTAGTGGACGTTGAGGCTCTGGACTATTTTAGATCAGTTTTTTATTATTTTTCCTCTTTTTTGTTTTGGTAGTTAGTGTAGGGACTCGCAAGAGATGGGGCCCCTTGACGTGGGTTGTGAGCTTAAAACTTCATTGACCCATTTTTGATTTGTGCATTTTGTGCCTCAAGTTAAAAATAAGTCAAAGGAGTTAACAAAGACCTCATCATTAATTGATCATGTTTAAATAAATATATTTTTTTAAAATTGTGTATCGTGTTTTGTTGGATGTGGGGGTGGGGAGTGAGGGATTATTTCACTGTACACATGAGTGTATGCAGGCCATGTATCCTTGTAGCTTGATTGCTCAATGACACGGTCTGCACAGACCTTTGTGGGTGTGGCACAGTGCATTATATAAAAACTATTTCCCAAATAAACACAGTAGACTTTACTTTTTTTCATAACTTTTATGAAAATAAATTTCAAAACTATATACATAAAATAAACAAAAAAAATTATAAGTCAAAGAATTCCCTGGACATTCCCCCCATTGAGGCCTGGCTATGTGATGGCACTTCATACGATGTGGGGTACATCCGAGTGGGCCGTGGAGGGCTGGGTGGGATTAGGCCTCCTACACGTTCCCGGTGCCGGTCCAGGTAAAGGGCAACCTCATTTTTATGAGGGTAGTCGGTTTTTTGGAATATTTGGACAACTGCAAACAGTGCGGCTTTGCAGTTGGCCATGTCATGTGGTAGAACTTTTTTTAATTCAGGCGACAGTCCCCTCAGGTATACGTCCTCTGGGGAGTCATCCCTTCGGGTTCGTAGCTGGCTTAAAATTTCGCATATAGCAACATTTTCCACACTTGCCCTCTCCTGTGTATGCGGTGGCCTGCGACGACGACTACATTTAGGTGTAGGTGTGGAAGATGGCCGTGCTGGTGGTGGTGTGGAAGGAGCAGGGACTTCAGGAGGCTCCTGAGTAGAAGGACCAGCCTCTCCACCCGCGTCCTCCACATCAGTGGGCGGTTCATCCTGAGAGGGTGGAATTTCTGTGGCCGGAGACTCCTCCAGGTTATCAGCCGTACTGTGGAATAAAAAAATTATATTAATAAAAATGTATATGCAAGGGATTTTTTTGTCAATCATGCATAATGATTCTTTTCAGTTGAGGGACATAATTCTGCATGAAGGAAAGAACACCTTATATACTTACTCTCCCACATCCATTATTGCGTCCAAGAACCTCATGTACTTTGTATAGAGGTATGGTTTTTTTTTTAATGACCCACTTCCACTTTTGGCCAGCTGACTTTTTTCCCGCTTATACTGGTCGCGGGCTGATGTCCAGCGCTTGGTGATTATTCCCACTGTTGAAAAAAAAAAAAAAAAGGAAGGTCACATCTGTCACACACAATGCTGCAGCGTTGACATCTATCATGCACAATGCTGCAGGGGTGACATCTATCATGCACAAAGCTGCAGGGGTGACATCTATCATGCACAAAGCTGCAGGGGTGACATCTATCATGCACAATGCTGCAGCGGTGACATCTATCATGCACAAAGCTGCAGCGGTGACATCTATCATGCACAATGCTGCAGCGGTGACATCTATCATGCACAATGCTGCAGGGGTGACATCTATCATGCACAAAGCTGCAGGGGTGACATCTATCATGCACAATGCTGCAGGGGTGACATCTATCATGCACAATGCTGCAGGGGTGACATCTATCATGCACAATGCTGCAGGGGTGACATCTATCATGCACAAAGCTGCAGCGGTGACATCTATCATGCATAAAGCTATAGAGGTCACTGGCAAGTTGGTGACAGGGGATTGAATCTCACTCACCAAGTTCTCTGCGCTGCTTTGCTGTCTTCGCCTCACTCCAATCTTCGGGAAGTAAAAGAGCCGTCACCTCCTCCCACTTTTTGGCCTTTCTTGCGCGGTCGCAAAATGATTCGTCTCTTTTGTCCCATAAAATGGGATTCTCCTGAACTAGTGCAATAAGTCGCTCCATAGAGAGAAAAGCCATGTTCACCAGACACTGCAGCCACTACTACACAGAACAAATGCTGACAGGAAGGTCAACCCCCTTGATCCTGGTCACCCTGGAAACGGCCCGTATATACGGCAGCATACGGTGCACAACCGTATGCAACCCGTATTTAGCCCGTATTTTTACGCTCCCATTGACTTCTATGGAGCATACGGGCCAGATATACGGGTTAAAATAGGACATGCTCTATATTTTTTTACGGCCAAAATACGGTACGGTACGGTACGGGCTGAAAAACGGCAATATAAATGATTGGCCGTATTTATCATAGAAAACAATGTGGCCGTATGTAATCCGTAAAAAAACGGTACGGATACGGACAATTTCATACGGTCGTGTGAATGTAGCCTAACTTTGTACACAGTACCCAATTAGATAATCTTATTATAAAGAAGAAAAAGAGAAGAAAGCGATTATATGTTTTTATCCCCTCCCTCCACCCTACCCCACCCTCCTGGCGACTGGCGACCACCATCTGATCCATGCCTATAAATATCATTGTAAGAGCATACATGATGACAAGTGACTATATTATAGAGGACCTTCCACCCTCTTTGATTGGGCCTCATTGTGTTGTTACTCATTCGGTCTATTAAGCCATCTATCCCTCATTCCAGCTCTTTTTACACCCTTTTCATATTCTTCATATTTTTCTGCATAGAATAGAGTGTCGAGTCTTCCCTCCCAGTCCCTTACCCTAGGCGCCTCCTTATCCTTCCAATGTCTTAAAATTATTAATCTAGCCATCAGTAGACCTTTCAGTACACTCGGGATACAGCTTGCTGAGCCTACAATACCAATTTCCGTGCCTAGAATACAAGTCTGAACACCTAGCGGAATACCACAACTGAATACTCTCTGCAATTTATTCACAATATTAATCCAGTACCGATGCAACTTTGGACACCTCCACAGCATATGTACAAGGTCCGCGTCCACCAGGTTGCATCTAGGGCACTTCTCTTCATTTTTTTCCAGAGGTAATTTAACCGCTTTGGTGACAAATGCGCTCTATGTACAATAAAGGTCTGGGATACAATATGGGACATATTCTTAATATTCTTACTAGTCATATACAGTGAGTCAACCCACTCCTCCTCCGTCAGGTCCGGTATGTCTTTCTGCCATTTTACATAGTACTCCTTTGCCGGGAGATCGATCTCACTTTTGGTCATCAATTTATATATTCTAGACATCAAACCCATTTTCATATCATTTTGAGTGATATCAAATCTTTTAATAACAATTTATTAAATTTTTTTTACCTGCAATATCTAATTGGGATAATTGCACTTCATGCTGACTATATTAAATATCCCATCCTGTGTACTGGAAACAGGGAAAAAAATTCCAATTGCAGTGAAATTGGTGAAAAAACACATTTGAGCCATTTTCTTGTGGGCTTGTATTTTACGGCTTTCACTGTGCGCCCCAAATGACACATCTCCTTATTATTGGCGATCACGGGGATACCACATTTGTATTGGTTTTATAATTTTTTCATACATTTTACAAAAATTAAAACCTCCTGCACAAAAAAATCATGTGGGGCTAACAACTTTTTCATACTTCGGTGTATGGATCTGTGTGTGGTGTCATTTTTTGCAAAATAAGATGACATTTTCAATGCTATTTTGAGGACTGTACAGAATTTTGATCACTTTTTATAAATTTTAAAATATTTAGCAAAAGTAGCATTTTCAACTTTAGGCACTATTTTCCATTAGGGGGTTAAACGCCGGGAATAATCGTTATTATATTTTGAGCGATCGGACATTTTGGGATGCGTCGATGCCTAACTTGTTTATGATTTTTACTTGAAAAAATGCTATTTTGTAGAAGCTCATTCACAGCTCAGACACTTGCCTTAATCAGCTGTCTTCAGACCAGACCGCCTGGATCGGAGCCAAAACTATGTAAACGAGTTTAAAGCTCCGTTCAAAATAAAAACTTTCTTTATTAGAACATATTAAAAAATAGCGACACGACTATCGGTGACTAAGGGCAAAAGCTATGACTAATGGCATGTGACTTTTTCTTTTGAGAATATACAGTATGACAGTATGGGGGTTTTTTTCCCTCATCATTCCACATTGTAATGAAATAGTTAAATTCCGACAGCCTCAGGTCTTTGTTTGACATGTGACTAGATTGTATGTCATGTGACCAGATCGCCGTCCCCGTTGATGTCATGGGGAGCAACGATCTTCACCAAGATGGCGGAGGCCATTCACGCCATCTTTTTGACGCCGACAGCTACCACTGAATGTGGATGTTACCGGTGGGTGTTTCCTGCAATATGGAGAGGGCTCAGTCCATGAGCCCTCTCCAGACATTGCCAGACGAGGGGTTAATGAGTCAATGGGGCAGATTTACTTACCCGGTCCATTCGCGATCCAGCGGCGCGTTCTCTGCGGTGGATTTGGGTCTGGCCGGGATTCATTAAGGCAGTTCCTCCGACGTCCACCAGGTGGCGCTGCTGCGCTGAAGAGCAAGTTCACCGGCCTATTCCTAGTGAAGGTAAGTGCAAACTCCACAACACTTTTTTTTTTTAAATGCGGCGGTTTTTCCGAATCCGTCAGGTTTTCGTTCGGCCACGCCGCCGATTTCCGTCGGGTGCATGCCAGCGCCGATGCGCCACAATCCGATCGTGTGCGCCAAAAACCTGGGGCAATTCAGGAAAAATCGGCGCAAATTGGAAATATTCGGTTAACACGTCGGGAAAATACGAATCGGGCCCTTAGTAAATGACCCCCAATATGTGTGTTGCCCCACGTGTCATTTATTAATAGCAGATAAAAAGTCATAAGAGGAAATGTTGTAGCATTTTGTTGGTGACGTCTCCGCCAGTGACTGATCTATACCGGCAGCAGATCAGGACCTCAGAGAAATGACAATATATTATTCATAGGAAAATGTTTCATGAAATCTCCATTGTCTCCTATCACAGGAAAAGAGGAGAAGAAGAGGAACAAGAAGAGGAACGTGAAGAGGAACGTGACCTAGAAGCTGCGGAGACTCAGGAGAGAAATGTCGAAAAAAGAACATTAAAAATTTATGTTTGATAAAAAAAATTACAATAATATAGTGAAAACATCCAATGTTTATTCACTCCAGAAAGCAGAATTATTTATCCCCTAAATTTAATATGCCCTTAATATAATACAGCAGATGTAACTGATATAAGGATCTGTCTCTTTTATTCAGTCCTGAGAGAGTGTCACTGTGTTTTATATACATCTCATGTATCTCATCATTTCTGATCTGTCTCATCTCTCATTTTCCTATGTGTCAGATACTAGTAGAATGTTCAGAAGCTAAAGGAAAGTGTAGATAAACCCTGTACCCTGGTAATCTAAGCACATTGTCAGCACACTGTATCTCATAGCACAGAGGAATCATATTGGGGGTCATATACTAAGGGCCCGATTCATGCGATCAGATTGTGGCATATCGGCGCCGGCGTGCACGCAACGGAAATCAGGGGGCGTGGCCGAACGAAAACCTGGCGGATTTGGAGAAACCGCCGCATTTAAAAAAAAAAAGAATTGCTGGACACGCGCTTACCTTCACCAGCAATAGGATCGGGAACTCCGGCGGACCTCGGCGGACTTCAGCGCAGCAGCGACACCTGGTGGACGTCGAAGGAACTGCCTTAGTGAATTGCCGGAAGACCCGAATCCACCGCAGAGAACGCGCCGCTGGATCGCGAATGGACCGGGTAAGTAAATCTGCACCAATGTGTCCGCTTAGAGAGTCCCCGCTCACACTCTGGGATCTTACACTGACCACCAGTGAGTGATAGGAGCTAAAACAGCAATAAAATCTGAGAAATTTTATTACATGGGAATACCCCTTTAAGTCTCCTCACCTCTAAAGTTGGGGATTTTTCTTCTTAACTTAAAAGTTTTCAAATATTGAATGCTCTACATTAAGTGCTTGCACAGCTCACCTGCTCGAATCTGACAATATAGTATTTGATGATAAAATCCATCTACAGCGATTTTAGTAATTAGCACTGCTTCCACAAAGGATCTGTTATTGAAGATCAGTGAGTGTGATTAGTATTGTTCTGTAGACACAGCTTTTTAGATGACCCAGAAGAAAGGAGTTTTTTTCTTTTCTTAAATCGTATTTTTTGATAGTTTTCATTTCTACAAAAAATATACAGTGGACATTTGTATGCAAAATTATAGTAGAATGGGGCACATTTACTTATATTCCCACGGGAGTTCATTGTCTGATGATAATGCACTGTGCTGCAATTCACTAAGATCGTGCGCCCGATATCCTGCATGTGTCGCTTCCCCGCTCAGGTCACCTTCTTCTTCCTGGTGCATGTAAGTGCTTGTTCTTACGACACAATTTGAAAGTTAAATCCCGCGCTCAGTCCGAATCATTGGATCATATGACCGCCCACAGTCGATTTTTGTCGCACTCTGTGCCAAAATCCGACCGCGTGCAACACAATCCCAGCGCAGACAGCTGTTAAATACCTGTCAAAGCTGCACAAATCCCGAAACCAGCAAACAAACCGACGAAAGCGCGTTCCGCGACCCTTAGTAAATGAGCCCCAATATGTTAGACATTGTCACGAACCCCAGTCGCCGGGTTCCAAACACGGGGTTCGCTTACGCCAGGAGACCACGCAAATTAGCCCTAAGCTCCGCCCACTCACACAAAATGGCGTCCTTACGCTAATTCCTACTCCCCTAACACACAGCAAACCCACTCAGCTCAATTCTCATGTCTGGGAAACCAAACGCATCCAAATCCCAGACACTACACACGCACAGCCCAGGGGGCGCACAACCACACTATGTACCCCCCTACCACTTACGTGCCTATGGAACGCTACTGCACAGGGCCACTCCGCACCCCGAACGTCACCTGTTCCATACAACTCACTTATCACAGCTGCCACCACTCGTAATTATGGCTTACGAGAAGCCCACACCAGGACTGCACACATACACCCAGATACACACTCTTCTAGATGCAGTACAGTTCACCTGGACACACACTGGGGCAGATTAACTTACCCGGTCCATTTGCGATCCAGCGGCGCGTTCTCTGCGGTGGATTCGGGTCCGGACGGGATTCACTAAGGTAGTTCCTCCGACGTCCACCAGGTGGCGCTGCTGCGATGAAGTTCCCCGAGGCCCGCCGGAGTGCACTGAAGTTCACCGGCCTATCCCTAGTGAAGGTAAGCGCGAGTCCCGCAACACTTTTTTTAAAAAAATGTGGCGTTTTTTCCGAATCCGTCGGTTTTTTGTTCGGCAACGCCCCCCGATTTCCGTCTCGTGCATGCCAGCACCAATGCGCCACAATCCGATCGCATGCGCCAAAAACCCGGAGCAATTCAGGGAAAATCGACGCAAATCGGAAATATTCGGGTAACACATCGGGAAAACGCAAATCGGGCCCTTAGTAAATGACCCCCACTGTCTTTAGCTACTACTAGCACAAAGATATTCACACGGTCACACGGCTTAGCGGTAATTCCCCTCTCCAGAGGTATGGGAACGTATAGAGCACAAGGAAAAACTTATTAAAGGACTATTTAATATGCAAAATAGGCACAATGCTTAATGGTTACAAAAAGGGTAAAATAACAGACATACATAACAGCAAACAGTAAAATAAAGAGTGATAAAAGAAAAGAAAAGACAGACCTCTTACTAATTAGATTGGCATAAAGATCCGTGGATCCGATGAAAATTTTGAAAGTCCTGCCAGCTGAATGCATTCCCCGTGGACAACAATGCTGGCATGTTACTTTTAACAAAACACTTGATCCGCCCCCTCAGTCATGTCATAGGGGCGTGGCTACACCTGAATCAAGCCGGAAAGTTAAGGACATATTCCTAATTTATGCTATATCTTTTCACATGGGTCTCCTGAGAAAAAGATATGCCCACCACATTTCCTAGCCTGAATTTACAAATCTAACAGTAGCAAACACCATTATTAAATGTTGGCCCAATGGCCTAATAGTTATTTTCTTGGCTCCCTTCCTCTAAAATGCTTTGGGCTTGACACGCCAGGACTGTAAGAGGATTCTGATCTAGGTCCGGTGACCAGAAATTGAAATATTTGCTTTATGACCAAGTTTTCTTTGAAGTATACTTTTTCATGTTCTTAACCCCTTCCCGACGCGCGCCGTACTAGTACGGGTCCCGGTGCATATTGCAGCAAAGGCTTACCGGTAACACTCGCGGTAGGTGCTAGCACCGATCGCGGGTGTCTTCACCTCGATCGCTGCCGGCAATGCTGCCGGCGGCTTCAAAAAGGCTGCGGCGATGACGCCACGGGGAGCGGCGATCCATCGCCATGGTAGCCTCGGGTGTTCCGAATACCCGAGGCTTCTTCGTTTTGACCCATGCATTATAATGTGCTAATTGCACATTGTAATGAAGGGGGAGTAAAATCCACATATACTGCCATACAGTAGTATGGCAGTATATGATAAGATGAATCAGACTACCTAGGGTTAGAGTACCCTAGGGAGTCTGAAAAATAGTAAAAGTAAAAATAAAAAAAAGTTTAAAAAAAAAAATGATAATAAAAAAATAAAATTCAAATCACCCCCCTTTCCCTAGAACTGATATAAATATAAATAAACAGTAAAAATCATAAACACATTAGGTTCAAAAATGCCCGATCTATCAAAATATAATAACGGTTTTTCACTGCGTTTAACCCCGTAACGGAAAATAGCATCCAAAGTCGAAAATGGAATTTTTTTGCCATTTTGAAAAACATAAAAAAATTTATAAAAAGTGATCAAAAGGTCGCACAGTCCCAAAAATTATAGCAATGAAAACGCCATCAAAATTTGGAAAAAATGACACCACCCACAGCTCCGTCCACCAAAGTATGAAAAAGTTATTGGCGCCAGAAGATGGCAAAATAAAAAAAAAAATAATTTTTACATTTTTTTAAATGTATGAAAACATTATAAAACCTATACAAATTTGGTATCCACGTGATCGTACCAACCCAAAGAATATAGTAGACATGTCATTTTGGACGCAGAGGGAAATCTGTAAAATCCAAGCCCACAAGAAAACGTCACAAATGTGGTTTTTCACCATTTTCACTGCATTTGGAATTTTTTTCCCGCTTCCCAGTACACGGCATGGAATATTAAATACCATCACTACGAAGTGCAATTTTTTACGCAGAAAATAAGCCATCACACAGCTCTTGTGGAGAAATGTGGAGAAATAAAAAAGTTATAGATTTTTGAAGGTGGTGAGTGAAAAATGGAAGTTAAAAAACTAAAAAAGGCCAAGTCATTAAGGGGTTAAGGAGTCATTTTAAGATACATGAAAAACCATGAGGCTTTTGGAGGCACCAAGTCTATCAGTTCACAGGAAATCAATTAACACTTCTAGGGGACAGAGGGAACCAGTTACCAATTCTTTTGATAAGGGGGGATAAGAGAACAAAGGGAATCACAGAGAGGGGGTGGGTGGGATCTGTTGCCCTTAATTACGTTATCTTATAGGGCAAAGGTGACTCTCCTATCATAAGAAGGGAACTCATAATTCATAATTTATGACAGACATCATCATTTGTGCTTATCTATACAGAGAGGTTAGCAATAATTGTAACAGATTACCAAGCACTGAGCTATCAGTTGCAGCGGGCCACCTACCCGGTCCTTTGTTTTAAACAATTTTTTAGAGTGCCACATACAGGTACTCTATGTATTTAATTTTTCTGGAGGACCACCTACCTGCTCCTCTGGTTTGAAAACTTTTTTGGACTGCCACATACAGGCACTCAATCTATTTAATTTTTCTGGAGGGCCACCTACCTGCTCCTCTGGTTTGAAAACTTTTTTGGACTGCCACATACAGGCACTCAATCTATTTAATTTTTCTGGAGGGCCACCTACCTGCTACATCTATCATGCACAATGCTGCAGGGGTGACATCTATCATGCACAATGCTGCAGGGGTGACATCTATCATGCACAAAGCTGCAGCGGTGACATCTATCATGCATAAAGCTATAGAGGTCACTGGCAAGTTGGTGACAGGGGATTGAATCTCACTCACCAAGTTCTCTGCGCTGCTTTGCTGTCTTCGCCTCACTCCAATCTTCGGGAAGTAAAAGAGCCGTCACCTCCTCCCACTTTTTGGCCTTTCTTGCGCGGTCGCAAAATGATTCGTCTCTTTTGTCCCATAAAATGGGATTCTCCTGAACTAGTGCAATAAGTCGCTCCATGGAGAGAAAAGCCATGTTCACCAGACACTGCAGCCACTACTACACAGAACAAATGCTGACAGGAAGGTCAACCCCCTTGATCCTGGTCACCCTGGAAACGGCCCGTATATACGGCAGCATACGGTGCACAACCGTATGCAACCCGTATTTAGCCCGTATTTTTACGCTCCCATTGACTTCTATGGAGCATACGGGCCAGATATACGGGTTAAAATAGGACATGCTCTATATTTTTTTACGGCCAAAATACGGTACGGTACGGTACGGTACGGGCTGAAAAACGGCAATATAAATGATTGGCCGTATTTATCATAGAAAACAATGTGGCCGTATGTAATCCGTAAAAAAACGGTACGGATACGGACAATTTCATACGGTCGTGTGAATGTAGCCTAACAGTTAGACAGCCGCAGAATACTTTGCCTGATAATGTGGGAGTAACATGAACAAACTTTATTTACATTTCTGCCTTTATTTTTTGCCGCTTAGGAGACAAAATCATATGAAGTGACTGTACAAAAATAAATCCCACATGAGTGGAATCTCAGTCATCGTAGGCTTCCCGGTCAGGGGGATTTCCTGGGAGAGAAAATCGTCTTTTAATCACTGCGTGATGTTGATTAGGCGAGGAATCATGTGAATAATGTTACCTGCGAGTAATTATAATCAGACACTGAAAGAACTTCAAACGCTTCGCTAATAAGAGCCCCCAAAGGGCCCTTCTTAAAGCTCCAAGTGTACAGAAAGCCGACCTGATGATTGTTTGTTTTCTCTCCACACTGATTTTTTTATTACATAAATTTATTTTAAAACAGATGAAGAACATAATGAGGAAATTTAGGTTAATCTTTATCAGAAAATAAGTTATCAGGAGAGTGCAAGGAAAAGTATCAATGTTCTTGAACAGGGGTGTCAGAGTCATTTTCCCAGCCTCGTGGCTGCCTGAAATGGGCAGAATGTCATTTTATTAAAGCAAACTAGTATCTAATAGAGCTTTTTAGTCGCTACATTTATACAGCATAACCATTACAATCAGCCAATTCAGGGCAACCACAAAGCTGAACATACTCTTAAATGATAAAAGGGGCGCACACCTGTGCCACCCGTCAGCACGGCGCCGATTTGGTTCTGGCCATTCCAGCATTTTATAAATAGTCAGCCTGCATGCCCCGCAGGATCTTTGCACCTAGAGAAAGCTTGTTCATGATGCTATACGCTGATATTGTGAATTCCCCTTGTCACCCCGCTTCCGTTTCTTACTTTGCTACTCTGCTGCCTGCCTTGACCTTTTGCCTTGCTCCTGACTCCAAACGTGGGAGTCAAAGCTGGAGTGTGGAGAGGTAAGTGAGACTGCGGCAAACATGACGGGGAACAGGAAGTAACACGGGTAAGTCTGTGACCTGAGAGGGGGGGTCGCAGGAGCATCCGTGACGAGTACCCTGCCCCTGTGCTGCTTTCCTGATTAGAGCAGCATAGGGGCAGGGTGATGGGCAGGATAGCCGTGGCCCTTCATTTTGACCCAATATATACAAGTTCACATAGCAATTGATTGTTTGACATTTTTATTTTCCAATTGTTGCACAGAGTTGTGCATTAAAACAATACACTACTTCTCCCCTAATGGTCCAGCCCTAGGGATCAAAACCAATCATTGGAATAATGGTCACATGCCACTTGCTTAAATTGTGTGATGGTCACTCAATTTATTCCCAGCAGGAAATCATCCAAATAATCATTAGTCCCAAAGACATTAAATAGAGTGGTAGTGCACATACACAGGAACAAGGACCCTTATTCTTGTGATCGATAAGGATCCGATAAGTAAAAGCCCCAACAGTCAGACAATTATCATTTATCTTATGGATCCTGTAAGCGTTACATTGTTATTGCAGGAAAGAAACATCTCATATAGGGTAACAACACTGTGTCATTAGTGTTTCAAAAGAAGAAACAATTAAATGTTTTGTACACATTGGGGCACATTTACTTACCCGTCCCGCTGCGATCCCCGAGGTGCGTTTTCCAAAAAGGATTCTGAGCTGCAGCGATTCACTAAGATCGTGCGTCCAATTTCCTGCATGTGTCACTTCCCCGCTCAGGTCCACAGGAGTTCACCATCTTCTTCCAGGTGCATGTAAGTGCATGGCTTGCGACACAATATTGAATGTTAAATCCTGTGTATTGTCTGAGTCCGTCAGATTGTCCTTCAGCTCCCCCCATTTCTGTCGCATGAAAGTAGGCGCGTTTGTGGCAAAATACGATCGCATGCGCCATAATCAGCTTTTAAATGTGGCACAAAACAGTTAATTGTTCGAATATCCAACGTTTGTGCAGTCCGTGGAACCTTAGTAAATGAGCCCCAGTATGTTCACCACCAACATGTAAACCAACGTTTCAGGTGATTCTGCACCCTTACTCAGGTCGCATTAACACAAACAGTGAACAGTAGTACAATACAATGGCAGGTTATAACCTGATCTCCATTATAGACTAATAAGCTCAGCAATGACCAACCCTAGCTTTGTGCAACACATGTGGTCACAAAGAGTTCCCCTCTGCAGATAGTGACAGCTAGGAGAAGACAGACAGTCCCCTGTGCCTCTAATGTGGTTTTTTGTCCTTTAGTTTAATTGTATCCAATTTCCTTTTGAAATTTGGGTACGGTAGGAGGATTTATTTTAAATAAGGGACAATGTTTTAATTCACTTAAGCAAGAGAAGTAATAATCAATAGATTATATTTACTCCAAGTTTCATTGTTAAATATGCATTTATCTCACAAAAAAAACAAATCCTTGTACTGCATTTTCTTGATGAACAATAAAAGAAAGTTATGAATCTTCAAATCCATTAAATAGGCTTTTAGACCTTAGACCCACAATAGATTTTAATTTGTATGTAACATATATAAAACAAGACACCAAACTGTTGGCTATTACACTAAGAAACCTGGTCTTAGAAATTATGTTTAGACTGTTTGGAAACTTAAAGCTTTAATAACTATATAAAGTCAGTGCAACTAACCATTCACCATTATGTTGCTTCTTTTATTATTTTTTAACTATTTGTATTGCTTTCCCCATGTTCTTCTATACAATGGATAGCTTTCCCTGTATATACCGCTGAAAGGACATCTACCGGTACCTATCAGTTTGCTGATGGTAGATGTTCGCCATAGTTATAAAAGTTATGCAAATGTATGCAAATGCTTTCCATGTGGGTCAGGGAAACAAAAAGTATAATTATGTTCTAAAGGGTCAATAACTTGGTAAGACTAGAGCTGAAAAGGACTTGGGGGTATTGGTGGATGGTAAACTTAATTTTAGTGACCAGAGCCAGGCGGCTGCTGCTAAAGCAAATAAAATTATGGGATGTATCAAGAGAGGAATAGATTCTCATGATAAAGACATAGTTTTGTCCTTATACAAATCCCTGGTCAGACCACACATGGAATATTGTGTACAGTTTTGGGCACCAGTGTATAAAAAGGATATAGTGGAGCTGGAACGGGTGCAGAGGAGAGCAACCAGGATTATTAGGGGAATGGGGGAACTAGAATACAATGACAGATTACAAAATTTGGGATTGTTCAGTTTAGAAAAAAGACGACTGAGGGGAGACCTCATTACAATGTACAAATACCTGAACGGACAGTACAAGGATCTCTACAGAGATCTTTTATACCTAGGCCTGTGACCAGGACAAGGGGGCATCCTCTACGCCTAGAGGAGAGGCGATTTTACCATCACCATAGACAAAGGTTCTTTACTGTAAGAGCAGTGAGACTGTGGAACTCTCTGCCACAGGAGGTTGTTATGGCGGACTCTATGTACATGTTCAAGAGAGGCCTGGATGACTTTCTGGAGAGAAAAAATATCACGGGTTATGGGGATAAAACATTTATTTAATTCTTAAAGGTTGGACTTGATGGACTTGCGTCTTTTTCCAGCCTTATATACTATGATATTATGATACTATGAAATTAGCCTGGGGCACTCAGGCTATGTCACCCTAGTGCCTCAGGGACCCCCACCCCTTAGCTATAGCAGTGTTCTGAATACACCATTGTTGATGTGATTGGCTTTGGCGCTATTTCATCTGTCTTCTTACGTACTGGGTGATTAGAGGAAATATTTATCCCTGTCACTGTCTCCTGGTTAATATATGACAGGTCTCTAACTACCTTTCACAATTTTCCCTGTATCTGTTGTGCAATACACAGAGACAGAAAACAGATGCTACAGTCCAGTGATTCGTTTAATAGATGTGGGACTTGAAATGGCTTATTGCAATACTGGCCCTGGCTCTTAGGTACGTCACATGGTTTAATGGTCTTAAAACATCTTCTAGGTGTCTCCGGGGTTTGTACTCCTCACTTAATATGACACTAACTCTACAACTTCCCAAACTTCATTTGTCTAGACTGTGAACATTAACCTCAGTGATCAGTATTATTTACACACCCTGCATTGTAATAATTCATGAAATACAACCCTGTTAATTATGACAAGTAAATCTACTTCGTATTTCAGGCATTAACATGAAAAATAAAGCAGGCAGACTTTAATGGCTGCGCTGAATCTAACAATATACTTTGCTGATAATAGATCACTAGCACTATAGTCTAATTACTAATAAACACGCTCATTCCCCAGTAACTGCTGGGAATAAAACTATGCAGAATTTACTATACAACAGCAATCTGGATTGTCACCTCATTTTCTATGAATATATATATAATCTTTTAGCCTTTCTATGATTAAAATGAGGGAAAACAACAAAAGACTAATATGTATAATTATGGTCTTCAAAGGGAACAGCTTGAAATTAAAATGATTTATCCACAATATGCAATATGCTACACCCATATTACCGATCAGTATACACAAGTGTTGGTGAACCCTAGGTCAGGCCCTGGAGAGATTGCCTAGAAGGGTAACTATAGGTGGTGCTGGACCTATGTGGGTTCTTTATCCACTCTTTCATATAAGGGTCTACTAGAGAGCACAACTTCTGTGGTGACGTCACTTTTGTCCTTAGCCTTGAGCTGTGACATTTTTTATTATCCTTGCTTAGTGATATCATCTCTATACTGAGAGGTGACTATATACAAGAACTATTCAATCGCAGGTCAAAATGTTTAATATACCATTATATCATTGTGTTTATAATGCTGGTATGTGATATATGCCATCCTGTATTGTGGCACATTGTAGCCATGAGTGTTGTCTCTTTGGAATCATTCCCATATTTTATACACTGTTGCCATTGGTAGGAAATGAGATAATTCTTTACTTTGGTGACATTGGGGATCATTTATCATACACTGGTTGTACTGTAACATCACTGTGTATATCATCTCTGTAGTGGGACATCACTGTGTATTATCCCTGTACTGTGACATCACTGTGTATAATTCCTGTACTGTAACAGCACTGTGTATAATCCCTGTACTGTGACATCACCGTGTATCATCCCTGTACTGTAACAGCACTGTGTATTGTCCCTGCACTGTGACATCACTGTGTATAATTCCTGTACTGTAACAGCACTGTGTGTTATCCCTGTACTATGACATCACTATGTATCATCCCTGTACTGTAACAGCACTGTGTATTGTCCCTGTATTGTGACATCACCGTGTATCATCCCTGTACTGTAACAGCACTGTGTAGTATACCTGTACTGTGACATCGCTGTGTGTAATATCTCTGTAATGTGACATCTCTGTGTGTATTATCCACGTACTGTAACAGCCCTGTGTATTATCCCTGTACTGTGACATCACTGTATGTTAACCCTGTACTATTACACTGTATGTATTATCCCTGTAATGTGACACTTTGTGTGTTAACCCCGTACTGTTACATTGCTGTGTATTATACCTGTACTGAGACATCACTGTGTGTATTATACCTGTACTGTGACATCACTGTGTGTAATCCCTGTACTGTGACATCACTGTGTATAATCCCTGTACTGTGACATCACTGTGTGTATTATACCTGTACTGTGACATCACTGTGTATAATCCCTGTACTGTGACATCACTGTGTATAACCCCTGTACTGTGACATCACTGTGTATAACCCCTGTACTGTGACATCACTGTGTGTAGTATCCCTGTACTGTGACATCAATGTGTATATTATCCCTGTACTGTGACATCACTGTGTGTATTATCCCTGTACTGTGACATTACTGTGTATAACCCATGTACTGTGACAGCACTGAGTGTTTTAGCTCTGTACTGGCACCATTATGTTGATTATCCTTCCATAGTGACATTGCCGTGTTTGCTATCCATGATCTCTGGTTATCATTATGCTTTGTGACATGATACCTTAAGATTGTTTTGTGATTGGTGCCGATGATCAGTATACTGTCATCTGAATTTTGTGGATTATCCTTTTATTGTGTTACCATAACTGTGACATCACTACAATAAATATTTCTATGACTTTGTCCTGTTAGACCCTGTAATTCTCTACTATTGTTTTCCACCACTTTAACCATAGTCCCTGTAGTGTGATACACCGATTATTGCTATGATATCACTATGTTTATTAACCATTTCCTGTCAATTCATACTTTTTTTAACCTCGTACTCAGACAACGTTTTTTTGTGTGTTTGTGACATCACACTATGACCATTGCTATACTGTAACATCACTAAGCATATTATACAGCATATATTGCGTACAGTTTTGGGCACCAGTGTATAAAAAGGATATAGTAGAGCTGGAACGGGTGTAGAGGAGAGCAACCAGGATTATTAGGGGAATGGGTGAACTAGAATACAATGACAAATTACAATATTTGGGATTGTTCAGTTTAGAAAAAAGACGACTGAGGGGAGACCTCATTACAATGTACAAATACCTGAACGGACAGTACAAGGATCTCTACAGAGATCTTTTTATACCTAGGCCTGTGACCAGGACAAGGGGCATCCTCTACGCCTAGAGGAGAGACATTTCTACCATCAACATAGACAAAGGTTCTTTACTGTACGAGCAGTGAGACTATGGAACTCTCTGCCGCAGGAGGTTGTTATGGCGGACTCTATGTACATGTTCAAGAGAGGCCTGGATGACTTTCTGGTGAGCAAGTAAGACATTCCTGTGATATCTCAGAGTTCATTACCACTGCACAGTGCTGTCGCTGTGCTTTCCAGTGCTATGACATTGTTTTGGTTATGTGTGCAGGGGTGTGGGTGTATAATAGTGACAGTGGATTCTGTCACACATGGTTATTTTCCTGAATTGGCCTCTTGCTTCCTTGCCCTCATAAGATGATACTAGATAAGTTGCTTTTAAAGCTTTTCACTGTAATCTTGAGGTCTTCGAGAACAATAACATTACATGGGAACACATTCTAATTACTAAATCGAATCTCAATCTCTTGTGCTGATAAGAATCTTAAACAGCGATTCTCTTGTATAATTTTATTAGGGCTGTAATGGCTCCATTTAACCATTAAAATAGTTATTTGCGAGAAAATTCCAGTAGTTGTCCTCCAGATGTATCCTCAAAATCCAATTTCATTTGTATCTGTCTGATATTAACCAGTCTGTATTCTGCTGACGGGTCTGTATGATCATTTTTACATCCCAGTAGCCTAGCACAATGTTATAAAAATGTTCTATGGGGTTGTATTAAGATTATTTGGGGTCAACTTGTAACCTTGTGTGGCTTATACAACATAATATAACAATGATATACTTTATATTAGACTAGTAAATTAGACTCAAATTAGTTTCCATATCACATGATGTGGCCATTCAATGGCATAGACATAACTCACTGTGTAGACATATAGTGGGATAGTTAAGATTGGTAGCAATACTGTACCTACTAGATTAGATAAAAAATAACCAGATCCAGTTAAACTGTAAGTACACTTACTGGACATTGCTTTTATGATCATGTCCTGTAGCACTTGCAATAAATCACATACTGACAGTTAGCGGCACACTTGCCCTGTAAATCTTACTGAGCCAGCGCGCAATCCCTAGGAGATGGGGACGCACATCCCAGACCAAAGGGGGAGTTGCTGGAGTGCGGACGGGTAAGTCAGCCTACCACAGCCGTATTGGCGGACACAGGGGTACATGGGTGAGCCTGCAACACAGGACATAACCCACTCCCCCTCAGCCTCCCTTTCTTCTTGGCCTGAAGAAATCTTTGAAGAACCCCACATTCCAAGATGTTGTCTTGTGGTTCTACTCTGGCCCAAGCCCCTTTGAATTGATAATATAGAACCCTCTAACCAACTTCATGTCCAGTATCTCCTTCACTTCAAAGACATTGGTGGATTCAGCCTCAGGAGCTGGTTTTAAAAGAGAGACGTGGAAGGACGTTGGGATGCACATGGTGGGAGGAAGTCTAAGCTTGTGCTTCAGTACCTCGAATGGACCCAGGAAATGAGCACCAAATTTGTAGCTGGAAACCTTTAGCCGGACATATCTGGAGGACAGCCACTCTTTATCACCCATAGAGAAGACTGTTGGAGACTTGCGTTTCTTGTCAGCTTGGGTTTTGGCGAGTTTGCTCCCAGATGGACATAAGGTTGTCTGGATCACTGGTAGTGGATTCTCTGGACCACCACGGACGATGACGTAAGCTGACACCTGACGTAAGGTGGACCAGTCATCCTGCGGGCAGAGACAAAATGGCTTAGATAGCAACCCAGGGTCTGATTAACCCTCTCAACTTGTCCGTTGGACTGTGGATGGTATGCAGATGAGAAGTCCACCTTCATTTGTAGTTGACTGCACTGGGATTGCCAGAAACGGGAAACAAATCAGACCCCAAGACAATGTGCAAGGGAAGTCCATGAAGACGGAAGATGTACAGGAAGAACAGGCTGCCAAGTCATGGAACCAATGGCAGACCTGGCAGAAGAACAAAGTGAAACATCTTGGAGAATCGGTCGGTTACCACCCAGATGATGGAGGAAGATGGCAGATCGGTCATAAAGTCCATTACCACGTGAGTCCACAGACAGCTGGGTATTGGTAACGGCAGAAGAAGACCAACAGGTTTAAGACGAGATGGTTTGTTTCGGGCACAGGAAGTGCAGGAACCCACAAAATCCTGTACATCCAGATCTGGCCACCAGTAGAACCAGGAAATGAGGGCGATAGAGCGTTGCACCCCAGGGGGCCCAGCCACACAAGAGCAATGTCCCCAAGTCAGTATCCTTTTCCGAAGGGCAGGTCGGACATACATCTTGCCAGGAGGAAGTTGCCGAAGGTCCACTGGAGCAGCAAGAACCAGCCGTTCAGGAGGACCAATGTGTCTCGGAGCAGGATCTTTCCCAACAACATCCGAGGCACGAGAGAGATTATCGACCTTATCATTCTTCTCTGCAGGACCGAAATGTATCAGAAAGTTAAAACTGGAGAAGAACGAGCCTGTCTCAGATTGAGACACTGGGCAGTCTGGAGGTACAGGAGGTTTTTGTGATCAGTATAGATACTGACTGGATGACAGGCATCCTCCAGAAGATAACGCCATTCTTCCAAAGCAAGTTTAATAGCCAAAAGCTCCCATTCTGGGTGAGCACAGCTCCAGCACCAACGGATGAAGCATCAACCTCAAGCAGGAACGGTTTCTCAATTACAGGCCAGGTGAGAACGAGAGCAGATGAAAAGAAAGACTTCAGCCACAATGGGAGATACCAGGGAGGAGAAATGTGGGATAAACTGCAATAGTAATTGGCGAAGCCCAGGAATCTCTGGATGGCTCGAAGTCCCACCGAAAGCAGCCACCGAAGTACAGCAGACAACAGGATCCATCTGTAGTCCCTTGTCTGAGATAAATCTTAGGAATTGTAGACTCTTCTGATGGAATTGGCATTTCTCGAGCTTGGCACATAGGCGACTGGGCTTTAGGCCCCTGAAAAGTTACCATACATGGGCCCGATGGGACTCAATGTCCGCAGAGAACACTAGGATATCGTCTCGATAGATCACGACACAGATATAAATTAAGTCCAAAGGGCATAACAGGGTATTCAAAGTGCTCATTTCCAGTATTGAAGGTGGCTTTCCATTCATCACCTTCACATATGCAGATGAGATTATATGCTCCTCATAGTTACAATTTGGTAAAAACCTTGGCACCCTGTTGACAATCAAACAGTTCCGTGATCAGGGGTAGTGGGTAGCCTTTTTTTTACTGTGACCTTATTGAGACAGCGGTAATTGATGCACAGATGGAGAGAACCATCCTCCTTGGCCACGAAGAAGAACCCCACACCGGCAGGGGACAAAGACTCTCCTTTACATTAGCCAACATGGCCGTGGTTTTGGGAGCAGATAGGGGATACACTTGACCCCGTGGAGGAGATGCACCCGGCATCAAGTCTATTGGACAGTCATAGGGTAGGTGTGGCGACAGAGTCTCTGCTTGACTTGGTGGACACTGAAGAGACCAGGATGGACACAGGATGAGGAACCACAATACAACAAGACTGAAACTCTGGTCCCCAACGAAGGATCTCCCCAGTCCTCCAGTTAAGCACAGTGCGTGGAGCTGCAACCACTGAAGACCCAACAGAATAGAAGACGTGGAGAACATATCAGAAAGGATTTGGCCACTCACAGAGGAGATGGCCAGGGGTTTCTCGAGATGGACCACAGGGAAATGATGCTTGGAGACCAGGGTAGCATCCACAAAGTTTCCTGCAGAGTCGTTCAGATGCGGAGAAGCTTTACTCTCACCTATGGATGTTTCTCCCAAGAACCCTAGGTGCTTGTATTTCCCAGACACTGAGGACAGATGGAACAAGTCTCAAGTGTGTCGGGCTGGCACAATAAAGGCAAAGGTTCTCCAGTCTTTGTCTGGTATGCTCTTGGGAGGTCAGACTAGCGTTTTTCCACCTGTATTGGCTCCTCTGCAGCAGACACAGAAGATAGCTGAGGTGTTCTTTGGAAGATTGTAGCCAAGCAGGGCAGACATCGGGACCTGACTTGCGGTTGTTCTAGACGTTGCTCCGAAAACTGGATGTCAACCTATGTGGGCAGCATGATGAGATCACTCAGCTTAGACGGCAGGTCCTGTGCAGGCAGGGCATCTTTGATCTGACCAAACAATCCTTTTTTAAAAGTAGCAAGCAAGGCTGCCTCATTCCATTCCAGCTCGGAGGCTAAAGTATGGAACTGGATTGCGTAGTCCCCTCAGGTTCAGCAGTGCGGTCTCCGCAGAAGATGCCCGAGCAGGTACCTCAAAGACAGCGAGGAATGCGGTGAGAGTAGCTGTGACCGGATTGTTGCTGTCCCAGAGGGGGTAACCCATGCCAGGGCTTTACCGGAAAGAAGACTGATCATGAACGCCACCTTAGCTTGTTCTGTGGCAAGCTGTGAAGGTATCAGTTTGATATGGAGGGGGCACTGGGGTGTGAAGCCCCTGCATAACTTGGCCTCACCGTCATGTTTGGAGGGCATGGAAAGAAGCGGCCTGGGCTCAGCAGTAGACAATGCAGCCATATAAACGGTAGTTAACGTAGGTACTGGAAACTGGTGCTGGGTAGTCAACAATAGCTGCAGTGAGTTGTGCAAGTTGCTGTCCTTGAGCGGCAATCTGTTGAGACTACTGGACCACGATGGTGGTAAGGTCAGCCACTTCAGGTAGTGGAACCTTGTCGGGATTCATGACGGATCTTACTGTCTGGATCAGTGGTAGTGGATCCTCTGGACCAACGTGGACGATGATGTAAGCCGACACTTGGGACCAGAGACAAAGTGGTACCCGGTTTTCACAACAGCCTGCCTCAAAGCGGGTTGGACTTGCTGCAGGGTGGTACCACCAGGTCGTTCCACAGGCACAACTTTGCCCTCGGTGGCGGCCAAGGGACAGGCCGTAGGTCGAGACAGGCAGCACGGAATCAGAATCAGGGACAGAAACGAGGTTACAATGGGAAATCACTATAAACATAGGACATAGGAACAAGCTTTCTCAATGGCAACGAGGCACAAAGATCCGGCAGGGAAGACGGTATGGGGCTAAGAAATTTCTCAGAAATTGGCAGCCAGCCAGCGGCAATTATCGGCGCCCTGACCCTTTAAAGCTCTTGAAGCTGGCGTGTGCATGCCCTAGGAGGCGGGGACATGCACGCCAGACCACCAGAGCCAATGTGGGAATGCAGAAAGGTAAGAACTGTGGCGGGGTCCGGGGGCTCGTATAGGAGCATGGGTGCACCTCTGATCCGGCTTGTGGGTGATCCGGCTTGTGGGTCGCCGGAGCACTCGTGACAAAGGTCTTGTACCAATTCTTCCAGGGCAGGATTATCTGAAAGCATGGAAAGAGAAAGTGGTGGATAACTCCGCCCAAGGTAACAGGGGGGACCAGTCATCCTTTCGAGTGGAAACAAAATGCCATAGATGGCAGCCCAGAATCTGAATCCACTTGCCCATTTGACTGCAGATCTTAGGCAGAGGGGAAGTCCAGCTTTACTTGAAGTTGGTTGCATAAGGAACGCCAGAATTTAGAAACAAACTGGACCCCTCGGTCTGACACAATATGCAGAGGAAGTCCATGAAGTCGGAACGTGGAGAAAGATCAAGCTGACAATACGAGTAGCTGATGGGAGACCAGCAGATGAACGAAGTGGGACTTTTTAGAAAAACGGTCTGTGACCACCCAGATGATGGTATTACTTGAAGATGGTGGAATAAAAAAGTCCATGGGCATGTGAGCTGGGTATAGGCAGTGGCAGGAGCAGACCTGCTGGCTTGACATGTGCTGACTTATTTTGGGCACAGGAAGTGCAGGAACTCACAAAGTCTCGTACATCCTTGATCAGACTTGGCCACCAGTAGAAACAAGAGATGAAAGCAACAGATCTCTGCACCCCAGAGTGCCCAGCCACATGAGAGCAATTTCCCCAAGTTAGTATCCTCTCAGGAAGTTAAAGCAAGAGAAGAAGAGGGACCAACGAGACTTTTGTGGATTCAGATGCTGAGCAGTATGGAGATATAGGAGATTCTGGAGATCAGTATAGATACAAACCGGATGATAATTTCCTTCCAGAAGACGATGCGATTCTTCCAAGGCAAGCTTTATGGCCAGAAGCTCTCAATCACCTATGAAGTAGTCCCTCTCTGCAGCTGAGGTTTTCGAGAAGAAACAACAAGTGAGGGTTGGGCCTTTAGGCCCTTTCTGGGTTAGAACGGCACCAGCGCCTGCCGAGTAGGCGTGAACTTCTAGTAGAAACTGTTTATCTGTATCAGGCCAAATGAGTACAGGAGCAGAGGCCAAGGCAGACTTCAGCTTGGAGAAAGTTTTTTCAGCCGCCGGAGGCCTGAAGCCTGAGCTTAGGATTGGTGTTTTCTTGGTCAGCACCACAAGGAGAAGACACACGATAGAAAAAATGTGATATGAACTGCCGAGAGTAATTAGTAAAGCTCCTGAAGGACCGTAGACAATTTTGTGGGACCTATCTGTAGTCCTTTGTCAGAGATGATATACCCAAGGAAAGGAAGACTCTATGGATGGAATAGGCACTTCTCAAGCTTGGCATAATGGCAATTGGCCCTTAAGCGCCAAAGTACTAGATGTACTTGAGCCTGATGGGACTCAAGGTCTGCATTGAACACCAGAATATCCTCCAGGTAGTCCAAACAGCATGACAAGATACTCGAAGTGTCCATCACAAGTATTGAAGAAGGTCTTCTATTCATCCCGAAGTGTCCATCACGAGTATTGAAAGAAGTTCTTCCATTCATTACCTTCGCAAAGGTGGATGAGAATATACCCCCCATGTAGGTCTAATTTGGTGAAGACCTTGGCTCCAATTAAGCGGTCGAAGAGTTACGGGATCAGAGGTAGTGGGTAAAGGTTCTTCACCGTAATTTTGTTAAGATGGTCAACCGTCCTATTTGGTCACAAAGAAAAACCCAACACAGGCAGGGGAAGAGGACTTGTGTATGAACCTCTTTTGCAGATTCTCCTTCATATAGGCTGACAGCTGTGGTTTAAGGCACAGAAAGTGGGTACACCCGACCCTGTGGAGGAGATCTACTCAACAACAGGTCTATAGGGGTCTTAGAAGGCATTGGCAAAGTCCATATATGAAGCAGGGGCACCCACCAGAGGCTTGGAGGACACTGGAGAAAATATAATGGACACAGGATAAAGTGCCACCAGACAGTCTGGCAGTAGAGCACAGGAGCATGACGTTGCAACCACAAAAGGCCCAGTAGAACAGAGGAGGTAGATCGAGGAAGCACATAAAATGAGAGTCTTTCCTTGTGTAACGCCCCAACTTGCAGGCAAAGGGGCTCTATGCCCGGACCGTATTACAGAAGATCTGCACACTGACAGATGAGATGACTCGCGGGTTCTCAGGTCGGACTGCAGGAAGATAATGCTGGAAGATCAGTGCAGTATCCATGAAGTTCCCTGCAGAACCGGAATCCAGGAAGGAAGAAACTATAAACTGGTTACTTGTTCCAGAGATGAGTAGGATAGGTATGTTCAAGCATGGAGAAGCTTTGCTCTCACCTAGGGACACTTCTCCCAGGAGCTCTAGGTCTGTGCGTTTCCTGGACGCTGTGGGCGGAGTGGAAAAGTCCTGAGAAAGTGCTCTGGGCTGGCAAATAGAGACACAAATTCTCCTGTTGTCATATAGAGTGCTCTTGGGTTGTCAGACAAGTTTAATCCACCTGCTGTAGTGGTCTTTGGAAGACTGGAGCCCCGTGGGCCAGTTGACCAATCTTGATCTGTTTGTTCAAGACGCTGCTCCTCCAGACAGTCAGAGAACCAGATGTCAATCTGAGTGGCCAGGTGATGAGGTCACTCGGAGAAGACGCAGGTCCTGTGCAGACAGGGCATTTTTGATTCGACTATCCAGTCCTTTCTTAAAGGTCGCTTCATTCCAAGAAAGCTTGGAGCCAAGAGTGCAGAATTGAACTGTGTAGCCTCCAACTCACAAGTTCCCTTGTCGTAAGTTCAGCAGGTCGGTTTCAGCAGAATATGCCGGGCTGATTCCTCAGTCTGAGAGTAGACTGACCACGAATGGCACCTTAGACCTTTCAGTGGCAATCTGTGTAGGTATCAGCTCAAAGTACAGTGAGTACTGGTTGAAGAATCCCCTGCACAACTTGGTGTCTCCGTCATACTTGGAGGGCATGGACAAACGCAGTCTGGGTTTTGCAAAAGACACTGTCGCCACTGTAGCAGAAGGTACACAGGGGTACACGGGCAGCATACCTGCCTCTGACTAATGTGAGGAATAGGAAGAAGCTAAAGCAAAAGTCAAGGTCAGCAATATGAGAGTGTATAACCAAGACAAAATCGTATTCAATGAAGAGCTACAAACTGGTTAGTAGACTAAGCAGAAGAAGAAGGTACTCCAGGTCAGACAGAACCCAAATTCTGGCAAGGAATCACAGCTCCATGGAAGCTTTATAGCTTATTCATACAATGATTAAGATGTAGCATAGAAATATTATTCAAGGTTTTAATCCACGCCTAACCCTCCACCAAGCACAGTCAACAGATGTGACAGCAGTAAAAGTTGCACATTAAGCACACAATCATAGATTGACTGGGGAGGGGATGGTGGAGTCACTGCTGCAGTATTATTTCAAATTTGTTAAGAGGGACTAAGAGGTATAGACCGATGGGGTTTGTCAATATTTAGCATGGGTATAACATATTTTTTATTTTTAAAGTATTTTTCTTAAGAATACTTCACATTCAGACTATCCCTTAAAAAAGAATCTGTTTTGGATTGCAATTACAATCTGCTTACACTATATATGGTATTCTATATTTGAAGTGCAAATTTTGACCTACTTTATTAAGCGATTGTAGACCCACTGACATTTGGAGTTTTCTTATTTTATGTATTCCCTTTAGTAGATATTTGCATCAACTTAAAACATCTGTCTCCTTCATGGGTGATGGTGTATAAACAAGGATGTCAGAACTGCACTGGCAAGCAGTCATCAACTCATCCAGCACCTGCTCGCTTCTACTTGTAGACACCTTTCCCTTTCTTCTTGTTATGATTTTGTGTGATTTTATGGACTCATTTTACCTGAGATCTGTCGGATAAGGTTTGTTCATGTAACAGAGCTACGTTCCCCACAATGAGTAAACAATTGGCTCTATATGTTATCATTTTGTGTCTAAAGCACTATGAAAATCTACATAGCTTCAGGAAAAGACAAGTCACAATCTTGTAGTCCAGTCCAATTATAAAGCAATAGTGCCTTCCATGTGCTCATCCAAATGTTAACATATTTAAAGAGAACCTGTCATCAGGTTTGGACCTGATCAACCTGAGGGTGGGTTCCGACAACTTAAAGGAAGTTGAAGTGGCAGGTTTCAGATGGAAATACCTAGCACCAGCTCAGGGTGAGCTGGCGCCGGAGCTTATTTTTGTTAGTGTTTTAAACCGCTGTATTGCGCTGTATTGCACTTTTAATACGCGCATGGTAAGCGCCGAGCGCTTACCTCCCTACGCCGACTATAAAGTTTAAAAAGTGTTTTAAACCGCAATACAGCGGTTTAAAACACTAACAAAAATAAGCTCCGGCACCAGCTCACCCTGAGCTGGTGCTCGATATTTCCATCTAAAACCTGCCACTACAAGTGGTAGGTTTCCTTTAAAACAACCAGAAAGGGTGATGTGCTTTCAACAATTGTAATTTATGGCGGTCGCCATTTGGCTACAGGCGGTCCCCTACTTAAGAACTCTCGACTTACATATGACCCCTAGTTACAAACGGACCTCTGGATATTGGTAATTTATTGTACTTTAGTCCTAGGCTACAATGATCAGCTGTAACGGTTATCACAGGTGTCTGTAATGAAGCTTTAGTGTTAATCCTGATTCTTATGAAAACCCAACATTTTTAAAATCCGATTGTCACAGAGACCAAAAAATTTCTGTCTGGGATTACAATGATAAAGTATACAGTTCCGACTTACATACAAATTCAACTTAAGAACAAACCTACAGACCCTATCTTGTATGTAACCTGGGGACTGGATGTATTTATGAATCAGATGGATGCTGGACTTGGCAGAGGGAGGGTTTGTACCACTGCTTGTGTGAAGAAATTCTAATTTCCAGGGCAACAAAATCGCCTTCTTGATAAAATAGTTAATACATTATATCCCAAGGAATACAATGTGGTTAATATTTAATGCTCATCAAACCCCTAAAAGGATGCCTAAAGCTATTGACCTGTGTGACCCGTAAATGTATTTTGGTGAAAAGACAAGGAAGGTAGACAGAGACCGTGAACTCTAACATATATCTCCCTTCCCTACCTGATTTCCTAGCAAACCCTAGTGGTAAGGGAAAACTGGTTGACAATCCTTTTCTATGCCAGAGTACCAAACTCGAAGAGACAAAGAGAAGATAGTACTAATAGATAAGAATAGTTATTAGAGTCAGTTCATAATAGTGGGAAAATGCAGTACAAAATCACAAGACAGTAGAAAAGTCAAGCATAAGCCAAAAGTCAGGTAACCAGGAAAAAGAGTTCAGAATCATGAGAATCGTATGTAGCTCAGAGACTTCTAAAGCCAGTACCCAAGAAAGGGATGGTGTGACTTATTTCAGAGCACTGGCCTCAATAGTGATTGGGCCAGAACTTTGAGACACAGAGAATACAGAAAGGGAGGGTATAATGTGTGTAGAGTGTGAAGCTGTGAATCACAGTGGGATAACTATCAATGGACCAACTGCAGGAGAGAGATGGGTGCGGTGCTAATCAATCAAAATGGCTTAGCAAGAACCGCGGCGTGTAAGGGTGTTTGCGCTGTGGATCGGATCCCCCGTGCCGCTTACCGGGGGATCCGATCCACTTCTGGGCAGCTCCGAGGACTGGCATGTGCCCCGGAGCTGCCCGGTCTCCATGGCAGTCAGACCCCTTCCGGGTCTGGCTGTAAACTGTCTGAGCATGCGCAAGCTTGCTCAGACAGTTTACACTGCTCTACAATAAAATAGTATTGTAGAGCAGTGTATTGAACTTAAACCAGTGATCAGAGCATCACTGGTTCAAGTTCAAGTATGTACAGGCAGTCCCCGGGTTACATACAAGATAGGGACTGTAGGTTTGTTCTTAAGTTGAATTTGTATGTAAGTCGGAACTGTATATTTTATCATTGTAATCCCAGACAGAACTTTTTTGGTCTCTTTGACAATTGGATTTTAAAAATGTTGGATTGTCATAAGAACCAGGATTAACAGTAAAGCTTCATTACAGACACCTGTGATAACTGTTACATCTGATTATTGTAGCCTAGGGCTAAAGTACAATAAATTACCAACATCCAGAGGTCCGATTGTAACTAGGGGTCGTCTGTAAGTCGAGTGTTCTTAAGTAGGGGACCGCCTGTATAAGTAAAAATATGCAAAAACACTTAACACTACACATTATAATCCCTAGGGGTTAATGAGCCGTTGTTTTCATTGCTACCATTTTGAGGACTGCGTGACCTTTTGATAACTTTTTATTACTCTTTTATGTGATGTAAAAGTGGTGTTTCAGTGTGTATAGGACTGCTGGAATCCGAGCTCAGGCAGTCCTGTGTAAATTGATTCTAAACCGTCAGTTTTTTGGTTAAATTGCCGTACTGGCACTTTGCGATAAGTAATAAGGTTTTGGGTTGCAGTTTGGGCACTCGGTCTCTAAAAGGTTCGCCATCACTGCCCTAGGGGGTCTCCAGTATTAGTAGTTTACTGCTCTAGGGGTCTCCAGTATTAGTAGTTTACTGCTCTGGGGCTCTCCAGTACTATTAGTCAACTAAAGGTCTCTTGTCTATGAAACTTCTATTACCCTCTCCTTCTGTCCCGGTTGTGATCTGCAGCCGACTTAAGGCTGCAGCTCCTGGCCAATGGAAATCATGTTACCAAAGTTACATCCTACGGGATGTTAAAGATCTGCTAAGATCTGATGTTCCTCCGGTTGTGCGCTCCTGCACACAGAGCCATTGCAGGATCAGGTTGTCACAGTCCAATTATGTAGTGTGACAGGGGGCTAATATAATCAGTCCCTTGTCACATCACTCATACTGAGGGGGTGACAGGCATTCAGGGAAGATAAAATGTGCATCATTACAGAGATGTTTAGGGCTTGTTATCTACAGGACAAATTCTCCTTTTTAGTGTTGCCATTTACTATTTCATGAAATGTACTGGAAATCTGGAAAAAAAAAAGATTCCAAGTACAGTGAAATTGACAAAAATACCCCCACATTTGCAGCATTTTCTTGTGGGCTCCTGGCGCAGCTCTGTATTTACGACTTTCATTCTGCACTCCAAACGACACCTTGTCTTTATTCTTTGGATCAATACGATCATAGGGATACCACATTTATATAGGTTTTAGAAGATTAAAAAAAAAATTTTTTACAAAAAATATTTGAGAATAAAGTATATATTCTCATACTATATACTACTGTATTGCATTGTATAGCAATTTTACTGATCTGTATACATGGCAGGCCTACAAGTCTCTCTGATGATGTCACGAGGCGGGTGCCGATCGGCCATCAGCAGCTTTGTTCCCGACTGCGTCACGTAACAGAATAACTACCGCGATTGATGCCAGCACCTACTGCGCCAGTAGCAGCCGTGTGACAGATGTGTTATACAGCTGACATCTGCCGTGTATGGCCTGAGTTCAGCCTGTGAGCTCTCTCCATACACCCCCTGCAGAACCAGTAGGTAATTGTAGTTTCTGAGTACTGTATATACTCGAGTATAAGCCGGCCCGAATATAAGCCGAGACCCCTAATTTTACCACCAAAAACTGGGAAAACCTATTGACTCGAGGGTGGGAAATGGTGTGGTCACAGCCCACCCCCCAGTATATAGCCAGCAAGCCCCCAGTAGTATATAGCCAGTCAGCTCCCATGTAGTATACAGCCAGCCAGCCCCCCTGTAGTAAACAGCCAGCCAGCCCCCCTGTAGTAAACAGCCGAGCCAGTCTGCCCCCGTAGTATACTGCCGGCCCAGCCTGCCCCTTGACATCAGCAGCGACTGTGTCATAGTATCCGCCGGCCAAGAAGATAACATGGCTGTGTCCTTGCTGGCTGTACAGAAGACGGAACAAAGAAGGGGAGCCACGCTGAGCAGTGGGCCACCGGAGGGTGAATATATAAGTTAATTTTTTTATTGACTCAAGTATAAGCCGAGGTGAGGTTTTTCAACACATTTTTTGTGCTGAAAAATTTGGCTTATACACGATTATATACAGCAGGTGTAAAAAGGCTGAGCTCCCTTTATTTAATGCATTTTAAGCACATAAAACGGGCAAAATATTTGCACTATATATGTTTATGAGTTTATTATTTGTATTACTTAATATGTCATACTCCCCCTCAGAAAAAAATGGTAAGAGGAGTACTATTATACTTCTGGAAAAACATAAGCGCAACCTCTGGCTCTGGGGGTCTCCCCGTATTATATCTACTCTGGGGTCTCTCTGTTATCGTCTGCTCTGGGGTCTCCACTGTTATTGTCTGCTCTGAATACAGTATTTGGTACTGGGATGGTAGTTATTGCTGTACTGTGGTATAATTTCCGTAGTGGAATTATTTGCAGTTTTCTGGTTGTTAGTACATTTAGGATGCTGGTTACTTGTGCGTCCCCCTAAAGTAGTGCAGTATAACAATGCGACCCTCGGACCGATTAATGTTGTTCATCCATGGACGAAATCTTCAGATCAGAACATTTCGTCATTTTTATTTGTGGAGTTGCTCCATTTCATCAGAACTCCGACTCTACAGCCCTGCCATCCAGGCCTGAACAGTCTTGGAATTGTATAGTAGCACAGCTGGCCGCCTGATTTATATGGTAAGCGCCCATGTGGTTCATGTGCAGGAAGCATTACTATTGGTTGTGAATATGTATGAGCCATGTATACATCAGTATAATACACTACCGAATATTCTTCCGGTTAGGCTACATGCACACTGCAGTGTGCCCGCCGCACCGTAGCACGGCGGGCAATCTTTGGCCGCGGCGCCTTAATACGGGAAAAGATAGGACATGTCCTATCTTTTCCCGGGCTACGGAGCGGTACGGTGCCGCACCTGTGCTGTATACGTCGGCCGTATATATGTCCCCCATACTGTAGTGTGAATGTAGTCTTAGGAAAAGGGAATTCCTGGAATACAATTACATTATTCTGGTTATAAGACGTAACTTAATGATTGGTGGAGCAGTAGGATCACGGATCCATTGTACCTCAAAATGAATAGAGCATCTGATCACACATGCGTCCTGCTTCTCCATACATCTCTATGGCACTGGCGGAGATAGCCGCACGCAGTACTGACGCCAGTGCCGTACACAGTGATTGGGGTGGCAATGCACATGCTCTTTATTCATGAGGCTTCCTCTAGCCCCAACCCAGGCTGTGTCGCTACAAAATATCGCTTTGTTCCTTTACATCATGGGAAGCCTCCTGTCTGGCAAATTCTGTGCTGGAGCAATGCCCTGGGTGCCCACAAGGTGCCACCTTGGCACCTGTGCCATAGGTTTGCCAACACTTATCTGGGGAATTATTATCTGGATTGGCTTTATCTCTGATCCAGCTGTTATAGGGGATGTGTAGTTTGTACTCTATGATTCCTACTTACATCTAATATAGGTACAATATTTCACTATTTAGGATATCACTTTCTGTTTTGCCCCTGGTCAAACTTTGTCTGTGACCACGAATGGTGTCAGCCTGTTTCATAGAAAATAATATCACACATAAAATATTAGTATCCTAAAATATTGGCCACTTTTCTTTTTTTTATAACTGTGTTTTTATTAGGTTTTTTCATTTTTTCCATGCTTATACAACAGTAAAGAATCTTACATAGTCTACAATTGGGATACAGTGTTAATACATCTGTTTTAAAACATAGTGATGAGAGTGGGTCTTGCCAACCTACAAAGATTGTCAAAGAACCATATAGGGAGGAGAGAAAGGATTTAATTTGTAGATAACTAAACATAGCTTGAGATGGTAAACTAAATCTGTCTACCAGATCTGGGAACTCCAAGATCATCTTGGACCCTGCATCAATAATATCCGCAAAGCGAAACAAGCCCTTTTGGTGCCATGGCCTAGACATAGGGCCCGTGAGGCTCGATGGGAGGAGTGGATTATATAAGAAGGAAGTCATAGGGGAGTGGGTGGATTCCAGGGGAAAAAGTTTGCTGCATTTCAACCATATGGATCTGGTATGGTTCATGGGACCCAGGAGTGCAACCTCTGGCTGAACTGAGGCAGTTGCCCAAAGATAAGCGTTCGGGTGTGTTGGAGCACACCACAGTTTTTCTATCTCCATCCATTTGGAGTACGCGAGGAGAGTGGACCAGGCTGGGATTCTGCGCAGATGTGCTGCCCAATAGTACTTAAGCAGGTCCGGCACACCTAGGCCCCCCCTATCCCTTGGTTGAACCATTAATGTACGCGCTAGTCTATGGCGTTTGTGGGCCCATATAAAGTGCATCAGTGAAGCTTGTATTTTCCTGAGAGTTGTTAGGGGAACCGGGATCGGTAGGGTCTCGAAGTGGTACATAAATTTTGGAAGGATAGTCATTTTAATTGCCGTGATTCTACCGAAAAAAGAGATCGGTAGTGAGTTCCATTTGTGCAATAGAGTCTTTACCGATTCAATCAGGGGGGGGTAGTTTTGAGTGTATAATGTTTTGTAAGTAGGGGTGAGACGGATGCCCAGGTATTTTAAGGATAGTGTCTGCCATCTATAATTGTAATTCGCTTTCAATAAGGTAAGTGTAGCTGTATACTGGGGGGCTCTTTGGTTATATACAGGGGGGCTATCTGTATACTGGGGCGGCTTTGTGGGTATTTGTGAAGGGGAGCGCAAGCTGGCTAATTTCTGGGGAGGGGCTGGCTACAAACTGGGGGACTGGATGGCCATTTTACTGCGGGGGGAGAGGGCTTTATGGCTATATACAGGGGGCAGGCTGTATACTGGGGCAGCTTTCTGGGTATATATCTGGGGGGCTGGCTGTATACTGGCGGGGACTAGTTGGCTGTATACTGGGGGGGTTGGCTTCATACTGGGGCGGCTGGCTGGCTATTCACAAAGGGGGCTGGCTGGCTATACAAAGGGGAATACACATTCTAATTACTAAATCGAATCTCAATCTCTTGTGCTGATAAGAATCTTAAACAGCGATTCTATTGTATCATTTTATTAGGGCTTGTTTGTATGTAATGGCTCCATTTAAACCATTAAAATAGTTAGTTGCGAGAAAATTCCAGAGTTGTCCTCCAGATGTATCCTCAAAATCCATTTCATTTGTCTCTGTTGATATTAACCAGTCTGTATTCTGCTGGACGGGTCTGTATGATCATTTTTACATCCCAGTAGCCTAGACAATGTTATAAAAATGTTCTAGGGGTTGTAGTTAAGATTATTGGGGTCAACTTGGAAACTTGTGTGGCTTATATCAACATTAATATCACAATGATATACTTGATATTAGACTAGTAAATTAGACTCCAAATTAGTTTCCCATATCAACATGATGTGGCCATCAATGCATAGACATAAACTCAATGTGTAGACATATAGTGGGGATAGTTAAGATTGGTAGCATATACGTACCTACTAGATTAGAATTAAAAATAACCAGACTCCAGTTATTAAACTTTAAGTACATTACTGACATTGCTTTTATGATTAATGTCTGTAGCACTTGCCAATAAACACATACTGACAGTTTAGCGGCACACTTGCCCTGTTAAATCTTTACTGAGCCAGCGCGCAATCACGAGGAGATGGGGAGACATCCCAGCCAAAGGGGGAGTTTGCTGAGTGCGGACGGGGTAAGCAGCCCTACCACAGCCGTATTGCGCGGACACAGGGGTACATGGGTGAGCCTGCCACCAGGACATAACCACTCCCCCTCAGCCTCCCTTTCTTCTTGGCCTGAAGAAATCTTGAAGAACCCACATTTCCAATTGTTTGTCTTGTGGTTCTACTTGGCCCAAGCCCTTTGAATTGATAATTTAAACCCTCTACCCAGCTTGAATGTCCAGTATTCTTCACTTCAAAGATCATTGGTGGATTCAGACCTCAGGAGCTGGTTTTAAAAGAGAGACGTCGAAGACGTTGGATGCACATGTGGTGGGAGGAAAACGCCTAAGCTGTGCTTCAGTACCTCGAATGGAACCCCCAGGGAAATGAGGACC
This sequence comes from Engystomops pustulosus, assembly GCA_019512145.1. Taxonomy (NCBI): domain Eukaryota; kingdom Metazoa; phylum Chordata; class Amphibia; order Anura; family Leptodactylidae; genus Engystomops; species Engystomops pustulosus. Next base: position 35,501,529 of record CM033651.1, on the reverse strand, counting down.
AAAATTTGTAAGCTGGACCTTAGCCGGGGACAATCTGGAGAGGACAGCCACTCTTTATCCCAATAGAAGAAGACTGTGGAGACTTGTCAGCTTGGGTTTTGGCGAGTTTGCTCCGCAGATGGACATCAAGGTTGTCTGGATCCACTGTAGTGGAATTCTCTGGGACCACCACGGACGATGGACGTAAGCTGACACCTGACGTAGGTGGACCAGTAACCTGCGGGCAGAGACAAAATGGGTAAGATAGCAACCCAGGGCTGATTAACCCTCTCAACTTGTCCGTGGACTGTGGAGGTAATGGCAGAGTGAGAAGTCCACCTTCTATTTTGTAGTGACTGCACTGGGATTGCCAGAAACGGGAGGAAAACAAAATTCAGACCCAAGACAATGTGCAAGGGAAGTCCATGAAGACGGAAGCATGTACAGGAAGCAAGAAACAGGCTGCCAAGTCTGGAACCAATGGCATCAGGACCCTGGCAGAAGAAACCGAAAAACAAAGTGAAAAACATCTTGGAGGAATCGGTCGGTTACCACCCAGATGACGGAGGGGAAGATGGCAGAGATCGTCATAAAGTCCATTACAGTCCACAGTCCACAGAAAGCTGGGTATTGTAACGGCAGAAGAAGACCAAACAGGTTTAGTTAAGACGAGGAGGTTTGTTTCGCGGCCAATCAGGAGGAAGTGCAGGGAACCCACAAAATCCTGTACATCCAGATCTGGCCACCAGTAGATTAGAGTAGATTAGATGAACCATGAAATGTTAGGGCGATAGAGCGTGCCACCCAGGGGCCCAGCATCACAAGGGAAGCATGTCCCCAAGTCAGTATCTTTTCCGAAGGGCAGGTGTCGGAACCTACATCTTGCCAGGAGGAGGAGGAATGGCGAAAGGGTCCACTGGAGCAGCAAGACCAGCGTTCAGGCGTGGACAATGTGGCCGGAGCAGGATCGTCCATACAACATCCGAGGCAAGAGAGCGACTATCGACCTTATCATTCTTATCTGCAGGACCGAATTATCAGAAGTTTAAACTGGAGAAAGAACGAGCTGTCTCAGAATGAGACACTGGGCAGTCTGGATGGTACAGGAGGTTTTGTGATTCAGTATAGATACTGACTGGATGACAGGCATCTCCAGAAGATAACTGCCCATTCTTCCAAAGCAAGTTGTTTAATAGCCAAAAGCTCCCATTCTGGGTTGAGAACAGATCCTAGCACCAACGGATGAGGGCTACACCTCAAGCTAGGAACGGTTTCTCCAATATAAAGGCCAGGATTTGAGAACGAGAGAAGATGAAAAGAAAGACTCAGCCCATGGGAGAACGATTGGTAGATACCCAATGAAGGAGAAATGTTGGGATTAAACTGCCAATAGTAATAATTGGCGAAAGCCCAGGAATCTCGGATGCTCGAAGTCACACTCGAATAGCAGCCACGAAAGTTTCGCAGACAACAGGATCCATTCTGTAGTCCCTTGTCTGAGAAAACTTAGGGAATTGTAGACTCTTCCTGATTGTGGTGGGTTAGGAATTGGCATTCCGAGCTGGCCACATAGGCGAATGGCTTTAGGCCCCCTGATGGAGAAAAGTTAACCAGACTCATGGGGCCGATTGGGCTCCATTCCGCGAAGAACACTGTTAGGCATATCGTCTCGATAGATCACGACACAGATATAAATTAAGTCACAAAGGGCTCATAAAAGGGTATTGAATCAAAATCTGTGCTCATTTCGTATTGATAGGTTGGCTTTCATTCATTCACCATTCACATATGCAGATTGAGATTATATGCTCCTCATAGTGACAATTGTAAAAAAAAAACCTTGCTATTGGCACCCCTGTTACACAATCAAACAGTTCCGCGTTCTGTGGATCAGGGTAGGGGTAGCCTTTTTTTCTTTTTTTTTTTGTACTGTGACCTTTATTGAGAGCAGCGGTTTGCCTGACGTGGGTAAGACGGAGCACAGATGAGAGAGGAAGGGAGCGAGAACCATCCTCCTGTGGCCACGAAGAAGAAGAAAGAAGAACCCAACACCGGCAGGGGACAAAAGACCTTCCTTTACATTAGCCCAACATTGGCCGTGGTTTGGGGGAGCAGATAGGGAGCAGGATAGGGGATACACTTGACCCGTGGAGGAGATGCACCCGGCAGAGACTGCACCCGGCAATCAAGTCTATGGAAGTCACAGGGAGGGGTGGCGGACAGAACAGTGTCTCTGCTTGACTTGGTGGGACCACTGAAGGAGACAGGATGAGACACAGATGGGAGGAACACAATTACAACAAGACTGAAACGCTGGCCCCAACGGAAGGATCCTCCCCAGTCCTCCAGTAAGCCACAGTGCGTGTGGTGGGGAGCTGCAACCACTGCGGAAGGAACCACAACAGACAGATAGAAGACGTGGGAGAACATTATCAGAAAGGATTTGGCCCACTCAAAGAGGAGAGGCCAGGGGGTGGTTTCTCGAGACGGAACCCACGGGAAATGTGTGCTTGGTGAGAACAGTGGTAGCATTCCACAACGTTCCGCCAGAGGTCGTTGCGATGCGGTAGAAGCTTTACTGCTCACCTAGGGATGTTTCTCCCAAGAAACCCTAGGGCTTGTATTATTTCCCAGACACTGAGGACAGATGGGAACAAGTCTCAATGTAGCGCGGGCTGGCACAATAAAGGGCAAAGGTTTCCAGTCTTGTCTGGTCTAGCTCTTGCGGAGGGTCAGACAATATAGCGTTTGCTTTTCCACTGTATTGGACTCCTCTGCAGCAGAACAGAAGAAAGATAGCCTGAGGTGTCTTTGGAAGATTGTAGCAAAGCACGGGCAGTGACATCGGGACCTGACTTGCCGAGTTGTTCTCTAGACGTTGCTCGGAAAAAATGGATTGGTAAACCTTTATTGGGCAGCATGTGATGTGGCTGGGATGAGATTCTCAGCTTAGACGGCACGGAGGGAGGGGAGGTCCTGTGCAGGCAGGACAAGGGCATCTTGATCTGACCAAACAATCCTTTTTTAAAAGTGCAAGCAAGGCTGCCTCTATTCCATTCCGTCGGAGGCTAAAGTATGGAAAACGGGATTTGCGTAAAGTCCCTCAGGTTCAGCAGTGCCGGGTCTCTCCGCAGATCAGAAGAAGAAGACCAAGAAGCAGGACAGAAAGAAGAAGATTTGCTACCCGAGCAGGTACATCAAAGCAGCGAGGAATTGCGGTGAGGTGTGAGAGTTGTGTGTTCGATGTTTGAGCGTATTTCGGTTGAGAGTAGCTGTTAGGATGAGAGTGAGTAGCTGTGATCCGGATTCGATTACTGGTTGATGTCACAAGACGGTGGTTGCCGGTAGGGGGGTGCGCGGGGTGGTTAAAAAAATAAGGGGGTGGTAACCCATTGCCAGGGCTTTACGGGAAAGAAGGACTAGATCTGGTATCATGAACGCCACCTAGCTTGTTCTGTAGGCAAGCTGTTTGTGAAAGGTGATCAGTTTGATATGGAGGGGGGCACTGGGTTGGTCGGACTGGGGGGGAAGCACCTGCATCAACTTGGCCTAACCGTTATGTTTGTTTGGAGGGCATGGAAAAGAAGCGGCCTGCCTGGGCTCAGCAAGTATTGCTCAGCAAGTAGACTAGACCAACCGCAGCCATATAAACGGGTTTTTTTTAGTTAACGTAGGTAATGTACACTGGTGCGTGAGGGCGGGGTTAGGTAGTCAACAATAGCTTGACAGTAGTGGAGTGTGCAAGTTGCTTGCCTTGAGCGGCAATATATTGTAGGACCTATGGACCACGATGGTGGTAAGGTCAGCACTTCAGGGGTTAGGGAGCGGAACCTCTGTCGGGATTCATCGACGGATCTTACTGTTCTGGATCAGTGGTAGTGGTCCTATGCGACCAACGTGGACGATGATTGTAAGCCGAAGACCACTTGGGACCAGAGACAAAGTGGAGTACCTGGGTTTTTCACAAACAGCCCTGCATCAAAGCGGGGTGGGACCTTGACTGCAGGGTGGTACCACCAGGTCGTTCCACAGGCACAACTTTGTCCGCAGGGTGGCGGCCAAGGCGGACATGCCGTAGGCAGAGAACAGCCAGAGCACGGAAATCAGATCAGGGACAGGAAGAAAGAAGGCAGAGGAACAGAAACGACGAGAGGGGTTACAATGGGACAATCACTATAAAACAAGGACAATGCTTTTCTCTCAATGGCAATGAGGCAAAATAGATCCGCCAGGGAGACGGCGGAACAGAGGAAGGAAGGAAGGAAGAAGGTCCTAGGTTTTTTTTGATGGGGCTAGAAATTTCTCAGAAAATTGTCCAGCCAGCCAGCGGCAATTTATCGCGGGCCCCGACCCTTTTAATTAAAGCTCTTTGAAAGGGCGTACGTGCATGCCAGAGGAGCCGGGGGGGGAAATGCACGGCCAGACCACCAACAGGAAGGCCAATGGGGGAATTGAGAAAGGTAAGAAAACTGTGGCCGGGGTCAGGGGGGGTTGTAATAGGGAGCATGGGTGCACTATGATCCGGCTTGTGGGTTTGATCCGGCGCTTGTGGGTCGCCGCGGAAGAAGCCGGATGAAGAGCCATGGGCACTCGTGACAGAAGGTCTTGTACCAATTCTTCCAGGGCTAGAGGATTATCTGAAAGCATGGAAAAGAGAAAGTGGTGGCATGGTCCAAAGAATTATAGGATAACTCCGCCCAAGGTAACAGTGGGGGACCAGTTCATCCTTTCGAGTGGAAACAAAAGCCATTAGATGGCAGCCAGATGTGCATCCCACTTGCCCCATTTGGAACACCCTGCAGATCTTAGGCCGAGGGGAAGTCCATGCTGTACTTGAAGTGGTTGCAATAAGGAACGCCAGAATTTAGAATTTAGAAACAAATGGACCCCTCGGGTCTGAAAACAAATATTGCAGAGGAAAAAGAAGTCCATGAAGTCGGAACGTGTGCGAAAGACTCCAAGCGGGGACAATACGGTGTAGTAGATCTGAGGGGAGAAGGACGAACCAGCAAGAATTGAACGGAAGTTAGTGGGGAATTTTTAGAAAAAAGTCTGTGACCACCCAGATGATTGGTTGGTTTATACTTTGAAGATGGGTGGAATATGGAATAGGTAACTTGGGTGGGAAATAAAAAAAAGAAGTCCATGGGCATGGAGCGGGGTTTTAAGGCAGTGGCAGGAAGGCAAGACCCTGCTTGGCTTGACATGTGCTGACGTATTTTGGGGATCAGGAAGGCAGGAATCACAAAGTCTCGTAACTCCTTGACCAGACTTGGCTACCAGTAGAAACAAGAGAAGTGAAAGCACACCAGATCTCTGCACCCAGAGTGCCCACAGCCACATTGAAGGCAATTTCCCCAAGTAGTATCCTCTCAGGAAGTTGTAAAGCAAGAGAATAAGGAAGAGGGACCAAGCGAGGATTTTGTGGATTCAGATCTGGCTGAGCAGTCAGTATTGAGAGTATAGGAGAGGGCTGGAGGAGATCAGTATAGATACAAACCGGATGATAATTTCCTTTCCAGAAGACGATGTGATTCTTCCAAGGAGATTTATGGCCAGAAGCTCTCAATCACTATGAGTAGTCCCTCTCTGCAGCTGAGGTTTTCGAGAAGATTTTTTCGAGAGAAGAAAAAAAAGTGAGGGTGGGTTTGGGCCTTGAGGACATTCTGGTGTTTTTCCGTTAGAAAGGCCCGCACCGAGCCTGCCGAGAGAGTGAACTTTCTAGTAGAAACTGTTTATCTGTATAGGTTCCCAAATGATACAGAGCAGAGGCAAAGGCCGACTCAGCTTGGAGAAAGGTGTTCAGCCGCCGGACAGGCCTGAAGCCTGAGCTTAGGATTGGTGTTGTTGTCGGTCTTGGTTCAGCAACACAAGGAGAAGCACACGATTAGAAAAAATGTGGTGATATGAACTGCCGAGGAGTAATTAGTAAAGCTCCCTGAAGACCGTTAGACAATTTTGTGGGGACCTATCTGTAGTCTTTTCAGAGATGATATCCCAAGAAGGAAGACTCGATGGAGGAAATAGGCACTTTCTCAAGCTTGGCATAATGGCCAAGTGGCCCTTAGCGCAAAAGTACTAGATGTACTTGAGCCTGATGGGACTCCCTAAGGTCTGCATTGAACACGCAGAATATCCTCCCAGGTGCCAAACAGACCATGGACAAATAATCGAAGTGTCATACACAAGTATTTGAAGAGGTTCTTTCTATTCATCCCGACAGTGCTCCTCAAGGAGTATTGGAAAGAAGTTCGTCCATTCATTACCTTTCGAAACCATAAGGAGGTGGTGATGAGATGAGAATATACCCATCCATGTAAGAGGTCTAATTTGGTTGAATAGAGACATGGAAGAAAGAGATATTAACCCACACGAACTTTGGCTTCTGCGCGCTCCGGGAACACACCCCCCACGACCCCCTCGAGAATCGCATGGAGTTTGGCCTTGAAGGGAGACCAGACTTAGGCCTCACCGTGAAGGGCGGCGCCGATCCCGGTCTCTCCACATTTACCCTACCCGTTCCATCGCCATTCTCCCACATCACCGCCTCCCCTTGCTCACCCCCCCCCTAATCCTCGACCTTAGTCCACTCTTGTCCCAACCCCCTCTCCCAAAGCCAATCCCACCCTGTATCCCCCCTCCTTACCCGCCGACCCCTATCCGCTCCCCCCCACTCCTCTACCCATTTCTTTCTGGACTCCATCCCGTACATACAACCTCCACGTCCCCCTGCCTACCCCCTGTGTAGTTTTACTTCTCTCACCACCTCTTGTGCCCACCTTCAACCCCTTTCCTCCCTCTTTCCGGGCTCACCTCCCACCCCCCCTTTTCACTCTGTTTGTCCTTCTTCATTAGCCCGTCTCTTCTCCACCCCCTTTCCCTTCTTTAAAGTTATTCACCGTTAATTTGTTTATAGTAAGATGGTGTCAACCCGTTACTATTGGCACAAAGAAGAAATTCAAAAACCCAACACAGGCAGGGGAAGAGGGACTTACGTATGAACCTCTTTTGCAGATGATTCTCCTTGTCATATAGGCTGACAGCTGTGGTTTTCAGGCCAGAAAGTGGGTACCCCGACCCTGGGAGGAGAATAGGAGGATCTACCAAACAACAGGGTCTAATAGGGGTCTCGTAGAAGGCTTGGCAAAGTCCATATATGGAAGGCCAGGGGCACCCACAGAGGCTTGAGGACACTTTGGGAGAGAAACTATAATGGACAAAGGAATTTAAAGTTGCCACCAGACACAGTCTGGCTAAGTAGTTTATGAGCACAGGAGCAGCATGACGAGTTTGCAACCTCCAAAAGGCCCCAGTAGAAAAGAGGGGGTTTAGATCGAGGGAAGGAAGCGGAGGAAGCACAAAAAGGGATAGAGTCTTTCCTTGGTGTAACGCCCCCAACTTGCAGCAAAGGGGCTCTTGCCAGGACGTTTACGAAGATCTGCACACTGAAAGATGAGATGACTCGCGGGTCTCAGGTCGGACCTGCAGGAAGGAGATTAATGCTGGAAGATCAGTGCAGTATACAGAAGTTCCCTGCAGAACGGGAATCCAGGAAGGAAGAAAATATAAACGGGTTTACTTGTTTCCAGAGATAGAGATGAGTAGGCTAGGTATGTTTTCAGCATGGAGAAGCTTTGCTCTCACCTAGGGACACTATCCCAGGAGCTCTAGGTCTGTTGCGTTTCCTGGACGCTGTTGGGAAGAGTGGAAAAGTCCTGGAAAAGTGCTCTGGGCTGGCAATAGAGACACAAATCCCTGTTGTCATTATAGAGTGCCTTGGGTTGTCAGACAAGTTTAATCACCGCTGTAGTGGTCTTTGAAGACTGGAGGCCCCGGGGACACAGTTGACCAATCTGATATGTTTGTTCAAGACGCTGCTCCTCCAGACAGTCAGAGAAACCAGATGTCATCTGAGTGGCCAGGTGATGAGGTCCTCGGGAAAGACGCATAGGTCTGTGCAGAAAGGTGCAATTTTTGATTCGACTATCCAGTCCTTTCGAAAAGGCGCTTCATTCCAAGAAAGCTTGAGCCCCAAGAGGTGCAGAATTGAACTGTTGTAGCTCCAACTCCAAGGTCCCTTGTCGTAAGTTCGAGCACAGGTCGGTGTTCAGCAGGCATATGCCGGCTGAGTCCGCAAATGACGCAGCAGCGCAATTTCAGCCAGGAAAATGGTGATATTGGACGGAACTGTTTCCTGTCTCATGAGCGGGTTAAGCCATACTGGGTTTTTTTTGGGATGAGTTAGACTGACCACGAATGGCACTTTAGACCTTTCAGTGGCAATCGGGTAGGGTATCAGCTCGAAGTACAGTCTGAGTACTGGGTTGATGAATCCCACTGCACCACTGGTGTCTCCGTCATACTTGGAGGGGGCATGGACAAACGACAGTCTGGGTTTTGTCAAAAAAAAGACACTGTCGCACTGTAGCAGAAGGTACACAGCGGGTAAAAGGGCAGCTACATGCCTCTTGACGAATGTGAGGAATAGGAAGAAGCTAAAGCAAAAAGTCAAGGTCAGCAATATGAGATGATAACCAAGACCAAAATCGTATACAATGAAGAGTACAAACTGGGTAGTAGACTAGCAGAAGAGAAGGTACTCCAGGTCAGACAGAACCCAAATTCTGGCAATGAATCACTAAGCTCCATGGAAGTTTATAGCTTATTCCATACAATGATAAGATGTAGATAGAAATATTATCAAGGTTTTAATCCACGCCTTTAAACACTCCACCAAGCACAAGTCAGCAGGATGTGACAGCAGTAAAAGTTGCAACATTAAGCACACAATCATAGATGACTGGGGAGGGGATGGCTGATGGAGTCACTGTGCAGTATTATTTCAAAATTTGTTAAGAGGGGACTAAGAGGTATTAGACCGATGGGGTTTTGTCAATAGTTAGCATTGGTTAGAAATATTTTTTATTTTATTTTCTAGAATACTTCCATGCAGACATCCCTTAAAAACAGAATCTGTTTGGATTGAAATTACAATCTGCTTAACTATATATGGTATCTATATTTGAAGTGCAATTTTGGACCACTTATAAGCGATTGTAGACCCACTGACCATTTGGAGTTTTCTTATTTTAGTATTCCCTTTAGTAGATATTTGCATTCTAACTTAAAACATTTCTGGCTCCTTCATGGGTGAGTTCGTATAAACAAGGATGCAGAACTCACTGGCAAGCAGTTCATCAAAGGTCATCCATGCACCTGATCGCTTCTTACTTAGAGGACACCTTTCCCTTTCTTCTTGTTATGATTTTTTGCTGTGATTTAGGATCATTTTACCTGAGATCTGTCTGATAAGGTTGTTCAGTTGTAAACAGAGCACGTTCCCCACAATGAGTAAACATTGGCTCTATATGTTATATCATTTGTGTCTTAAAGCACTATGAAATCTAACATAGGCTTCAGGAAAAGAAAAGTCACAATCTTGTAGTCCAGTCCAATTATAAAGCAATAGTGCCTCCATGTGCTCATCCAAATGTTTAACATATCAAAGAGAACCTGGTCATCAGGTTTGCGACCCTGATCAACCTGAGGGTGGGTTACGACAACTTAAAGGAAGTTGAAGTGGCAGGTTTCGATGGAAAACCAAGCACCAGCTCCAGGGTGAGCTGGCGCTGAGTTATTTTTGTAGTGTTTTAAACCGCTGTATTGCAATTCTAATAAAGCGCATGGTAAGCGCCGAGGCGCTTACCTCCTACGCCGACTATAAAAGTTAAAAAGTGTTTTAAACCGCAATACAGCGGGGTTTCAAAATACACTAACAAAAATAAGCTCCGGCACCAGACCACAAAAAAACCCACCTGAGATGGTGCTCGATATTTCCATCTGAAACCTGCCCACTAAATGGTAGGTTCCTTGAAACAACCAGGAAAGGGTGATGTGCGTTAAACAATTGTAATTTATGGCGGTCGCCATTTGCTACAGGCGGTCCCCTACTAAGAACTCTCAACTAACAAAATATGACCCTCGTTACAAACGGACTCTGGATTATGGGTAATTTATTGTACGTTAGGCATAGGCTACAATGATCAGCTGTTGTAACAGTTATCAAATGTTCTGTAAGGGAAGCTTAGTGTTTAATCCTGATTATTATGAAACCCAACATTTTAAAATCCAATTGTCAAAGAGACCAAAAAATTTCTGTCTGGGATACAATGAGAAAGTATACAGTTCGACTCTACATACAAATTCAACTTTAAGAACAAACCTACAGACCCGATCTTTGTATGTAACCTGGGGAACTGGATGTATTATGAATCAGATGGTGGCTTGGCAGAGGGAGGGTTTGTACCACTGCTTGTGTCGTGAAGAAAAGAAATTTTTTAATTCCAGGGCAACAAAACGCCTCTCTTGATAAAATAGTTAATACATAATCCCATAGGAAACAATGTGGTTATATTTAATGCTCATCAAACACCTAAAAGGATGCTTAAAGCAGACCTGTGTGACCCGTTAAATGTATTGGTGATGATGTGATGAAAAAGACAAGGAAGGTAGACAGAGACTGAAACCTAACATTATCTCCCTGCCCTACCTGATTTCATAGCAAACCCTAGTGGGTAAGGGAAAACTGGTTGACAATCCTTTTCTATGCCAGAGTACCAAAAACTCGAAGAGACGAAGAGAAGATAGTACTAATAGAATAGAAGTAGTTATTAGAGTCAGTTTCATAATAGTGGGGACAATGCAGTACTAGGTAAGTAGTACAAAATCACACGACAGTAGAATAGAAAAAGTCAACAAAAGCATAAGCCAAAAAGTCAGGTAACCAGGAAAAAGAGTTTCAGAATCTGGAGAATAGTATGTCGCTCAGAGACTCTAAAGCCAGTACCCAAGAAAGGGGGATGGTGTGACTGTATTTCCAGAGCACTGGCCTCAATATTTATTGGGCCGAAACTTTGAGACCACAGAGATACAGAAGGGAGGGTTTTTTTTTATAATGTGTGTAAGAGTGTGAAGCTGTGAAGCACAGTGGATAACTATCAATGGACCAACTGCAGGAAGAGAGATGGGTGCGGTTTTGAATAATACTCAAATAGGGTTAGCAAGATCACCCATGTTCACATACAATAATTCAAAAATTGCAGAAAAAGAAGGGAGAAAAGCACAAAGCCCCCAGCCGGTTACAGTACATAGGATAATGCTGATTGTGTACAGTTACCACTTGGATGATTTTTGCCAAACTTTGTTGTTTTTGGCTTATTTCAGAATGATGCTGCACTTTATAATGAGGATGGAAAAAAATGTGTTGAGGAATTCTTTATACTGGGAAAGCTTATTACTATGATATGCAAGTCCATTATGGATGGAAGAAAAAGGGAAGTTTTTACACCAATAGTTTGGTATACCAAAGACCTCAACTGAGGATGATGGATTTAAGACCAGAAACTGGTTACGCCTGTAGTTTGGAGAACACGAACAATGGTGGACAAGGTTTTTTTTTTTTTTGAAAATCCTAGATGGGACACAACCAGTCCCTTGATTTGGGGTCTTGCCATGGCGTCCGGGTCATTTAGGAGAGGTAGACTGAAATCTTTGATGTTTCCAACTCTATCTGTTATTCCATCGGGACAATAAATACAGTTTTATTCTATTTTGAGGTCGGACACCTTTCCACATCACCATGATCCTCGGCGGCGGGCAAAGCATGAGTACGGCATCGGCGCAACGAGATCACGTCATAATTAGTGGGCATTATACTGTGGGGGAATAAAGCGGTTTTACACCTACGCCAATATTCATTTTAATGAACACCCTGCCTAGTTAATGGTAATCACCGCAGATACAAGGATGATTTACCAAGAAGACCTTACATGCAGGTGTGTGCCCCCTCTGGAAGGATCTGATCTTATTAAAACTCTTAGGCCCTTGCTTTTTGCAAAAATGCAAAAAAGGGCATTTAAACGCATTATGCAAATGAGCATGAGGGCTCCGCATTCCATAGATGTTAATTGAGCCCGAAGCCCCCTCAGGCTCATTTGCGTAGATGTTTTTAAAGGAATTTTTGAAAAAAATTAAAATAAAAATAAAGCAAGGGCAATAAGAATGCTAAAAAAGATCAGATTCCATGACAGAGGGGGCCACCAAACAGTAGTTCAGTGCGCTTTGGTTTAACATCCTGAATTTGGTACTGACAAATACTAATGGTCTTGGAGCCGCAAAGGAAAAATTAAAGGGGCGTCCCACAAAGCCCCAACCTCTTAAGATGCGAGATTTGCCGGTTTCAGTACACCAACACTGAAGATGCGGGAGCACCAAGGACATGACACCTTAGATTTGCGCGCACTAGCACCAGGGACAGCGGACACAAGCCCCGCCTCCTGCAGCTCAGCCAACTCCATCCAGCCCTTAGAGGGCGCGCCCGTCTTTGTGACGTCATCGAGGCTGGATACGGAGCGTCTCCTCCGGGATCCGGACTGTTGCGTGTCGTCAGTAACGGGGGTGAGCCGGGTGAGGGAGTCTGACCTGGGGAGGGTTGGGAAGATGACTGCCATGCAGAGCACATGTCACAGTGGGATGTGCGAGGCACGGAGTAATGGACGTTTTCATGGCGCCTGTATACAATGTATGAGCACATGACACCTAGGCCGTGCCTCTGAGCTGGTAAGGAGCTGTCACACTACAGTACTGTCCTGCCTCTTATACAAGTATAATACTCGCATATGCTGTAGTGATTACCGCCGATTGAGATACATTAGATACTGTGTCAGGAGCCTTAGAAGATCTGAGTAAGGTTATCCTGAGACCTTTAGGTATGTAAGAAGCTTGCTCGCAGGACTGTGGGAAAGTATAAAAATTCCGGATATGTAGCCTGAACTTCACACTGCTTGGTGCCGAGATATCTGAATTTTCATTACTAAAACAGCAATGCAAATGGCTTTGCGTTTATAAAGATGTAACAGAGATAAAGATTTAAAGGGGTTTGTTCCAGCCAAGTTTTCCCATAACTATTGGATTATATATGCAGTTCCATTATGGCTTAAGAACTGTGTAAAAAAAACAAAAAAAACAAATCATGTATATCGCTCCTTTGCTCCCCGAGCAGAAGGAGCGTTTTTTTTTTTCACAGTTGTTTTGGGGATTGCGCGCCACTGGGACAGGATTTAAACTGGGGATTGTTGTGCAGCGCGATCGGATTGGGCCCAGCTGCGCTGGTTTCATGCAGCAGAAAATTGGGACGGGGCGGTACCACAGACGAAGCGCTGTCAAGCGTTAGTACAGCGGACAAGCCTGACGCTGTAACACCCGCGATCGGAGCCAGGCTCCGATCGCGGGTGTTATTTAACCACTTACACGACGCGGTCAAAATGACGCGGGGTGGTTGGTGTAAGTGGTGTTTGCGCTGTGGATCGGATCACCCCTGTGCCGCTTACAGGGGATACCGAATCCACTTCTGGGCAGCTACGAGGGACTGGCAGTGGCCCCGGAGTGCCCGGTCTCCATGGGCAAGTCGACCCTTCCGGGTTGCTGTCGGAAACTGTCTGAGCATGCGCAAGCTTGCCACCGACAGTTTTACACTGCTCTACAATAAAATAGTATTGTTGAGTAGAGCAGTGTATGAACTTAAACTCAGTGATCAGAGCCTCACGGTTCAAGTTCAAGTATGTACAGGCAGTCCCGGGTACCTACAAGATAGCGGACTGTAGGTTGTTCTTAGTTGATTTGTCATAAGTTCGGAGACATGTATATTTAATCATTTAATCCCAGACAGAACTTTTTTGGTCTCTTTGACCAAGTGGATTTTAAAATGTTGTGGATTGTCACATAAGAACAGGGATTAACAGTAAAGCTTCATTAAGACCACCTGTGATAATGTTTAATCTGATTATTGTAGCCTAGGCTCTAAAGTACATCATAAATTACAAACATCCAGAGGGTCCGATTGAACTTAGGGGTGTCTGTATAGTCTGAGTGTGTCTTAAGTAGGGGACCGCTGTTGTATAAGTATAAAATATGCAAAAAACAGAAACATACAGATTTAATAAATAAAAATATAACTACATAAAAACTAAGCCCCATCTAACTAAAATCGTACTTTCCCATAAAAAACCTTAAATAAAAGTATTAAAAAAACCAAAAAACCCCGCATATTTTGGTGATTGCCAGGTCCGAACAATCTGTATAATATAAAAACAGAAATCGTTACTGGACCACGCACGGTTACACGCCGTAGAAGAAAAAAACGCCAAAAAAACGTTCTCGAAAAAGATAAATTATTTAATTAATACCCTAATAAAAAAATGCTCTAAAAAGAATTTAAAAAAATGTATGACTCCAAAACTAAGCCCCTAAAAAGAACAACTCTTCTCGCAAAAAAAATCAAGCCCTCCTAAACAGATTTGTCGCTGAAAAAAAAATAGTTATGCATATGAAAAGTATGATGATGCTAAAAGTGACAAGATTTTCTCTCCAAATGGTTTTTTTATTCGTACAATGATAAAATACACAAAACCCCCACCTATATTTGGTTTATCGCATTGCGTCGTAACAATCTCAAATAAAAACAGAATCGTTATTAGATCCGCAAAAGTGTTAACGCCGTAAAAAACAAAACCAAAAAAGCTCCAGAAAAAAAATTAAATTTTCAATTAATACCCTATAAAAAAGCTCTCTAAAAAGGATTTTAAAAAAAATGTGATGCACTCTAAAATAAGACACTAAAAAGGAACAAATCCTTCTCTGCAAAAATGAAGCCCTTTAGTTAAACAGATTCGTGAGGCGAAAAATAATAAAAATGTATGCATATGACAGACGGGTGTGCTAAAATTAACACATTTTGCCAAATTACTTTTTATGCACAAAAATGGGAAAAAAATTAAAAAATCTATATAGAATGAGGTCGTTTTTGTAATCGTGCGACACCCCATAGATAAAAATGAATTTACTATTTTATGGTATGGGTAAACAGCCAAAAAACAAACCCATCAAAAATCTACGAAAAGGTGATGATTTTCATTTCCTTCCACCAACAAAGTTAATAAAATGCTCACCAGTAGCTCATAGATGTCCCCAAATTAGTTACAGCAAAAGTGCATCTTCATGTGCAAAAGAAATAAGCCCCTATAGGTCCCATAAAAAAAAGAAAAAACTTAAAAAAATTATAGCCTGTACAATTGTGACATAGCAAAATTGATCTGGTATGGGCCCTCCTTCCTTCTATGCACGGCCGTTGCACCACCCATAGCAGGCAGGTACCCACATTAGAGTAGTCCGGTCTCGGGAGAAATTGGGTAACAAACTTTGTGGAGCCGTTATTCATTTAATCCATTGTAATTGTTAATTTCCACCCAAAATGAGTTTATGTGAAAAAATATTACAATTTGCAGACTGCACCTCCATTTTTTAACCCTATTAAAACACGTAAGCGTTAACAACTTCTTAAAAGTGTTTTTCATACGTTGAGGTGTGTAGTTTCCACAATGGGGTATTTTACGAGTCTCACTATTATTTAGCCGCTCAGGTTCAATTAGAGTGAGCAGGTTCCATCTAAATACAGGTTTGGTGTTTTACAAAAAATTGTTAAAAAATGATACCTAAATTCTGAGCCGTCATAACATTCTAGTAAAATATGTGGAATCTTAAAAAACCATGCCAACATAGCAGACATTTGGGAATGTAAGTATGAATTATTGGGTATTGCTATGACTATCTTGCATCAAAAGTAGAGAATTTAGAACGTTAAAATAAGAAATATAAAGATTTTTCCAAATTTTGCCAAATTTAGTTTTTTTTTCATAACTAAACCACAAAAGATATCATCCAAATTTTTAACTAATTGAAGTACAATGTGTCACGAGAAAACATCTCAAAATCCCTGGATATCTCATCAGTTCCAAAAACTATAACCACTATGTGACACAGGTAGATTTGAGAATGGGGCCGCGTCTTAAGGGCCAAAATAGGCGTGTTCCCCTGGGGTTAATGAGCGTTGTTTTCATCGCTACCATTTGAGATGCGTACCTTTGCTAACTTTTATACTCTTTTTATGTGATGAAAAGGTGTGTTCAGGTGTATAGGATCGCTGGATCCGAGCTCAGGCAGTCCGGGTAATTGATTCTAAACCGTCTGTTTTTTTTGGTTAAATTGCCGTACTGGACACTTTGCGATAAGTAATTAGGTGTGGGTTGCAGTTTGGGCACTCGGCCTCTAAAAGGTTCGCCACACTGCCCTAGGGGGTCTTCCCAGTATTAGTAGTTTATGCTCTAGGGGTCTCCAGATTAGTAGTTTACTACTTCTGGGCTCTCCAGTACATTAGTCAACTAGAGGTCTCTTGTCTATGAAACTTTATTACCTCTCCTTCTGTCCCGGTTGTGATCTGCAGCCGATTAAGGCTGCAGCTCCTGGCCAATGGAAATCATGTTACCAAGTTACATCCTACGGGATGTTAAAGATCTGCTCTAAGATCTGATGTTCTCCGGTGTGCGCTCCTGCACACAGAGCCATTGCAGGATCAAGGTTGTCACAGTCCAAATTATGTAGTGTGACAGGGGGCTAATATAATCAGTCCCTTGTCAAATCACTATACTGAGGGGGGCTGGTGACAGGCAGATCAGGGAAGAGTAAAATGCTGCATCATTACAGAGATTGTTTAGGGTCTTGTTATCTACAGGAAAAATTCTCCTTTTTAGTGTTGCCATTTACTATTTCATGAAATGTACTGGAAATATGGAAAAAAAAAAAAGATTCCAAGTACGGTGAAATTGGACAAAAATACCCCCACATTTGCAGCATTTCTTGTGGCTCCTGGCGCAGCTCTGTATTTACGACTTATTCTGCCTCTCAACGACACATTGTCTTTCTTCTTTGGATCAATACGATCATAGGGATATACACATTTATATAGGTTTAGAAGATTAAAAAAAAATTTTTACAATAAAATATTTGAGAATAAAGTATATATTCTCCATACTATATACTACTGTTATTGCATTGTATAGCAATTTACTGATCTGTATACATGGAGGCAACAGTCTCTCTGATTGTGATGTCACGAGGCGGGTGCCGATCGGCCATCAGCAGCTTTGTTCCCGACCGCGTCACGTAACAGAATAACTACCGCCGTGATGCCAGCACTACTGCGCCGTAGCAGCGCTGGACAGATGTGTTATACAGCTGACATCTGCCGTGTATGGCCTGAGTTCAGCCTGTGAGCTTCTCCATACACCCCTGCAGAACCAGTAGGATTGGAGTTCTGAGTACTGATATAATCGAGTATAAGCGCCCGACCGAATATAAGCCGAGACCCCTAATTTTACCACCAAAAACTGGGAAAACCTATTGAAGAGGGTGGGAAATGGTTGTGGTCACAGCCACCCCCAGTATATAGCCAGCAGCCCCAGTAGTATATAGCCAGTATAGCCCCCATGTAGTATAACAGCCAGCCAGCCCCCCTGTGTAGTAACAGACAGCCAGCCCCCCTGTAGTAAACAGCGAGCCAGTCTGCCCGTAGTATCTGCCGGCCAACCTGCCCCTTGACACAGCAGCGAACTGTGTCATAGTATCCGCCGGCCAAGAAGTAACATGGCTGTGTCCCTGCTGGCTGTACAGAAGACGGAACAGAAGGGGAGCCACGCTGAAGCAGTGGGCCACGGAGGGTGAATATATAAGTTAATTTTTTTATTGACTCAAGTATAAGCCGAGGTGAGGTTTCAACACATTTTTGTGCTGAAAAATTTGGCTAACACGATTATACAGCAGGTGTAAAAAGGCTGGCTCCCTTTATTTAATGCATTTTAAGCACAAAAACGGGCAAAATATTTGCACTATATAGCTTATGAGTTTATTATTTGTATTACTTATATGTATACTCCCCCTCAGAAAAAAAATGGTAAGAGGAGTACTATTATACTTCTGGAAAACATAAGCGCAACCTCTGGCTCTGGGGTCTCCCCGTATTATATCTCTCTGGTCTCTCTGTTATCGTCTGCTTGGGGTTTCACTATTATTGTCTGCTCTGAATACAGTATTTGTTACGGGATGGTAGTATTGTTGGTTACTGTGGTATAATTTCCGGTATGTGAATTATTGCAGTTTTTGGTTTTGTTAGTACATTTAGGCGTGCTGGTTACTTGTGCCTCCCTAAAGTAGTGCAGTTAACATGCGACCCTCGACCGATTAATGTTGTTCATCCATGGACGAAATCTCAGATCAGAACTTTCGTCATTTTATTTGTGTGAGTTGCTCATTATCAGAACCTCGACTCTACAGCCCTGCCATCCAGGCCTGAAACAGTCTTGGAATGTATAGTAGCACCAGCTGGCCGCCTGATTTATATGGTAAGCCGCCCATGTGGTTCATGTGCAGGAGCATTACTATTGGTTGTGAGATATGATGAGCCATGTATACATCAGTATAATACACATACCGAATATTCTTCCGGTTAGGCTACATGACACACTGCAGTGGGCCCGCCGCACCGTAGCACGGCGGCATCTTGGCCGCGGCGCCTATATACGGGAAAAGATAGGACATGTCTATCTTTTCCCGGGCTACGGAGCGGTACGGTGCCGAACTGTGCTGTATACGTCGTGGCCGAATATGTCCCCCAACTGTAGTGTGATGTAGTCTAGGAAAGGGAATTCCTGGAATACAATTACATTATTCTGTTATAAGACGTAATATATGATGGTGGAGCAGTAGGATCACGGATCCATGTACCTCAAAATGAATTAGAGCACTGATCACACATGCGTCCTGCTTCTCCATACATCTCTATGGCACTGGCGGAGATAGCCGCACGCAGTACTGACGCCAGTGCCGTACACAGTGATGGGGGTGGCAATGCACATGCTTTTATTCATAGGTTCCTCTAGCCCCAACCCAGGCTGTGTCGCTACAAAATATCGCTTTGTTCTTTACATATGGGAAGCCTCCTGTCTGGCAAATTCTGTGCTGTAGCAATGCCCTGGGTGCCACAAGGTGCACATTGGCACCTGTGCATAGGTTTGCCAACACTTATCGTGGGGAATTATTATCTGGATTGGCTTTATTCTGCATCCAGCGTGTATAGGGGATGTGTAGTTTGTACTCTATGATTCCTACTTACATCTAATATAGGTCATATTTCACTAGTTAGGATATCACTTTCTGTTTTGCCCCTGGTCAAACTTTGTCTGTGACACGAATGGTGTCAGGCCTGTTTCAAGAAAAAATATCACACTATAAAATATTTAGTATCCTAAAATATTGTGCACTTTCTTTTTTTTATAACTGTGTTTTTATAGGTTTTTTCATTTTTTCATGCTTATACAACAGTAAAGAATCTTACATAGTCTACATGGGATACAGTGTTAATACATCTGTTTTTAAAACATAGTGATGAGATGGGGGTCTGCCAACCTACAAAGATTCATTTATACAATAAAGGGGGAATCCCCAGGAACCATAACATTAAGAGAACATAGAAACAACTCCTAAAGAGAGAACAGAGTAAATCGAACATGGGGGGGATTTGACACAAGGACAAGACACACAGGTGGAGGGAGGTGAGGGTTGATATCCGAA
The DNA here is from genome assembly GCA_019512145.1 of Engystomops pustulosus. Taxonomy (NCBI): domain Eukaryota; kingdom Metazoa; phylum Chordata; class Amphibia; order Anura; family Leptodactylidae; genus Engystomops; species Engystomops pustulosus. The sequence goes on along the minus strand of CM033651.1, from coordinate 35,482,032 downwards.
CTAGCTTATGTGGTGGGTGTTCCTGTCATGGAAAGCTGCTTCCTAACAAACATTCCGCCCCGTCCATAATCATCCCACGGAGCCCAGATGCCATTAAAGGTATCTACCTTATTCTGCAGGGTGAAGTGAGATATTTCATAGATCGGATCTCTTGTATACGAGTACAGAGCTCCACTTAGAAGGTGGTGGGTTTTTCCACTTCGCGGAAATTAAACATTTGCTGCAGTAAGGAGGTGCAGTAGCAGCCTAGATGAGTGTTTTACGCAGTCCGCCGGGTAGAGGTAGAGATTCAGTAAACTACACTGGGGTCTGGGGGATCTGACACTTGAGAACCGAGGATAAAAATCTCGTAACGGTGGCCAGTAAGGTTGTATAATGGGCAAGCCAAAATTATATTGGCAACATCAGCCACCCTGCCCACACCGCCAGCAAGTATCAGGTTGAGTCAGGGTAAACTCGATGCATGTATAGTGCAGGTGTATGGTACCATACATTAGTAATTTATACTGATTTTCCTTGTACTGGACGCACTGTGACGTCTTCGCTGCTTATCCCATACTTGTTCCATGTTCCAATGGCAGTTCTCTGCCCAAGAAAGATTCCCACTTCCTCATAGAGTTTATGTTTTGGATTTCTGTGGATTGGGGTTTATTAGTATCTGTAGAGGTGGAGATGAGACCCTGCTGGGGAGTGTTAACTTACCAAGTCGCTCAAAGTGTGTGTGATAGATAACTGTCAAATGAACAATAGGGGGGAGAGAAAAAGACTTCATTTGTAGGTAACTAAACATAGCTTGATGATGTAAGCTAAATCCGCTACCAGATTCTGGAAACTCAAGATCATTTGGAGCCTGCATCAATAATATCCGCAAAGCGAAAACAAGCCCTTTTGGTGCCATGGCCTAGACATAGGGCCCGTGAGGTCTCGATGGAGGAGTGGGTTAATAAGAAAGGAGTCATAGGGGAGTGGGTGGATTCCAAGGGAAAAGTTTGCGCAATTTAACCAATGGATCTGTATGGTTCATGGGACCTAGGAGTTGCAATTCTCTGGTGAGGCTGAGTCAGTTGCCCACAGAGAGGCGTTCGCGGTGTGTGTTGGAGCACACCAATTTCTTATCTACATCCTTTGGAGTACGCGAGGAGAGTGGACCATGGCTGGAATTCTACGCAGATGCGCTGCCCAATAATACTAAGGCAGTCCGGCACACTTAGTCCCCCCTATCCCTTGGTTGAACCATTGGCCACTTTTCAATAAATCTCTTCTAATAGACATTCTGCATTTGTAGGTACCTGCTGGTGTCTACTCCTTGAGAAGCTTCAGCTTTCCCCTGTTTCGCCATGCTGCCCTCTCATACATACACAGTAGGGTTAGCACGATAGCAGATTTTGAGTGTGATGCGATTCCCAGAAAAGTATTGCGATACCAATACGATACTTCAAGAACAGAAAAAAGTATTATCTGAATGTTTAGGGTGGGGGGTCACATGGGCGTTTATGAATGCAATATAGAAGTCTGGGGGCGGGGCTCAGTCTGATCGCATCTGCATTTCCTTTGAAACACATGCGATCAGAACGGTCGTGCCAGTGATTTGCCAGGAGAAGCTTTAGTGCTTATGACAGTGTCTGTAGTTATGTATTATTAAGGTTATCCTGGTAATGGGAAATATGATACTATACTCAAACAGTATAATTTAGGGCTCATTGAGAAGGGCGTTTTGATATCTGCGTGTTTATTATTATTATTATTGCGGATGGCAAACGCATCCACTGTTTCCTGTGGGTCTGTTCACATGCCCATTTTTTCACGGATGTGCAGACCGTGAGAAAAAATTGCAGCATGCAATCAGCTTGTTTTGCATATGTGAAAAAAACGGATACAATATGGACATCACATCCGCATTTTTTTGCAGATGTGAGCAGACGGATAGCGGGTCGACCCCTACTTTGCCTTTATGTCATTTAACTGTATTATATGCTTAAAATATTAATAATCTCCATAATAATTAGATAAAAATAATCATCAGCTCAATAATAATCTAATATTTAATTCCAAGAATAATAATATCTCCCTTAACCCCGTAGTGATCACCCATACGTATTTCTCAGTCTGTCACTAAGGGGCCTTAGTGCCTCGGCCGACGGGTTTCTCTGTTGGCCTAACTAAGGTCTGCACAGGCCCTCAGTGCTGGGAGGGAGAGCAGTGCCCCGGCCTGTCTGACAGAATTAGAGCAGGGATTTGGCAGACCTTGAGAGACACCGTTGCCGAACAACAACAAAATCACTTATTACCATTAAGTGCCAACATGGCATATTAAGCAGTAACTTATTGCTACCTGTTATTCCTTGTATCGGACACCCTGAGGCACACCAATACAGTGGAAAGAAGGATGGCAAAATAGACTTTAATTATGCTCTCTCTCTAAGTTGTCTGGGACAGCAGAAAGATTGTCCTTTTTTGGTGAACTTGTCCTGGGGCAATGGTTTGAGTGCCCCAAGAAAGGGCTTATGAGTGCCCATCTTTGGCACAGCCGGATAGGTTCGCCACCACTGGACTAGAGTTCTGCTCTAACAGTCCGGATCGAAACAGAGTAGTCGACCTTGGGCTGTTTAACTATTAGATCCCGTGGGTCAAGTAGTGACCGGGATCTACATACCTGCAGCTCCCTCTCCTCCCGGCACCCTTAATGAGGTCCTGGGTCTGCCCTGGCACTTGCCTGCTTCTTCGCCCCTGCATAGGCTGACTGACATTCTTCTGCACTGCAATATATTGCAATGCATAGTAAGAACTGTGATCACAAAAAAACAAAAACAATAAAATTCATTAAAATGTACCAAAGCCTCTAACAGATAAATAAATAATAAAAAAAGTGGAAAAAAGTATTCCCCCAACACCACATTTTATTTGTGGTATATAATTTATATAAATACTCCCAGTAGGTGCAGTAGTGGATCTGCGGGATTGGGTTTCTAGCTGAAGTCTACTGTGACATTCAGTACTAGGGCTAGAGCGTGTCAAACATGCACTGTAGCGCGTAACAAATGCAGATTTCTGGTAGATTGTACAGATATCTTCTCCTCAGGGAAATTCTTCGCAGTGAATGATCACCCTTGGCTGCAGGGGGGCGGACTGGCCATAGTGACCCACCAGGATTTTCCCGGTGGGTGCTCAGTGTGGGCTAGACCGGGCTAGAGGGGCTGGTCGGAAAAAAAAAAACCCAATGGACTCACCTTTGCGGCGTTCCCCGTGGCTGTGAGCTGCCAGCACTCACTGAGCGTCATTGCCAGACGAAGTAGATGAAGTACTGGGCTCTGGGGAACGGGAACACGGAAAGGTGAGTTCATGGTTTGTTTGTTTTTTTCCCGACGGGGGTCTGCTGTCTACTAACAAGGGGGCTGGTGGCGTATACTACAAGGGGGCTGGCTGGCCTGTATACTACAAGGGGCGGCTGGGGCTGTATACTACAAGGGGGTGGCTGGCTGTATACTACAAGGGGCTGGCTGGCTGTATACTACAAGGGGGCTGGCTGGCGTTAACTACATGGGGGCTGGCGGCGTATATACATATGGGCTGGCTGGGTGTATACTACTGGGGGCTGGCTGGCTGGCTGTATACACATCGTGGCGGGGCTGTATATCTACAGGGGGCGGGCGCGGCCTGGCTGGCTGTATACTACATGGGGGCGAGCGGGCTGCGTGGCTGTAACTACATGGGGGCGGATTGCTGTATACTGGGGGAGGGGCGCAAGCTGGCTATTTGCTGGGGGGGGCTGGCTACAAACTGGGGGGTGGCTGGCCATTACTGCGGGGGGGGAGGGGGCTTATGGATATCTACAGGGGGCAGGCTGTTAACTGGGGGGTGTTTAGCTATATACAGGGGGGCAGACTGTATACTGGGGGGGCTCTTTGGGATATAAGGGGGGCTATTGTAACTGGGGCGGCTTTGTGGGTATTTGTGAAGGGGAGCGCAAGCTGGCAATTTCTGGGGAGGGCTGGGTACAAACTGGGGGACTGGATGGCCATTACTGCGGGGTGGGAGAGGGCTTTATTGGCTTATATACAGGGGGCAAGGCTGTATACTGGGGCAGCTTCTGTGGTATATTCTGGGGGGCTGGCTGTATACTGGCGGGGACTAGTGGCTGTATACTGGGGGGGTTGGCTTCATACTGGGGCGGCTGGCGGCTATTCACAAAGGGGGCTGGCTGGCTATAAGGGGAGGCTGTCTGGCTATATACAGGGGGGATGGCTGGCAATATACAGGGGGACTGGTTGACTGTAGACTGGGGGCTGGCTTGCCATATACTGCGGGGGGAGGGGTTCTGGCTATATACGGGGGGCTGGTGTATTCTGGGGGGGGGGGTTGGATGGCAATATATAGTAGTTATATGTCTGTATAGGGGGCAGTATTATAGTAGTTTTATTTTTGTACATAGGGGCAGTATAATAGTAGTACATCTTGTACATAGGGGGGCAGTATTATAGTAGTTCTTGTACATAGCGGCATTTTATATAGTATTCTTGTTTAACTGAGAAGGTATGTAGATAGTTTTTGTATATATAAGGGCAGTGTTAAGCCGAATCCTGTGCGTAAGGAGGCATATGAGTCTCTTTCTCTGCGCTGTACAAATTGATTTAGACCATCTTTCACAGTGGTTAGCCCACCCCACATCACAAGAGATCACGCCTACTTGTTTGACTCGCCACGAATGGGGCCACATTTTTTTCCAGGACCACTTTAAATTCCAGTAAGCCCTTGACTGACAGATCTATACATTGAGAGTTTAATACTAGTGACAAGCCTTTGTGAATGTGCAGTGTTTAATAGTGAGCTCTTTGGCAGCGGATAAGCTGGGTACGCCAGGTGCGCAGAGGAACCTACTGAAACTGGAGCCAATTTACATAATGGGTTTAAAAGGATTTTCTCATGAAGTTGCCCCACTAAACTTGTTGCTGGATGTCCTACCAAGAGCTAGGAGTCCTGTTTAGGACGGAAAAATTAAAATAAATTCTATTGGACCTTCCGAGCCGTCTCTGGCTCTATAGCTAATGGAAATTAGATGAGGTTTTTTGCTGTGCTATGGATCGAGATGCTTATTTTATTCTTAATGAATAAGGTATTTTATTATTTTGGGCAGATTATTGCTGAGGAATAAAAGCATTGCCAGAAAATGTGTTAATAGAATTTAAAATGTGAAAAAGGTTATTTTGGCAGTTCCGTGAGATATAAGTTTCTCTATATCAAAGGTGTTTTTAATGACTTGAGGAGTATGTGTTTGCGTGTTCCTGCATGGTGCCAGTTCTTTTAATAAGTGGCTCCGATGAGCAGAATTATCTGAGGTGAGTGTCCCTAATGTCACTTCGGATCCAAAAGTAGACTTTTTTGTCTCCATTTTCAGGGCGCTCCAGGTTTTTAGTGGCCCCGGCTACGAGCCCTTGTGGCCCCTTTATTGGGCCGCCTCCAGTAGTCATACTGCCCCCACTCCCAATGGAACACTCTGCCCCCCTCCTGTATACACTCTGCCCCCCTCCTGTTACACTGCTGCCCCCCCCTGTATCACCTCGCCCCCCCTCCTGTATACACTCTGCCCCCCCTCTCCTGTTACACTCTCCCCCCCCTCCTGTATACACACTGCCCCCCCTCCCCTCTGATACACACTGCCCCCCTCCCCTGTATACACACTGCCCCCCGTCCCACCTGTATACCACGCCCCCTCCCCTGGTATACACAACCTGCGCCCCCCCTCCCCCTGTATACACACCTCCCCCCCCCCCCTATACAAACTGCCCCTCTTCTCCTGTATACAACTGCACCCCCTCCCCGTTATACACACTGCACCTCTCCCCCCTATCCTCTGTTATACAATGCCCCCGCCCCCCTGTATACACACTGCCCCCCCAGTAAGAATGTGCCCCACCACAGTCCTCCCAATAAGCAATGTGCTCCACGCAGAGACCCACCATGTGCCACAGTACCCCCCAGTAAGCAATGTGCCCACGCAGTTACCCCCCACTAAGCAATGTGCCCACGCAGTTACCCCCCACTAAGCAATGTGCCCACGCAGTTACCCCCCACTAAGCAATGTGCCCAAGCAGCCCCCATGTGCTCTCCCTTCCCTAGCCCCTGTCATGTCTCCCCCCTCACGTCACAGCTGCAGTCTGTTTGTTCACGGCTTTCCCCGGCAGGTCATGTGACCATTACATCATCACAGGTCCTTCAGCCTCCGAAGCTGCAGCTCCTGCTGGGGAAATCAGTGAGTGCAGATGTTCTTATCGCCATCTGTGTCCCGAGGACACAGATCGTGATGAGAGAGGGATGGAATCTCTTGGTCAGCGGGGTTGATGTCCTGCTGACCCGGGGAGATCCGGGGCACCGCCCAAAAGATCCGGGGCATGAGCCCCGTATCTTTTGACCTAGCGATGCCACTGGTACAATTGCCCGGGTTAGCAGGGTGCTGGCGCTGGGCCTGCTCCTTTTAATAAGTCAAAATAGTTGTTTTTAAAGTTTGTTTGAATGCAGCTTTGGTTCTATATCTTGCAATTTAATTAGTCAAAATTAGTAGTTATTTGGAACAGCACCTGTATAGAAAAGATCTGCACAAGCTTCATAAGGCTTACCCATCCACGTGTGAATAATGTCCAAGGTTAAAGGGTTTTTCCCATGAAAGAAAATTCTCAAATTTCAATCCCCTAGTGATGTTAACACAATAAAGATCGTTTTTAACCCTTTACTTCACAATTTTACTCATCATTTAGTGATGGTCAGTGCAAAATATTTAACTGTATTTTTATTTCGTTTTTCAGTTTTACAGCTTATGCATCATTCAAATCAATACATACTGGTGAAAGGTAACATTTTTAGCAAGGTATCTAAGTTGTAACAAAGTAAATCAACAGGGTCTTATCAACTGACCAAGACCAACTCGTATAAAACAATAAAAGCCCTTAAAGTTGTTCCCTTAGGGCTGCAGGTCCAATAAACAGATATAATCAACAGAGAAAGTGAGGGAAGACAGACAATAGACTGAAAACATGAGGGAAGGGGTGTAGGGTGGTATCAAAGTTAGCAAAATAGTTAGCAAACCGTCCGACCCGTCCAATAATCATCCCATGGGGCCCATATGCTGTTAAATGTTTCTACTGTGTTATGTAAGAGTGCAGTAAGATATTCTAGGGTGAGTATCTCTTGTATTATTGTACAAAGCTCCACCCGGGAGGGTGCTGTGGCTTGTTTCCATTTTACAGAGATTAGGCACTTTGCTGCTGTAAGGAGATGTAGGAGTAATCTGGAGGTGTGTTTACGCATTCCTTTTGGGTAAAGGTTCAACAGACAGGTACTCGGATCTACCGGGATCTGACATTTAAGAACCAAGGATAGGATGTCTGTAACCGTGGATCAGTATGGCTGTGTAGTTGGGCAAAGCCAAAAAATAAGTGGTACATCCGCTCCCCCTGCTCCACACCGCCAGCAGACATCAGGTGAGTCCGGGTTAATATGATGTAGTAATGCCAGTGTATGGTACCATAGCATTAACAGCTTATATTGATTTTCTTTGTATTGGACGCATTGAGATGCTTTGGCCGCCCTATCCCATACTATCTGCAAGGTCTCCAGCGGAAGCTCCCTTCCCAAGAAAGTTTCCCATTTCCTCATGTATTCGTGTTTTGGTATTTTTGAGGGTTCAGGTTAATTAATATTTTATAGATTGTGGAGATAAGTACTGCAGTTGAAACATTTAGTTTACAAAGTCGTTCAAAGTCGGTAGGATTTGTTACAGACGGTGAGCTATGTAGAGAAGCGAAAAAGGATTTAATTTGTAGGTAGCTATACATGGCTGAGGATGGTAGATTAAATCTGTCCATGAGGTCTGGAAAGTCAAGTAACGTTTTAGAGCCGTCATCAATAATGTCAGCAAAACGGAACAGGCTCTTCAGGTGCCATGGTCGGGACATGGACCCCGTGAGACTTGATGGTAAGCCAGGGTTATATAAAAATGAAGTCATGGGGGAGTGGGTGGATTCCAGAGGGAACAATTTGCAGCATTTTAGCCATATGGACTTAGTATATTTCATGGGACCTAAAAGCTGTACAGTCGGTGGAGTCGATGCAGTAGCCCAGAGGTAAGCATTGGGGTGAACCGGGGCGCTCCACAGTTTCTCTATCTCCATCCATTTGGAGTAAGCCTGGAGAGTGGACCAGGCCGGGATTCTTCGCAGGTGCGCAGCCCAATAATTGATTAAATCGGGCACCCCAAGGCCTCCTCTATCTTTGGGTTGTACCATGAGTGCTCGTGCTAATCTGTGGCGTTTATGTGCCCATATGAATTGCATAAGCGAGGCTTGCATCCCTCTGAGAATTTTGGGTATTGGGATTGGTAGGGATTCAAAATAATACATAAGCTTTGGGAGGATAGACATTTTGACTGCCGTAATTCTACCACTTGCGCAGTAGGCTTTTTAATGAGTCAAAAAAGGAACGGTAATTTTGAGAGTAAAGTGTTTTATATGTGGAAGTGAGTCTAATGCCCAGATATTTCAAGGCTTCCGTTTTGCTAATGTTCACTTTATGTCCGGATAACCTACCATAAGTGTCCAGTAGTCTATGTAAATTAGGAAGTGAGGTGTGTGGTTGGCTGATGGTTAGTAGAGTGTCGTCAGCGAATAATGAGAGTTTGAATTCTTTGTCCCTCACTAGTACTCCTTTAACATCAACCGATCGTCGGATAGTTGCCGCCAGCGGCTCAATACATAAAATATATAGGATGGGGGATAGAGGGCATCCCTGACGCGTTCCGTTACGGATTGGAAATCTAGGGGACGTAATGTGGGGCAGTTTGATTGAGGCAGAGGGGGAAGAGTACAGATTTCCTATGATATTTAGGAATGGACCATGTGTGCCATAGGCTCTCATAGTCCGCAACATAAAAGACCACCCTAGGCGGTCAAAAGCCTTCTCCGCATCTAGGCTTAGAGGAAGAGCTTCATTTTTGGTTCTATTTACTACCTCAATCAAATCTATGGTCCGTCTAGTATTATCTCCTTTTTGGCGGGACGGGACGAAGCCCACCTGATCTTTATGGATTAGTTGAGGGATCCATTGTATGAGCCTGTTGGCTAGTATTTTTGTCAAGATTTTATAGTCCGCATTTAATAATGCTATCGGTCGATAATTGGAGCAGTCTGTGGGGTCTCTGTCTGGTTTACGTATTAATATATGAGTGGGACATTTCTTGCGGAACCGGTGTTCCCTGTAGAAAGGTGTTATATAGTTTAAGTAGGTGGGGAGCTAAGAGTGGTTGGAAAGTCTGGTAATATAAATATGTAAGTCCGTCAGGTCCCGGTGATTTGCTGGTTGGAAGGGATTTCACGACTTCCGCCAGCTCTTCCTCGTCTATAGGAGTATTGAGGGAGGTTACTGCTTCCGAAGGGAGGTGAGGGAGGTCACACGACTTCAAATAAGAGTCAATTTGGGAATCTCGCAAGAGTGGGTCTAGCGGTAGTGAGTTAGGTAGATTGTATAGTTTAGAGTAGTAGGCATAAAATATGTCTGAAATTTCCTGTGGATCATAGGTTATGGATCCGTCTGAACGACGGATAGAATGAGCGGTGGATCTGACGGATTTCTCCGACAGTTGCTTAGCTAGGAGGGTATGAGCCTTGTTGCCGTTCTCGTAATATTTTTGCTTGGTATAAAGCAGGAGTTTCTCTGTGCGTTCAAGTGTTAATTCTTTTAATTTAGCCCTGACCTCCACTACTTTCTTAAGAAGTGGTCTGGTCGGGTTTACTAGGAGCTGTCTTTCCAAGGAACGTAGTTGGGACTGTAGTTCTGTCTGGGTCTTAAGGCGTTCTCTTTTCATGGCCACTGCCAGTGATATGCATTTCCCTCTGACCAGCATTTTATGGGCCTCCCAGCACATTGGCATTGGTTTTTTCAGAAGAGACTCATTAAGCCTCCAATGACACCTCCTTACGTGTGGATGAGAGGCAGTTATTATAAAGGAGCATGGTCTGACCATGTTATTGGGCCCAAGATAGATTTATGCATAACGCGTAATGTCTGTAGGGAGCCAAAGAAATAATCTATTCTAGTGTGTGTACCATGTGGTGGAGAGTAGAAAGAAAAGGAGAGATCCCTTGGGTTATCTATCCTCCATAGATCGTAAAGGCCTTGCTGTCTGATAAGTGCCCAGAAGTCTCTTGTGAGTCTGAGGATTGCAGGGGAGAGGGGTGTTCTGTGTTGATAGGTGGTCCGTATATGCTGAGAACGGTAAATTAAAGTCGCCCCCCATAAGTAGCATTGCTGGAGGAAATCTGGATAGTCGCCGGAAGAAGTATTTAAGGAATTTAATTTGACCCGTGTTGGGAGCGTAAACATTACATAAGGTAATGGGAATTCCCCTAAGAGACCCGTGAAGGATAATGTACCTGCCTTTAGCGTCTAGTATTTTTTCCGTTTTTCCCCTTTGGTCATATACGCTATGGGGTATGTGCTTCTTGCAAATGTACATGATCCTGATGCATTAAAGTGGGTTTCCTGTAAGAACACCACTTCAGCCCTTGTGTCTAAGTAGACCCATTATTATCCACCTAGATTATCAGGGTACAGGTTTATGTATAAGAGATGAGATCCATGAGAAGCCTATTGCACACAATGACACTCAGCTCTACTACATCTCAGCTATTCCACAACACACTACTAGACCTGCTGTGCCTTCCTCCCTCTCCTCAGATAAAGAACTTATCTGTCTGTAGCTTTACACTCCTCACATTCCTGCTAGCAGGAACTCCGTGTCAGTGAGTGAAAGTGATGGGTCGTTCGCAAGTAAAAAAGACTAAATGTCTGAATTTCCACATTTTGGCCATTTTGCAATTTTGATATGGGTGTCAGAAAATGTTAGTATGGCAATTTTTAAAATTTAATATTTAGATTTTTTAAGGTATTAAAGCACCATGAAAGTAATTCTAAATATACTGTACTATCTCCATGATTGTACTAACCCAAGAAATAAGGTGGTTTTATTTGGACCACACAGTAAAAGACCAAAACAAAGCTCAAAAGAAAATGTTGCAAATAATTATTTTTTGCTAATTCACCACATTTGTATATTTTTCCCAGCTTCTCAGTACATTGCTTTGAGTATTTAATTGTGCCAATTGGAGGTCCCCATTTTTAAAGGAATACAAGAATGCATAAAAATTCAAAAGTTATGGATATTGAAAGGAGGGAAGTAAATAACGGAAAATGCAAAAACAGAGAAGGGCATCAGCAGCAAAGAGTTCATGAAAGGGAGCTGCAGTACCAATTCTGACCACCGCAGCATCTAAAGAGCTGTGATGTTTTCATTGCTTCAGTGAGGTGATCAGTAACTGGACAGGACTCCATTGATTTGATCTTGTCATAGGCCACCTTGTAAATCATTGAAGTGAACGGTTCTGCACTGCAATACCAAGTGGTGTCACTGCACTTTGTACGGCACTGTGGTTTGTAGATTGTAAAGAGACTGCAGTGTGTGTCTGAAGGGTCATATGACTTGGTATAGCTTCCCCACCCTCCTCTCGATTTGATATTGATCAACAATCCAATAGTTGGTTTACAGTAACAAAATACTATAATACCTTTTAAGTACTTGGTGTTATTATAAGCATGGTGCATTACCTAATGATTTATTTTTGGGGTATTATTTTTAGGTGTACCACTAAATGAAAGACCATGATCCGGACATTTGCTGTCAAGTTGAAACCATGTTGCATCAGCTTTTTGGCCGCACAGAAAGTTGCCTCAAAGACAATAATACAGAGTGCCTGTGTACAGTCATCTGGAGCCAAAGAGCCATTCCTAAGTGGCATCAACTCAAGCTATGTGGAGGAGATGTATTATGCCTGGCTGGAGGATCCCAAAAATGTGCATAAGGTAAGTGAACTTTGTGTACTAGTCCTTCAATGAAAGGAAATTACAAGCATCTTCTGACATTGTGTTGTCCACGAAACCTATGACATTCCTGTGCATAAGTTGTGCCTACTATGTCATCTTATTTCCATATATATGATTATATTATTTTGCACAATTTCTTTTTTTTAAAAGTATTTATTTTTGCAATTTTGAAATTTTATACAATTAAAATAAACAAAATCGAAGAACAAGATTTGTCTGTCACATATTTCTTTCCCCCCATTACAGGATTATTAAGCAACAGCCATGGTAACAATCAGGTTCTTACTGCGTTTCAAAACTAACCGAGGGATATTACAGTAAATGACAGCAGGATACTACAGCCAGACATCTTGATACAACACAAATAACTATTGACACATAGACAATCAGTCACACACACACACACGCACATACCAGCACGCTCAGTCTCCTTCATCATGGAGAGGAGTGTATATCACATGTGATTATAAGGCTGTATGGGGAGTCGCGCACCATCTGGACCAGATGCGATCAAACTTCTGGGGACACTTCCTGTTGGTATACAGGGACCGGTAGTGGGGAATGACACTGTTAATAAGTAGTATCCATCTTTTTAATGGAGGGGGATCCTGATCCTTCCAAGTCATCACCACCACTTTTCGGGCGTAGTATAATACAAACCTAAAGAAAATTTTGTCATAGTGGCCATTGACAACTTCATTTACGATGCCGAGGAGACACACAGAGGGAGACAGTAAGCGTGGGAAGTCAAAGTGTAGACCTAGGAATTCCAGCACTTCGGACCAGAAGACAAGAACCCTAGGGCAGGACCAGACACAATGCAGGAAGGATCCGACTTCAGCCTGACAGCGAAAGCAAAGATCATTGGGCATTGCTCCCATGCGGAATAGTCTAGCAGGGGTGAAGTATACTCGATGGAGGAATTTAGATTGGATCAGGAAGTCCCTCGCACTCACTACAGATGTGAAGTAGGACAGTTCGACCTCCCTCCAGTCATCATCTGACAGGTCAGGGATATCCTGTCTCCAGCGTTCACAGGCTCTATCAAACGGTCTGGACTTTTGCTCTTGTAGGAGAGCATAGCACTGAGTGAGCGGCTTAGGGAGGTCCGGGGTACTCATCAGAGTCTCTAGTTTGGAGAATTTCACTGTCAGGCTGAAGGAGCCGAATTGGGCTTTGAATGCATGTCGCAGTTGCGTGTAATGGAAGCTGGCCGTATTGGGTACAGTATGTCTCTCCCTTATCTCGTTAAAGCTGAGTAATTCTGCTTCCGGAGATAATAGCTGGCCTACAAATTTCACCCCCGCCGCCCCCCACATTGTCCAGCCCGGGAGGGAGAGGAAGTGAGAAAGCCACGGATTGAGCCACAATGGAGTCCTGGGCGAGAGAGGGGGAGAGCTGCTCGGTTCTACCAGGGATTGCGCCCTACGCCAGCACACCGCTACCGTACGTAGGGGAAGTGGGGTATCAGATGGGGACTTGTATCTGTACAGCAGGTTTGTAAGGGCCTCGTAGGAGCCCACCAGGGCACCAGCCAGTGCAGTAGCTGCATTACCCATGTCTATATCTATCCACCACTGGGCATATACTAACTGGGAAGCCAGGTAATAAAGATACAGATCCGGGGCAGCCAGTCCACCCCTAGACTTGGGAGCCTGAAGCAGCGCTAAACTGAATCGTGGGGCACTACTCTGCCAGTAAAAGGACCTGAGAATGCCGTCTATGCGTTTAAACAAGCTCTTAGGAAGCAGTATAGGACAAGCGTGAAAAAGGTATAAGAATTTTGAAAGAAAAATCATTTTAAATATGTTAATACGCCCGTACAGAGACAAGGGGAGAGTGGACCAGGCTTTTAGACGCGATTCAGTTGCAGCTATCAGGGGTGTAATGTTTAACTCTGTAAATGCCTGGACCCTGCGTGACACCTGGACTCCCAGATATTTAAAGGTGGACACCACCTGGACTGGGACGGGGAGGGAGTGTACCCCTACATCAGATAAGGGAAAGAGGGCTGATTTGTCCCAGTTAACCCGAAGGCCTGAGAACCCCCCCATAGCGTTCTATCAAGGACAGAAGGGATTCCAGAGAGGGGCCCACATCTCCAAGATATACAAGTGTATCATCAGCATAGAGAGATACCTTTTCAATGATAGAACCTCTAGTTATGCCCCTAATGCCCTCAGAGTGGCGGATCGCCACAGCAAGGGGTTCAATGGCGAGTGCGAAGAGGAGGGGAGATAGTGGGCAACCCTGTCTAGTGCCCCTGGCCATAGGGAGAGTAGGTGAGATGTTAAGATTAGTCCGTACCCTAGCCTTGGGATCATTATACAGTAGCTTAACTAATGCTGTAAATCGAGGGCCAAAACCCATGCTAGGCAAGAGGGTCCATAAATATGTCCACTCCACAGAATCAAACGCCTTACAATTGTCTAAGGATAATATAAACCCAGGGTCTGGAGACCTCTCTGCCTCTGCTATGTTCAGGTGTAGTCTTTGTATATTTATGTCAGTTCCCCTCCCAGGCATAAAGCCTGTCTGGTCTGGGTGAACCAAGGATAATATTACTTTGTTAAGCCTTGTCGCCAGAATTTTTGCTAGTATCTTAACATCTGAGTTTAGGAGGGAAATTGGACGGTATGAGTCGGGAAGCAGAGGGTCCTTGCCAGGCTTGGGAAGAACTACAATAAGGGCCTCTCGCATGGAGTCGGGGAGGGAACCGCTGTCAAACGCATCGGAGTACAGGCTAAGGAGAAGGGGGACCAGAGTCTCACAGTTATCCCTATACCACTCACCTCCCAGCCCATCAAGTCCAGGTGTCTTACCGGGGGGCAACGATTGGATGGCCAGTTCCACCTCCTCCGCCGAGAGCGGGGCATCAAGCTCCGATGACTGTGCCGGTGTGAGCCTCCATAGTGGAAGACTGTCAAGGAATCTGGAAATCTCGACGGAAGAGGCGGACAATCTGGAGCTGTAAAGAGAGGAATAGAATTCATAAAATACCATGTTAATGGCCCGGGGTTCTGTAATCAAGGCTCCGTTACCATCAATAATAGAGGGAACGGAAGCACAAGGACGTTCAGCCCGCGAGAGATACGCAAGCAGCTTCCCATTTTTATCTCCGAATTCAAAGATGGACGCTTCCCTGGCTTGCAGGCGCTTGCTGGTGCGCTCCTTCACTACAGCTAGATGGTTCCTCTGCGCCTGAGCCCAAGTCTTTTTATTCCCCGGAGTAGGTTTCTCTAGATAGTCCTTTTCTGCGGTCACCAGTGCAGCGGTCAGCCTCTCCTCCTGCGCATTTAAGGACTTCCTATGGCCAGCTACCCCCGACATGAATGCTCCCCGCACCGAGGACTTGTACGAGTCCCAGGCTAGAAGAGGATCAGGATGGGTTGAGTGTACCTCCCAGAACTCGCTGTGCGCTGCCCTAACAGTACTCTGGACCGCTGGGGATAGGAGCCAAGCCGGGTGCAGGCGCCATAAGCGGGAGTCGCTGGGGGGGCCTATAAGGAGACTGATGAACAAGGCGGAGTGGTCTGATGCACTGCGCGGGCAATAGGATACCTGATCAACGTGCGGCAACATATCTGGGGAAACAAAGGCCAGGTCAATCCTAGAGAAGCTCTTATGAACAGAGGAATAAAATGAATATTCTCTCCCTTGAGGATGTTTACTTCGCCAAACATCGGCGAGGTCTAGAGAAGTGCGCCACTCATTCAGACGGACCGAGCCTGTGTCCAGACCACTTGTACGATCTAAGGAGGGATTAGGGACAGCATTGAAGTCACCAATGCAGAGTATTGGACTGGGAGGCATAGCAGCAAGTTTACTGGATATTAGGTGCAATACTGCTGGATCAAAGGGAGGTGGGACATAAATAGACGCTATAGTAAAGGTAAAGCCCCACAAGGCGCAATGTACGATCACAAAACGGCCAAAGTGATCCGGTGCTACCTGTATGACTTCTATGGGAAGCGCTTTGGATATGAGTATGGATACTCCCCTGGCGTAGACAGAGTAGGAGGAATGATAACCTCTAGCCACCCAGGCCCGCTTCAGAGACAGGACCTTTTGACCCGTAAGGTGTGTCTCTTGGATACAAACAATATGGGGGGCCTGACGCTTAATGACATCTAACATCAGAGCCCTCTTGAATTTGGAGTTAAGTCCCCTCACATTCCAACTCATTACCTTAAGTGAAGACATCTTAGCGGAAGGGAAAGGGGTGTGGGGAAGGAGACGTGAGCAACCAAACATTCATCCTTTCATACCACAAAGACATAGACAGACAGACAACAGTGAGCATAACAAATATAACCAGAACTGTACTAACAATCCCAAGAATACAAACCCCCTGTCTAACACCCTAACAGCAGTAGTGTAGACCTATAACCCACTAAATAGTAGAACAGTGGTCCCTAACTCAAGACAAACCTACACCATTTGTCCCGGGACCTTCAACCCTTAATGTATAAATGATCAGGAGATTATTAGGCAGCCATATTTTGCGAGAACCAAAGAGGAGATAGGGGAGCGGGGGGGGGTGGGAAAAGGAGGGAGAGAGTAGGGAGGTAGTGGTAACAGGAAAGGGGGAGGAGGGAGGGAGGAGGGTGAGGAGGAGGGAGAGGGAAAAGTGGCATGTGTGGCGCACTGGTCGATTATGACCAAAAATTAGAACGCATCAGTCAGGGTACATTTTGTGAGGCACGTAGTATGTAACAAATAGTGAAACCTGTAATAGTGATCTGGGACCCCTAATATCTAATCAAGACTAAGTCCAGCACTGTCTTGCATATCAGATAAAAGGATATATGAGTCCAGTGCACTCAGGAGGCGGGCCTTCCAGCAGGAGCCGAGGGGCTGGCATCAGCCCAGTGAAGTGCTTCGGTTGGCAGGTGAAGAAACGAGTCTTCTGGCCGTCCACAAATCGGAGCTTGGCAGGGTACATCATGGAGTATTTATACCCCTTGTCACGGAGACGGGCACGGAACTCGGTGAATTGTGCTCGCTGTTTCCTGACGGATGCAGAGAAATCAGGGTAGAAGGACACTCTGCTGTTAGCATAGAGAATTTCTCCCTTGGTACGGACAGCCCTGAGGATAGAGTCCCTGTCCCTAAAGTGCAGCAGCCGGGCCAGGAAGGGTCTTGGATTGCCCCCTGGAGGGCCAGGGCGGGATGGCACACGATGGGCCCTTTCCACTGTGAAGAACGGGGAGAAGGTATCTGCAGGCAGCATATTTTTGAGCCAATTTTCAAAAAAGGATACAGGGTCAGACCCCTCCACTTTTTCGGGGAGGCCAACCACTCTGACGTTGTTCCGTCGCAGGCGGTTTTCGAGGTCGTCAGCTCTGTCGATGGATGCAGACATTTGGCGCTGAAGCTCTCTGATCTGTGTCGGCATAGGCCTCTGGACGTCCTCCACCTCAGATATTCTGCGTTCAGTTTCGGTGATTCGCTCCTTGGCTTTGTGGACATCATGTCTTAAAAGAACAAAGTCCTGTCGCAGCTCATCCACCTTGGTGACCAGTTTGGATTGGCATCCGTTAATGGCCGCCAGCACCTCTGCAAATTTTCGATCCAACTCCGTGGCCGCGTCAGACGGATCAGCACCCTCTTCATAGCTTACAAGGTGTGGCGGGCTCTGGGAGCCTTCAAAGAGGGAGGGAGAGGAGTTTGGGGACCCCTGAGGAGAGCAAGGCTGTGTGCGGGAGAATCTCCCCAACTTTTTAGCAGCATTCGACTGTATCTGCGCAAGAACGGCTTGGGATGTGGAGCAATCCTGCGCATCCAGGGGTTCCAGGGACTGGAATGGAGGATCTTCATGGACGGATTCATCATCCGATGGAGGCGCAGACGCTGCTTTGAGCATTTTAGCCGTCCTCCTCCGGTTACCCATGGCGTCTGGGCAGGGGGGCCAGTGATAAACAATCGAGGAGCCTAGCGTCCAGTAATTAGCAGAGATACAGTACAAACCCACGTGGAGTATTGCAGCGGCACTGCGAGGGTTAATATAAAGCAGAACCCAGGAACAGGGGATCACTGGGAGTATGGAGGACTCAGTGCTGGGCTGCACAACTAGGGGTCCCCAGGGCAGAGGTGGGCAGCAACAGGGGAATTACTTCCCTACCTGGTCCCGGCTCAGTCCGGCAGTGTCAGGGTTAACCCTGCGCGCCTAGGCCTCAGGCAGCGCAGGGGAGTCCCACAAGATGGCGCCTCCGGCAGGATGCAGGGCCGGTTGGCGCGCTTTCACGGTGCCTCTGGCGGTGGGAGCGGAGACTCAGGATGCGGGAGAGGGGTAGATTTCTCCGGTGAGCGGTACAGCCTGTGTACCTCACGCGACACCGGCTGCAGGAGAGTGTCGGGGAGCGGGCACAGGTGAGGGATGGCTGCCTGGGAAGGGAGATAGGGTGTCGGGTCCCGGGAGCTCCGCGGCGCACGTCCGCTCAGTCCGGCATCAGGCCACGCCCCCCATGCACAATTTCTTTAAAGGAAATTTGTCACCACTGACCTCGACTATTTACTGAGTGTAAAGTCCCAGTATGTATAACGGGACATTACATTAACCCCATAGTTCAATAAGACGTACCCTTACGTCTTGATGCGCATGGGGGAGTATGAAGAGGCCTCACAGGCTGATCCCTCTTCATACTCACCGGCCGTTTGCTTCATAATGAAGCAAACGCCAGTCGATAACACAACACCCGCAATCGGTGCTAGCACCATTTGCGGGCGCTAACCTTTTGATCGCTCCCGGCGGCATTAACGAGCTGGGGGCGCTCTGTTGCCATGGCAGCCTCGGGTCACGCAAAAATCTGAGGCTATCATGATCTAGGCTATCTCTTACAATGTGCGATTTGCACATTATAATAGATGGTGTGCAAAATCCCCATATACTGCCATACTGTAATATGGCAGTATATGGTAGGATCAATCGGACAACCTAATGCAGTGGTGGCGAACCTATGGCACCCGTGCCAGAGGCGAGACTCCAAGCTCTTTCTGTGGGCACCCGGGCCATGATCCCAGCACACCAGACAGGACTCAAAGATTTTTCCTGCAGTTCCAAGCAACTTAAAAGATGCTGCTTTCAGTGATATTTTAAAGAGAACCGTCATGCAAAATAACCCCCCTAATCTAAATAGATTTTCATAAACTGCCATTAGAGAGCATTGCCTCTATTCCTTGTGAGAAAGTAAGAGGTATTGTGTGGGAAAACCGCTATCTGTCTTACAGGCAGATGAAATGCATGTGGTAAAAGCCCTGGGTTTGTCTGCAGTAACCCAAGGGTTAATGCAGACATGTGATAAGCAGGAATAGTCTGTGTTGTCTGTGTTGGCCTAGCTAACATGGACACATTGGTAATGTCCATACTGGGCCTGCTTATTATGGAGTAGGGGTAGGCTGGTAGTGGGACTCCTACTCCATTCGGGCTTGGTGCTGGGCTTTTGTATAGCACACAGGTGCGGGTCACAGGCCTCGTTAGAGCCTGATATAATCTGCAGGCCCGAAGCAGTAGGAGAGGCACTACCTGGAGAGCTAAAGGCTGGACCGTGTTCACACAGCAAAGGTAACTGAGTGCCTCCTGTACTACTGCTGGCCAAGAGCGTGTGCCAGGCAGCCTGGTACCCGTGTAGCTAGGACCTGATATTGTATTAGGAAGTGCCGAGCCGTGCAGGATTTATTTGTGGTATTTTGTATGTGCCTAAGCCAAGGCTGAATTTGTGTTTTATCAAGGAAGTGTGAATAAACACTTGATTTTTGGACTTTAACCCTGCGTGTGTCCCTGCTTCCTGCACTGCTACAAAGCATCTACCAGAGGAATTCCCTACACCCTTCATTATCCCTCTACATGCCTGTAAACCTAAGCAATGAAGTATGCAAATGACCTGCGAAATGTCCTATGTTTCATTAGCATATTCAAGCTGTCCGGCTTATTCATCAGTGGGAGGCACAGCCACACCCCCAGTGCTTGACTGACATCCTGTATAATGGTGTAAAGGCTGCTCCATGTGCTTGCTGGTGGCCACACCCCCTGCAGCCATGTTATAGCAGAACATGTCAGGTACTTGTGTAGCTGATGTCTGTGTCTCACACATGTGTATTAGGAAGACACAGCATTTCAGCAGATAAAGATTGGGATGGGATCCTTGTGAGCTGCTCCAAGAGGTAGAGGTGACAGAAATAGTGACACAGACCTAATGACAGGTGTCCTTTAAAGGAAGGTAACAGTATCTATCTCCAGTGTTTATACGGGAATAAACATTCTCATATGCTCAAAGGAAGATGAAAAAAATCACAGCTCACCCTTGGTCTAGATGTTCTGGGTTGGATTACTTGTCCGTGTGGACGGTGCCCGGAGCAGAAGGAGGTCCTGTGTCGATGCAGGTAGAAATCCAAAGTGAAGAAATAGAGGTAGACCATGACTAAGGACCATAATGCATAGCGTCCGAAACGCGTAGGTCTGATCACCGCTTTTTAAGACACGGAGCTCCACAGCTCCTTTTCTCTTTTTTCTATGCCACTGTTCATATGCAGTTTTTATCCCTGTTAAATAAAGTTTCCTAAAGATTTTTCATATTTATCTTCAACGAGTGCCGGCTACCTCTATTTCTTCACTTTGTCCTTTAAAGGAATAGGGAGCAATATGTTACTGCTTTAATTTTTGGTTGGCACCTCACGATAGAGGGGGTTTGGGGTAAAAATATATAACTATCTATAATATGTATTATATATAATATCTCTCTCTAAAAATTCCCGATCTATCAAAATGCAATACTTGTTTCCACCTCTGTGGGAACAGGAAGGTCCCCTCCCAGCATCCTCCCACCAGTGTTCTTCCTGTTCCCACAGAGTCAGGGCGGAGAGGATATCCCTCCATCGCATCATCCAGGTGTGAAGGGGATACGGAACACTCACCATCGCGCAGTCCGGGACCAAGCCATGTGGTTCGGGTCCACAGGCGGCGACAGCCCTCCCTGGACTTCCCCGTCCGACCCGATTACTGCTCATCCCGCTGGCATCTGGCGCCTAAAAGAGAACGGTGGCGCTCTGTGCGCCTTAAATTAATTTCCGGAAGTGACGCCCGATGACCGGAGCTCAGAGCATGAACGCCGACTGCAGCCTCCCCTAGAAGGTATTTAACTCATAGGGGCAAATTTACTTACCTGGTCCTGTCGCAATCCTCGATTCGGGCGGTCCGACGAAAATTAAGTCCAGGGCAATTCACGTAGTTCCTGCGCCCATGTTCCTGCATCCGTCGCTTCCCCGCTGAGGTCCGCCGGAGTTCACCTTCCTATTCCTGGTGCTTGTAAGTGTGTGTCTTGTGACACAATTTGAAATGTTAGATCCCGCGCGTAGTCCGAATATGTGAGGTTGCCCGATGCCCCTCCCCCCCAGTTCTGTCGCGTGCAAGCCGGCGCCGATGCGCCAAAATCTGATTGCGTACGCCAAAATCCCCTGTTAAATGCGGCGCAAAACGGAAATCGTTCTGGGTTCTTGTGCAGCTGTGTGTTTGTCATTCCCTGCCGTCACAGCCATGTCTGAAGAGGCAGATGCAGGCTCTCTCCACTGGTGCCTGTAAGTGCGCTGGAGGAGTCCTCCACATGATATAATATGTGTTGTTTATTGAAGTGCTCGTGCTGCAAAAAAAAAAAAGAAGAATTCTCCTCCTTCCTTTCCAGGATGAATCTGGTGGAAAGGGGAAAGGCAAGGAGGAGAAGCTGGAAAAAGGGGGCAGAGTGGCAAGATCAAAATCTAGATCTTCTAAAGTTCAAAAGTTATAGAAGTTACATATGTGCTTTAACAAATTGCCCGATATGCACAAGAAACCTATGTGTAAACCATGCATAGATAAGTTGTTGAGAGATGAGAAAACCTCTTTTATGGATGAGATTAAAGAGTTTATTAAAGAAAAAATTGTATCTCTTGCCACAACTTCACAGGCACTTCAGGGTACCTCCCTAAAAGAGCCCGTGTGGATTTAGACCTAGCTACACCTGCAAAGACTCAGACGACCCATTCAGATTTTCAGGACTCAGAAACCAGATACCTGTTTTGAATTCAAGAAATGGAAAAGCTGCTTAAAGCAGTAAGGGATACTCTTAATATCGAAGACGTAATCCCTCCCACATCAATAGAAGAGGAACTCTTTGGAGGCCTGAGGAGCAAACGGAGAAGGGTTTTTCCTGTCAATGAGGCTCTTAAAGATTTGATCTCTACAGAATGGTAGGAACCTGAAAAGAAGATAACTGTCTCCAAAAATTTCAGGAAATGGTTGTTGTTCAAACCTAATGATTCGAAAAGTTGGGACTCATGTCCGAAAGTAGATGTACACGTGTCTAAAGTGTCTAAAAAGATGGATTTACCGTTTGAAGATGCAGGACAGCTTCGAGACCCTATGGATCGGAAAAGCATAGGGACACTTCCATGTTGAACTTAAAAACTAACCTTATGGCTACTTCGGTAGCCAGAACACTACTCTTCTGGCTGAAAGAGTTGCAAAATCTTGTCACAGAACATACACCCAGGGAAATAATTTTGGAAAATATTCCCTTCCTTAAATTGGCGGCCTCCTTTCTTGCAGATGCCTCAGCTGAATCTATTAGATTCTCTGCCAAGGAGAGTTCTCTTTCTAATGCTTCCCAAAGAGTCCATTGGTTAAAACAATGGGGAGGAGACATCCATTCCAAGACAAAGCTGTGTGGAGTTCCTTTTACCGTTTAATTTTTTCTTCAGTTCAGACCTCGATACCATACTTGAAAAGGCAGCCGACAAGAAGATGGGATTCCGGAAAACAAGGCCGATACTGAAAAGAGGTATTTTTCTTGGTGCCAAGGACCAAAGGGATAGCTTTCGAGGGAAAGGCAAAAAAGGCCGCTGGAGCTACCCAAAGGGAGGCAAAGGTCGTGGCTTCTTGTTTTCCTTAAACAGTGACCCATCAAAAAGTAAGAAACAATGATGTCAAGGTTGGGGGAAGACTCAAGTTATACGCCTCGCAATGGGAGAAAATAACATCAAATCTCTGGGCGAGAGATAAAGTCAGAAACGGATACAGAATAGAATTTTCTCATCTCTTCCCCAATCTTTCGTTCCTTAACTAGATGACTTCCTAATTTATAGTCAATACCAGGCTAGATCTAGTAAGGTCTCGGGAATTTACAATTTCAACACTCACAAAACTGGGGTGGATCATCAACTTACAGAAGTCAAATCTTTCCCCCCTGACTCAGATAAAATTCTTAGGAGTAATTCTAAACTCATGCCGTCAAACCTCTTTTCTTCCACAGGACAAGGACAACATCAGACGATTCATACTATCCTTCAGAAGGAAGCCAAGGGTTTTCGATCCGGACTGCTATGAAGCTCCTAGGACTACTGACAGCCAGTAAGTATCCCAGCAATATCCTGGTGCCAAAACCATACCAAAGCTGGATCCTGGGACAGGTCAAAAGGAGGTCTAGAGCAGAAAGTCCAGATTCCTCTGAATGTGAGAAAGGATCTTCTTTGGTGTCTTAGCGCAAAGAACCTAGGAAAAGGGGTCCCATGGATCCAACAACCCCTGATAACCATCCAGAAGGACGCAAGCAAATATGGTTTCCAAGATCACAGGGTCAATGGCCACAAGAGACCTGTATCAGATCTTTAAATTTCAGAGAGTTGCAGGCAGTATGGGAGACACTGAAATCAAACAGAAGTCATCTAAAGAACGCACACCTATTGATACTATCAGACAACATCACCACTGAATCATATCTAAAGAGATAAGGAGGGACCAGTTCTCCAGACTTACTATCTCTAACACAGAAATATATTTTGATGGGCAGAAAACAGTTGTCAGCCCCATCAGCTATTCATCTTCGAGGGAGAGAGAATATAACAGCAGATTTTCTAAGCAGGAAGACACACTTTCCAAATGAGTGTTGCTTAAAGCAAGAGATATACGAACAACTGATCTCCCTATGAGGGCATCCACTAATAGACCTGTTTGCCACAAGAGAAAATACGAAATGCAAACTTTTTTTATTCTCTAGACACAAGAGAACCATTCACGAATTTGGATGCATTCAGCCATACTTGGAACCAGCCACTATCCTATGCCTTTTCCCCAATTCCCCTGATCTCAAGGGTGCTACCCAAGATCTACCTGGACAAGGCCAGGGTGATATTAATTTGCCCTGAGATCCATGGCTCTTCAGGAACCCATCCTGCTCCCTCCAGAGAAGGACCTTATATTTCAGGGCGCAGTCCTACATCCAAGGACGGACTACTTCAATCTATCGGCATGGATCCTGAAAGGGAACTCCTAATGAGGAAGGGTCTTTCCTCAAGGGTGGTGAACACTCTTCAGGCAAGTAGGAAACCTGTAACATTTGCAACCTGTAACCTCCATCACAAGATAACCCTAATATCTTTCAGGTGTTGGAATTTCTATAGGCGGGACTAGAGAAGGTCCAAATATCCGCCCTAGGTGCTTTCCACGTTTGCTGCCTTATGGACAATAGGGGGGGTTAAAAGATTTATAAACGCCTCTTCTAGAATCCGGCCTCAGGTCCTTAACAGAATCCCTACCTGGGATCTTACCTTGGTTCTTAATGCCTTAATTAAAGATCCATTCGAACCAATAGACATCAGAAACCTGACCTTAAAGACAGTCTTTCTGATAGCCATAACTTTAGCCTAAAGACTAGGAGAGCTCCAAGCCATCTCAATACAAGAACCTTATCTAAAAATTCTGGACAACAGAATTTTAATAACACTTGACTTTTCTTCCTAAAGTGGTCTCGAACTTCCACAGAAACCAAGAGATTGTCCTTGTAAGGCGCGTTGTGTTAAAATACCTCCAATCCACTGAAGCATGGCGTATAGATAATAATCTCTTTGTTCAGTTCCAGGGGCCCAACAAGGGGAAAAAGGCATCCAAGTTCACCATTGCTAGATGGCTCAGGATGGCAATATCAAAATGCTACATTCTCCAGAATACGCCAGTCCCATCGAACCTGAGGGCTGATTCCACAAGAGCCATGTCCACCTCCTGGGCAGAAAGAAGGGGAGCAACGCTAGACCAGATATGCAAAGCAGCGACTTGGGCTTCTCAGAATACGTTATCCAAGCATTATAGACCGGACCTACCAAAAAATAAAGACTTGGCCTTCGGAAGGAAGGTGATTCAATCAGTTATCCCACCCTAACTTATCATCTCATTTGATAAGTCTCCAAGTGGCCGTCATGGGGGACGTGGTGGAAATTCAGATTTAGATTCAGTTTCCACTAGTCCACCATGACGGCCTATATATTCCCTCCCTAAACTTCTTGTTCTGCATATTACTGGGTCTCCTAGTCCCTCTTCATCAGGGCTGTGGAGTCGGCAAGGCAAACCTCTGACACCTCAATTTCCCTAACTTCGACTCCACGTATCTCCTGGTCACTATAGCAGTGCTTGAGATAAATGCAAGCATTCCTTCCCGATTACTTATTCCTCTGATCTGTAGTAGAGGAGCTTCACTCCTGAGCATGTACTTACAGTGCAACCACATTCATCTCAACTAAAAGGGTTATGTGGGGTGCTAAAGCTGCGCCGGAAGTCCGCATGCAGCCTACCAAGCCATGAGTTGCCGTCCACACCCGGATGACAGTCACAGTCCAATGAGCACTTCCATAACTGATGTAACATAACTGATGGAAGTGTTCACTGGTGCAGGAGTCTTGGTAGCAGTGAATTGTTGCCACTCCCAGGGCTGCTCCTGCTGTGTCCTGACACTGGCTGTATGCATTGAGGTCCCAGAGCAGAGTGCCCACTTGACTGCTGTTCTGTACTTCTCCTGGGTCCTTTCCTGCGCATGGCTCAGTTCTGCTCTGGGTCTCGATGCCGCCACATACAACCTATGTGGGACACAGAGCGTCACATGGAGGAGAGAAAATGCAGTGTGCTGCAGGGAGGTAAAGAGAAACCAGAAAAAGAAATGCTCTGGGGGTCGCCAGTATTGTTGGTCTGCTATGGGGTCTCCAGCATTTGTCTGTTTTGGGAGGTTTCGATTATGTTTGCTAAAGGGGGCTGGCGGTATGCTAAAGGGGGCTGGCTGTATGCTAATGGAGACTGGCTGGCTATATACTAAAGGGGGCTGGCTGTATGCTTAGCCAGCCCCGCTGGCTGTAGGCTAAAGGGGTCTGGCTGGCTGTATGCTAAAGGGGTCTGGCTGGCTGTATGCTAAAGGGGTCTGGCTGGATGCATGCTAAAGGGGTCTGGCTGGCGGTATGCTAAAGGGGGCTGACTGGCGGTATGCAAAAGGGGGCTGACTGGCTGGCGGTATGCTAAAGGGGGCTGACTGTATGCTAAAGGAGATTGGCTAGCTATATGCTAAAGGGGGCTGGCTAGCTATATGCTAAAGGGGGCTGGCTAGCTATATGCTAAAGGGGGCTGGCTGGCTGGCGGTATGCTAAAGGGGGCTGACTGGCTGGCGGTATGCTAAAGGGGGCTGGCTGGCGGTATGCTAAAGGGGGCTGGCTGGCTTCAGCTCATACATGAGTCAATGGGGCACATGTATCATAGTTTCAGCTAGGCGAATTGTCAAATGTTAGCAACTTTTGCAGTTTTTGCGCCATTTTTGCCACTTTTAACTCTGTTCTTTTTCAATAATGCATTGTCTGCACCTATGTGAAGTGTGCCTCATGTATCATTGTTTTCCAGATGTTCTGTGCGACCGTTTTTTGCGCCTGGTCCAGGGCAGGTGCAAAGGAATTTTTTTTTTTTTTTCATGGACTTGATTTTAACATGTAAATTGGAATTATTTCACATGCTTTAACTGTTTAACATTTTGCACAGTAACCTCTTTTGTCCAAATTTTTTAATTTTTTTTTAAATTTTTTTTTAATTGGTTACTTCACACGTAGCAGTTTAATTGCGTTTTTAATGCATTTTGAAACTAATGACAACAGCTGAGGATAGGTGATTTGCCTTATTATATTACTGTTAACATTTGCGTTTACTATGCGTTTTGTACATTCAAATATTAACAGTTATGTAATTAGGAAAATCACCTCTCCTCAGGTATTGTAATAGGTTTCAAAATGCATTAAAAATGTAACATGTTAAATCCCGAATTAACAGTAGTGTCCACTCCTGTATATAACCCCCCTTACGTGACTTGTGTCCATGTAGATTTGAGACATTTGCAACAAAAAGTCTCAAAAAGCAGCCAAAATTTGTGCCTGCAAGGATAGGAAAAACTGAACATGTATCACAAGTGCAGAAACTAGCCGCCAAAAGTCTTTAAAATTCACCTCAGAGAGACCAAACTATGATACATGTGCCCCAATATGTTTTTCCAGTTTTTGAAGGTAAAATTAGGGGCCTTGAGTATATACGGTAATCACCCTGCTATATCTGTGTTTTCCTTTCTGCCCTCATACATTATATAATTGTGTTTACCTTTTTGTTTACTTTAGTTAAATCCTTATTTTTTTCCCTTTGTGAAATGAAATTACAGAGCACTACTTTTTTATTGAAGGTTTCCCACTTTAGTCCAGAGGCTTCTCCTGCCTTGGCATTATTCTTCTGAAAGCCTGTTTTCTAAAGTATTTAGGCCTGATGGCAAAATCTTCCATTACCTCCATTTTTGACATTGATGTATTTCAGTCTCAATGATCCTCCTACAATGTGACTTTAGTTTCTTTCCAGTGATCCTTTGTCTGGGTCATATTAATTCTATTTGGAGACATGATTCAATCCAGTCATCAATCTTTGCAGCTCAGTAAACTCCACCATTTGTCTGAATTATTTATTTCTACGTTTTACAAATTGATCCTTTCATCGTCGCTGGTATAGTCATACATTTATAGTTTTAATATTTTCATTTGCTCTATTTCTACACTTATCAGCTATGGACAATCACACTGAAATAATTGACTATCCATACAATAGGTGAAAAAACAATAGACAGTAGTCCCTCATGCAGTACTCCGTCCACTAACCACAGAAAAGAGATGCTTAGGTTGGGAATTGTGACAAAATTCCCAGGAACTTGACACAAGATCATTAGGAGTTGTTTTTTTCAGTATTGGCCACATTTGAATAAACCTTTTTTTTTTTTTTTGACTGAAAGTGCTAGGACACATTAATTTCTGAGCCTGCCCGTGCCTGCAGCTCTAGAAGTCTGTGGGAACGTGAAAGGGTGTCATCTGTCTGTATTTGTCGAGCTTCGTGACCCTTTAAGAAGCTTGGACAAGCTAGTGACATTGTTTTTTAGTCTACCATTTTTTCTTTGTAAAAACGGATGACGCATGGATCGTTTTTGTGTTCATGCTGTACGTTTTAGCAGTAGATTATCCAATGATGAGACTGCAGACCCATAGCCTTGAACTTAACAAATCCTAAGATTTTGAGGGGCATTTATCATATGCCAGTGCAGGAGGTATAATAAAGTCCCTGCCCCTGTGGCAGTGCCATATACATCAAGAGGCTCCAGCATATTGATGTATCTGGCGGCCAGCATTTCTGCCTGGCAGAGAATTGCGCTATTAATTAGTAAGTGTTCAGCTAGTTGTATTGAGTACACATACGCTGGGCAGGAATGGCCCACACCGGCCGCTTTGTACCCCATTCCTGCCCCTCCATGCCTAGTAGGTAGTGCTAAGGGGAAAATGACCGCAGTTAGTCCACCAGTAATTTGATTATGTCAGGATTTGTATGCCGGAAAACTGATTTACAGATCCTGATAAATCTCCTCCATTGAGTCCTGTTAGGTTTTCCCCACACACTGATTCAGGGTTACACTGTTTGTTACTGTCTATGGGTAGGGTAAGCAAAATTTTGCTTGTGGCTAACCACTGTTGCAGAGGATTGCTCCCTATTGGTGTACACCTCCTAATTAAAGAGGAACAGAAATCTATGGCAGCCTGGGAATGATGTAGAATTGAGGTGTAGCTATTTTACACTACCTTTTGGTGCAAATTCTAATAACTCTGTGGGTAGTCTAAGGTAGTCCTCCCCCCTCTCGCTAAGTTGCCCCGCCATCATGGCCACTTTACAGAATTGTACAGTGTCATAGGGTGCCTCTTGTAGCCCTTGGCAGCATAGTCTTGGATAGACCTTTTTTTTTTTTTCCTTGGTTCATGGAGACGATGTAGAGAATGTAATATTTTTGCTTAATTTGGCACAACCACAATGTGTATGTAAAGTAAAAGCATCATTTCATAAACATGTTTTACAACCTGGTATTCATTTTATGTCTTATTAATATTCCATCTTCTTCAAGGCCATTTTAAGGACGCTCTTAACTGGAATTGCTCAATATTTATTACTTGCTGACTTGACCTTAAAGGGACTGTGCCACAGTTGCAGCTTTACCTATTCATAACTTCTCTCATTATGGGGACCCCGATTGATCATGTAAAAGGGGTCAGAGAAATGAAATATTTCCCATCCCCCAAAATTTCAGAGTAGAGGTTTGAAGTAATTCAAACAGACAAGTGACACCCAATAAATTTTCTCATTATCTGCTGATGTCTTCAGCTTCCGGCAGCACATCGCCACATGGTGCCTGTAGAAATACCACGGTCACTTACAGTATAAGATCACCTGGACAACACTGTGCTCCTAAATTATATATATATCCCTCACAACACATCTGACTGCACTGTGCCTCACATATAAAACGTCATATACAGAATCCTCACTTTATTATATGTATGTAAACAGCTTCAATATGGTGTGTCCTCTAATCAATTAACACCACCTTTAATATTATATACAGCCCCCCTCTTATTTATATTCGGTCCGTCTCCAATTTATTTGTATGCGGTCCCTCTCCAAATTATTTATATGCAGTCCCCAGGTAATTTATTTATATGCGGTCCCTCTCCAATTTATTTATATGTAGTCCCTCTCCAATTTATTTATATGCGGTCCCTCTCTAATTTATTTATAAAGTTCCCCTCTTATTTTTTTGTAGTCCCCTATAATTCTTTAAAGGCGTCAATAAGCAGTGCTTCATATACAGACCTGTTCCCAATTAAATTATATGCATCTCACATATACAGCCTCCCACCCACAATCTTATTAAAATATAGCCTCCTAAATACAGCCCCTCCCCCCTCTTAAAATCTGGCACCTTTTATACAGACTTGACCCCTCCCCAGTATAATGAATTAAAATCCAGCGCCTATATAAAGCTTCCTCCCCAGTTTAACTATATTCAGGTTCCCATATACAGCTCTGCTAAATGCAGATTCATAGTAGAATTATAGCCCCCTCTATAGTTCAATAATATGTAGCTCCCACCATAATTTAATTAGTATATGGCCCCCATATAGAGATATTTATAAGCCTTCTTTGTAAATATCTATAGCACATGTGCCCAGTAAGTAGATAATCTAATTAATATTTAGCATTAGTTGCACTCCCCTGCCCCTCTGCGGGGACACGGCTTCTGTGAATAGATGGAGGGAGACGTGTTGGTGGGCTGAAACGTCTATGCTGCCTGTGCACACAGATACAATCGATTTTCCTGATGGTATGGACCTGCCAGTGTTTGGCAAGTCCATACTTCTGGTATTTTCGACTTTCTACCGCCCCCTCTGGGCTTTGTTATCTCTCCTTGTGGCAGATGCAGCCTTGCTGGATATATAAAAGTCATGAGTAATTTTAAAAGCCATTTCCTAGTACATGATAGATTGAAGGTGTTTGATGCTTGTCATGATGGCAAGATGATACCCGTTGTCGAGATGATCTCTGTGTTCAATAGAAGTTGTCTGTATGTGTTGTCTTAAAAAAAAGTTATATGATGTGATTTACTTCTGTAATTGGTTATAGTGGTTGTAGTGGTAATAGACTCATTGCCACCTTTAAAACATTGACAAAATTGCTAAGACTCAGGTTCTGATTGACTCCTCTGCAAAGTCAAGTGTTTGATACTAACTATGCAGTTATTTCTAGAAAATCACTCATTCTTCTTATACCTACCGTTGTAGGTACCTCTGTAATTATTGGAAAGTATTCTCAAAAGGATTAGCCTTTTGATTCTGAATCTGTGGGTCCTCAGCAGAAAAAAAGACAGAATATAACTGACAACAGTACAAAAGTTTGGTGCCTGGGGTAGTAACAACCCAATGATGTAGAACGGTGTCCAGAAACAAAGCTGAGGTTAGAAACTGTTTAAATGAGGAATCAAAGCAGGAATCAGACTGTAGTAAAAGGAAACCAGGGTAAGAGTCGACCATTATTAGCACAATATTCTATCTTCTTGACACCACAACATAGCCTGAAGGGTGGTATCGAAGGTGACCACAAACAAAGTGGAAGTCTCTGAAACTAGAACATGGCCAAGCTAAAAGAATATTGGTGATTTATTTAAAGAGTACCACCAACAGCGAGCCCCCCACCACCAAACCACAGACAGTACCATTTTAGATGTCTTTATGCATGTTTAACTGATGCCTCTTTCCATTTGATAAGAGACTCAAATCTTCTAAAAAAAGACTTTTATTGCCTCATGGAGGCGGGGGGTATATAGTCCAGTGTGTAGTTAAGCTACCCATTCTCCTAACTGACCCCAACCTCTTCATGAATGAGAATATTGAGAGAGACCTCTGTGTGACACTGAAGAGAATTCCTGAGGGTGGGGTAAATAAATGAATTTCATGGGCACTAGTGGGGTTCTATTTGCACCTATAAGGAGTATCAACACCTGAAGAAATGATATTATACTCCAAAAATAGTTAATGCTATCAATATTCAATTTATTGATACAAAAACATAATAAATATATATAAAATGTATATAGGTTGTCTTCCAGACCCTTCCGCAGAACTGACCTACTATAGTGCAGGTCTAGCAATATAATTATTACAACTAGCTTCTGTGCAGCCTGGGTGCTGCAATTCACTGCCGTGCTGGAACGTACTGCTGCCTCTGTGAGTACCCCTTTTTTGGGGTGATGCGCTACTAGCCAAGTGGTGAGCACCCCCCTTGTTATCAAGGGCTATATCATTGTTCTTCCCAACAATGTTACCCTTGGCGCCTTATTCTGTGTTTTTGTTTTGTTTTTTTGAGGGTGGGGTAAGGAGCAAGGTTAATTTCTCTTCACACATATGGTGCCTTTTGCTTTTTATCGCCTATAATGTTATTTGGATTTCACTGTGACAGTGCCACTAGGTCACTGCCTCTCAGAGTAGACATGGTAGCAGCTGATCTGTGCTGGTCAAGAGATGCTTTGCTGACACCTCAGAGGACCAGGTACTGGCAGAGTTGAGGACAGGCAGCTGAGCATTACAGTCCATGACTTTCCAGAGTCTTCATGGACACGGAGCTGGATCAAAATGCAGGACACGGTAACGTATTGGGACACCTTCACAGGACACCAACACATTAAGACTCTTTGGCATCGAATTAAGTGCCATACTACAAGTCTGCGGTACAGTTGGTTCTGTAATGTCCATAAACTCAAAATTATGAGCTATTGCCGTTTTTTTGCCAAGTATATAAATTATCTGTCCCTGCTGCTTTTTGTCCGTGCACTTAGGTATCACAACATAATGGATGTCTCTATTAAGTGAAAGGGGTATTACATT
Source organism: Engystomops pustulosus (assembly GCA_019512145.1). NCBI lineage: Eukaryota > Metazoa > Chordata > Amphibia > Anura > Leptodactylidae > Engystomops > Engystomops pustulosus. The sequence continues at coordinate 35,449,548 of CM033651.1, read as the reverse complement.
TATTTTATGTATTGCAGAGTGAGCATTACATTTATTAAGGTGTCCTCATAGCTAACCTTCATTTCTTTCCACAGTAATTCTCCTAATGGTCAGCTTTGGGATGATCTTTACAAGATACTGCTTAAAAAAGTATCATTACAGATTTACTGGCTCTCAGAATTTATAGCAACAACTGAGAAGAATGCGCCCACCCCAAAACCTAAAATTTGTGAAAACCCTAAATAATTGATGGTAAACTCACTGACCCCTTTCAGATCTCATTTTGATCCTCTGTCTTCTCACAAGTGTGCATTTCGATTCCTGTCCGCCGAGACTTAAGCAGTGAGTAGAAGCATTGAAATGGAAGCTGCAGGGGATCGGCGAGTTTTTAAATAAAGAATATATAATGACAGCTTAAGTGTTCATGAATTGACCTCGGCCACATTTCCTAATTTCTAAATCTGGTTCCCTATGGCTCCTGAAGATTACTAAATACAATTTTGTCTGTTTTCTTCTTTATTAATAGTCTTGGGATACATTTTTCCGTAATGCGGATCCTGGGGCCTCGCCTGGGGAAGCCCATCAGATAACAACTGCAGCTGATATGCAGAATAAAGCATTGTTGATCCGCAGCCAAGGTCTTGCTATGGCTCCGGCCAAAGCAGAGAAACTGGTGGAAGACCATCTGGCGGTGCAGTCATTAATCCGAGCGTACCAGGTAAGCTCCTTATAACCAGATTAGGTCTCCGGAATATGATTTATTTTGTTCTTAATAAGGTTTGGGTATATTCTTTTAACAGTTTTTCTAGGTGTCAACAAGGTAGGGGCATATTTTGAAGGATGGTGAAAATTTATTGCACCTAAGCCTATAAAGTGTCTCCTCCCCATATAGGTGGGAGAGAGTGGTCTGATACAGATTGTGCCTTGGGGCCCAGCACCTCCATGTTATACATCTTCTGCTTGGTAAAGCTTAAATCCGGTGTCTTATGTAATGTTTGTTTTTTTGTCACCATGCTGATGTTTAGGCGACTCTACTGAGTGACATTTATATGCTGTATTTATATGGACAGTTAGATCACTGGGAAAATATCCACAAAATATGCTCAGAGGAGGCCGGGATGGATGCCACACAGGTGCATCCTTCCCCCATAGCCTCTAATGGTAGCTTTCCTGCCATATACACTGAATGTATTAACAAAACTAGATGTGAATGTAGTCCAAAATTGTTACTTGATTTGTTTTTGTTTTTTTTGTGTTTTAGATTTGTGTACATAATGTGGACTTAAAGGGGCTGTACTATATATTATTGTCTCCTATCCACAGAATGGAGTATATCAATCTGATCTGTGGGGGAATCTGAATGCTGGGATCCCCACTAATCAGAAGAAGGGTCCACGAGAATAGGGAGGTTGTTTTCTTGCTAATTGAATGAACCAAGTATATGCGTTCCATATTAGGGGATTGTTAATTGCCAAGCACAGCGCTCAGCTATCTCCAGCTCTTCCATTCACCACGAGAGTCCAGGAACTAGCTGAATGCTATGCTCAGCAATTTCCATTGCATTCAAGTATTGCCAATTTATTCAATTAGTGAGGACACCCCCACTGATTAGGTTTAGGGGTTAAAGTTTGTTTTTTTTCAGTAGGAGTGGTAAAATTTATTTCTAGCGCACAGCGATAATAAATGAGGCAGAAGGTCCGGATTGTTGGTGTTTACATCAGAATCGGGTTGGAAAGCCATATTAAATTCCCCTCATAGTATTTATTACCTAGCTCAATGGTAAGACAAAGCTTCAGTGCATTGTACGTGTGTCTGTGTACCGATTAATGTGAACCATGCAGAGGCCAGACCGCTGTACAAGCACCATGCCTCATCACCCTTCTGGTTGATGGCATCTTGTGCACAATGTAAACAACAATGGCATCAATACTTAGTGTATTGAGATGGCGTATTACATAGATAATCTCTGTATGTGAATGTTTCTTAGCTGCCTGGTATTAGGTGTAATGACAGACGCAGAGGTTTCAGCCAGAAGTCTTGTCCTTACCTGCAGATCAGAGGGCACCATGCTGCAAGTTTGGATCCATTAGGAATAAATCAAGTCTTTTTTGGTGATACCATGGATGAAGAGACAGTGGGGCACACAGACATTGGTGAGCATCCTACCTGGACATTTCACAACCTTATCTTGTGATTTTTGTTTTCTTTGGCTTACCTCTTCAAATTGGACAGATCCGTGGGCATCATGTGGCTCAGCTGGACCCTCTGGGAATTTTGGATGCTGACTTGGACTCTTTTGTCCCATCTGATCTTATCACTACACTTGATAAACTTGGTGAGATTTCAAGATGGTAACCTTCCTAGGAGGTAGCATCGTTGGGTTTTTGCGCTTTTAGTTTTGGCTTTATGTGCTGTTCACTGCATAGTTCTGTAGATGATGGCATGGATCGCACTTCATGTTATGTGTATGATTTTCTTTCCTTTGTTTTACATTCCTTATAAATGTAGCTTTAGTAACCTTTTCATATGTATCAGAATTTTACTAGATTTGATTTCTGTGTATTATATACATTAAAATGTAGAATACTATACGAGTTAGTTTGAAATGTTAAAGAGCTACATCTATAGGTAATACTTATGTTCATTGTGTTGTCTTGTCTTGCTTCATTGTGCTGTAATATCTCTATTACTTTTTTCCCTCCATGCATTGCAGAATTCTTAGAGGCACTGTAAAATTACTGACAAAAAATAGTTTTGGCACATCTGGAGAGAAGATGCCTGTATCATGCTTCTTCCTAGCCTGAGATATAGCCTCGTGTATATATCATCCCTTCTTATAAAATCATATTCAGCTTTTTATGAAGTGGGCAACACTGACTGGTTGTGACAATAGCTAAGGGCACTGAGGCCAGGACAGAGGGCAGCCTAGGGGGGGCAAGGAAAACATCTACTACCAGCTAAATACTTGCTAATTAGGGTAAATTAGAGGATTGCTTCTTTTTGCTTTGTGCAGAGTTGGGCAAAAGTTTTTATACTTTACAGTTGTGGTTTATAAGTTTTTATTGAAGTGTTCAACAACATGGGAATCTGCTGGGGATAATGCAGGGGAGCTGCATGAGGACATTATTGTCCATAGCAACTCCGGGACCGCATTTTCCTACCTGCAGTTTTTTGGGAAAGCAAATGTTGATGGCCATTAGATTAATTCATATACTCGATGTCTGAGCTTATAATTTATCCGGGCACCTTGACTGTGGTAATCCTCTTATATTTGTTACCCAAGGCCTCCTTCCTTCTAAAATCAACTTTTTAAATCATGCTAATTAATCAGAATGGCTCTGGGAGGGGTTACCAGAGCCCCTCCACTTTTTCTTATATGTGTTATTCAGTGTTTTTACATACACTGACAATAGCAAACACTTTTTTGCATTCCAAATGTTATCATATTGAGAAGTGGGATGTTACAGATCTATCATTTACAATAAGCCATCCAAACTATAAATACCTTCTTGTAGATCAAGCCCCTCTAGCTTCCCACCGCACTTCACGATGTGCCCACTGCTCGATCTGGACTGCCAGCTCATAGATGCATCAATCCTCCACCTCATCATAATAGCCATTGCATTTAGTGATGGATTTTGCAAACGTGATCATTCAGAGGGTTGATGTGTGTAAGAGCAGGCAGTGGGTGTATCTGAAGTGTGGCAGGGGCATTCATTATGCCCTGGAGCCGGAGCCTGGAGGGGCTCTTTTAACGCCTCAAAAGCACTTCGGTGTAATTTGCATATTCTTAAAAGTGCCTTTTTGGGGTTATAAGGACAGTGGAAAGAAATATAATTTCTATTTATAATGTTACAATATTAGTCAGAAGATGTTATTTTTGAATGATTGGCTTTAATTATTATTTTCATTAATTAACCCCTTATCACCGACACTAGTTTTCAGCTCAGTGACCAGACTCGATTTTTAAAACTGACGTGTCTCATGATAATTGGTAATAACTCCGGAACACTTTAACATATCCAGGTGATTTTGAGAATGTTTTCTCGTGACATATTGTACTTCATGTTAGTTGTAAAATATAAGTGATAAGTTTTGCGTATCATTCTGAAAAATAGTGAAAGTTTGGCACAAGTTCGTAAAAATTCTTCATTTTCCAAGTTTGAAATGTTCTGCTTTCCAGACGGGAAGTAAAACTACCCAAAAAGCTTGATAATTAACATTTATGGAATATCTGCTTTATGCTGAGATGATATTTTATGCATCCTGTAATTTTTCTAGGACGTTATGAGGCGCAGAACTTTAGGTTCTAAGCGCCGCCGTAGAAAGGCGTCGCGTCAGAACAAGTACCCTTAAAGACCGACGTAGATTCATGATAGGGCGGTCATTAATGGGTTAATAAAAATTCCTTTATTTATATAGCACATACAGATTATGCAGAGCTACACTGAGCCTTCCAAATCGGTCCTTGACCGTAATGGGGCTCACAATCTAATCAACCTACCAGTATGTTTTGGAGTGTGTGAACCAGGGACTATGGGAACCAGGAAGTAAAGAAAAAAAAATTAAAAAAAAGTAATACCTGCCTTGGCTCATGTCACTGGTCCAGTGTGGCCCCTCCCATCTCCACCATCTTATGTTATACAGACTTTATACTTCTGGTGATCTCGGTATATTTATAAATGTTCCAGTAAGGAAATTGATAAACCTCCTAAGAGGAATCCTTCATCCAGAGCTTTAACTCCTTTTAAGCCCATTTCTTTCCAGACCTGTTCACACTCTAAGATCTGACACCATGGAGCCCGGTTTAGCTCATAGGTTATTTTGAGGATTCTTGGTGTCTCGGCACCTTCCTTCCTTGTATTATTTCTCAAGGCTATGAACTGTCTCGCTCTCAGAAGTCAGCGTGAGTGATTGATGGCTGTGTTTTTGAGTGTAAGGTATTGCATCTGTCATAAAGAGGTGGATGATCTGTAGCGGCTGAATGCTATTGTGCATAATAAACCTCTGGATTAATGAACTCCAGCTGCTTTCAACGCTCCAAGAAGCTTTGTGGTTTTTTATTTTACACACTTCATTTTTTTTGTTTTATTTTTTTGATCTTATTAAGGAGCTGATTTACGTTTTTCTTTTTTTCTTTGATTGCCAAGTCAAAGATGACATCCATTTCTTTATTCTTTATTTAAATTTGATTTTAGCTTTTACATTTTCTTTGATAATTTTTTCTGCAAGCACTGTCTAACACCAGAAACTATTATGCATTTAGTCTGTAGATTCTCTAGAACCTTCTAGATTATGTAAGTTTGTTTTTGTTGAATATCTTGCTAGAATTTCAGGCTAGTTCTTGCTTTATATTTAAGTATTTTAAAGAAATCTAAATCAAGCAGTGATGATCTTATATCTGTTATCCATGGCCGCCTTCTTTTTAAAACCATCTTTTAAAATTATGCGAATGAGCCTGGAGGGAAACTGAGGGACTCCCCTCCCCTGTGTGATCTAGCTTTACAGGCTGTCACGCGGTCTTAACCCCCCCCCGTCCCCACCGCCCGGCAGGAAGTGCTCTCTGCACAAGTGCAACAGTCTGTAAAGCCAGATCACAGAGGTGCTAGGGTAGCCTCATAGGGCCATTAGCATAATTGTAAAAGCTGATTTTAGAAGGAAGGCGGCCATGGATAAGAAATATCAGAAGATTACCACAGTCACTGTACTTGGATCTGTGAGTGAGTGCCCCTGGTTTATCATGATGGAGTTTGATGGTAGCTTTCCTTTAAATACAGAAGCTGCTTCGGAAGTCGTCCAGATATTGATCGCTTGGTGCTGGGTTTTTAGAGGGACAGTAATTCATAGTGTATTTAAGATGTCACATCTAGTCAGTTTCCATTAAGCACTTTTTTTTAATATATAATATCCAATAGCAATAATTTAGAAACCTGGACAAGCCGTACTTCTGGGATTCCTTTATGCCCTTCATCCTCTTTGTATTGCTCTATGTTCAGTTGTTAATTGGTATTCCAGGCATGAGCTCTATACACCTCTTCTACACCAACATATCAATGTGCTAAGTCTGTGCAGTCAGATGGAGAACATCTTCAGAGACAGATGTTTCTGTATTTTCCCAGTCCTCCTGAAATTTACCTTGAAATTAAACATTTGACAGATTTTTGTCAGAATTTCTCCCCTACTGTGAAGTCTTTTGTGATGTGTTTTTGTGTGTTTTTCTCCTTTGTCACCTTCATAATCATACATTTTTTTTTCTCTTCCATGTTGATAACCATGTACAACATACGTCTGTTCCGGTATAAGTGTGTTTAGAATCAGTATACCCGACTTGCATGGCTTAACTTTGAGATTCTGAAATATTTTGTTAACTGTAATTTTACTCTTCAGCACTTTTATATCCTTATTGTCTTTTTAACTTTTTTATATTATCATTTATTATATAACACAACAATATTTAGGTTTTTATGGCCTGCACGAGGGTGATCTAGATAAGGTTTTCCGGCTCCCGACCACCACTTACATTGGGGGTAGTGAAACCTCCTTGTCTTTGAGAGAAATCATTCGAAGATTGGAGGTAAGTGCGACCTCAAGATGAATAATGCAACATCTATGTAATGGATTTGATTTGAAAAATTTTTGCCAAAAAAACCATTAAAGGGATTTTTCCACAAAATAAGTTAGGCCCTATCCACAGCATACACCATTGGACACCTTGTCGCTTCTCGAGATGAGCCTTGAAGCCGGTCACGCATGTGCAGGCTGTCCCTTTAATCTGTGCTCATCTCGGGAAGGGTTGAGGGGTCCGACAGGGATACAATGGGTCCCCCCATTCTCATGATTTGTGAGGGGTATTATCACTGAAACCCCGACCAATCAGCAAGTTGGTTCCTACCCCTTTACATTTTATCATGACCGTTTCCCATTCTTGCTTGGGTCTATGTCTTTCAGAATTCTTATTGCCAGCACATCGGGTTGGAGTTCATGTTTATCAATGACGTAGAACAATGTCAATGGATCAGACAGAAATTTGAGACTCCTGGCATCATGAAATTCACAAATGAAGAAAAGAGAACACTTTTAGCCAGGCTGGTGCGATCAACAAGGTAGAAGAAGCTTATTTTAATTTTTCTTCCTTATTGTGTGAAAAGTGGAACATTTAAGTAATTTCTGAAAAGTTTTAGATTCTTGTGTTGGATACCTCCAGATTAATGGTGCCAGCTAAGTAGAATAAATTCAAAATATTACAAATAAACATTGTGTTCTTATGCAAATGATATAATTATGGGTGCATAACTTACTATGCTCAGCCACTCTCAATGGATGAACATGCACAGTATGGACTTCTCAGTAGACTCAATTTCAATCAATCTACTGTGCTTTATATCTGCTCTAGCTCATCCTCCTCTACAAGGGCTCATTCAGACAGTGGTTTGTAGACTTATATGGATTCTGGTGACAGTGCAGTAAGCACACAGTGGGGCACATTTACTTACCGAGCGTGCATATCTGAATGCACTGTGCGGCAATTCACTAAGATCGTGCGCCCGATATCCTGCATGTGTCGCTTCCATGCGGAGGTCCACCAGAGTTCACCTTCTTCTTCCTGGTGTATGTAAGTGCATTGGATTGCAAGACAATTTGAATGTTAAGTCCCGCGCATCGTCCAAATCAGTCGGATTGTGCGATGGCCCGCCCCCCTGATTTTTGTCTTATGAAAGCCGGGTGCAGCTGCGCCAAAATCTGGTCACATGCGACACAATCCCCTGCTAAATACCTGCCGTGCAATCCCTGAAAATGTCGGAAAATCCGACTAAAGTGCGGCCGTGGACCTTTAGTAAATAAGCCCCAGTGTGTCATCAAATCGGGCAGCAACTTGTTTGCCTATGGAGGGAGTAGGGTGAAGAGATCACCCCTCCTCCTCCCAACCCTGTGCTTGCCTGGGAGCACATGGCTGTCTGAATGTAGCCAAACATTTTGAAGAAGTCAACCAGGGGTGGGCTAGGGGAAGACTGTAGAAGGTACAGAGAAGCACATCACTGTTTTCATGGAGGTCTATCACTTCCCACTTTGGCATTGTGCATGGCCATTTATATGCTTTCCCATTTTTTTATTTTTTTATTTTACTAGTGATACAAAATTGTGCAGAATTGCTTATGCTTAAGAGTTTCTTGGTGCACCTAGGATGCGGCGATGTCTGATGGTGCACCAGTTTTCCCCTTTCTACGCTTCTGTTCTTGATCTATGTAAGCATAGAAGAAAATGGATGCGCCAGCAAGCATGGTTCTGCCTCTGGTACACCTCGAAACTAATTTACATAAATGGGACTTTCTCTAAAATCCGGGAACACAGAGGAAGCTTTATAGCTGCTCTACTACTGTACTGTACTACTGTATTGTACTACTGTACTTGTTGACACCATATTGGGGGTCGGGAAATAATTTTGCCCTACTTTAGGCCTATTGGCATCATCCTTGCAGAGTTTATGCCTTCCTCTGGATCAACACTTTATAATGTTGAATTAAAAGGTTGGACTTGATGGACTGATGTCATTTCCTATCCATATTCACTTTGATACTATGATTGTTAGTGAGTTTGGAAGTGGTAGACTCAATTTTTAGCAACTCAAAAAGATAGGATGTAAGTAATATGGATAATCTTTATTCAAAAATTCATGGTTTAAAAACAAAAAACATACAAAAAACCAATAGCTTCCGAAAATGTAAATAAATGTGACCACATATATCAAAAAATATTCTATCAAACATCGCATATTACCAGCCTGTAAACATTGAGGTATATTTACCTACGTTACATGAAGAGTAAGGTATCTGGAGCTAGAGGAGCCAAGCCCCCAATCGTATCACCTGTGTGCACAGGCTTCCTCAGGGGTAAATAATTTGTGGCACAGAGCCATGTATATATAGGAAGAACTCGCCCCCAGATAGACATACAAACTGGCGTGTTGTTCACAGCGTGCGTTTCAAACCCCAGAAATATCAGAGTGCGCCTGCATCCAGACTTGCATGCCGCGATTACATGCTGTTTAGAAATAAAAGTATACTGCGCACGCACAACTAGTATGGGTCGCATAATGCACATGTGCTGAGTGGTTCCCCAGCAACGCGACACAATTTGTTGGTACGTGCTCCTAAATACATATGTCGGCGATTGTACAGTATTATGTAGGCGCAAATGCATATCTATCAAGAAAAGCTGATGTGAGAAAATATACTTCTATAATGGCGCAACCATGAATTAACCATGTTCCCTAATTGATCGTAGTTGTAAAATGGAACTAACATAAATACAATGCATCAAGTAATATGAATTAATGAAACTCTAGAGTAAAGATGTTTTATTAACACTTAACAAAAGTCTAAAGGTAATGAATAAAGTAGCAGCACTCCGTCTTCCAATTCAGGATATTTTATTCACATGTGGGTACAAGGCAATGTTTCAGCTAACTCAATGTAGCCATTTTCAAGTAGTGAAAAAGAGTGTTACATGGCGGGTTTAAATCCCCCGCAGGATGTGACGTCATCAGTGACGTTAACAATGTAAATTAAATTCATAAATATATACAATAGATACAGATCAAAATGGTGATTATCGTAATGTACAGATAGTCGTGCAGGATATGATAGTGACAGAATGTGAACACAGGTAGGGAAGCACTCAATGTCTAAGGCCGGCATCTCCGGTTTGTAAACAAACAGTCTGCGCATGTCTGAAGGTTGTGTAGCAACACCTAAACAGAATGTGCATGTGGGGCAGGAGGGTCCCAAATGTGATACACTCAGTTATGCTGCCAACCAGGCGTTGGTAAATATTGCCCTCTCTTGGCAGCATAACTGAGTTGGAAGACGGAATTGAGTTGGAATTGGAAGACTGAGTGCTGCTACTTTCTTCATTACCATTACAAGTTTGGCACCCAACAATTTTTTTCTTGTAACAAAAGTCTAATGTTATGTAACAAAAGTCGTAATGTCAAAATGGAACCATACTCTGAAAAGAAAGCATATTGTGAGTGCATAAAAAACACTTGTGAAAAACAAACAATGGAATAGGTCCAATACACCCCAAAAAAACTGATCTAAGAGGACCATATGGTTACCACTTTAAATTTAAGTGAATAGTTAACTAAATAAGTGATAAAGAAATAAAGTTATATAAAAAAAAGAGAAAAAAAAGTAGTCCTTGTAGAAACCCCTGAAGAATTAATCTAATTTAATCCCTTTGGTGCTATGGTATCTAGCTGAAAAATCATTTTAGACACAAGTCTCAGTAATTGTTTAGTACAGTTGCCTCCCCTGATGTTGCGCTGGGCCACACACTCAAGACAGTGTATCTGCCTTGGTGTTCCTATAATGTTCCAGTAAAAAGTTTTTTTTGTATGTGCATTTTTAATTTTTATTCAAAAATTCATGGTTTAAAAACGAGTATCCATATTACATCCTATCTTTTTGTGTTGCTTACATTGCTTCTATAGGATGATATTACTACTCGTAGAGTATTATAGAACCACCACTCTGGTATTTAAGACTCCATTTTTAGATGTAGACTAGTTGATTGGCAGAGGTTTCGGACAATCTGTGCCTAAAGCTGTAAGGTTCTACATACTTAAAGTGCATTGCAAACTCAAGTACATTGTAGGCCACATCAACCCACTGGTTGCCTTTAAAGGGCCAATTCTACTTGTTAGACTTTACATATGCAACATTGTCTTCTAAGACGTTCCTAAATTGTACTCTACCACAATGTCTTAAACCCAATCAACCCAAATGTGTTAAGGCAGCATACCAGCTTTATGTGCTGCGGCCATTGTGGAGCCTGGGGCAGGAGCCTCTATAAAGATCTTGTTGTAGCACTGCATATAATCGCTGAGTCAGGTTTTCTCATATTGTAGACCTTGTGGGCTACATAAAATGTGCTTGTATTTGCGTGCTAAAAGGTATAACAGATGTATACATTGAGGGCACTGGTGTAGGGAGACAATGGGGCAGATTTATCAAGCTGTCTGAATATTTCAATCACAACTCACCTTTAAAATATTCATGAGGGCTGGTAAAATGAAAGCTGAGCTGTGATTGGTTGCCATGGGCAACTATAAACATTCTGACTTTCAGACAGTTTGATAAATCAGCCCCAGTATACTTGACAAAATTGTCATGTTTTTTTCCATCTGTTATTACTCTATTATTATATTACTGCTGCCAAATATTTCCAACCTTCATGTTATGGAATTTTTTCGTGGAGAAGATGATCTTGTGCAGTTATGAGGCACTGGTTAGCTTCCTTAGTCTATTTTTACAAGACTTTACCAGCACATTATTACGTGTGTCCTTTTGTTCCCCACAAACTTTAAACATTTGAACAGCTTCTACCTAAAGTTTAGACCATTGAGACTATTTCATCCTATTTTCTCTTTTTTTTCTAAAATGTTTTAACATCTTTTTTTTTTTTTTTTTTTTTTTAGGTTTGAAGACTTCCTAGCCCGTAAGTGGTCATCAGAGAAGCGGTTTGGCTTGGAAGGTTGTGAAGTGATGATCCCAGCACTAAAAGCAATCATTGATAAGTCCAGTGAGATGGGACTGGAGTATGTCATCTTGGGCATGCCTCATAGGTATGATTACTACAACCAAAAGGGCTTCTATGCTTGAAAACTGCCATACAAGCCTGGAAATAGGCACAGTTCCTGGCACACAGTCAGAAATAGCGCCCATTGCGCCACCTTCAGGCCAAGTGGGCATGGAGGAGTGTGAAGTGAGGCGGAGGGGCCCATGCAGTGCGTACCATCCTTGTGCAATGCTTATAGTCTGCGCATGTTCAGGCATCCCAGCTGTTCTCCAGGATTTATCAGAAGGCCAGACCTCCTGATAGATCTGGCACAGGACCGGGGCAGAATCATACGCTGGCGCTAAGTGCGCCACAGTGTCTCCCTGGACAGGTGGGTATGCCGCAAAAGCTAGTGAATAAAAGATATGTTGCCCTCAACTCCCCCTCAACTGAAATCAGCATTTTATAGAAAATAGTGGTTTTGCTCTTTATGCCAATGAGCTTCTTGGTGCACCAAGGACAAGGATGTGTCTGCTGTTGAACCTGCTTTCTTCTTTATATGCTTCCTATCTCCAACCAGCTTCTCCCCTCTTCACAAGGACTTACACAACTGAGTCATAGAAAGAGGAAAACCTGCCCTGTCCTTGGTGTACCAAGCAGTCCATTTGCATAAAGGTAAAATGGGACGTAAAGTAAAATGACAGATGGCTTGGAAACCAGAAAGAAGTATCTGGAGAATTTCCAAGCTGTCGTAAACCAAGTTTTGCTGATCAGGGAGATTGTAGACCCGCTTTACCCCCACCAATTACTTTATGCTAGTTGGCGTCTGTTTTCCAGTATAACATATTCTTTTCTTGTAGCACAGATGATGGGTTCTTTCCTTCCACAATACATACCATAGGTTTCTCAGGACGTCATGTTTTATTTTACAGAGGCAGACTGAATGTCTTGGCAAACGTAATCCGTAAAGATTTAGAGCAGATCTTTTGCCAGTTTGACCCGAAGCTGGAAGCTTCAGATGAGGTAATGGTCACCTTCAATTATTCCATAAAACATATTTGATGTTCTTTTCTCAATAGAACTGTGGATCCTGACTGATTTTTATATTATTTTGAAGCTTTTACCAATGAAACAACCTTTGCTGTTTCCAGGGATCGGGGGATGTGAAGTATCATTTGGGAATGTACCATGAACGAATTAACCGAGCCACAAACAAGCAAATTACCTTGTCCTTGGTTGCAAATCCTTCTCATCTTGAGGCAGTGGATCCTGTTGTTCAGGGAAAGACAAAGGCAGAACAGTTTTACAGGGGAGACGCTGAAGGAAAGAAGGTGAGTTCCTTTATAAGGGGATTAACGGTATGAGGTACTATTACATCACAGTGCCGTTATGGATGTTTCGGTGCAAATATGGGGAGAGCGGGAGAGACAAGGGGCGCTCCTATAGTGTAATACCCTTTGTAAAACTGCAGTAAATTAGTGTAAGAAAGCACTAACCTGCAAGAGTTGTGCATGAAAGGCATGAAGCCCTCTCAAAGCACTGTACACAGAAAAATAAACAGTTTGGGAATTTTGAAGGATGGGAGCAAAAACATGGAAATGTACAAACAAAAGAAGGCCATTGGAGGCAGGGGGTTTCTATCCATTGGCACTTGCCAGTGTTTTCTGCATTCACATGCACGTCTGCAGAGATGTATATACGGCCTTCAAACTTGCGAAATGGCAATGTGTGGCCCTTTCCCCGCCGTACACGGGGAAAAGATAGATCGCCGTGTGGCGCTGTTTTCTATGGAAAGGGGAGGGGTATCCCATCCTCCTCTCCAGCACGCCGCCCTATGGCCAGACGGGCATACGTGTGTAAATGTACTCTTACATGGGTTCCAGGGACTTCTAGAATACCCTATTACCAAGCACATTGCTGTACAGTTTCTATTATTTGTAGCTTTGGAAATGAATGGAAAGGGCAAAACCCCCACTCATTGCTGCGCTGGTATAGCAGAGGTTGCTCAAGTATCCTTTCAACAACTTGTCAGAGTTTGGTTAAGGGGAACCTGCCATGGCAATTTTGGACACTAAACCACCCTCAGGTCCTTATGCACCAGTGCTTTAGCGTTCCCCATTACCCTGTATGATTTTTAAGCATTCAGGTTAAAAAAACATTTTTTACTTACCTTGATCCCTCAGTCCCTCGACGCTTGTACATTCTGGAAAGTGAAGCTGGAGCATTCTACCCCAACTTCACTGGTGGCTGCGGTGCTGGATTTCCCGATGTGGGTCCAATGTGCCTCACTGCACTCACATCTAGGTAAGTATTTAAGACCAAAAAGGTCGATTTGTGACCCTAAACCACAGGTCCATAAGGACCTTTAATTGTTTTCGGGTCCTAAATTGACCCAACACGTCTTCTTAAGTCCAGATCCTGCAACATTCTGATGATGTTGACATGTTCACAGAAACCCCATTTTACAAAATTTATTGTAGTATCATAGTTTATATGGTTGAAAACAGAAACCTGTCCATCAAGTTCAACCAAAGAAGGGAAGGGATTGGATGAGGAAGGGATTTAGGGGAAACAATTCTATATAACATAACCATGAATGTTATTTAGGTGTAAAAAGGCATCTAGACCCTTCTTGAAGCTCTCTGCAGTCCCTGCTGTGACCAGCGCCTGAGGCAGGCTATTCCACAGAGTGACAGTTCTCATAGTAAAATAGCCCTGTCGCCTCTGGTTATTAAACTTGATTTCTCCAGTCGAATACAGCGGACAGTTCTTTTGATTGGATTTAATCTGAAACGACTTTCCGCCATATTTTTTTACGGACCATTCATATATTTATATAAATTAATTATATCCTCGTAGTCTTCTCTTTTCAAGACTAAATAAATTTAGTTGTTTTAATCTTTCTTCATAACGGAGACCCTCCATACCCCTTATCATTTTTGTGGCTCTACGTTGAACCCTCTCCATCTCCAGGGCATCCTTTTTATGGACCGGTGCCCAGAACTGGACAGCATATTCCAGGTGAGGCCGAACCAATGCCTTGTGCAGTGGTAATATCACGAGAGTCCATACCACTTTTGATACATGACAAGATCTTGGTGGCTTTAGAGGCAGCTGATTGACATTGCATGCTGTTATTCAATTTATGATCTACTAGTACCCCCAAGGTCCTTCTCAACAAGCAAGTCCCCAGATTTACTCCCCTAAGGACATGTATTGCATGTGGATTATTAGCCCCCAGGTGCATAACCTCACATTTATCCATATTGAATCTCATTTGCCAAGTGAATAACCAAACATACAAGATCCACCTGCAGCCTATGCACATCCTCCATAGACTGTATTACACAACAGTTCTTGTTCTTGGTTGTACAGCAGCTTGTGTTTTATTTCTCACTCTGTAGGTAATGTCCATTCTAGTCCATGGAGATGCAGCCTTTGCGGGCCAGGGTGTTGTGTATGAGACCTTCCATCTCAGTGATCTTCCCTCATACACCACAAATGGAACCATTCATGTTGTAGTGAACAACCAGGTATTTTTTTTTTAATTTGTATTATTATATATACGTTCTATACAATTTATCTTTAAATGTAAAATTGTGGATGGATGTGACGGTGCTTTACTGTTTCCCTGTAGATTGGATTCACCACTGACCCTCGCATGGCTCGTTCTTCTCCATACCCTACTGACGTGGCACGCGTTGTAAATGCTCCCATATTCCATGTGAATGCAGATGATCCCGAGGCTGTGATTTACGTGTGTAGTGTAGCAGCAGAGTGGAGGAACACCTTTAATAAAGACGTAGTGGTGGATTTGGTAATTATTCCTACGGACTTTTCAGAACTTCCAAGTCTTCCCTTGTCGTGGTGTCCTTAACATCATAAGAGTTCACCTACTTTACTCCCAACACTTACATATGGTATACTATATTATTATCTTCACATTCTATCTGACCAGTTGTATCTCTTTTAGGTTTGCTACCGTCGTAGTGGGCACAATGAGATGGATGAGCCCATGTTCACTCAACCATTGATGTACAAGCAGATCCACAAGCAGGTTCCAGTTGTAAAGAAATATGCTGACAAGTTAATTTCTGAGGGGATTGTCTCTTTACAGGAGTTTGAGGTATGTTTACATAGCTCTGTATGATGGCTTATTATCTGTGAAAATTTGGAAGTATTGCAAGTGTTAGTATTTAATGCAATGCAATGTACTGAGAAGCTGGAAAAAATTTCAGGTACAATACAAAAAATAAAAAACACAAAAAACCCACAGTTTGGACAATTTCTTAGGGGCTGTTCCATCATGGGTCGTTAATGGGCTAAATGCAAATATCCACCTATACAACATTCATGTTTATGTCTCTATTGGAGATCATGTGATCAAGATTCTGCACTTTATACACCACAATTGTTAAGTAGGAGCATCTAAGACCACGGATACATTGCTAGATTTTTATTTTCCTGGATAACTCTTTTTCACAAATTGGACTAACCTGCGGCACTTTGCACAGTTTATTGCTGCAATGTTTCTAGAAAGAAAGCAAACTCTTAAGTCTTATCCCAAACCACTGGTTACTGGTCTAGAAAGCTATTACTTTTGTTTTCACCTTTTTGTGTTGTCTTTTTTATACCGTACTCGAGTATAAGCTGACCCGAGTATAAGCCAAGACCCCTCATTTTAACACAAAAACCTGGATAAAGTATATAGCCTGCCAGCTCCCCATGTAGTATATAGCCTGCCAGCTCCCCATGTAGTTTATAGCCTGCCAGCTCCCCTGTAGTTTATAGCCTGCCAGCTAGTTTTCGGTTTGGCTTGCCATATACTGCGGGGGGGGGGCTTTCTGGCTATATACTGGGGGGCTGGCTGTATTCTGGGGGGGGGGGGGGGTTGGATGGCAATATATAGTAGTTATATTCCTGTATATAGGGGGCAGTATTATAGTAGTTTTATTTTTGTACATAGGGGGCAGTATAATAGTAGTTACATTCTTGTACATAGGGGGGCAGTATTATAGTAGTTCTTGTACATAGCGGGCATTTTATAGTTATATTCTTGTTTAACTGAGAAGGTATTGTAGTAGTTTTTTGTATATATAAGGCAGTGTTAAGCCTGAATTCCTGCATAAGGGAGGCAGTATGAGTCTCTTTCTCTGCGCTGTACAAATTGATTTAGACCATCTTTCAACAGTTTGTAGCTCCACCCACATCACAAGATCACGCCTACTTGTTTTGACTCTGCCCACAGAATGGGGCCACATTTTTTTCCAGGGCCACTTTAAATTCCCAGTAAGCCCTTGACTGACAGATCTCATACATTGAAGCGTTTAATACTAGTGACAAGCCTCCTTGTGAATGTGCAGTGTTCTAATAGTGAGCTCTTTGGCAGCGGATAAGCTGGTACTGCCAGGGCGCAGAGGAACCTACTGAAACCTGGAGCCAATTTACATAATGGGTTAAAGTTGATTTTCTCATGAAGTTGCCCCACTAAACTTGTTGCTGGATGTCCTACCAAGAGCTAGAAGTCATGTGTTAGGACGGAAAAATTAAAATAAATTCTATTGGACCTTCCTGAGCCGTCTCTTGGCTCTATTTGCTAATGGAATTAGATGAGGTTTTGCTGTGCTATGGATCGAGATGCTATTTTTTATCTTAATGAATAAGTGTTATTTTATTATTTTGGGCAGATTATTGCTGAGGAATTAAAAGCATTGCCAGAAAATTGTTTAATAGAATTAAAATGTGAAAATGGTTATTTTGGCAGTTCCGTATATATATATCTCTATATCCAAGGTGTTTAATGACTGTGGATGCGTCGTGTTCTGAGGTGTGCCAGTTCTTTTATAAGTTGGCATCCGATGAGCAGATTATTCTGAGTGAAGGTCCCTAAATGTCAACTTCGGATCCAAAAGTAGACTTTTTGTCTCCTTTTCAGGGCCAGCTCCAGGTTTTAGTGGGCCCCATTTGTATGGGGCCGCCCTCCAGTAGTCATACTGCCCCCCCTCCCACTTGGACACATCTGCTCTCCCCGTCCTGTTACACTCTGCCCCCCCTCCCGTTTATGCACTCTGCCCCCCTCCTGTCCCGCCCCCCTTAACAGCTCTGCCTCCCACCCTTGTATACACTTGCCCCCCTCCTCCCATGGTATACACACTGCCCCCCTCCCCCTGGTTATACACACTGCCCCCATCCCCTGCTGATATACACACTGCCCCCCATCCTAACCCCTGGTATACACAACTGTCCACCCTCCCCTGTATTACACACTGCCCCCTCCTCCTCCTGTATCACACTTGCCCCCCCCCCTCCTGTATACACACTGCACCCCCTCCCCCTGATACACATGCCACTTCCCCCCTCACCTGTATACACCTGCCCCCTCCCCTGTATACACACTTCCTCCTCCCTGTTATACACACTGCCCCCCTCCCCTGTATACACACGCCCCTCTCCCTGTATACACACTGCACCCCCTCCCCTGTATACACACTGCCACCTCTCCCCTCCCCTGTATACACACTGCCCCCCCCGCGCACCTAGTATACACACTGCCGCCCCCCAGTAAGCAATGTGCCCACGCAGTTACCCCCACAAGCAATGTGCCCACGCAGTTACCCCCCCTAAGCAATGTGCCCACGTACAGTTACCCCCCACAGCAATGTGCCAAAGCAGCCCCATGTGCTCTCCCTTCCCTAGCCCCTGTCATGTCTCCCCCCTCACGTCACAGTGCAGTACGTTTGTTCACGGCTTTCCCGGCGGTCGCAGGATGTGGACCATTACATCACACAGGTCTCTTCTAGCATCTCCGAAGCTGCAGCTCCTGCTGGGGAAATCAGTGAGTGCAGAGTTTTTATCGCCATCTGTGTCCGAGGACACAGATCGTGATGAGAGAGGGATGGAATCCTTGGCAGCGGGGTTTGATGTCTGCTGACCGCGGGAGATCGGGCACCGCCCAAAGACGCGATGAGCAGGCCCGGCTGAGCCTGCGATGCACTTGACAATTGCCCGGGGTTAGCAGGGTGTGGCGCTTGGCCTGCCCTTTAATAAGTCAAAATAGTTGTTTTAAAGTTTGTTTGAATGCAGCTTTGGTTTCTAATCTTGCAATTTAATTAGTCAAAATTAGAGTGTATATGGAAACGCACCTGATAGAAAAGATCTGCACAAGCTTCATATAGGCTTACCATCCACTGTGTGAATAATGTCCAAGGTTAAAGGGTGTTTCCAATGAAAAGAAAATTCTCAAATTTCAATCCCCTAGTGATGTTAACACAATAAAGATCGTTTTTAACCTTTACTTCACAATTTTACTCATCATTTAGTGATGGTCAGTGCAAAATATTTAACTGTATTTTTATTTCGTTTTTCAGTTTACAGCTTATGCATCATAATCAAATACATACTGATGTGAAAGGTAACATTTTTAGCAGGTTATCAAGTTGTAACAAAGTAAATCAACAGGGTCTTATCAACTGACCAAGACCAACTCGTATAAAACAATAAAAGCCCTTTAAAGTTGTTCCCTTAGGGCTGCAGGTCCAATAAACAGATATAATCAACAGAGAAAGTGAGGAGGAAGACAGACAATAGACTGAAAACATGATAGGGAAAGGGTGTAGGGTGGTATCAAAGTTAGCAAAATAGTTAGCAAACCGTCCGACCCGTCCAATAATCATCCCATGGGGCCCATATGCTGTTAAATGTTTCTACTGTGTTATGTAAGAGTGCAGCTAAGTAAGATATTCTAGGGTGAGTATCTTTGTATTATTGTACAAAGCTCCACCCGGGAGGGTGTGTGGCTGTTTCCATTTTACAGAGATTAGGCACTTTGATTGCTGTGTGTAAGGAGATGTCGGAGTTAATCTGGAGGTGTGTTTACGCATTCCTTTGGGTAAGGTTCAACAGACAGGTACTCGGATTCTACGGGATCTGACATTTAATACAACGCAAGGATAGGAATCTGTAACCTGGATCAGTATGGCTGTGTAGTTGGCCAAGCCAAAAAATAAGTGGTACATCGCTCCCCCTGTCTCCACCCGCCAGCAGACATCAGGTGAGTCCGGGTTATATGATGTAGTAATGCCAGTGTATGGTACCATAGCATTAACGGTTATATTGATTTTCTTTGTATGTGACGCATTGAGAGCTTTGGCCGCCCTATCCCATACTATCTGCAAGGTCTCCAGCGGAAAGCTCCCTTCCCAAGAAAGTTCCATTTCCTCATGTATTCGTTGTTTTGGTGTTTTTGGGGTTCAGGTTAAATATTTTATAGATTGTGGAGATAAGTACTGCAGTTGAAACATTTAGTTTACAAAGTCGTTCAAAGTCGGTAGGATTTGTTACAGACGGTGAGCTATGTATGAGAATGCGAAAAAGGATTTATTTGTAGGTAGCTATACAGGCTGAGGATGGTAGATTAATCTGTCCATGAGGTGGAAAGTCAAAGTTAAGTAAGCTTTTAGAGCCGTCATCATAATGTCAGCAAAACGGAACAGGCTTTCAGTGCCATGGTCGGGACATGGACCCGTGAGACTGATGGTAGCCAGCGGTATATAAAAAGAAGTCATGGGGGAGTGGGTGGATTCCAGAGGGAACAATTTGCAGCATTTTAGCCATATGGACTAGATATTTCATGGACCTAAAAGCTGTACAGTCGGTGGAGTCGATGCGTAGCCCAGAGGTAAGCATTGGGGTGAAACGGGCGCTCCACAGTTTCTCTATCTCCATCCATTGGAGTAAGCTGGAGAGTGGACCAGGCCGGGATTCTTCGCAGGGGTGCGCAGCCCAATAATTGTTATTAAATCGGGCACCCCAAGGCCTCCTCTATCTTTGGGTTGTACCATGAGTGCTGTGCTAATCTGGTGGCGTTTAGTGCCCATATGAATTGCATAAGCGAGGCTTGCATCCCTCTGAGAATTTGGGTATGGGATTGGTAGGGATTCAAAAAATAACATAAGTTTGGGGAGGATAGACATTTGGAGCTGCCGTAATGTCTACCACTTGCGCAGTAGGCTTTTTAATGAGTCACAAAAAGGAACGGTAATTTGAGAGAAAAGTGTTTTATATGTGGGAAGTGAGTCTAATGCCCAGATATTTCAAGGCTTCCGTTTTGCTAATGTTCACTTTATGTCCGGATAACCTACCATAAGGTCCAGTAGTATTGTAAAATTGAAGTGAGGTGTGTGGTTGGCTGATGGTTAGTAGAGTGTCGTCAGCGAATAATGAGAGTTTGAATTCTTTGTCCCTCACTAGTACTCCTTTAACATCAACCGATCGTCGGATAGTTGCCGCAGCGGCTCAATACAAAAATATATAGGATGGGGGATAGAGGGCATCCCGACGGTTCCGTTACGGATTGGAAAATCTAGGGGACGTAATGTGGGGCAGTTTGATTGAGGCAGAGGGGGAAGAGTACAGATTTCCTATGATATTTAGGAATGGACCATGTGTGCATAGGGTCTCATAGTCCGCACATAAAAGACCACCCTAGGCGGTCAAAAGCCTCTCCGCATCTAGGCTTAGAGGAAGAGCTTCATTTTTGGTCTATTTTATACCTCAATCAAATCTATGGTCCGTCTAGTATTATCTCCTTTTGGCGGGACGGGACGAAGCCCCACCTGATCTTTATGGATTAGTTGAGGGATCCATGTATGAGCCTGTTGCTATTTTTGTCAAGATTTTATAGTCCGCATTTAATATGCATTATCGGTCGATAATTGGAGCGTCTGTGGGGTTCTGTCTGGTTTAGCTTAATATAGAGTGGGACTTTCTTGGGAACGGTTGTTCCCGAGAGAAGGTGTTATTAGTTTAAGTAGGTGGGAGCAAGAGTGGTTGGAAACAGCGGTATATAATATGTTAAGTCCGTACGGTCCCCGGTGATTTGCGGTTGGAGGGATTCAACGACTTCCTGCCAGCTCTTCCTGTCTATAGGAGTTATTGAGGGAGGTTACTGCTTCCGAAGGGAGGTGAGGGAGGACACACGACTTCAATAAGAGTCAATTTGGAATCTCGCAAGAGTGGGTCTAGCGGGTAGTGAGTTAGGTAGTTGTAGGAGTTTAGAGTAGTAGGCATTAAAAATATGTCTGAAATTTCTGTGGATCATAGGTTATGGATCCGTTGAACCGACGGATAGAATGAGCGGTGGATCTGACGGATTTCTCCGACAGTTGCTTAGCTAGGAGGGTATGAGCCTTGTTGCCGTTCTCGTAATATTTTGCTTGGTATAAGCAGGAGTTTCTGTGCGTTCAAGTGTTAATTCTTTTAATTAGCCCTGACCTCCACTACTTTCTTAAGGAGTGGTCTGGTCGGGTTACTAGGAGCTGTCTTTCCAAGGAACGTAGTTGGGACTGTAGTTCTGTCTGGGTCTTAAGGCGTTCTCTTTTTCATGGCCACTGCCAGTGATATGCAGTTCCCTCTGACCAGCATTTTATGGGGCCTCCAGCACATTGGCATTGGTTTTTTCAGAAGAGACTCATTAAGCCTCCAATGACACCTCCTTACGTGGGTGAGAGGGCAGTTATTATAAAGAGCGTGCATGTTTAGACCCCTGTTATGGGCCAAGGGATTAGTTTCTGGCATAACGCCGAAGTCAATGTTGTAGGGAGCCAAAGAATAATCTATTCTAGTGTGTGTACCATGTGTGGAGAGTAGAAAGAAAAGGAGGATCCCTTGGGTATCTTCCTCCATAGATCGTAAAGGCCTTGCTGTCTGATAAGTGCCCAGAAGTCTCTTGTGAGTCTGAGGATTGCAGGGGAGAGGGGGGTGTTCGTGTTGATAGGTGGGGTCCGATATGCTGGAGAAAGGTAAATTAAAGTCGGCCCCCCATAAGTAGCATGCTGGAGGGAAATCTGGATAGTCGCCGCGAAAAGTATTTAAGGAATTAATTTACCCGTGTGGGGCGATAAACATTACAAAGGTAATGGGAATTCCCTAAGAGACGCCGTGAAGGATAATGTACCTGCCTTTAGCGTCTAGTATTTTTTTCCGTTTTTCCCCTTTGGTTATATACGATGGGGTATGTGCTTCTTGCAAATGTACATGATCCTGATGCATAAAGTGGGTTTCCTGTAAGAACACCATTCAGCCCTTGTGTCTAAGTAGACCCATTATTATCCACCTAGATTATTCGAGGTACATGTATGTATAAGAGTGGAGATCATCATGAGAAGCCTATTGCACACAATGACACTCAGCTCACTACATCTAGCTATTCCACAACACACTACTAGACCTGTGCTGCCGTCCCCTCTCCTCAGATAAAGAACTTATCTGTCCTGTAGCTTTCTTTTTGTCTCCTTTTCAGGGCCAGCTCCAGGTTTTAGTGGGCCCCTGGGCTACAGAGCCCTAGTGGGCCCCTTTATGGGCCGCCCTCCAGTAGTCATACTGCCCCCCTCTCCCACGTGGACACTCTGCCCCCCCTCCTGTATACACTCTGCCCCCCAAAGGGGAATACACATTCTAATTACTAAATCGAATCTCAATCTCTTGTGCTGATAAGAATCTTAAACAGCGATTCTATTGTATCATTTTATTAGGGCTTGTTTGTATGTAATGGCTCCATTTAAACCATTAAAATAGTTAGTTGCGAGAAAATTCCAGAGTTGTCCTCCAGATGTATCCTCAAAATCCATTTCATTTGTCTCTGTTGATATTAACCAGTCTGTATTCTGCTGGACGGGTCTGTATGATCATTTTTACATCCCAGTAGCCTAGACAATGTTATAAAAATGTTCTAGGGGTTGTAGTTAAGATTATTGGGGTCAACTTGGAAACTTGTGTGGCTTATATCAACATTAATATCACAATGATATACTTGATATTAGACTAGTAAATTAGACTCCAAATTAGTTTCCCATATCAACATGATGTGGCCATCAATGCATAGACATAAACTCAATGTGTAGACATATAGTGGGGATAGTTAAGATTGGTAGCATATACGTACCTACTAGATTAGAATTAAAAATAACCAGACTCCAGTTATTAAACTTTAAGTACATTACTGACATTGCTTTTATGATTAATGTCTGTAGCACTTGCCAATAAACACATACTGACAGTTTAGCGGCACACTTGCCCTGTTAAATCTTTACTGAGCCAGCGCGCAATCACGAGGAGATGGGGAGACATCCCAGCCAAAGGGGGAGTTTGCTGAGTGCGGACGGGGTAAGCAGCCCTACCACAGCCGTATTGCGCGGACACAGGGGTACATGGGTGAGCCTGCCACCAGGACATAACCACTCCCCCTCAGCCTCCCTTTCTTCTTGGCCTGAAGAAATCTTGAAGAACCCACATTTCCAATTGTTTGTCTTGTGGTTCTACTTGGCCCAAGCCCTTTGAATTGATAATTTAAACCCTCTACCCAGCTTGAATGTCCAGTATTCTTCACTTCAAAGATCATTGGTGGATTCAGACCTCAGGAGCTGGTTTTAAAAGAGAGACGTCGAAGACGTTGGATGCACATGTGGTGGGAGGAAAACGCCTAAGCTGTGCTTCAGTACCTCGAATGGAACCCCCAGGGAAATGAGGACCAAAATTTGTAAGCTGGACCTTAGCCGGGGACAATCTGGAGAGGACAGCCACTCTTTATCCCAATAGAAGAAGACTGTGGAGACTTGTCAGCTTGGGTTTTGGCGAGTTTGCTCCGCAGATGGACATCAAGGTTGTCTGGATCCACTGTAGTGGAATTCTCTGGGACCACCACGGACGATGGACGTAAGCTGACACCTGACGTAGGTGGACCAGTAACCTGCGGGCAGAGACAAAATGGGTAAGATAGCAACCCAGGGCTGATTAACCCTCTCAACTTGTCCGTGGACTGTGGAGGTAATGGCAGAGTGAGAAGTCCACCTTCTATTTTGTAGTGACTGCACTGGGATTGCCAGAAACGGGAGGAAAACAAAATTCAGACCCAAGACAATGTGCAAGGGAAGTCCATGAAGACGGAAGCATGTACAGGAAGCAAGAAACAGGCTGCCAAGTCTGGAACCAATGGCATCAGGACCCTGGCAGAAGAAACCGAAAAACAAAGTGAAAAACATCTTGGAGGAATCGGTCGGTTACCACCCAGATGACGGAGGGGAAGATGGCAGAGATCGTCATAAAGTCCATTACAGTCCACAGTCCACAGAAAGCTGGGTATTGTAACGGCAGAAGAAGACCAAACAGGTTTAGTTAAGACGAGGAGGTTTGTTTCGCGGCCAATCAGGAGGAAGTGCAGGGAACCCACAAAATCCTGTACATCCAGATCTGGCCACCAGTAGATTAGAGTAGATTAGATGAACCATGAAATGTTAGGGCGATAGAGCGTGCCACCCAGGGGCCCAGCATCACAAGGGAAGCATGTCCCCAAGTCAGTATCTTTTCCGAAGGGCAGGTGTCGGAACCTACATCTTGCCAGGAGGAGGAGGAATGGCGAAAGGGTCCACTGGAGCAGCAAGACCAGCGTTCAGGCGTGGACAATGTGGCCGGAGCAGGATCGTCCATACAACATCCGAGGCAAGAGAGCGACTATCGACCTTATCATTCTTATCTGCAGGACCGAATTATCAGAAGTT
Organism: Engystomops pustulosus; assembly: GCA_019512145.1. NCBI lineage: Eukaryota > Metazoa > Chordata > Amphibia > Anura > Leptodactylidae > Engystomops > Engystomops pustulosus. The sequence goes on along the minus strand of CM033651.1, from coordinate 35,424,460 downwards.
TAAACTGGAGAAAGAACGAGCTGTCTCAGAATGAGACACTGGGCAGTCTGGATGGTACAGGAGGTTTTGTGATTCAGTATAGATACTGACTGGATGACAGGCATCTCCAGAAGATAACTGCCCATTCTTCCAAAGCAAGTTGTTTAATAGCCAAAAGCTCCCATTCTGGGTTGAGAACAGATCCTAGCACCAACGGATGAGGGCTACACCTCAAGCTAGGAACGGTTTCTCCAATATAAAGGCCAGGATTTGAGAACGAGAGAAGATGAAAAGAAAGACTCAGCCCATGGGAGAACGATTGGTAGATACCCAATGAAGGAGAAATGTTGGGATTAAACTGCCAATAGTAATAATTGGCGAAAGCCCAGGAATCTCGGATGCTCGAAGTCACACTCGAATAGCAGCCACGAAAGTTTCGCAGACAACAGGATCCATTCTGTAGTCCCTTGTCTGAGAAAACTTAGGGAATTGTAGACTCTTCCTGATTGTGGTGGGTTAGGAATTGGCATTCCGAGCTGGCCACATAGGCGAATGGCTTTAGGCCCCCTGATGGAGAAAAGTTAACCAGACTCATGGGGCCGATTGGGCTCCATTCCGCGAAGAACACTGTTAGGCATATCGTCTCGATAGATCACGACACAGATATAAATTAAGTCACAAAGGGCTCATAAAAGGGTATTGAATCAAAATCTGTGCTCATTTCGTATTGATAGGTTGGCTTTCATTCATTCACCATTCACATATGCAGATTGAGATTATATGCTCCTCATAGTGACAATTGTAAAAAAAAAACCTTGCTATTGGCACCCCTGTTACACAATCAAACAGTTCCGCGTTCTGTGGATCAGGGTAGGGGTAGCCTTTTTTTCTTTTTTTTTTTGTACTGTGACCTTTATTGAGAGCAGCGGTTTGCCTGACGTGGGTAAGACGGAGCACAGATGAGAGAGGAAGGGAGCGAGAACCATCCTCCTGTGGCCACGAAGAAGAAGAAAGAAGAACCCAACACCGGCAGGGGACAAAAGACCTTCCTTTACATTAGCCCAACATTGGCCGTGGTTTGGGGGAGCAGATAGGGAGCAGGATAGGGGATACACTTGACCCGTGGAGGAGATGCACCCGGCAGAGACTGCACCCGGCAATCAAGTCTATGGAAGTCACAGGGAGGGGTGGCGGACAGAACAGTGTCTCTGCTTGACTTGGTGGGACCACTGAAGGAGACAGGATGAGACACAGATGGGAGGAACACAATTACAACAAGACTGAAACGCTGGCCCCAACGGAAGGATCCTCCCCAGTCCTCCAGTAAGCCACAGTGCGTGTGGTGGGGAGCTGCAACCACTGCGGAAGGAACCACAACAGACAGATAGAAGACGTGGGAGAACATTATCAGAAAGGATTTGGCCCACTCAAAGAGGAGAGGCCAGGGGGTGGTTTCTCGAGACGGAACCCACGGGAAATGTGTGCTTGGTGAGAACAGTGGTAGCATTCCACAACGTTCCGCCAGAGGTCGTTGCGATGCGGTAGAAGCTTTACTGCTCACCTAGGGATGTTTCTCCCAAGAAACCCTAGGGCTTGTATTATTTCCCAGACACTGAGGACAGATGGGAACAAGTCTCAATGTAGCGCGGGCTGGCACAATAAAGGGCAAAGGTTTCCAGTCTTGTCTGGTCTAGCTCTTGCGGAGGGTCAGACAATATAGCGTTTGCTTTTCCACTGTATTGGACTCCTCTGCAGCAGAACAGAAGAAAGATAGCCTGAGGTGTCTTTGGAAGATTGTAGCAAAGCACGGGCAGTGACATCGGGACCTGACTTGCCGAGTTGTTCTCTAGACGTTGCTCGGAAAAAATGGATTGGTAAACCTTTATTGGGCAGCATGTGATGTGGCTGGGATGAGATTCTCAGCTTAGACGGCACGGAGGGAGGGGAGGTCCTGTGCAGGCAGGACAAGGGCATCTTGATCTGACCAAACAATCCTTTTTTAAAAGTGCAAGCAAGGCTGCCTCTATTCCATTCCGTCGGAGGCTAAAGTATGGAAAACGGGATTTGCGTAAAGTCCCTCAGGTTCAGCAGTGCCGGGTCTCTCCGCAGATCAGAAGAAGAAGACCAAGAAGCAGGACAGAAAGAAGAAGATTTGCTACCCGAGCAGGTACATCAAAGCAGCGAGGAATTGCGGTGAGGTGTGAGAGTTGTGTGTTCGATGTTTGAGCGTATTTCGGTTGAGAGTAGCTGTTAGGATGAGAGTGAGTAGCTGTGATCCGGATTCGATTACTGGTTGATGTCACAAGACGGTGGTTGCCGGTAGGGGGGTGCGCGGGGTGGTTAAAAAAATAAGGGGGTGGTAACCCATTGCCAGGGCTTTACGGGAAAGAAGGACTAGATCTGGTATCATGAACGCCACCTAGCTTGTTCTGTAGGCAAGCTGTTTGTGAAAGGTGATCAGTTTGATATGGAGGGGGGCACTGGGTTGGTCGGACTGGGGGGGAAGCACCTGCATCAACTTGGCCTAACCGTTATGTTTGTTTGGAGGGCATGGAAAAGAAGCGGCCTGCCTGGGCTCAGCAAGTATTGCTCAGCAAGTAGACTAGACCAACCGCAGCCATATAAACGGGTTTTTTTTAGTTAACGTAGGTAATGTACACTGGTGCGTGAGGGCGGGGTTAGGTAGTCAACAATAGCTTGACAGTAGTGGAGTGTGCAAGTTGCTTGCCTTGAGCGGCAATATATTGTAGGACCTATGGACCACGATGGTGGTAAGGTCAGCACTTCAGGGGTTAGGGAGCGGAACCTCTGTCGGGATTCATCGACGGATCTTACTGTTCTGGATCAGTGGTAGTGGTCCTATGCGACCAACGTGGACGATGATTGTAAGCCGAAGACCACTTGGGACCAGAGACAAAGTGGAGTACCTGGGTTTTTCACAAACAGCCCTGCATCAAAGCGGGGTGGGACCTTGACTGCAGGGTGGTACCACCAGGTCGTTCCACAGGCACAACTTTGTCCGCAGGGTGGCGGCCAAGGCGGACATGCCGTAGGCAGAGAACAGCCAGAGCACGGAAATCAGATCAGGGACAGGAAGAAAGAAGGCAGAGGAACAGAAACGACGAGAGGGGTTACAATGGGACAATCACTATAAAACAAGGACAATGCTTTTCTCTCAATGGCAATGAGGCAAAATAGATCCGCCAGGGAGACGGCGGAACAGAGGAAGGAAGGAAGGAAGAAGGTCCTAGGTTTTTTTTGATGGGGCTAGAAATTTCTCAGAAAATTGTCCAGCCAGCCAGCGGCAATTTATCGCGGGCCCCGACCCTTTTAATTAAAGCTCTTTGAAAGGGCGTACGTGCATGCCAGAGGAGCCGGGGGGGGAAATGCACGGCCAGACCACCAACAGGAAGGCCAATGGGGGAATTGAGAAAGGTAAGAAAACTGTGGCCGGGGTCAGGGGGGGTTGTAATAGGGAGCATGGGTGCACTATGATCCGGCTTGTGGGTTTGATCCGGCGCTTGTGGGTCGCCGCGGAAGAAGCCGGATGAAGAGCCATGGGCACTCGTGACAGAAGGTCTTGTACCAATTCTTCCAGGGCTAGAGGATTATCTGAAAGCATGGAAAAGAGAAAGTGGTGGCATGGTCCAAAGAATTATAGGATAACTCCGCCCAAGGTAACAGTGGGGGACCAGTTCATCCTTTCGAGTGGAAACAAAAGCCATTAGATGGCAGCCAGATGTGCATCCCACTTGCCCCATTTGGAACACCCTGCAGATCTTAGGCCGAGGGGAAGTCCATGCTGTACTTGAAGTGGTTGCAATAAGGAACGCCAGAATTTAGAATTTAGAAACAAATGGACCCCTCGGGTCTGAAAACAAATATTGCAGAGGAAAAAGAAGTCCATGAAGTCGGAACGTGTGCGAAAGACTCCAAGCGGGGACAATACGGTGTAGTAGATCTGAGGGGAGAAGGACGAACCAGCAAGAATTGAACGGAAGTTAGTGGGGAATTTTTAGAAAAAAGTCTGTGACCACCCAGATGATTGGTTGGTTTATACTTTGAAGATGGGTGGAATATGGAATAGGTAACTTGGGTGGGAAATAAAAAAAAGAAGTCCATGGGCATGGAGCGGGGTTTTAAGGCAGTGGCAGGAAGGCAAGACCCTGCTTGGCTTGACATGTGCTGACGTATTTTGGGGATCAGGAAGGCAGGAATCACAAAGTCTCGTAACTCCTTGACCAGACTTGGCTACCAGTAGAAACAAGAGAAGTGAAAGCACACCAGATCTCTGCACCCAGAGTGCCCACAGCCACATTGAAGGCAATTTCCCCAAGTAGTATCCTCTCAGGAAGTTGTAAAGCAAGAGAATAAGGAAGAGGGACCAAGCGAGGATTTTGTGGATTCAGATCTGGCTGAGCAGTCAGTATTGAGAGTATAGGAGAGGGCTGGAGGAGATCAGTATAGATACAAACCGGATGATAATTTCCTTTCCAGAAGACGATGTGATTCTTCCAAGGAGATTTATGGCCAGAAGCTCTCAATCACTATGAGTAGTCCCTCTCTGCAGCTGAGGTTTTCGAGAAGATTTTTTCGAGAGAAGAAAAAAAAGTGAGGGTGGGTTTGGGCCTTGAGGACATTCTGGTGTTTTTCCGTTAGAAAGGCCCGCACCGAGCCTGCCGAGAGAGTGAACTTTCTAGTAGAAACTGTTTATCTGTATAGGTTCCCAAATGATACAGAGCAGAGGCAAAGGCCGACTCAGCTTGGAGAAAGGTGTTCAGCCGCCGGACAGGCCTGAAGCCTGAGCTTAGGATTGGTGTTGTTGTCGGTCTTGGTTCAGCAACACAAGGAGAAGCACACGATTAGAAAAAATGTGGTGATATGAACTGCCGAGGAGTAATTAGTAAAGCTCCCTGAAGACCGTTAGACAATTTTGTGGGGACCTATCTGTAGTCTTTTCAGAGATGATATCCCAAGAAGGAAGACTCGATGGAGGAAATAGGCACTTTCTCAAGCTTGGCATAATGGCCAAGTGGCCCTTAGCGCAAAAGTACTAGATGTACTTGAGCCTGATGGGACTCCCTAAGGTCTGCATTGAACACGCAGAATATCCTCCCAGGTGCCAAACAGACCATGGACAAATAATCGAAGTGTCATACACAAGTATTTGAAGAGGTTCTTTCTATTCATCCCGACAGTGCTCCTCAAGGAGTATTGGAAAGAAGTTCGTCCATTCATTACCTTTCGAAACCATAAGGAGGTGGTGATGAGATGAGAATATACCCATCCATGTAAGAGGTCTAATTTGGTTGAATAGAGACATGGAAGAAAGAGATATTAACCCACACGAACTTTGGCTTCTGCGCGCTCCGGGAACACACCCCCCACGACCCCCTCGAGAATCGCATGGAGTTTGGCCTTGAAGGGAGACCAGACTTAGGCCTCACCGTGAAGGGCGGCGCCGATCCCGGTCTCTCCACATTTACCCTACCCGTTCCATCGCCATTCTCCCACATCACCGCCTCCCCTTGCTCACCCCCCCCCTAATCCTCGACCTTAGTCCACTCTTGTCCCAACCCCCTCTCCCAAAGCCAATCCCACCCTGTATCCCCCCTCCTTACCCGCCGACCCCTATCCGCTCCCCCCCACTCCTCTACCCATTTCTTTCTGGACTCCATCCCGTACATACAACCTCCACGTCCCCCTGCCTACCCCCTGTGTAGTTTTACTTCTCTCACCACCTCTTGTGCCCACCTTCAACCCCTTTCCTCCCTCTTTCCGGGCTCACCTCCCACCCCCCCTTTTCACTCTGTTTGTCCTTCTTCATTAGCCCGTCTCTTCTCCACCCCCTTTCCCTTCTTTAAAGTTATTCACCGTTAATTTGTTTATAGTAAGATGGTGTCAACCCGTTACTATTGGCACAAAGAAGAAATTCAAAAACCCAACACAGGCAGGGGAAGAGGGACTTACGTATGAACCTCTTTTGCAGATGATTCTCCTTGTCATATAGGCTGACAGCTGTGGTTTTCAGGCCAGAAAGTGGGTACCCCGACCCTGGGAGGAGAATAGGAGGATCTACCAAACAACAGGGTCTAATAGGGGTCTCGTAGAAGGCTTGGCAAAGTCCATATATGGAAGGCCAGGGGCACCCACAGAGGCTTGAGGACACTTTGGGAGAGAAACTATAATGGACAAAGGAATTTAAAGTTGCCACCAGACACAGTCTGGCTAAGTAGTTTATGAGCACAGGAGCAGCATGACGAGTTTGCAACCTCCAAAAGGCCCCAGTAGAAAAGAGGGGGTTTAGATCGAGGGAAGGAAGCGGAGGAAGCACAAAAAGGGATAGAGTCTTTCCTTGGTGTAACGCCCCCAACTTGCAGCAAAGGGGCTCTTGCCAGGACGTTTACGAAGATCTGCACACTGAAAGATGAGATGACTCGCGGGTCTCAGGTCGGACCTGCAGGAAGGAGATTAATGCTGGAAGATCAGTGCAGTATACAGAAGTTCCCTGCAGAACGGGAATCCAGGAAGGAAGAAAATATAAACGGGTTTACTTGTTTCCAGAGATAGAGATGAGTAGGCTAGGTATGTTTTCAGCATGGAGAAGCTTTGCTCTCACCTAGGGACACTATCCCAGGAGCTCTAGGTCTGTTGCGTTTCCTGGACGCTGTTGGGAAGAGTGGAAAAGTCCTGGAAAAGTGCTCTGGGCTGGCAATAGAGACACAAATCCCTGTTGTCATTATAGAGTGCCTTGGGTTGTCAGACAAGTTTAATCACCGCTGTAGTGGTCTTTGAAGACTGGAGGCCCCGGGGACACAGTTGACCAATCTGATATGTTTGTTCAAGACGCTGCTCCTCCAGACAGTCAGAGAAACCAGATGTCATCTGAGTGGCCAGGTGATGAGGTCCTCGGGAAAGACGCATAGGTCTGTGCAGAAAGGTGCAATTTTTGATTCGACTATCCAGTCCTTTCGAAAAGGCGCTTCATTCCAAGAAAGCTTGAGCCCCAAGAGGTGCAGAATTGAACTGTTGTAGCTCCAACTCCAAGGTCCCTTGTCGTAAGTTCGAGCACAGGTCGGTGTTCAGCAGGCATATGCCGGCTGAGTCCGCAAATGACGCAGCAGCGCAATTTCAGCCAGGAAAATGGTGATATTGGACGGAACTGTTTCCTGTCTCATGAGCGGGTTAAGCCATACTGGGTTTTTTTTGGGATGAGTTAGACTGACCACGAATGGCACTTTAGACCTTTCAGTGGCAATCGGGTAGGGTATCAGCTCGAAGTACAGTCTGAGTACTGGGTTGATGAATCCCACTGCACCACTGGTGTCTCCGTCATACTTGGAGGGGGCATGGACAAACGACAGTCTGGGTTTTGTCAAAAAAAAGACACTGTCGCACTGTAGCAGAAGGTACACAGCGGGTAAAAGGGCAGCTACATGCCTCTTGACGAATGTGAGGAATAGGAAGAAGCTAAAGCAAAAAGTCAAGGTCAGCAATATGAGATGATAACCAAGACCAAAATCGTATACAATGAAGAGTACAAACTGGGTAGTAGACTAGCAGAAGAGAAGGTACTCCAGGTCAGACAGAACCCAAATTCTGGCAATGAATCACTAAGCTCCATGGAAGTTTATAGCTTATTCCATACAATGATAAGATGTAGATAGAAATATTATCAAGGTTTTAATCCACGCCTTTAAACACTCCACCAAGCACAAGTCAGCAGGATGTGACAGCAGTAAAAGTTGCAACATTAAGCACACAATCATAGATGACTGGGGAGGGGATGGCTGATGGAGTCACTGTGCAGTATTATTTCAAAATTTGTTAAGAGGGGACTAAGAGGTATTAGACCGATGGGGTTTTGTCAATAGTTAGCATTGGTTAGAAATATTTTTTATTTTATTTTCTAGAATACTTCCATGCAGACATCCCTTAAAAACAGAATCTGTTTGGATTGAAATTACAATCTGCTTAACTATATATGGTATCTATATTTGAAGTGCAATTTTGGACCACTTATAAGCGATTGTAGACCCACTGACCATTTGGAGTTTTCTTATTTTAGTATTCCCTTTAGTAGATATTTGCATTCTAACTTAAAACATTTCTGGCTCCTTCATGGGTGAGTTCGTATAAACAAGGATGCAGAACTCACTGGCAAGCAGTTCATCAAAGGTCATCCATGCACCTGATCGCTTCTTACTTAGAGGACACCTTTCCCTTTCTTCTTGTTATGATTTTTTGCTGTGATTTAGGATCATTTTACCTGAGATCTGTCTGATAAGGTTGTTCAGTTGTAAACAGAGCACGTTCCCCACAATGAGTAAACATTGGCTCTATATGTTATATCATTTGTGTCTTAAAGCACTATGAAATCTAACATAGGCTTCAGGAAAAGAAAAGTCACAATCTTGTAGTCCAGTCCAATTATAAAGCAATAGTGCCTCCATGTGCTCATCCAAATGTTTAACATATCAAAGAGAACCTGGTCATCAGGTTTGCGACCCTGATCAACCTGAGGGTGGGTTACGACAACTTAAAGGAAGTTGAAGTGGCAGGTTTCGATGGAAAACCAAGCACCAGCTCCAGGGTGAGCTGGCGCTGAGTTATTTTTGTAGTGTTTTAAACCGCTGTATTGCAATTCTAATAAAGCGCATGGTAAGCGCCGAGGCGCTTACCTCCTACGCCGACTATAAAAGTTAAAAAGTGTTTTAAACCGCAATACAGCGGGGTTTCAAAATACACTAACAAAAATAAGCTCCGGCACCAGACCACAAAAAAACCCACCTGAGATGGTGCTCGATATTTCCATCTGAAACCTGCCCACTAAATGGTAGGTTCCTTGAAACAACCAGGAAAGGGTGATGTGCGTTAAACAATTGTAATTTATGGCGGTCGCCATTTGCTACAGGCGGTCCCCTACTAAGAACTCTCAACTAACAAAATATGACCCTCGTTACAAACGGACTCTGGATTATGGGTAATTTATTGTACGTTAGGCATAGGCTACAATGATCAGCTGTTGTAACAGTTATCAAATGTTCTGTAAGGGAAGCTTAGTGTTTAATCCTGATTATTATGAAACCCAACATTTTAAAATCCAATTGTCAAAGAGACCAAAAAATTTCTGTCTGGGATACAATGAGAAAGTATACAGTTCGACTCTACATACAAATTCAACTTTAAGAACAAACCTACAGACCCGATCTTTGTATGTAACCTGGGGAACTGGATGTATTATGAATCAGATGGTGGCTTGGCAGAGGGAGGGTTTGTACCACTGCTTGTGTCGTGAAGAAAAGAAATTTTTTAATTCCAGGGCAACAAAACGCCTCTCTTGATAAAATAGTTAATACATAATCCCATAGGAAACAATGTGGTTATATTTAATGCTCATCAAACACCTAAAAGGATGCTTAAAGCAGACCTGTGTGACCCGTTAAATGTATTGGTGATGATGTGATGAAAAAGACAAGGAAGGTAGACAGAGACTGAAACCTAACATTATCTCCCTGCCCTACCTGATTTCATAGCAAACCCTAGTGGGTAAGGGAAAACTGGTTGACAATCCTTTTCTATGCCAGAGTACCAAAAACTCGAAGAGACGAAGAGAAGATAGTACTAATAGAATAGAAGTAGTTATTAGAGTCAGTTTCATAATAGTGGGGACAATGCAGTACTAGGTAAGTAGTACAAAATCACACGACAGTAGAATAGAAAAAGTCAACAAAAGCATAAGCCAAAAAGTCAGGTAACCAGGAAAAAGAGTTTCAGAATCTGGAGAATAGTATGTCGCTCAGAGACTCTAAAGCCAGTACCCAAGAAAGGGGGATGGTGTGACTGTATTTCCAGAGCACTGGCCTCAATATTTATTGGGCCGAAACTTTGAGACCACAGAGATACAGAAGGGAGGGTTTTTTTTTATAATGTGTGTAAGAGTGTGAAGCTGTGAAGCACAGTGGATAACTATCAATGGACCAACTGCAGGAAGAGAGATGGGTGCGGTTTTGAATAATACTCAAATAGGGTTAGCAAGATCACCCATGTTCACATACAATAATTCAAAAATTGCAGAAAAAGAAGGGAGAAAAGCACAAAGCCCCCAGCCGGTTACAGTACATAGGATAATGCTGATTGTGTACAGTTACCACTTGGATGATTTTTGCCAAACTTTGTTGTTTTTGGCTTATTTCAGAATGATGCTGCACTTTATAATGAGGATGGAAAAAAATGTGTTGAGGAATTCTTTATACTGGGAAAGCTTATTACTATGATATGCAAGTCCATTATGGATGGAAGAAAAAGGGAAGTTTTTACACCAATAGTTTGGTATACCAAAGACCTCAACTGAGGATGATGGATTTAAGACCAGAAACTGGTTACGCCTGTAGTTTGGAGAACACGAACAATGGTGGACAAGGTTTTTTTTTTTTTTGAAAATCCTAGATGGGACACAACCAGTCCCTTGATTTGGGGTCTTGCCATGGCGTCCGGGTCATTTAGGAGAGGTAGACTGAAATCTTTGATGTTTCCAACTCTATCTGTTATTCCATCGGGACAATAAATACAGTTTTATTCTATTTTGAGGTCGGACACCTTTCCACATCACCATGATCCTCGGCGGCGGGCAAAGCATGAGTACGGCATCGGCGCAACGAGATCACGTCATAATTAGTGGGCATTATACTGTGGGGGAATAAAGCGGTTTTACACCTACGCCAATATTCATTTTAATGAACACCCTGCCTAGTTAATGGTAATCACCGCAGATACAAGGATGATTTACCAAGAAGACCTTACATGCAGGTGTGTGCCCCCTCTGGAAGGATCTGATCTTATTAAAACTCTTAGGCCCTTGCTTTTTGCAAAAATGCAAAAAAGGGCATTTAAACGCATTATGCAAATGAGCATGAGGGCTCCGCATTCCATAGATGTTAATTGAGCCCGAAGCCCCCTCAGGCTCATTTGCGTAGATGTTTTTAAAGGAATTTTTGAAAAAAATTAAAATAAAAATAAAGCAAGGGCAATAAGAATGCTAAAAAAGATCAGATTCCATGACAGAGGGGGCCACCAAACAGTAGTTCAGTGCGCTTTGGTTTAACATCCTGAATTTGGTACTGACAAATACTAATGGTCTTGGAGCCGCAAAGGAAAAATTAAAGGGGCGTCCCACAAAGCCCCAACCTCTTAAGATGCGAGATTTGCCGGTTTCAGTACACCAACACTGAAGATGCGGGAGCACCAAGGACATGACACCTTAGATTTGCGCGCACTAGCACCAGGGACAGCGGACACAAGCCCCGCCTCCTGCAGCTCAGCCAACTCCATCCAGCCCTTAGAGGGCGCGCCCGTCTTTGTGACGTCATCGAGGCTGGATACGGAGCGTCTCCTCCGGGATCCGGACTGTTGCGTGTCGTCAGTAACGGGGGTGAGCCGGGTGAGGGAGTCTGACCTGGGGAGGGTTGGGAAGATGACTGCCATGCAGAGCACATGTCACAGTGGGATGTGCGAGGCACGGAGTAATGGACGTTTTCATGGCGCCTGTATACAATGTATGAGCACATGACACCTAGGCCGTGCCTCTGAGCTGGTAAGGAGCTGTCACACTACAGTACTGTCCTGCCTCTTATACAAGTATAATACTCGCATATGCTGTAGTGATTACCGCCGATTGAGATACATTAGATACTGTGTCAGGAGCCTTAGAAGATCTGAGTAAGGTTATCCTGAGACCTTTAGGTATGTAAGAAGCTTGCTCGCAGGACTGTGGGAAAGTATAAAAATTCCGGATATGTAGCCTGAACTTCACACTGCTTGGTGCCGAGATATCTGAATTTTCATTACTAAAACAGCAATGCAAATGGCTTTGCGTTTATAAAGATTGTAACAGAGATAAAGTATTAAGGGGTTTGTCAGCAAGTTTTCCCATAATATTGGTTTATATTGCAGTTCCATCATGGCTAAGAACTTGAAAAAAAAAAAAAACAAATCTGATATCGCTTCCTTTCGTGCTCCCTCAGAGACAGAAGGACGTTTTTTTTTTTCACAGGTTGTTTGGCGGATTGCGCCACTGGGACAGGTATTTAACTGGGGATTGTTGTGCAGCGATCGGATTGGGCCCAGTGTCGCTGGCTTTCATGCAGCAGAAAATTGGGACGGGCGGTACCAGACGAGAGCGGCTGTCAAGGTTAGTACAGCTGACAAGCCTGAACGCGTAACACCCGCGATCGGAGCCGGCTCCGATCGCGGGTGTTACTTAACCCTACACGCCGCGGTCAAACATGACGCGGCTGTTTGGGGTGTAAGTGGGTTTGCGCTGTGGATCGGATCCCCCGTTGCCGCTTACGGGGATACGAATCCACTTCTGGGCAGCTACGAGGGACTGGCAGTGGCCCCGAGCTGCCCGGTCTCCATGGGCAAGTCGACCCTTCCGGGTTGCTGGGAAACTGTCTGACATGGCAAGCTGCCACGACAGTTTACCATTGCTCTACAATAAAATGTATATGTAGTAAGAGCAGTGTATTGAACTTAAACCAGGATCAGAGCATCAGGGTTCAAGTTCAAGTATGTCAGGCAGTCCCGGGTACATACAAGATAGCGGACTGTAGGTTTGTTCTTAAGTTGCATTTGTTAATAAGTTGGAACTGTTATTTTATCATTGTAATCCCAGACAGAACTTTTTTGGTCTCTTTGACCAAGTGGATTTAAAACTTTGTGGATTGTCCATAAGAACAGGATTAACAGTTGAAAGCTTTCATTAAGGACCCATGTGATAATGTTTACATCTGATTATTGTAGCCTAGGCTCTAAGTACACATAAATTACACAACATCCAGAGGTCCGATGAAACTTAGGTGGTGTCTGTATAGTGAGTGTTGTCTTAAGTATGGGGACCGCTGTGTATAAGTATAAAATATGCAAAAAACATGGAAACATACACATTTAATAAATAAAAATAATTAACTACATAAAAATTAAGCCCCATCTACCCTAATAATCGTACACTTTCCCATAAAAAACCTTAATAAGTATTAAAAAAACACAAAAAACCCCGACATTTTTGGTGATTGCCAGCGTCCGAACAATCTGTATAATATAAAACAGAATTCGTTACTGGACCGCACGGTTACACGCCGTAGAAAAAAAAAAGCAAACAAACGTTCTCGAAAAATGATGTAATTATTTAATTTAATACCCTAAAAAAAAATGCTCTAAAAGAATTTAAAAATGTATGCACTCCAAATAAGGCCACTAAAAAAGAACAACTCTTCTCGCAAAAAAATAAGCCCTCCTAAACAGATTTGTCCGCTGAAATAAAAAATAGTTATGCATATAAAAGATGATGATGCTAAAAGTGAACAAGATTTTCTCTCTCCAAAATGGTTTTTTTATTCGTATTCAATTGACATAAAATACAGCAAAACCCCCACCATATATTTGGATTTATCGCTTGCGTCCGTAACAATCTAGCATAATAAAAAACAAATCGTTATTAGATCCGCAAACAGTTAACCCGTAAAAAACAAAACCAAAAAAAGCTCCAGAAAAAAAGATAAGATATTTGCAATTTAATACCCTATAAAAAAGCTCTTCTAAAAAAGGATTTAAAACAATGTGATGACACTCTAAAATAAGACATCTAAAAAGAACAAATCCTTCTCGCAAACAATGAAGCCCTTATTAAACAGATTCGTGAGGCGAAAAAATAATAAAAAGTTAGCATATGACAGACGGGTGTGCTAAAATTAACACATTTTGCCAAATTACTTTTTATGCACAAAAATGGGAAAAAAAATTAAAAAATCTATATAGAATGAGGTCGTTTGTAATCGTGGCGACACCATAGATAAAAATGAATCATACTTATTTTATGGTATGGGTAAACAGCCAAAAAAAAACCACATCAAAATCTACGAAACGTGATGATTTCATTTCCTTCCACCAACAAAAGTAATAAAATCTCACCAAGTAGACATAGATTCCCAAATTAGTTACAGAAAAGGCATCTTCATGTGCAAAAGAAATAAAGCCCCTATAGGTCCACATTAAAAAAAGAAAAAAATTAAAAAAATTATAGCCTGTACAATTGTGACATAGCAAAATTGATCTGGTATGGGCCCTCCTTCCTTCTATGCACGGCCGTTGCACCACCCATATCAGGCAGGTACCCACATTAGAGTAGTCCGGTCTCGGGAGAAATTGGGTAACAAACTTTGTGGAGCCTTTATTCATTTAATCCATTGTAATTGTTAATTTCCACCCAAAATGAGTTTATGTGAAAAAATATTACAATTTGCAGACTGCACCTCCATTTTTTAACCCTATTAAAACACGTAAGCGTTAACAACTTCTTAAAAGTGTTTTTCATACGTTGAGGTGTGTAGTTTCCACAATGGGGTATTTTACGAGTCTCACTATTATTTAGCCGCTCAGGTTCAATTAGAGTGAGCAGGTTCCATCTAAATACAGGTTTGGTGTTTTACAAAAAATTGTTAAAAAATGATACCTAAATTCTGAGCCGTCATAACATTCTAGTAAAATATGTGGAATCTTAAAAAACCATGCCAACATAGCAGACATTTGGGAATGTAAGTATGAATTATTGGGTATTGCTATGACTATCTTGCATCAAAAGTAGAGAATTTAGAACGTTAAAATAAGAAATATAAAGATTTTTCCAAATTTTGCCAAATTTAGTTTTTTTTTCATAACTAAACCACAAAAGATATCATCCAAATTTTTAACTAATTGAAGTACAATGTGTCACGTAGAAAACATCTCAAAATCCCTGGATATCTCATCAGTTCCAAAAACTATAACCACTATGTGACACAGGTAGATTTGAGAATGGGGCCGCGTCTTAAGGGCCAAAATAGGCTTGTTCCCCTGGGGTTAATGAGCGTTGTTTTCATCGCTACCATTTGAGATGCGTACCTTTGCTAACTTTTATACTCTTTTTATGTGATGAAAAGGTGTGTTCAGGTGTATAGGATCGCTGGATCCGAGCTCAGGCAGTCCGGGTAATTGATTCTAAACCGTCTGTTTTTTTGGTTAAATTGCCGTACTGGACACTTTGCGATAAGTAATTAGGTGTGGGTTGCAGTTTGGGCACTCGGCTCTAAAAGGTTCGCCACACTGCCCTAGGGGGTCTTCCCAGTATTAGTAGTTTACTGCTCTAGGGGTCTCCAGATTAGTAGTTTACTACTTCTGGGCTCTCCAGTACATTAGTCAACTAGAGGTCTCTTGTCTATGAAACTTTATTACCTCTCCTTCTGTCCCGGTTGTGATCTGCAGCCGATTAAGGCTGCAGCTCCTGGCCAATGGAAATCATGTTACCAAGTTACATCCTACGGGATGTTAAAGATCTGCTCTAAGATCTGATGTTCTCCGGTGTGCGCTCCTGCACACAGAGCCATTGCAGGATCAAGGTTGTCACAGTCCAAATTATGTAGTGTGACAGGGGGCTAATATAATCAGTCCCTTGTCAAATCACTATACTGAGGGGGGCTGGTGACAGGCAGATCAGGGAAGAGTAAAATGCTGCATCATTACAGAGATTGTTTAGGGTCTTGTTATCTACAGGAAAAATTCTCCTTTTTAGTGTTGCCATTTACTATTTCATGAAATGTACTGGAAATATGGAAAAAAAAAAAAGATTCCAAGTACGGTGAAATTGGACAAAAATACCCCCACATTTGCAGCATTTCTTGTGGCTCCTGGCGCAGCTCTGTATTTACGACTTATTCTGCCACTCAACGACACATTGTCTTTCTTCTTTGGATCAATACGATCATAGGGATATACACATTTATATAGGTTTAGAAGATTAAAAAAAAATTTTTACAATAAAATATTTGAGAATAAAGTATATATTCTCCATACTATATACTACTGTTATTGCATTGTATAGCAATTTACTGATCTGTATACATGGAGGCAACAGTCTCTCTGATTGTGATGTCACGAGGCGGGTGCCGATCGGCCATCAGCAGCTTTGTTCCCGACCGCGTCACGTAACAGAATAACTACCGCCCGTGATGCCAGCACTACTGCGCCGTAGCAGTCGCTGGACAGATGTGTTATACAGCTGACATCTGCCGTGTATGGCCTGAGTTCAGCCTGTGAGCTTCTCCATACACCCCTGCAGAACCAGTAGGATTGGAGTTCTGAGTACTGATATAATCGAGTATAGCGCCCGACCGAATATAAGCCGAGACCCCTAATTTTACCACCAAAAACTGGGAAAACCTATTGAAGAGGGTGGGAAATGGTTGTGGTCACAGCCACCCCCAGTATATAGCCAGCAGCCCCAGTAGTATATAGCCAGTATAGCCCCCATGTAGTATACAGCCAGCCAGCCCCCCTTGTAGTAACAGACAGCCAGCCCCCCTGTAGTAAACAGCGAGCCAGTCTGCCCGTAGTATCTGCCGGCCAACCTGCCCCTTGACACAGCAGCGAACTGTGTCATAGTATCCGCCGGCCAAGAAGTAACATGGCTGTGTCCCTGCTGGCTGTACAGAAGACGGAACAGAAGGGGAGCCACGCTGAAGCAGTGGGCCACGGAGGGTGAATATATAAGTTAATTTTTTTATTGACTCAAGTATAAGCCGAGGTGAGGTTTCAACACATTTTTGTGCTGAAAAATTTGGCTAACACGATTATACAGCAGGGTAAAAAGGCTGGCTCCCTTTATTTAATGCATTTTAAGCACAAAAACGGGCAAAATATTTGCACTATATAGCTTATGAGTTTATTATTTGTATTACTTATATGTATACTCCCCCTCAGAAAAAAAATGGTAAGAGGAGTACTATTATACTTCTGGAAAACATAAGCGCAACCTCTGGCTCTGGGGTCTCCCCGTATTATATCTCTCTGGTCTCTCTGTTATCGTCTGCTTGGGGTTTCACTATTATTGTCTGCTCTGAATACAGTATTTGTTACGGGATGGTAGTATTGTTGGTTACTGTGGTATAATTTCCGGTATGTGAATTATTGCAGTTTTTGGTTTTGTTAGTACATTTAGGCATGCTGGTTACTTGGCCTCCCTAAAGTAGTGCAGTTAACATGCGACCCTCGACCGATTAATGTTGTTCATCCATGGACGAAATCTCAGATCAGAACTTTCGTCATTTTATTTGTGTGAGTTGCTCATTATCAGAACCTCGACTCTACAGCCCTGCCATCCAGGCCTGAAACAGTCTTGGAATGTATAGTAGCACCAGCTGGCCGCCTGATTTATATGGTAAGCCGCCCATGTGGTTCATGTGCAGGAGCATTACTATTGGTTGTGAGATATGATGAGCCATGTATACATCAGTATAATACACATACCGAATATTCTTCCGGTTAGGCTACATGACACACTGCAGTGGGCCCGCCGCACCGTAGCACGGCGGCATCTTGGCCGCGGCGCCTATATACGGGAAAAGATAGGACATGTCTATCTTTTCCCGGGCTACGGAGCGGTACGGTGCCGAACTGTGCTGTATACGTCGTGGCCGAATATGTCCCCCAACTGTAGTGTGATGTAGTCTAGGAAAGGGAATTCCTGGAATACAATTACATTATTCTGTTATAAGACGTAATATATGATGGTGGAGCAGTAGGATCACGGATCCATGTACCTCAAAATGAATTAGAGCA
Organism: Engystomops pustulosus; assembly: GCA_019512145.1. Classification (NCBI taxonomy): domain Eukaryota; kingdom Metazoa; phylum Chordata; class Amphibia; order Anura; family Leptodactylidae; genus Engystomops; species Engystomops pustulosus. Next base: position 35,406,832 of record CM033651.1, on the reverse strand, counting down.
CTGATCACACATGCGTCCTGCTTCTCCATACATCTCTATGGCACTGGCGGAGATAGCCGCACGCAGTACTGACGCCAGTGCCGTACACAGTGATGGGGGTGGCAATGCACATGCTTTTATTCATAGGTTCCTCTAGCCCCAACCCAGGCTGTGTCGCTACAAAATATCGCTTTGTTCTTTACATATGGGAAGCCTCCTGTCTGGCAAATTCTGTGCTGTAGCAATGCCCTGGGTGCCACAAGGTGCACATTGGCACCTGTGCATAGGTTTGCCAACACTTATCGTGGGGAATTATTATCTGGATTGGCTTTATTCTGCATCCAGCGTGTATAGGGGATGTGTAGTTTGTACTCTATGATTCCTACTTACATCTAATATAGGTCATATTTCACTATTTAGGATATCACTTTCTGTTTTGCCCCTGGTCAAACTTTGTCTGTGACACGAATGGTGTCAGGCCTGTTTCAGAGAAAAAATATCACACTATAAAATATTTAGTATCCTAAAATATTGCGCACTTTCTTTTTTTTATAACTGTGTTTTTATAGGTTTTTTCATTTTTTCATGCTTATACAACAGTAAAGAATCTTACATAGTCTACATGGGATACAGTGTTAATACATCTGTTTTTAAAACATAGTGATGAGATGGGGGTCTGCCAACCTACAAAGATTCATTTATACAATAAAGGGGGAACCCCCAGGAACCATAACATTAAGAGAACATAGAAACAACTCCTAAAGAGAGAACAGAGTAAATCGAACATGGGGGGGATTTGACACAAGGACAAGACACACAGGTGGAGGGAGGTGAGGGTTGATATCCGAACTAGCTTATGTGGTGGGTGTTCCTGTCATGGAAAGCTGCTTCCTAACAAACATTCCGCCCCGTCCATAATCATCCCACGGAGCCCAGATGCCATTAAAGGTATCTACCTTATTCTGCAGGGTGAGTGAGATATTTCATAGATCGGATCTCTTGTATACGAGTACAGAGCTCCACTTAGAAGGTGGTGGGTTTTTCCACTTCGCGGAAATTAAACATTTGCTGCAGTAAGGAGGTGCAGTAGCAGCCTAGATGAGTGTTTTACGCAGTCCGCCGGGTAGAGGTAGAGATTCAGTAAACTACACTGGGGTCTGGGGGATCTGACACTTGAGAACCGAGGATAAAAATCTCGTAACGGTGGCCAGTAAGGTTGTATAATGGGCAAGCCAAAATTATATTGGCAACATCAGCCCCCTGCCCACACCGCCAGCAAGTATCAGGTTGAGTCAGGGTAAACTCGATGCAGTATAGTGCAGGTGTATGGTACCATACATTAGTAATTTATACTGATTTTCCTTGTACTGGACGCACTGTGACGTCTTCGCTGCTTATCCCATACTTGTTCCATGTTCCAATGGCAGTTCTCTGCCCAAGAAAGATTCCCACTTCCTCATAGAGTTTATGTTTTGGATTTCTGTGGATTGGGGTTTATTAGTATCTGTAGAGGTGGAGATGAGACCCTGCTGGGGAGTGTTAACTTACCAAGTCGCTCAAAGTTGTGTGATAGATAACTGTCAAATGAACATATAGGGGGGAGAGAAAAAGATTTAATTTGTAGGTAACTAAACATAGCTTGATGATGTAAGCTAAATCCGCTACCAGATTCTGGAAACTCAAGATCATTTGGAGCCTGCATCAATAATATCCGCAAAGCGAAAACAAGCCCTTTTGGTGCCATGGCCTAGACATAGGGCCCGTGAGGTCTCGATGGAGGAGTGGGTTAATAAGAAAGGAGTCATAGGGGAGTGGGTGGATTCCAAGGGAACAAGTTCTTGCGCAATTTCAACCAAATGGACTGTATGGTTCATGGGACCAGGAGTTGCAATTCTGTGGTGAGGCTGAGTCAGTTGCCCACAGAGAGGCGTTCGCGGTGTGTGTTGGAGCACACCAATTTCTTATCTACATCCTTTGGAGTACGCGAGGAGAGTGGACCATGGCTGGAATTCTACGCAGATGCGCTGCCCAATAATACTAAGGCAGTCCGGCACACTTAGTCCCCCCTATCCCTTGGTTGAACCTATTGGCCACTTTTCAATAAATCTCTTCTAATAGACATTCTGCATTTGTAGGTACCTGCTGGTGTCTACTCCTTGTGAAGCTTCAGCTTTCCCCTGTTCTCGCCATGCTGCCCTCTGCATACATACACAGTAGGGTTGCACCGATAGCAGAATTTTGAGTGTGATGCGATTCCCAGAAAAGTATTGCGATACCAATACGATACTTTCAAGAACAGAAAAAAGTATTATCTGAATGTTTAGGGTGGGGTCACATGGGGCGTTTAGAAATGCAATATAGAAGTCTGGGGGCGGGGCTCAGTCTGATCGCATCTGCATTTCCTTTGAAACACATGCGATCAGTAACGGTCAGCCAGTGATTTGCCAGGAGAAGCTTTAGTGCTTTATGACAGTGTAGTATATGTATTATAAAGGTTATCCTGGTAATGGGAAAATATGATACTATACTAAAAAGTATAATTTAGGGCTCATGTAGACGGGCGTTTTTGATATCTGCGTGTTATTATTATTATTATTGCGGATGGCAAACGCATCCACTGTTTCCTGTGGGTCTGTTCACATGCCCATTTTTTCACGGATGTGCAGATCCGGCGCAAACAATTGCAGCATGCAACAGCGTTTTGCATATGTGAAAAAACAACGGATACAATATGGACATCATATCCGCATTTTTTTGCAGATGAGCAGCGGATACGAGGGTCTGACCCCTTACTTTGCCTTTATGTCATTTAACTGTATTATATGCTTAAAATATTATAATCTCCATAATAATTAGAATAATAAATAATCATCATCTCAATAATAATCATAATATTTATTATTATCAATAATAATAATATCTCCTTAACCCCTTAGTGATCACCCATACGTATTTCTCAGTCTGTCACTAAGGGGCCTTAGGCTAGGCCGACGGGTTTCTCTGTTGGCCTAACCTAAGGTCTGCACAGGCCCTCAGTGCTGGGAGGAGCAGTGCCCCGGCCTGTCTGACAGATATTAGAGCAGGGATTTGGCAGACCTTGAGAGACACCGTTGCCGAACAACAACAAAATCACTTATTACCATTAAGTGCCAACATGGCATATTAAGCAGTAACTTATTGCTACCTGTTATTCCTTGTATCGGACACCCTGAGGCACACCAATACAGTGGAAAGAAGGAGGGCAAAATAGACTTTAATTATGCTCTCTCTCTAAGTTGCTGGGACAGCAGAAAGATTGTCCTTTTTTGGTGAACTTGTCCTGGGGCAATGGTTTGAGTGCCCCAAGAAAGGGCTTATGAGTGCCCATCTTTGGCACAGCCGGATAGGTTCGCCACCACTGGACTAGAGTTCTGCTCTAACAGTCCGGATCGAAACAGAGTTCCGATTGGGCTGTTAACCTATTAGATCCCGTGGACAATGTAGTGACCGGGATCTACATACCTGCAGCTCCCTCTCCTCCCGGCACCCTTAATGAGGTCCTGGGTCTGCCCTGGCACTTGCCTGCTTCTTCGCCCCTGCATAGGCTGACTGACATTCTTCTGCACTGCAATATATTGCAATGCATAGTAAGAACTGTGATCACAAAAAAACAAAAACAATAAAATTCATTAAAATGTACCAAAGCCTCTAACAGATAAATAAATAATAAAAAAAGTGGAAAAAAGTATTCCCCCAACACCACATTTTATTTGTGGTATATAATTTATATAAATACTCCCAGTAGGTGCAGTAGTGGATCTGCGGGATTGGGTTTCTAGCTGAAGTCTACTGTGACATTCAGCACTAGGGCTAGAGCGTGTCAAACATGCACTGTAGCGCGTAACAAATGCAGATTTCTGGTAGATTGTACAGATATCTTCTCCTCAGGGAAATTCTTCGCAGTGAATGATCACCCTTGGCTGCAGGGGGGCGGACTGGCCATATTGACCCACCAGGATTTTCCCGGTGGGTGCTCAGTGTGGGCTAGACCGGGCTAGAGGGGCTGGTCGGAAAAAAAAAAACCCAATGGACTCACCTTTGCGGCGTTCCCCGTGGCTGTGAGCTGCCAGCACTCACTGAGCGTCATTGCCAGACGAAGTAGATGAAGTACTGGGCTCTGGGGAACGGGAACACGGAAAGGTGAGTTCATGGTTTGTTTGTTTTTTTCCCGACGGGGGTCTGCTGTCTACTAACAAGGGGGCTGGTGGCGTATACTACAAGGGGGCTGGCTGGCCTGTATACTACAAGGGGCGGCTGGGGCTGTATACTACAAGGGGGTGGCTGGCTGTATACTACAAGGGGCTGGCTGGCTGTATACTACAAGGGGGCTGGCTGGCGTTAACTACATGGGGGCTGGCGGCGTATATACATATGGGCTGGCTGGGTGTATACTACTGGGGGCTGGCTGGCTGGCTGTATACACATCGTGGCGGGGCTGTATATCTACAGGGGGCGGGCGCGGCCTGGCTGGCTGTATACTACATGGGGGCGAGCGGGCTGCGTGGCTGTAACTACATGGGGGCGGATTGCTGTATACTGGGGGAGGGGCGCAAGCTGGCTATTTGCTGGGGGGGGCTGGCTACAAACTGGGGGGTGGCTGGCCATTACTGCGGGGGGGGAGGGGGCTTATGGATATCTACAGGGGGCAGGCTGTTAACTGGGGGGTGTTTAGCTATATACAGGGGGGCAGACTGTATACTGGGGGGGCTCTTTGGGATATAAGGGGGGCTATTGTAACTGGGGCGGCTTTGTGGGTATTTGTGAAGGGGAGCGCAAGCTGGCAATTTCTGGGGAGGGCTGGGTACAAACTGGGGGACTGGATGGCCATTACTGCGGGGAGGGAGAGGGCTTTATTGGCTTATATACAGGGGGCAAGGCTGTATACTGGGGCAGCTTCTGTGGTATATTCTGGGGGGCTGGCTGTATACTGGCGGGGACTAGTGGCTGTATACTGGGGGGGTTGGCTTCATACTGGGGCGGCTGGCGGCTATTCACAAAGGGGGCTGGCTGGCTATAAGGGGAGGCTGTCTGGCTATATACAGGGGGGATGGCTGGCAATATACAGGGGGACTGGTTGACTGTAGACTGGGGGCTGGCTTGCCATATACTGCGGGGGGAGGGGTTCTGGCTATATACGGGGGGCTGGTGTATTCTGGGGGGGGGGGTTGGATGGCAATATATAGTAGTTATATGTCTGTATAGGGGGCAGTATTATAGTAGTTTTATTTTTGTACATAGGGGCAGTATAATAGTAGTACATCTTGTACATAGGGGGGCAGTATTATAGTAGTTCTTGTACATAGCGGCATTTTATATAGTATTCTTGTTTAACTGAGAAGGTATGTAGATAGTTTTTGTATATATAAGGGCAGTGTTAAGCCGAATCCTGTGCGTAAGGAGGCATATGAGTCTCTTTCTCTGCGCTGTACAAATTGATTTAGACCATCTTTCACAGTGGTTAGCCCACCCCACATCACAAGAGATCACGCCTACTTGTTTGACTCGCCACGAATGGGGCCACATTTTTTTCCAGGACCACTTTAAATTCCAGTAAGCCCTTGACTGACAGATCTATACATTGAGAGTTTAATACTAGTGACAAGCCTTTGTGAATGTGCAGTGTTTAATAGTGAGCTCTTTGGCAGCGGATAAGCTGGGTACGCCAGGGCGCAGAGGACCTACTGAAACTGGAGCCAATTTACATATGGGTTATTAAAAGTTGATTTTCTCATGAATTGCCCCACTAAAGCTTGTTGCTGGATGTTCCTCCAAGAGCTAGGAGTCTGTGTTGGACGGAAAATTACAAATAAATTCTATGGACCTTCCGGAGCCGATCTCTGGCTCTATTAGCTAATGGAATTATTAGATGAGGTTTTGCTGTGCTATGGATCGAGATGCTTATTTGGTATCTTAATTGAATAAGGTATTTTATTTTGGGCAGATTATTGCTGAGGAATAAAAGCATTGCCAGAAAATGGTTAATAGAATTTAAAATGTGGAAAAAGGGTTATTTGCAGTCCGTGAGATTAAGCTCTATATAAAAGGGTGTTTTTTTAATGACTTGGAGGAGGTATAGTGTTATGAGGCGTGTCCATGCATGTGCAGTTCTTTTTATAAGTGGCCTCCGAATGAGCAGAATTATTCTGAGGTGAACGGTCCCTAAATGTCACTTCGGATCCAAAAGTAGACTTCTTTTTGTCTCCTTTTCAGGGCCAGCTCCAGGTTTTAGTGGGCCCCTTTATGGGCCGCCCTCCAGTAGTCATACTGCCCCCCTCTCCCACGTGGACACTCTGCCCCCCCTCCTGTATACACTCTGCCCCCCCTCCTGTATATTTGCACAGTTTATTGCTGCAATGTTTCTAGAAAGAAAGCAAACTCTAAGTCTTATCCCAAACCACTGATTACCGGTCTGGAAAGCTATTACTTTAGTTTTCACCTTTTTGTGTTGTCTTTTTTTATACCGTACTCGAGTATAAGCTGACCCGAGTATAAGCCAAGACCCCTCATTTTAGCACAAAAACCTGGATAAAGTATATTGTCTGCCAGCTCCCCATGTAGTATATAGCCTGCCAGCTCCCCTATAGTTTATCGCCTGCCAGCTCCCCTGTAGTTTATCGCCTGCCAGCTCCCCTGTAGTTTATCGCCTGCCAGTTCCCCTGTAGTTTATAGCCTGCCAGCTCCCCTGTAGTTTATAGCCTGCCAGTCCATGTGTATAGAACTGCAAGCTAACCTGTAGTATATAGCGTGGCAGATACCGGCTAGTAAAGCTCGCCAGCTCACTGTAGATATAGCCGGGCCAGCTCCATGTAGTATAATAGCACAGCAGCTCCCGGTAGGATTAGACCTGACAGCGCAAGGCAGTATATAGATAGCCAGTCCTGCGTATATAGCCTGCAAGACCCTGACAGTATATAGTGCAGTACCTGCCAGCTAGATTAGCCTGCCAGCTCCCCTGCAGTATATAGCCTGCCAGCTCCCCTGCAGTATATAGCCTGCCAGCTCCCCTGCAGTATATAGCCTGCAGTATATAGCTTTTAACCCCTACCCCACAGCTCAGCATCAGCTTTGTGTCCCTGCGTGGTCCGTCACAGGCACCATGATGTCAGCAGCTCGCTGACATCATAGTGTGTGCCGATGCCGGCGCACACATTAGAATGTCAGCGTGCGGCTGACATCACAATTCCTGCGACAGACCATGCAGGGACACGGAGCTGATGCCGGTGCTGCGATAGATAGAAGAGGACCTGTTGGGGGTGTGTCGGAAGGTGAATACACATTTTGTTTTATTTCTTAACACAAGTATATGCCAAGATACGGTTTTTCAGCACATTTTTTGTGCTGAAAAACTTGGCTTATACACGAGTACATATGGTATATATTTTAGTAGTTTGCATTTACATATAGTGGACACCAGGGGCGTTGCTAGGGCGGTAAAAGATCTGGCCCCAATGCATTTGTATTAAATTGACAGTGACCATTTTTGTACATGACCCCCTCAAATGAGTTTCCCGACAAAACCAATTCTATCCATTGCCTGCAGGTGATGTGTCCTTGGACTGTAGTTGTTCTCTATCTTCTCCATTAGCCCCAGCATCACCAAGTCTCCTCCCTGTAAAGTTTACCACACAGACATCTTATGTTCGTAATTGTTCCTACATCTTGGTCCCCTAACACAGTTATCCTTCTGCTACCCCTAACACACTCACTCGAAATGCTGTAAGAAGACTACACGGAATCCACAATTTATAAGCCTAAAATTGTAGCAATGTACAATATACTGTCATGATTTAGCCCCACAACCCCAAATTACCTTCTAAGAATAACCCACATATATATACTATTCATTCTAGTTTACACATACTACATTGCCCCCATTGTGGCCCCCACAATAACTGACCCTCCACAATACATTGGCCCCATACTTTACATTACAACCTCATTGTGTCACCCACCTGATAATGTTCCCTAAACATGGCCTAACATGTAATAATGCACTAATACCCGTCACTTTGCTAATGCCCCTGCCAAGTGACCCTTTCTAATTATCAGCCACCGAAAAATCCCCACACTAAATAATGCCCCCACCCACTGAATAATTCTCCCACATGAAATAAGTCTCACCAATAAGGGATGTCCCCACAGACCCCATGAGGTAATGTCCCCACAACTCTCCAGTATATGTTATATATAATGGGCAATTAACAATGCCCAAAGAAATTCATGTTCTCTGCAGCCCCCACAACAATGGATGTCCCTCCTGCCCCTCACACTTATTGATGCCCTCCCATCACATCCCAGTAATTGGTGTCCCCCAAAGCCCCCTCGCAATTGATGTACCCCTTCAAAAAGGGATATGCCCCTAAAACCCCAACAATGATTACCCCCCAGCCCCTCAGAAATGGTTGTCCCCACCCCCAGCAATGCATGTGCCCCATAGACACCCAGCAATTGACGTTTCCCCCCTTCCAAGCAATTGATGTATCCCATAAATCCCCCCAGAAATGAATGTTCCCATTAACTCCCCATCAAGGTATGTCATATATAGCCCCCCCAAGAAATATATCATCCACCGCATCCCCCACCCCCGAGGGACAGATGTTCCCTCATCAGCCTCTCAGCATTTGATGTTGCCCTCAGCCCCACCCCCAGCAATGGATGTGCCCCATAGATCCTCAGCAATTGATATGCCCCCCTCTCAACAAATGATGTGTCCCACAAACCCCCCAGAAATTAATGTTACCATTACCTCCCAAGCAATGGATGTCATCCATAGCCTCCCCTGCCTCACAAAATTAATATTCCACGCCAGTCCTTTAGCACGGATGCTACCACAGCAATGGATTTTCCCCAACCAGCCCCTCTCATCAATTGATGTTTTCCCAGCCACACCCCCAGCTATTGATGTCCTTCACATGCACACCCCCAGCTATTGATGTGGTCCTTCCCCCAGCTATTGATATCCCCCACAAGCTCCTCCCCCAGAAATTAATTTTTCCATTAGCTCCCCAGTAATGGATTCCCCCGACAATGGATAATATCCCCCATATAAATTAATATACCCCCTCCCCTTGAGAAATGGTACATATACCCAGTTAAATTAAATTATTGTCCCCATAGCTTTCCAGAAATTATGACCCGATCATTTAATGTCCCCCAGCCCCTGTCCCCTGAGCAAATTGGGACCCCCTCCTAGCAACTTCCTACACTGTGAATTTAAAAAAAAATGCTTACCTGTCTTCTTCTTGCCTCTCTCCTCATCTCGCTGTGCGGGGATGAGTCGCAGTGACGTCATCACACCGCGTCACCGGCTCCCAGCACTGTAGTCAGCTGGTAGAAGCAGGAGACATGGTTTAATGACGTCACCGTGTCTCCTGCTATGTGTAGTGAAGGATGGAGCTTATAGCTCCATTCTCCACTGCAGCACTCGCCTCTATCTGTGCCCGGAAGGGACGCAGATAGAAGTAGGAGGGGGGTGAGGACCCGGACAGTGGGACAAGAGTCCCGCTGATCCGGGGCACAGGCCAAAAGATCCGGGGCACGAGCCCCGGATCTTTTAGCCTAGCGACGCCCCTGGTGGACACCATACAACTTTAGTTTAGACAGGCTTCTAATAAGTTTCCCCACAGAAGACGCGTATTCCATTACCTAGTTCCTGCTGTTAAAATGTCGTCTTACAAATGGCGAATAATTATTCAAATTTGTGCTACTATTTAATTCTTAATTTTTTTAATTAAAAAATGTTGATTCCTGCCACGTATTGAGTACAAAACAGGAGTTGTGTGTGATGGTTTATCGTTTGTAGTCAGCTTTCGGGGGCACATAAATGGACTGCTCTGTAAATCTTGTGGCTTTAACTTATAGGGGTTTTCCCAGGAAATAAGTTAGGCCCTATCGACAGGCATCTCCGTCCGCTCCATAGAGATGAATATCGTAGAATTCCAAGGATCAGCAAGTTAGGCCCTATCCATAATCAGCCAACATAAGGTTTCTAGGGTCATCCAGCCTGGTGATAACATAGAAGATAATTCTGACATGCTGACACACTTGCTATGTACTGCTCAGTAATGGAAAACTCCTGTAATATAAGATAAATAATGATTGCAAAGTATATTTTACACAACTTCACTACATGCTCTTGTCTTAGGAGGAGATTGCTAAGTACGACAAGATATGTGAAGAGTCTTACACACAGTCCAAAGACAAGAAGATACTTAACATAAAGCACTGGTTGGACTCTCCTTGGCCTGGTAGGAAAACCTCTAGAACCAGACCCGTGTAGTAACAAAGGTTATAGCTTTGCTGAATATTCACTCTTTATACTGCAGGTTTTTTCACATTGGAGGGAGAACCGAAAAGCATGACATGTCCCCCCACTGGGATCCCTGAGGATATGCTTTCCCACATCGGAAACATAGCCAGCTCGGTGCCCGTGGAGAATTTTAAAATCCATTCAGGTAAGCTGGCATGAAAAATATTATTTTCTTTGTTGGAACTTTATATTATAGCATTAATGTAGCGTAGATTTTCTTAACTTGATGGTTATACTATACCATACTAGATGTGGGTACAGGCAGTACATACATGTGGGTTCTGTGGATTTGATCTTAAGTTGAATTTGTATGCAAGTCAGAACTGTATATTTTATAATTGTAACTCCAGACAATTTTTTTTTTAAACTCTGTGACAATCGGATTTTAAAACCTTTGACTTGTCATAACCTTTTGGTTGTCATAAGGATTAATAATAAATCTTAATTGCAGACACATTTGATAAAACTTACATCTGATCATTGTTGCCTGGGACTAAAATACAGTAAATTACCAACATCCAGAGGTCCGTTTAGGATTTTCTTAGCTTGATGATGATAATAATACTATACCATACTAGATGTGGTACAGCTGAGTACTGCTCTTAGTGTATGTTGAAACAAAGGATTTTTCCACATCTCCATTTTTCCAATATGTGGAAAAATCAATCTATCAATGAATGCAATTGAGGGCACCTTTTTGTCTTCCGGAAAAAATAGGCTATGTAAGCTTAATTCCAAGCCGGTCAATGCCCCTAAAATGCAGGTAAATTTTAACACAGATTTCCAGCTGAAATCCATGTCAAATAACGCCATGTGGACAGAATAATACGCACGTTGCAGTTTTCTGTTGTGCGGTGCTTTTTACAGTTTTTTTAAAGCATTTAATTGGAGTGGACATTATTCCATTTTATTAGATTTTAGAAGTTTTGACTCCCTTGTTACAGTGTAGTAAAAAAAAAAAAATGAAATAAAATCTGTGCTCACATTTTAGAGGGGATGTCCTCAGGCGTACGAAGTAATAGACTGGAAATCACCCTACATGATTATTTAATGGAATAGTTGCCTTTTGCTATTAATTATGAACGGTGTAAGGTTTATGAACCTTTTAACAGCTGTGGCCTTTTACCAGTGGTGAGGGCTAATTTATACGCCTATCCTAGTGCTCTGAACACAGGGTTTGAGGTTTATTAGAGAATGAAGTAGTCAGCAATATCAATTTGTGGTCCAGCTTCCTCAGTATACAGTCTTCCTGCTTCAATCCCTGTAAAAATATGCAAATAAATGGTTTTTGGATATGAAATGGCCGTGAGTTACTGGATGTCCAACGGCTGGGATAATGTGACTCCTGTGGTAATGAATGACTCGATAGTTCATGTCTGACCCCCACTGCTGCCAGAGTTCAGGGTGGTCATATCCAAGGACAGCTATCTTGTTTCTAAGTTGCCAATGTTACCTATTGTTTTTTCTCAATAACATGCAAATGAAGAAATGTATAGAGATTTTAGATTAAATAAATATGAATGTCCAGACGGGAATACCACATAAAGTATTGGTTATCCCCTTTTGCTTTGTCTCCTTGTGTTTTGAGCCACTCTGTGACAGCTACCCTAGAACACATAGAAAGGATATTTTAGTGAAATGATTCCTGGGGTAGCCAAATGTGACTTAGAAGTGCTGAATACCTTGCCAATGGTCTGAAACAATTCTGGGATCCTGCCAACATCCCTTCTGTGGCTCAACTTGATTGTTACTGCTTCTTTCAAATGAGTGACAAACAATAATGTACTATAAAAGAGATAGATGTTGTGGTACATGCAATATGTATGTCCTACCTATGGTATTTATAACATTGTTGTAGGTGGCTTATACAATGGAAACCAGAAGTTTACATATACTTCACAAAAATACACAGGGACTGTCCCAAATTATTTGCATAGAAATCCAAGTGTATACAAACATTTGACTTTGCAAAAAGTAATAGAAATGCCTTCAGAATTCGATCTAACTTATACAGTACAGACCAAAAGTTTGGACACACATTCTCATTCAAAGAGCTTTCAGTATTTTTATGACTATAAAAATTGTAGATTCTCATTTAAGGTATCAAAACTATGAATTAACACATGTGGAATTTTATACTTAACATAAACGTGTGAACCAACTGAAAATATGTAATATATTCTAGGTTCTTCAAAGTAGCCACCTTTTGCTTAAATTACTGCTTTGCACACTCTTGGCCTTGATGCGCTTCAAGAGGTAGTCACCAGAAAAGGTTTAATAAGTGGGATTTCCACCACGTTCCCATGACGGCCCCCACCTGGAGGATAATCCTTATATCTTGTAGGGACAGGAAGTTACAAGAGTTTAAAAGGCTCCTCCCTAGAACTCAACACCAGTGTCTTCCTGTCCCTATGGGATATTAGTTGCAAGAGGTTCTCCGTTATGGAGAACTAGTGTTTTTATTTTCTTTTTCTTTATTTTTTTGGGGTTTCTTTTTTAATTCCAGTCCGCTCCCACACTTATCAATAGTGTCGGGAAAGGAAACAAACCCTACGTTTCCCCCAACACCTTCCCCTGCTCGGCCCCATCCAGCGGTCCCGCGAGACTGATGCTGGGACCGACGGAGGGAAAAATTCATGAAGGACGATGGTTCTTCCGTGAAGGGGTGGTTAACTGCTCGGGCCGGCGGGCTGATCCTGCTCCTCCGCTCCAGGTTATTTGACTTAGGCCGCACCTGACACCGGCATCAGTGAGAAGAGTAATGAGCGGTCTGAGGTCCGTCGCGTCACCCAGATGACTTCCGGTAAGCCTACTCCACCGCTCTGGTTCCCTCCACCTAGGCTGTGCCTGGTACTGGCATTTGCAAACCGGGTAGCAGCGGATCACAGGTGTGGCGTGAAGCCGACTTCTGACTCGTCATGAGAAGCAACTTCTGCTCCAGCGGTCAAGCGAAACCCCTATCCATCCAGGTAACACTTCGAGGCCTCTCCGGAAGAGGGGGGAGGAGCCGAAATGTATATGAACGCCGAGCCTCATGGAAAAGGCGCCCGGGAACGGCATACGTCATCCACATGACAGACGAAGCAATTAGCATGCTCCAAAAAGAAAGGGTTTCTGGTTAAAAACCCCCCACCCCTCAAGAAGCCCCTTTTTCCCTTTCGTCCCTCTAGGGAAAACAAAACTCTATTCAGGGGCAAGGGAAAGACGGGTAGATAGAGCTACGCAAGAGGCGTAGCTCCAAAGACAGAAAAGACAGCGACCTACAGGTGGGGGATGGGGAGACTTAATTTGGCGCCAAATGGGAGGGAATTTCCCTGAGTCCTTGGGTTCTGCAGGTTACAGGATAGAATTTCTCCACTTACCCCCATTCTGGCCGAATGCAGGGACCGTTGTGTCATCAGAACATACATCAGTTAAAGCTTACAGCTTGGATCCTAAAAGGACATTCTTAACAGCCAAAGGCTTATCCAGCGAAGTATTCGACACCATCAAAGGAAGCAGGAAACCTGTAACCAATGCCATCTATCTAAAGATCTAGAAAAAATTCTCCACTTGATGCGGGGACCACCCTCCCTCTCAGGGCGCTCCAAATTTAGCACAAATTCTAGATTTCTTACAATCAGGGTTTTCTCTGGGTCTCAGACCCAGTACCTTCAAGGTCCAAATTGCCTCAAGTGTTTTCCTTGACTTTCCCTTCCCAGACCACCAGTGGGTAAAGAGGTTCATTAAATTTTAAAGGCTGTTCTCGTATCAGACCATACATAAAAAACTTGGGATCTTTCCTTAGTTCTAAATCATATCACAGGGCCTCCCTTTGAAACCCTCGGTTCAGCCATTACCACGACTCGAAGATTAGGTGAAATTCAGGCCCTCTCCTTAAAGACCCTTTTTAAAGAATTCTAGATGATAGAATAGTCCTTAAATTAGATCCCCTATTTCTTCCCAAAGTAGTCTGACTTTCACTCCAGATAAGAAATGTTTCCTCCCTCCTGTTCAGACCCTAAAACAGATTGTGAGAAAATATGGCAAACCCTAGATGTTAGAAGTTGTGTGCTTCTTTACCTAGAAGCTACACAAGGCTGGAGGAAAGACCCAAACTTATTGATTAATTTCGCAGGAAAAAAACAAAGGGGGCAAAGCCTCTAAAGCAACTTTGGCTAGATGGATAAAATCTGCTATCATTCTCTGCTACAAGTCCGCAAACACTTCCCTTCCGGAAAACATTAAAGCCCATTCCACCAGAGCTATGGCGGCCAGAATAAAGAGCTGCATTTCTAGTCCAGATCTGCCGTGCAGAAACATGGTCAACATAAAATATGTTAAATATGAAATTAGCTTTACCAATAATTCGGTTTCCACTTGTTTTTTTTTTTTTATCAATTCTATTTTTATTAACATTTTTTAAAACAGAATGAATACAATGTACAATGGCACCTTTGTTTGTTCATTACAAGAGTACAGAACATGCCAAGTAAGAATTCTACTTTTTCTATTATACATACACATTCAATATCGATAGCGCCATCAAACTAGCAGGTACATGCAGGTGATCTAGGCACTCGTGGAGCAAAAGGCATGTTCCGTAGACGAGTGGTACCTAGTTGTGCTCAAGACATTGCATTTATCAATAACCAAGCATATTTAACAACAAGTTATTATGAACAAATGTAACCATTTAGTATCAGTTAGAACTAATCTGATGGTAGCTATAGAACGGGGGGGCAAGGGAAGGGAAGTCAGAGGGAGAGAGTATGCAGTATTATATATTTAGTTGATTGCTTGGGGGGAAAAGGTGTGGTGCTTAGTTGCTTTATAATCGGAGGATATGTGCTCTTGCTGCCCTCACAGCAATTCATCTCCTATTAGCTTTGGCTCTGTAATCTACCCATGGTTGCCATGTTTTAACAAATTGCTCGTGTGTGTGAGACGCCCAGCTCAAAAGTTCCTCCATCCGGTAAATCTGAGCCACTTTCTCTTCCCAAGCTGAAATGGGTGGCGCGCTGGTTTGTAACCAGTATGTGGGTATCAATGCTTTTGCTGCAGCAATGAGGTGTGTGCAAATAGAATTCCCATCTAACTTAGTGTCATCTGGCGCCAAGCCCATGCAGATTAAAGACAATGAGATTTGAAGGGATGAAGAGCAAATGGTGCGTATTCTGCTCTGAATCTCCAACCAGAATGTTTTAATTAGGGAGCAGGACCACCACACGTGCGTGTAAGAACCTAATTCTAGTCCGCATCTCCAGCATACACCTGTAGGGTGCAAGCCCCAGTGGAGCAATGATTCTGGGGTTTTATACCACCTCGACAGTAGTTTGAAATGGTTTTCTTGTAGCCTAACACAGCGAGAAAAACCGTAGGAGTGTCTCAATACCCAATTTTTTTGTTTATCCGTGAGGGTAAGGCCCAGCTCTTTCTCCCAAACGGGTAGTCGTGTGTCTTCTTTGTTAACAGGCGGTCGTGGAGAAACGACACCTTTGTAGCCCTAGGGGCTCCTACAGCTAAAGAAATCTCTAGGAGTGTTGCCTCTCTCACTGCACCATGGACATTTAGGAACTCCCTGCACACTGCCTTGAGCTGCATCTTGATAAATGTCAGGCAGCCCTTCCCTTTAGTCCTATTCTTAAGTTCATCGTCTTGCATATTGTCAGCTTTTTAAGAAATTCCCCTAGTGTGAGGTCTTCAAATCCCACCCACCAGGTAGGTATATCTGACCACTTCTTAGAGATTGTGTATGGGAGGAGACTAGCTGGCATTAAAGGGGACGGGAAAGGAGATATTCCAAATCTCTTGTTTACTTCATGCCACATCTGAAGTGTGTGTCTCGTCAATTTGTCCAGACAGTCTAGATTCTGTCTCCAAGGAGGAGGTATCCACCCCCCCCCCCTCCCAATGTCAGAGATCTCTTTCTGCTCCATCGATGTGGGGAGTACTGAGGTGCTTCCCTGTGTTCTATATGCTATACCTCTCACCACCTGTGCAGCCCAGTAGTAGAATCTCGCGCCAGGAACCCCCAGTCCCCCCTTCCACTTTTTCCGCATCAGCAGGGTGTGCGCCAACCTAGGGCGTTTCCCTCTCCATAAATAATTTGAGAACAATTTCTTGATTTTGGAAAAGAAGCTTCCTGGCACAGTTATTGGGAGCATCAAGAGGGGATAGAGTATCTTAGGCAACACATAGGCCTTCAACACGTTCTTTCTGCCCATCCACGAGATGTTTGGCAGGTTGTAGTCTGTTAGCTTTTGTTGTATGGTGTCTATTAGTGGAGTAAAGTTCAGTTTATAAAGGTTACGTCAGTTGGACCCCCAAATATTTAATAGAGTCTTTCTGCCAGATGAACGGGGATGTTGGCTTAATCCTTTTAACCTAATGGGCTGGTAGGGATATATTTAGAATTTCTGACTTGCTCATACTGACTTTAAAGTTAGCTAACTGATTAAAGTACTCAAAGTGGCTGCAAAGAATTGGTAAGGCTTTGGAGGGGTTGGTGATCAGGAAAATTAAATCATCGGCAAATACAGCCAGCTGGCATGTGGAATTCCCCATCTTAAACCCTTTAATGCGTTTGTCCTGTCATACGAATTGAATCATAGCTTCTAGGCATAGTATAAAGAGGGAGGGGGATAAGGGACACCCCTGCCTGGTTCCATTTCATATATGGAAGGTTGGGGACAAAATCCCATTGACTCTAATACGTGCGGAGGGCCCACTGTATAATGAGAAGATAGCTTCCACAAAGCTAGTTGGGAAGCCATATTTTAGGAGGACCTCCTTCATAAAGAGCCAATCCACCCTATCAAATGCCTTCTCGGCATCCGTGCCGAGAAGGATTAGGGGAGTCTTCCTGGAATTAGCAGAGTGGCTCTGATTACTTTGGATACATTATCTTTGCCTTCCCTACCCTTGACAAATCCCGCCTGATCTTCCAATATAAGGCGTGGAAGCAGTGATGTCAGTCTGCGTGCCAATAATTTAGCCCATACCTTTAAGTTTACATTCAGTAGGGAAATTGGGCGATAACTCCCAGGCTGTTCGGGATCTTTGCCCGCTTTGTGCAAAATGGTAATATGGGCTGAAAGCATAGATGGGAGTGTGCGTTGGCCTTTAAGCAGTGCATTACACATGTTTGTCAAGTGGGGGGTCAATAAGGAGCCTAGTTTCTTGTAGTATAATATCGAGAACCCGTCTGGGCCCGGGCTTTTGCCCCCTGGTATGGAAGCTATGATCTCCTCCAGTTCCTGCACTGTCACTGGTTGTGTTAATGGACCCAGGTCCGCCTCACCCAAATGAGGGAGCTGTACCTTCCCCAGAAACTCTTGGATATTTTCCAATCTAACTCCCCTATCCTGGCTACTTTCTTGCTGTCTCAAATTGTATAAGCCTGTGTAGTATTCTTGAAAAGCTTGGGCTATGTCCTCCATTTTATGTACTCTATCCCCCGTTGATGTTTTAATTGCAGATACAAATGTACGTGCCTGTGCCTTTTTCAGAAGACTGGTCATGGTCCTGCTACACTTGTCCCCGTGTGCGTAGAATTTGTGTTGTGCTTTTAGATATATCTTTGATACTGTGATGTTGAGGTGGTCCTTCAGTTGTTCTCTGGCCAGTTTTAAGTCATCCTCTACCTGTATGGCCTTAGATCGCTTATGTTGTCTTTCTAGGTCTGAGATTCTTTTAAGCAGCCCCTCTATTTTCGCATTCCTTCTCTTCTTCACCCTTGCTCTCATTTCCATTAGGAACCCTCTTGCAACAACCTTCTGTCCTTCCCACAAGGTCACTGGATCTAGTTCAGCACCAGCATTGTCAGCGAAAGATTTGGACATCTTAGTAATTCTGCTACTAGAGATTCATCCCCTATAAGCATCTCGTTTAGTCGCCATGTCCACTCTTTAACCAGTAGATGCGGTAAAAGGAAGGACATCAAAAGAGGCGCATGGTCAGATATCGTGCTTGGTCCTATCTCCACTGACAAGGCCTGTCCAATGTGGTCTGATTGAACGAAAAGGTAATCTAATCTCTGCCATGTGTTATGAGGGACAGAGTGGAAGGTGTAAGATCTATCCCCTGGATGTAAACTTCTCCAAGAGTCTAACAGCGAGAGGTCCCCCAAAGCCACCTTAATTCTCTTTATAGCTCTGTAAGGACAAGCAGAGTGCCCAGTTGAGGAATCCTCTAGCGGGTTCAGGGTGACATTCAGGTCTCCTCCTACTATTAGGAGGCCTTCTGCGAACAGCTTAATTCTTTCTAATACGCTACATAACCACACAAATTGGCCCCTATTTGGCCCGTACAGTGAAACAAAAGTATACATCACTCCTCCTATTAGGCCTTTTACTAGGATAACCCAACCCTCAGCATCTTTATATGTGTCTTTTAATGTGAAGGGTATATTCCTGTGAATCCCTATGGAATCCCTATGAAGATGCTGAGGAACTTCCGCTGTGGTACCACTGATCATACGACTTAAACGGTAGTTTAGGTATCTTGTTTTCCTTAAAGTGGGCTTCCTGAAGTAATACCACTTCGGTGTTAATGCGTTGTAATAAGAGCCAAAGTTGTGATCTCTTACTGGGGGAGTTGAGACCTTTCATATTCCAGGAAGTGATTTGAACAGTCGCCATCACATAGGGGTATCAGTCATGGGTGTAGAATCCCAAAGTGAATTGCATCTCTTAGCTCTTTTCGGTTGTGTTACCTGGGGGGGAGGGAAAGACCAGGAGAGAGGGGGAAGGAAAGGGTGGGGAGAAGCTACCACATAGTTAATACAAACATAGTCTGAAGAAAAACATAAATAAAATAGTAAAATAAACACGCAAACAAAAGAAACGTGCCCACGATCTCTCCATGGGTGTTTTGCAGTGCAGGCGTAGAGAGCTCCCACTTTTGGAGAGTGATCCGCACGACTTGCGACAGTGAGCCTGGATGCGCTATTCAACCACAGGCCCGACTGGAACCTGACCCTGCAATGACTGGCCCTGTTATAGACCTAATTAGCAGGTGAAGTCAGGTTATGGTCCTTATAGTGTCACAGGGGTGCCAACAAATAGAGTTGTGGCTCCTATGTTGTAGGATGCATGTCCTGAGAAGACTATGAATCCCAAATCCCGACAAGGCTTGTTTCGCCCTATGGGGCTCATCAGGGGATCACTGGGTTCATCCAACAAACGTCCTATTGACAAATGGGGAGTTTGTTTTAGTTGTTGACCTACTAGGATGCATGTGCAATGAGAGTAGTATGTATAAAAAGAGCTTAGTCTTACCTTGTCCCTTGTGGGGGCAGTTTAACGGTAAGGCAATGCAGCCAGGCAAAATAGGCTTAGGGAGTGTGTCCGCTCCTGATCTAAGCCGGGGGTCCAGTGGGATCTCCTGATATGGTTCTGGGTACCGGGGTTTTAAAGAGCACGCCGTGATTAGGAGGAGTGCCAGGCCCCCAACGACGCCGCCCATGGGCGCTGACCCATCAGTAAGTTTGATTAGGAGGCTGCCTCAATGGGCAGTGCGGGTGCACGCGTCAGGTGCACGCCGACTAGCGAGTAAGGTACCACAATGATCATACAATGATCATACTTACCTTCAGCCTATGACTCCTCCCCGCTGCCGCCCTTCTCCGCCTACCGAGTGGGGAACTACCCACCAGTTGGTGAGCACCCGGGCGACAGTGCGCACGCGCCGGGCGCATGTGCACTGACATCGGCATTTCGCCAGCCGTGCGCATGCGTGGGCCCGCACCGCCCATTGAGGCAGCCTTTAGGACACCCCGAGCCGACTCTCATACCCCTTTGATCTATCTCATTTTCAGATTGGTCACTGATGCCGAGGACTCGAATATGCAAAGCAAAAGATCCTAATACACATTTTTGCTGTAAATAGTTGTAAATAAACAAGCACTATCACATTTTCAAATCACGAGTTGTACTTTTCTTAGCATTTACGTGATTGTTTGAGGGCTATCTCAGTAGACCTCCTGAGAAACTTATGCAAAAGTCAATAAAAAAATAAACATACATACTTACCTTCCAGAGCCCCGATGTCGGAGCGGCTCCTCTTCTGTCTTCTCCGCAATGCCCCGGTCCCTGTGGCTCCTCTTCTGTCTGCTGTAAAAGCCGGCAGAGATGCGGTCATGTGCTCTCCCGGCTGGCGCATACTATGCCGTCATCAGCGGCTGCATCATAGTATGCGCCGGCTGGTAGAGTGCCGCGGGGACCAGAGCATCACACAGAAGACATAAGAGGAGCCACACCACCCAAAAGTACATGAGTATAAGTTTTTTTTTTTTTTTTTTAATGCTGGGCAAACTGGGGGCTGATTACTTAAGGAGGCTGGCTGTATACTACAGGGGATGGTTGTATACTACCGGTGGCTGGCTGTATACTACAAGGGGGTGGCTTGCTATATACTGGGGGGGCTGTGACAAATGCATTTCCCACCCTCAGCTTATACTCGAGTCAATACGTTTTCCCAGTTTTTGGTGGTAAAATTAGGGGCTTATTCTCGATATATACATTATATACAGGGTGTTTGTGTGTGTGTGTATATGTATGTATATATAGCATGTATGTATATGATGTTTATGTACCTATGTAGGTATGAATGTGTAGACACGTATAAATGTGTGTGTATTAATATGTATTTTTTAAGAGGAAGGGGGCACCATTAAAAGGTCTGCTATAAGCCCCTGTCCCCGCCCACACTGTGGAATTTTATGCGGATTAAAACTAAATTATAGGTGGTAAAATGGCAAAACTGAGTCCAATTTTAAACATCACCAGGAGAATAAATTTTGAGAACTTTATTTCATGGGCAAACTCCTTTAACCTGGTATCTGCAGGTCTTGTGACCAACCAGTAGCAGGACTTTCTGGACTTCCTTTGTCCTGTGTCTTGCTGGCTTCCGTTGGATGAAGGGAGCCATGCAGTCATTACTATCTTAGGATCACCCCTCCAATCACTGATATGGGAGTGGTTACCACAGAGGGGCATGAGTGTTTGGCCGCCTCCATCTAACAGATTCCAGCAGGATACGGGACATCAAAGGAATTACCGGAGACCTGCTGTTAGTGGATCGTGTGACCTCTGGCCCCCAGACTTTATGGAAACCTAACGAGGGTATCTATTACGTGGGTAGCCCCATTAGGGTCCTACCCCACTAGAGTTTCTTATTAGTGACCTTGTCCCTGGCCAGTCTAGTCTAGGGACAGGGGCACTCATTTATGTCTAGCAGCTGCCCTTGGAAGTCTGTCTTTATGTGAAATTCATTACATATGTCTGCAGCATTATATTTTTACTTTTTACAATAACTTAATCTTGTCTTTCAGGACTCTCCAGAATTTTGAAGGGAAGATTGGAAATGACAAAGAATTGTTTAGTAGATTGGGCTTTAGCTGAATACATGGCATTTGGTTCATTGTTAAAAGAAGGGATTCATGTCCGACTAAGTGGCCAAGATGTGGAGAGGGGCACCTTTAGGTGGGTGGTGCTTTTTAAATCTTTTTTTCTTTTTTGCCTTCTTAAACAAAAGTAGCTTTAATGTTTACATCAATATATGATCATGTATACAGATACGTCCATGCAACATATGCAGTTATTTTATGATCAAGCATACTGATATTCACCTTCTTCAGAACACTTTCCATATACTTTATGTAAATACTATGGGTTAAATATAGAGATCTTATAATGAGGAATTACCCTCTACTAAAATACTATCACTCAGGCTTCCAGTGTTGTCCCCATGCCCTGCTCGGCATCGTGCAGAATAAGAACATTAGGGGACATTTATCAGGGCTTATTTTCTGGCAATTTATAGCAAACAAGTAGTCATGAGGAGGAGGTGGGCTGGCCCACTCGCTACAGCCGAACCTTGACCCTAGGCCAGAAATAGGAACAGCTGATTAGGTTGGTCAACATATTACAGCAAATACTCGACCGTGGAGATTTACAATGTATATGCATATTTATTTTATACTATGCTCTAGCTACATTATTTTTATATATTTTGAGTCATGTTGGTTAGATATAATCATTTCTTGCTGCCCGGTCTTTGGAGAGCCATAGTCTCATTTCCATCACAGTAAACTCTTTGGAAGATACTCATTATTCACACATGCTTTGTGCCTGGCCATAAGCTTCCCCTACAGTATTCTCTGCATCCACATGGGCGGCTGCAGAGTCGCTCCGCACCTTTAACCCCTTTTATTTTTCTCACTTTGAGGTTATAAATGACAAGTCCATTTAGGTTTATCTTGACTTAACCCTGTAGCAGTCCGCCTGTCTTTAATTATGCCGGTAACCGACACGTGTTTGAGAGGGCAATTTGTCCGTGACACACATTACAGCGGAGGAGTGGGCATCACTTTCACTCTGTTTGACACTGGCAGCTACAGAGCAAGTAATACACATAATAGGTATTATCAGTGTAATAGTCCATTTTGCCCGGGTGCTTGCGGAGCTGAACATATTGGTGTGATTCAGTCAGTTAGTCTCACTCATTACTCAGGGAGTTAATGGATTACAGTAATTGCTTCAGTCATCTCTGTTTTCATAATGTGCCTCAGCCTCCCATTTTAATGCTGATTAATGAACCCTCCAAGCTCTGCAGAGAGGAGGTGGAGCGGAAATCCATCCCTACCAGGCACTTGAAAAGGCCATGCAATATGGTTTGAATATTGGAGTACTGGTTAATGAAATACCAGCTTCTCCCAGCTTATTACATTCACTAGGCTTATTATTAATGGAAAAGACCAAGACGCAAGCATTGCAGCCAATGACACACAATACAGAGTTCAGATGTATAAAGGTCACAGAATCGTCTACTCTTCTAATAAATTTGTTTGGACGTGACGTCACCGGCCTAGGATCACTGCTGATCGTTGAAGGTACCTAGGGTGGGACCAACACCAGTCTGTTAGAAACACTATCCATATATTAATCCCAGGAAAAGCTTACTAAAGGAATATTAAAATCTAAGGGATGTTTGGCAGCCGGTCCTACTTAAGTACGTTCAAGAATTGATTGGAAGTGTCTCTCCGTTATTTGTGGATTACCAGGTTATTTATTTAGGTCTTAAGTGGACCAAATTAAGAGACCACGTGTAAAAGAAAATCCAGTGATCAATAAGTAAATCATTAACTTATCAGTCACATGGAAATAACATTTAGCTCTTAGAGATGAAGGTCCATATACGGTGTGTCCCATGAAGGCAAGTTCTTGTGCAATAATTCCTCCCATGAAATAAAATTAAAAAAAGAAGACCTGACTCCAGAATTTTACCCCTCACAGGTTTGATGCCTGCTGGTAAAGGGTTAACGGTACCTTAATTAAAGCCATTCTGATGTCACGTTTTCTCCAGGCCACCGGTGAACCACACCTCCTTCTTGTGACTGACAGCTCAGTGTCTCTTCAAATCTTGGCTAAGCAGACAGGAAGTCATCTCCATGTCCACTTCCTGTCCTTGCCTGAATACTGTCTGTCTCACTGTATGGTGAATTTAGTAGTGCGCACTGTGTGGCTCTCTGTGATGGCAGATTGTCTCAACATTTCATGGGCCACCATAGAAAAAGGAAGAAATATTTTAGTGGTGGGAGGAGGCAGATTTAAGCTGCAGTATTTTAATCCATGACCACATATTTTGATAATAACCAGGTCCTCTCATGTAGTTTTGGGCTAATTCCAAACCTTTTTTTCAGAATCATACTTACTCACGAAGGGAGATCTTGCATGGATCCCCAGATCCTGGAAGATTGACAGTCATGTTATATTTCTTGCACTTTCTGATAATTTACACCAGCAGTTGTTGCTTTCTCACAAAGCTGCTGCCTAATGTCCTGTAAGCCATCCCAGCCTTGTGCAGGTCTATAAATTATGTCGCTGGTGCTCTTAGATACCTCTTAGATAAAGCTGCTGCCTGTAGCATACCTGCCATATGCCCCCCCCCCCTACTCTTTATAATACTGTGGCCATGTTCTTTCATATTAAAGGAAATCTGCCGTAAAAATTTATCATGGTAAACAAGGGGCACTTGCCCAAAGATCCAGGCACCGTGTTTGGGGTAATCTACTTATACTTGTTATCCATGTCCGCCTTCCTTCTAAAATCAACCTGTTAACTTTATGCTAATGAGCCATAAGAGCTCTGGGTGTGTTATCAGAGCACATCTGTGCTGCAGCTTCACAAGCTGTTGCACTGTGCAGGAGCCCTTCCACTTTGTGCTGAAACTTCCTCTGCTGCAGTGAGATTATATAAGGCAGAGGAACAGAGAAGTGCTGTTGGAGAAGAGAGAGAGAGACAGTCTGAAGCTATATTCCTGTGAAGCTACAGTATGGAGGGGCTCTCGTAATACCCTCCAGAGGCCTTCATGCTTATTGGCATAATGTTAATAGTCGATTTCAGAATGATGGAGGCCATGGTTAAGAAATATAAGAAGATTACCGCTGTCACAGTGCCTGGATCTATAATTAAGTGTCTGATGGATTTTGATGGTAGATTTACTTGAAATCTAAATTGGTAATAAATAATTTGTAAATAATTCAATATTAAATAATTACTGGTATTCTATTGTTTTTTTTTTTTAAATGGCTTGAACAGATCACCAGACTGTCAGTATAATACATAGTCAAAACTACAGATTTATACTACAAATTAGCAGAGTTTTTCATTTTCATCATTGCATGAAATAAAATAAATATTTCAACCTATGCGGCTTTTTACAAAGGAGTCCCAGCTATTAATGCTTAACAATACAAAATATTTACACATTCATAAACAGAGAGAAATTTTCAGTCATCGATGCTAATAAACAACGTGGTGAACAATGTAATGGACATTTTTTATTATAATATATTTCTCTCTGCTAATCATCTTCAACTTCTTCTCCATGTAGTTCAGATATAATAATTCCCCCCCCCCCCCCCCCCCCCCACACACAAAAGAAAGAAAAAAGAAGAAAAAAAGAGAAAAGGCCTTCCCCCCTTAATCACACCACTTATCCCAACTTTTTGTTCTATTGTTACCCAGCATTTTATTCTGAGCCCAAATGTACTCAGAGATTATACCAAGATTCTAATTTTGGGTAATCTTTAGTGCCTGGGCATAGCCAGACTAGATGTATAAAATCTGCCTCTTCTATCTGGCTTTTCCAACACCTGGAGCTCTCCCTAATCCTCATTTTGTGCAGCACTAAAGGTGTATAATATAATTGGTGTATAAAAAAAAAATGGATCAACCTATGGTTCCATCGCCGCCGGCTGTCACGCGACAGAAATGCCGAGACCCCTAATTTTACCACCAAAAACTGGGAAAAACTATTGACTCAAGTATAAGCCGAGGGGTGGGAAATGCATTGGTGACAGCCCCTCCCCCCCAGTATATGGCCAGCAAGCCTCCAGTAGTATATAGTCAGCCATCTCCCAGTAGTATACAGCCTGCCAGCCCCTAGCAGTATACAGCCTGCCAGCCCCTAGTAGTATACAGCCTGCCAGCCCCCAGGTAGTATACAGCCTGCCAGCCCCAGGTAGTAAGCCGCCTGCCAGCCCCCAGGTTAGTAGACAGCCTGCCACCCCCATGTTATACATCCTGCCAGCCCCAGGTAGTATACAGCCTAGCTGGCCTGCCCCCAGGTAGTATAAACGGCCTGCACAGCCCCATGTAGTATAAACACCTGCCGGTAGTATATACGGTAAACCAAAGTGGGTTTCCTTTATGGGTCGGTGCTCCGTTTAACTGCCAGAGCTTTGGTTTTTCCTCAACCTCCAGGCTTACCAGCGTTAACCTAGAAGCCATTCTATCTGGGCAACCCTTTCACAAGAGGGAGCTTTCCAATAATTCTAATAGTTGACTCCACTTTCCACTGTCACTGAATCACTTTTAATAAAGAGAGAATTGTCCTTCCATCTCACCAGTCTCCTATCTGAGCATGATAAATTACCCCCTGAAAAAATGTAATTCCGAATCCTCTTCCCCAATAGCCTATATAAGCATCCCGGCTTCAGTCTCAACCGCCTTTTTCTCCACTTGATCAGTTATTCATATTGATCTATCCCTGTTTGAACAAAGGAAGACATCATCCAGATAGGGGCGAGGACAAGACATAAAGGATTTTTGGTTAAGAAGCACCAGCTTAATATAAGCCGTATTATCTGCTTTGACATAGCAGTCCGTTCCAAGCTATGTATTTTGCTCTTCAGGTTTTTAATTAAAGGTCCAAGGTTTAAAAGAAGGTGGATCAGCGTGATAGTCTGGAATTTTGTTAGAACTGTCAATGCTCAGATATTTAAGCAGGTTATCTGGGTATAAAACTTTGACTTAGGGGCCGGGCTTGGGGTGGGCTAATTTAAAATAAATCGTGTACTTTACCCCGTCCGGTGCGGCTGATGGTCCCGTGCCACGGTCTGTCCCATCTGTTCGCTGGTTTGTTTTTTACAAGGGTGCACGGGAGATTCTTCCGGCCGGAGCCCACATCCGACACATCTTCTGTCCCAGCGGCTTACAATCTAAGAGTACTAAAGGCGGATGGGAGGAGACGGGGTCCATGTCGCAGTGGAAGCTCCTGTGCGCTGCGTTCTGTGTCCCTGTAAACAACCGGGGCAGCGGGATCAACGTGACCGCGGCGTGGGACATTGGAGGCTGCCGGAGGAGGTAGTACAAACGTTTAAATAATGTTTAAGTAGCCCGCCCCAGCCAGACCATAAGTAACTTTTTATAAACTGGATAACCCCTTTAAACTCGTCTACACACGCGAGACCCCTGCCTATGATCCATGTGCTTACTTCACTTACTTTCAATATCTAAAGGGCATTATAATTGGATTTAGCCACCCAATTAACCCTAAGGCCATTTATGTCCCCCCAAATTCTCCACCATTTGTGATTGTTTTAGGGATGGTCGATCAGGGAGAGTTAACGGGAGATTTCAGCACCACGTGTTTCATAAGACCAATTTTGTCTTTGACGCCACCCGCCGCCGTTACAGGTAAGTCCCCGTCTTCAATATATGCTGAATTTCTTTTTTTATTTGCCAATGGCTCCAATATAAACCAAACAGGAGGGAATAGAGGCAACCCCTTCCTGGTGCCTCGGTTAATTAAAAGGTGTTCGGATTCCTTATCCCCACCAGCTCTAACTCTGCCCTCGGAGACATCATAGTGTGTCCGTTCAAAAATTATAAATGAATCTCCCCCATCCCAAACCTTCCATCCCACCCTGTCGAAAAACCGTTTTATAGGCATATCATCATCTGATAGCAGATAGAGTGGAGCCCCCCCGCCCACGTCTCCTAGTTCGACACCTATTTGAACCTCTGTATCCAGTCCCATGTCCCACACCTGGATAAAGCCGTTGTGATCACATGTATCATTTCAGGAAGTTACCTTCTTTAGGTTTTGCTAAGATCTGAGCTCTGTATTGAGTAAGAAATGGGACGATATGAGACCGGTCGCATCAGGGGGCCTTAATTCTTTTTCATAAATCCAAACAATAACAGCCCGGACATCAAACAATGTCTTTCCCATGAATCCAAAAGGCATTTTTATTCCTCTTGTGTTGGGTATCGACGCACCCACTGGTTAATTACTAAAAGAAGGAAAGTAAGACCGCAATCCAAAAATCTGCACATGGGAGTTCAAAGAGTTGGGTACTGGCAGCAGCCAAAGGTTCTGGTACCTTACCTGTATTCTAGGACTATCGATGGAGGAAGCACAGCACGCCGGAAAACCAAGTATAAGGCCTTGTATTGTACATAGAGCCTTACATAGATGGCCTTTAATTTACATAGAAGGCCGACCGTTTCTATTCACAATGAATCTTTCTCAAGCTTTTATGCGTGAGACAGATTCATTGTGAATCGAAAAGTCGCGATTCTATTTCGCTTCTAATGTAATAAAGTCCTTTATACTTTGGGATTTTTCCTTCGTGCTGTTGGCTTCCTCCACATGTCCTAGCACCCAATGTTTCCCTTTTTTGAATGACGAAATGGAACTGAACCCAAAATTAAGTATGATGCGCCAATAATCTTTTATAATCACCAGTTTGTCTGCCTTGTAGAGACTAGCAATATAACCCTTTCATAATATTCAAAATCTTATTGTGTCCGTTAGATGCGTCCCTCCTCTCCTTTAATAGCCGTGATTAAGTCCTTAACTTTAGACAGGTTTTTTGTGAAAAATCCTTTTACATACATAGGTGTCGTGGTTTACCTCCCGTGCCTGGAACTGATTCCTGCGCTCAAAGAATGATTTGTGTTGTGGCTTTATTAGCCTGAAATATTTAACTTACCCTCTGTAACTGTTCTAAACCCTAAGGCTACATTCACACGATTGTAGTAACACGCGGATATACGCGCACGGCTATTGAAAGTGTCTATCGTTCTACGGTCTACAAGAGCGGTACAGTGCCGCACTGTGCCGAAAGCCCTAGAAGTGTATACTGCGTTATACGGTCGGCTCGTGATATATATATTTCCCTATCCATTCGTGTGAATGTAGCCTAACTCTGCTCTCCTCGATGGATGGCAATGATCCTGCGTCCGTGCCAGAAAGAGCTTTGCCCAATGATTTCCTTTCTGTCTAAACTGGGCTCTGGTCCTGTGTAATAGGTGTCTTAGCGATCTTTTAATACAATTAACTTAAGGGAGTCCCATTGGATGAGATAACTTTATATTCGTCGCAAAACATTGATTTTATTCTCCATATCCATTTTAGGATAAAGATGTAGATCCATTGGGTTCAGTTCTGACATTCCTATCTTCTGAGTTCCAGATGACATGCGGGTCGATGATCTGATATAGTTATATTTTCATATTTCATTTTGTGATTAGATATGTCATAGATATCCTATTCTGAAGAGTTTGTATTTTTACTCATACAAGAGAATACTCTCCAATGCCTGTATAGTTCCTCCTTTGATCCTCTTCACGTGTAGTTCACAGCGCGCAGTTTGGTGGTTTATATTTGCTTCACTCGGTGGTCCGCTCTCCTTCCGAAGAATGGACCCAGAGCCCATACACGCTATAGCAAATCCCTTGGATAAGATGGAGTCACGATGGTCACCGTCTCCGTGCAGTGCCTGCTCGGCTCGGCTTTGTCGTTTGTGCCGTCTGGCACATAGTCGCTTAATGGGTTTGAAGTTCCGGGGCGAATTGTTGGTGGCTTTTATGTCTGGTAGATTTTACCTATTATTATCTTCTTCTTCTTGCCCCTCAAATAATATGGCGCCTGTGTCGTTGGTGGGCACTCGCTCAGTCCGGCCGCCCATCCACGTGTCCGTGACGTCATTGGTCACCTGAGGGACCACAGGATTGGCCGGTCATGAAGTCGTCACGGCAATGTCCCTCCACGCACAGGTTAGCATTAGAGGGGTATTAGGCGTTAACTTTCTTAGGGCGATATCGTTGTCTATGCAGCTTCGTTTGTGGATTTGGATAAATTTACCAGGGTGTCGTATGAGCATGCTGCAGTGACCGATTTGTATAGACGCCGTATACTATGATTGAACATAGTCGCGGATGGTTGGTGAGATGTATGTTATTGTATTACACATGCACATTGGAATTTTATGACTTCACTGTCAAAGTATGAACCTGTTTGCTCTTTAAAGATGCATATTTTATTTTGATGCATCCTGTTGTTTTTATACTATGATCGTTTTTATTCAACTAACATTTGTACAACATTTCCACTTAGCTCCACTTATCTGTATTGATCACCTTCCTATATAACTTGTTGTATGCACTTGGAGATTTGCTGTGTGAGAAAGGCTTCAAATGAAGCTGAACGTAGCAGCTTGGGATTAACACCAACGTTGAATTATTCTATCGACCATTTTGATGTGCGTTCGCTTTTGTTTTTCTATTCTGGAAGACGTGGCCTGTCCGGTTGTACGTGCCTCCAAGCCTTTACTCTAATTGCACGTGCTGCTGAAGAAATCTTCTTTTTTCGTGTATATATATATATATATATATATATATATTAAAAGATAGATAGATATATGTGTATGTTAATGTGAAAGGGGTTTAAGTGTCCCTGATTTTCTTTAAAACTAACATAGACTTAAGAAAAATATGCAGAAATGAATGGTACAGATGAAATATGTTCCTGTGTCCTTCCTGCTTTTCTTCCTCTACAAATCATCTTTCTGTCCTGTATCCACTGACATTACATATATAAGGGAGCATTATAAACTACCTAATGACTTAACTCTTTACAGTCTAATCATTCCAGAGAGCTGAATCATTGAGTGAAATATTCTCTAAGAATGTAAAGAATTAAACATTAGCCTCCTTATCTGTCTGAACTGGACAAACCCCAGAATGCTTTCAGATATACTGCTCTTTACAGGTGAAAGAGCATAAGCCTAATTTTACTATATAGAAGTTATGACTAAAATGGCTAAATGTAAGGCAGAGAAGTCCATTGTTGATTGGACATGATAAACTGAAGCCAATTTATCTATGTAAGTAAAGTATTAATTTTTTTCCCTGCAAGCCATCGGCATCATGTTTTACATGACCAGGACGTTGACCGGCGAACCTGCGTTCCAATGAATCATCTCTGGCCAGACCAAGCTCCTTATACTGTGTGTAACAGCTCACTTTCTGAGTATGGCGTCCTGGGTAAGTCCAACTCGATGTATCGGCAAATGTATTTCCTGAACACATATGCATTACTCTGTTTGTTTCTTTTTTAAGTCTGTAATAAGTCGATCTTAAACCATTAAAAAAAAAAAGCATAATCTTCCCAATCATGAATTTGTGCACAATGTGACACTAAATATTTGTTTGGGATTACGTTAATGCCGAGTGATCAATGTTTTTTAGCTTTTACTTCGTGTTGGGAACGCAACCAAGAGGAAGTGGGAATGAAATGGCCCTGTATTAGTGGTGATAGCAGCTTATAGATTACACATTGTAGGCTTGTATATCTTATTTTGAGTATTTTTTGAGCAAGGAGGACATAATTGTTAACTACTGAGTTTCCTTACAAAAAGAGGCACTAAAAGACAAGATGATCACATTGAAAAGTTTACATCCACATCTTTGCCTAAATAGGAACAACATATGTGCAGAAAAGCTGAAACAAATCTGTCACACTGCAAGTTCCTCAGCCATATCTCCGAAATCACCACAAATGGGCTCATAATGATGGAGATAAAATTAGACTTGGATTAAGAGCTGCCAGGGGACATTTCTATGCTCGTGAAATTTTGTTCTTCCTATAAACATTTATTGAAAAATAGAAGATAATGTATAAAAAGCATATACATGTTTATCTCCTAAAATAGAATAAGGTTGGTTCAAAATGTTTGTTTGTTTTTTGTAGATTTACTACAAATCCGCCATTTATCAATCTCCTCTGATTTGACTTTGGACTAATCATTTAAAATGGTGGAAACACTGTCATTCATCCCAAAACTTATGAAAGGGTGGGGTACAAGGGAAAATAAAAACAAAAAGTAAAATATTAACAAAACGACATAGGAACTTTCCATAAAAAGTTTTCTTTTTTGAGAACGAGATTGGTTTTACAGCAATAACAAGGACAATTGGAGCAACTTTTTTTTTTAAGGAAAACCTGTGTGACCTGGCCCACATTTGCACATACATACAGACAGTCCCCTACTTAAGAACACCCGACTTACAGACGACCCCTAGTTACTAACTGTACTTTAGTCTTAAGTCTTAGGCTGCAATAAACAGCTATAACAGTTACCAAAGGTGTCTGCAATTAAGATTTATTGTTAATACTGATTTTTATGACAATCCAACATTTTTAAAATACAAAAAAAATTTGTCTGGGATTACAACTATAAAATTTTACAGTTCCGACTTGCGTACAAATTCAACTTACCCGGCATCAGAGGGGGCATGCCCTGCTACACCATCCACTCCTATCTACTCCTCCCTATGTTCCATGCCTCTTCTCGGCATGCCATATGACCGGAGAAACATCATCACAGGTCCTTTAGCCAGGTCCTTTCCACACAAGTATCAGAGATTGATAATCTCTGTAATTTTACATTAGAAGATGTAAACTGATACATTCATAACTATAAGGCTCCATTTACATGACCATTATTTGTGAGCATATCATGACCACCATTGATTTAAATGGCACCCCGTCACCGCACACGGGGGAATTCATTGATGTCTCTCTGGCTCTGACCATGCAGAACTGCCCGCCAATAGTCATATTGTCATAATGAATCAGTCGCAGTACAGGTGTTACGGGTTACATACAAGAAAGGGTCTTTAGGTTTGTTCTTAAGTTGAATTTGTATATAAGTCGGAACTGTATATTTTATCATTGTAATCTCACCCAGAACTTTTTTGGTCTCTGTGACAATTGGATTTTAACCCCTTCCCAACGCGTGCCGTACTAGTACGGCGCGCGCCGGGTCCCGGTGCATGGAGAGGGCTCGCAGGCCGAGCCCTCTCCATAGCCGGTAAGTCTTTGCTGCATATTGCTTACCGGTAACACCCGCGATCGGTGCTAGTTTTAAAAAAAAAATTATAATAAATAAACCTAAAAATTCAAATCACCCCCCTTTCCCTAGAACTGATATTAATAAACAGTAAAAATCATAAACACATTAGGTATCACCGCGTCCGAAAATGCCCGATCTATCAAAATATAACAACTGTTTTTCACTGCGTTTAACCCCGTAACGTAAAATAGCGTCCAAAGTCAAAAATTACAATTTTTTGCCATTTTGGAAAATATAAAAAAATTCATAAAAAGTGATCAAAAGGTCCTAAAAATGATAGCAATGAAAACGCCATCAAAAGTCGCAAAAACCACCCACAGCTCCGTACACCAAAGTATGAAAAAGTTATTGTCATTTGGGGCGCACAGTGAAAGCTGTAAAATCCAAGCCCACAAAAAAACGTTGCAAATGTGTTTTTTCACCATTTTCACTGCATTTGGAATTTTTTTCCCGCTTCCCAGTACGCGCCATGGAATATTTCGTCACTACGAAGTGCAATTTGTTACGCAGAAAATAAGCCATAACAGTGCTCTTTATGTGGAAAATTAAAAAAAGTTATAGATTTTTGAAGGTGGGGAGTGAAAAATGGAAGTGAAAAAACTAAAAAAAGGCCAAGTCATTAAGGGGTTAAAAATGTTGGGTTGTCATTAGAACCAGGATTAACACTAAAGCTTCATTACAGACACCTGTGATAACTGTTACAGCTGATTATTGTAGCCTAGGACTAAAGTACAATAAATTACCAACATCCAGAGGTCCGTTTGTAACTAGGGGTCGTATGTAAGTCAAGTGTTTTTAAGTAGGGGACTGCCTGTATAAGACTGTCCAGTTCTATGTCTAGACCTGCATGTAGCAGGGACCAATTTCTTTGCCCCTTTCTTTAAAAACCACACTCCTACACAGTACACTCCCCCTTTTGCTGGATAAGTTGTAAAAAGGACAAAATATTGTCTAAAATCCTTCATAAATGTGTTGGAAAGCATTTTAGACAGTTTTCTTGAAGCAAATCTATCTTTTTTAGGACCAGGAGCGATAATGATACGGTGGCTCACTGTAATGTAACGCCCCATTCTCCAACCATCCGCGTGCTTGGCCTGGTTGAGCACGTGGTCATATGAATGAGGCCTAGAAAGTCAAGTTGTGAAATGAGGGGCTTGACCACCCCCTAAATGTGATGACTAAGACAACAATAATGGAATAAGGTCATTGCAGTCGAGTGGCAGCTGTCAACCAATTGATCACAGGGTGACAGATTAAGGCTGCATTCACACTAACATATGGAGGACGTATATACGGCCGATATATGTCCTCCATAGACGGAAATGGGCGCACGGGAAAAAGATAGGACCTGTCCTATCTTTAAACGTAATACGGCGCAGTGCGCCATTACTTCCTATGGAGAGGGAGGGGTGAGCTGCGCTCACCTCCTCCTCATCTCCCCGTGCACTGCCATTGCCCGCTACGGTACGGTACGGGCGGGCAACGGCAGTGTGAATATAGCCTAAGACTGTGTAAGAAACGCACATTTACTGAGACATTAATTGTAAAATGAAAAAAAAATTTATTTGTGTAATTAATACATCATATGCCTTTTATTTTTTGTTTTCCCTCCTTTTAAATATGATTCATATTCATTGAATAAGCCCTTTTGTTCTTTCTCGTGGTCTCTATCCCAGAGGGAATTTGACCTGGTAATAGTAGAAATGACAGCTACATGACACCTGCCATTGAAAGCTTAGTGGCGGCTCCTACTTGTGTCTGGCTGTGTGTGTAGAATAACAAGGAGCCGGCCTGTCACCCCTCCATCCTGCGCTCGGCAGGACAGGACTAATTACATAGAAGACGCTGCACAACGGAGTTTATCTAATGTCTGCTAATTACAGGATTAGGCATTAATAAAACCTCTTTATAGTAATGATTATCATTTATCCATTGCTTCTTTTGGAATCCAACTAATTCCAATGAAAATTTCAGCTAATGGAGATTACAGGGAATGCTCTTGCAGGAACTTTCTTAGGGGGTTTCTCTGTACACATAACCAGACTGCAGTGAATATCTAATAATGTGTGAACACAAAGTTTTTTCTTTTTTTTTCTTCTGAAAATAAATTAGGTGCACTTCAAATTTTATAAAAGACGCACCATAAAATCTGTGGTTGCTGTGGCCAGATATAGCCACCTGCTTAATTCTCTGTAATTCTGTAGGTACGAGGCTGAGGACATTGGTGATATTCCTCTACTCTTTTCTTAACCCTTTTATTAGTGTACTTTTCCTTTTTTAGGTTTTTATAATATACCATGGATTATCATTTTATACTAAGGATACCTTCTGTTCTTGGGCCACCAACAATAGATCTCTGGTCCATTATTTTTGTCCATGGTTGAGCCATATGTCAGTAAAATGGTCCGTATATCATCTGTTTTTGCCAAAAGTCACTAGCTGTTCCCAACTTTAAAATGAACGGCATATATTTTACCTTCCCGTATGCTTCTATGAAAAGGCTTGAGCTGAAAACGTGGTCAGGAATATGACCAGCTCTGAGTTCCTCCTCCACATGGATCCGTGAAAAACATCTGACTTCCATCAGGGGCGTAACCAGGAGAGGCTGGACCCCATTGCAGACTTCTACATGTGGCCCCCCTATCCCTTAAAGGAAAACTGTCATCAGAAATTAGCCTAATAAACCGCTACCAGTATGTTATCAAGCAGCTAATCACCTTCCAGATAATGTTTCTTTCATGGCTCAGTGTGGTGGCATCATCCAGAATTTCAACTTTGCAGTATGATGTTAATTGGTTGCATCAGCCAAGGTTTCCCTGCCTCGCCTCCCCCCATGTAAACACCTCCTCCGATGTGAACACCTCCTCCTGCATGATTGACATCATGCGCCAGACTTCAGGAGATCTGGTCATGATGTCCCTGGACGCATGACCGTAATTACAGTGAAGGGAGCGTCCTAAGGCGGGGATTTTCAGGCTTCGGGAGAACATACTGGTAGTGGTTTATTAGGTCAATTTCTGATGGTTCCCTTTAAACCTAAAAAAAAGCATATTTATACACATCATATACATACATATACATACATACAGTAATCTTGTACACATCAAATACACATACAGTGTATATGCAACATTTACATGCACAGTCATCTTATATTGACCCACATACCGTGTGTATATATAATATATATTGAATATATATACCCTGTTTCCCCGAAAATAAGACAGCATCTTATATTCATTTTTGCTCCTTAAGAGGCACTAGGTCTTATTTTCAGGGGATGTCTTATTTTTCTATGAACAAACATATACATTTATTGGTGAACAAAAAATCAACCTCTCCAAACTCTGAATTATTGGCATATTTGGCCCCAATCTCTCATATTTAGCAATAGCATTTTCCTTAAATGACCAATTCCTGTCCATGTAGCTTCTTGTAGCGCATTTGTCCTGCAACAATCAGTGATTTTATTCTGCAAATTCTTCACCAATGTTACAACCTATTGCAGTATCTAAAAGATCTATTCACACTAATGTACCGCTCGGGGGGAGATGTTGCAACGACTGCTACTAGGTCTTATTTTCAGGGGAGGCCTTATATTTCTAAGACTGAACAAAATTGTACTAGGTCTTATTTTCAGAGGATGTCTTATTTTAGGGGAAACAGGGTACGTACACCTTGGGAAAACAATATACAGGCAGTCCCCGGGTTATGTACAGGATAGGTTCTGTTGGTTTGTTCTTAAGTTGAATTTGTATGTAAGTTGGAACCAGCCAATTTTGTTTAGGGGCAATTGGATTTTAAAAATGTTGGATTCTCATAAGAACCAGTATTAACAATACAGCTTCATTGCAGACACATGTGATAACAGGCATAGCGGTTCATTATAGCCTAGGGCTGAAGTACAGTAAATTAGCAACATCCACAGGTCCGCTTCTAACTAGGGGTTGTATGTAAGTCGGGTGTTCTTAAGTAACTGACGGTGTATACACGTAATGTACTGGCACATCCGGCACATACAGTATATACACATGTACACACCTATACAGTACACATAAAATACACATTCAGGAAAAAAGGAACAGATTGGAACGGCACCGTGCAGAGGTCGGGTGCAGGTCTTCAGAGCGGGTCTGACATGACTCGCTAAATGCAATTGAAAAAGTAGGTTGAAGCAGCACTCCAATATGTAGTGAAGAAGAGAAAATACCAGTAACTGGAAAGGAAGCAAAGGAAGCCTTGAGCAGGTGGGCAGAGGAGAACCTGAAGATACTGAAATGGCAAATGGATATATCACCCAGGACCTAGGGGGAAAATCTGATGAAATGACCATCATCAAGGGCATGCTTGTCATCACAAAACTAAAGAAGGAGCAGATCATGTGGAGAGTCATCTAAGAAGAGGAGAGTAGAACATCAAGAACCAGAAGGTGAAAGAGAAGAAGTTTCAGTGGAAGTAAAGGAGGAGAAAAGCTAGCAGAAGTTGCTTCAGCTTCATCCTTTGGACCTTAATGTGCACCTTCCATCTTTACATATGTGCAGGCCGGCCAGCGAGAGAAATGTGCAGCACTCCCTGGACAAGTGGAGACTGGGCCAAAATAAACTACAAATCAAGGATCTTGTTGGTAAGTTTCTCTTAAATATGTTCTCTGAAATTCAAATAAATAAAAACAAATCACCTTGACATCACTGCACCAGGGTATTTATGCACAAATAGCTCTGTTCTCACATCCTGCTATATAGTAAAAACACAGAAGGAGAGGACGGCGCCTCAACGTCAGGATGAATGGTAGGTGAGTGCAAACAAAACTGCTCATCTGATCACCACTTATTATTTAGGGGAAGGTTCCAAGTTGTCTGACAATGATTGCCAATAGTAAGTGTAGATGGCTTGATCATGCAGCTCCCACAGCTCCAAAAACACTGGGTACCACAGGACAGGACCGGTAAAATGTGAGGGTGAGAAGAGAAGGAATTGGAAAGCTAATGCAGGGCGCTAAAAGCCAATTCATAAAAAGAGCATCCACATCAATAGCAAATGCTGAACTCACTCCAAAATGTAATTGATTTAACAAAATTTAGTCTAGCTATAAAGTAGTTCCTTGATAACGCGCTATTCAATAACCGAGCTAAGTAAAATTCCATACAATCAAACACAATAGGGATATACTTACAAAGCTGAGGAAAAAAAGGAACAGATTGGAACGGCACCGTGAAGAGGTCGGGTGCAGGTCTGACATGACTCGCTAAATGCAATTGAAAAAGTAGGTTGAAGCAGCACTCCAATATGTAGTGAAGAAGAGAAAAGTTTATTCCACCATTGATGCGACGTTTCGCCTTATCATTAAAGGCATTCTCAAGCATGCACGGGTGGGAGGTTCAAACTCCGGCAGAGTGAGTATTTTGGGGGGTGCGCTAGTTTAGCTATGTACAGTGGAGCCCGGGAGTCCGCACACGCGCAGGAGAGACACTGCTGATAGTAATGATGACTGCAGGACAGGAGGTTATTATGTTTGTCTACAAATACAAGCGCAACACTTATTAGGAAAGATAAATAGATGAGTAAGGAAAAAAAACGCTCTGTGCATGAAGGGGAATAGTTCATGTATAAGTATGGCGAATCCGAATTAATAGACAATACAATGATCAGAGGACACCTACAACTGATCATTCGAATGTTATACCAATAATAGTAAAGGATGGGAACATTAAATAGATATGCACCTCTTATAGAAATATATTTAAAAGTGGCTGAGATATAGATATATAATATAAATATGGGGATATACAAATATAGCCATAAAATTACATAATTATTGGAATCTCATTTAATAACTGAGCTATCAGGGAACTACTTTATAGCTAGACTAGACCCCCCCCCCCCATCCCTTGTTCTTTTTTTTTTATTTATATGCAGGTTGTCTGCTGGTCTTGATATTTGTCTTTTTAAGTCTGAAGAAGGTTTTGTACCAAAACGCGTTACCTGAACAATATTATATGAGCATTTATGCCACTTTTATGCCATTTTGGATGTTGTTTTTTTAATATAAATACAAGTAATTTGGTTAACCTAATGACATTTTGGAGTGAGTTCAGTATTTGCTTCTGATGTGGAGGCTCCTTTTATGAATTGGCTTTTAGCGCCCCGCGTTAGCTTTCCAATTCCTTATCTTCTCACCCTCACACTTTATTACGTGAACATATATCGGCTGGAGATGAAATAATGCAGCCATGTTAATGTACTTACTCATTTCCCTTTATTTTGTACAGCACTTCAGGACTGTCCCCTCCATTGAGCAGATGAAAGGCTCCGTAGAGGGACGGCTGTGGTCTGGCAATCTGCCTGGACCCTTAGAAGTTCTACAGGCCGGGAGACCGCAGGAGCCGAGGAGAAGAGATGAGAATCAGCGTATTGTGGATTTCATACACTCAGGACTGGCCAGGACTGGAGGCTGGTGGACAAAAGGAAAGGTGGACATACTCTAACAACGACACGGACCTGTCAGAAAGGGGACATTGTCTGTGACTATCATGGGGAGCCAATGGATGGTGAGTGCACAGAAGAACAATGGTAAGAAGAAATGCATCAATGCCTCCAGAGCCCCGAGCCCGTGCCACAAAGACAGATTTTCTACATTTGGGAGACTGATCAATCATTCAATAAAGAAACCAAATTTGAAGCCTCTGGTAAAACATTTGCAATAAGATGGACGACCTGCAATTGTTTTTGATGTCAAGAAAGATCTTGCTCCTGGCACTGAACTTTTTTTTTTTTTTTTTTGACTACGGCGTTAGGAAAAATCCTTATGGAGAAGGAACAGATCTGAGTTGGCTAAACAACCAAGGTCATTTTTTTTTTTATTTGTTATGTTTTCATTAATCTGTTTATTATTTTGATGTTTTACTATTGTATCTATTATGTAACACGTTTTATTTTATTTGAATTATGCGTTTTATGTTTTCATAAACTTAATTCGTTTTTTACCGCTTTATACATTTTTAACAAAAGTTTGCTGTCGGTTTTTATTCAATATTATTCATTAAACTTATTAGGTTGTGTAACACGTTCTCCATTGGTATCATTGGTAAACTGTTTTACCCGTTTTTATCACGATTAACTAAACTGTTATATTGCTTGACCTTTTAATATCAACACTGCCAATGTATTACGTTTTAACAATTTACTGTTATTGATTAAAAGTTTTATGTTGCTTTTTATTAACTTTATTCATATTTTACCGTTTTATAGTTTATGGTCGATCAATTTTTTTATAAATTGTTTCTGTCTTGGGCAAGTTTTTCACTGATTAAACTGTTTATATTGTTGTTACAAATTTTATGATCATTTAATAAACAGTTTTGTTGCTTTCGCATTTTGTTCTTGTTTGTTCACTGTGAATTTCAATAGCCTCAGTGATGCTTTGTCCTTTTCCGCTATGTAAAAGGTACAACCCCGGGCTAGGTAGCTCACACCAAGGTTTTTTTTTTTTAGCTAACCATTCTGGCCCTTCTGACACCATGCCTGTTGTAACGATTGGGATGACATTTTCCCCATCAGTGTCCATCACCTTAAGCAGTCAAGGCAGCAATCCAGCAGTTAGCAACATGTACACAAGTCAAGGAATCTATTTGGGTTTCCTGGGTAGGGGGGTTAGGGAAGATATCTGGCCCCAATGTTGTGGCTAACTTGGATTGGTAGCTCACCCCAAGGCTGGGGAGATGACCCAAATCTAAGTGGTGAAAACGAAGGGTAAGGAAGGTCACTTCATGAGTGGTGAGACCCCCCATCAGGGTATTTCAGGATTGGTAGCCACAACATTGGGGTCAGCTACCCAGCCTTGGGTAGAGGGAACTGCGATTGGGGCCTTCTAAAAGAGTGGTGTACATTGAGGGGTGGGAAGGTCACTCGTGGGTGGTGCTACATTCTCACCCTTCAGGGTATTTCTGGCTTGGTATCTGACCAAAATGTTGTGGCTAACTTGCATTGAATTATATGCCTTGGTTCCCAAGATTTTGGTGTTCAGGAGTCATGCCAGCAACCACCGGGATGCACAATAGAGTGTTCACCCCAGGTAGCACCCCAGTACAGGGGAGGGGATCACAATGTGTTTGAATCCAGTGATAGAAAGCAAATAAATAGTATAACCAGGTAAAATTTCAATAATGTTACAATTGGGTTACAGCGATCATTCCTCAGGTTTAAAATTAGTGACCTTTGTGACATTATGGTGGTAGTGGGTGAACCCTGGCACAAATGGGTTGCAGTGTAATCCACTTTCCCCTCTTTGCTGACTTTTCCTTTAAAACAAAGATCAAAAGAAAAACTAACCTGTTATTTTATAGTGATCAGCCCCTGAGCCTGGCACACAGCTATATGCCAGCACTATGGGAATATCAAAAGGGTGATTGGAAGACATCTTTCCTCATATTAACCCCTTAAGGACGTAGCCAGTTTATAGCTTAAGGCTAAGCCTCATTTTTTTAGGATAGTACATAGGATGGATTAGTAAAGGGAGAGTTGACATTTCATGCAGTTAGCGAGTGTGATAGGCTTGCCTAAAGAGATGGGTTTTAAGAGCACGTTTGAAGCTTTGGAGGGTGGGTATTAGTCTCAGAGTCTGGGGAAGGGCATTCCAGAGAATTGGTGCAACTCGGGAGAAGTCCTGGAGACGTGCATGGGAGGTTCGAATTAAGGTCTTTACTTGAGAATGCCTTTAATGATAAGGCGAAACGTCGCATCAATGGTGGAATAAAT
Source organism: Engystomops pustulosus (assembly GCA_019512145.1). Taxonomy (NCBI): domain Eukaryota; kingdom Metazoa; phylum Chordata; class Amphibia; order Anura; family Leptodactylidae; genus Engystomops; species Engystomops pustulosus. The sequence continues at coordinate 35,365,280 of CM033651.1, read as the reverse complement.
TTTTCTCTTCTTCACTACATATTGGAGTGCTGCTTCAACCTACTTTTTCAACTTCTAAAATACACATTCAGTACATATTACCATATCTGCACAGTATATAGGTATGGCAGAAGTAGACGGCAGTAGATTCCTAGTCCTGCCCTCCCTCAGAATTTTTTTTCTGAGCTGGCAATGCCTTCGCTTGTAGTGAACTCTTTTCTGTGGAAGATGTGCAGCTAAATATCTGTACACACCGCTTGACAGTATGGGCCCTATAACAGCTGCTATGGCTGCTACCCCTGTAGTTACATCCCTGATGTCCATTGAAATGAATGTCGGTATGCCGTCTTAAAAAAAGTAACAAATTGCACAAGGAAGAAAACAACTCCTACCTGAGTATTCATACAAAGTAAAATGCGCTCATTTATACAACTTCTTTTCTCATTTTTTTTTTTTTTTTTTTTTTTTTTTTTTTTTCAGGTTTTGAGCTTGGGTTTGCTATGGCAAGTCCCAATGCCTTGGTACTGTGGGAAGCTCAGTTCGGTGACTTTCACAACACTGCACAATGTATCATTGACCAGTTCATCAGCTCCGGACAGGCCAAGTGGGTGCGTCACAATGGAATCGTGCTGCTCCTGCCTCATGGCATGGAAGGAATGGTGAGGAAATGCTGATCTCACATCTGTTTATCATACAGAGCAGCTGACCGGCTTACACAGTGGGGAAGTTAATGAATGATAGTTGCCCCAGGAGGGTAAGCTCATGAATAATGAATGAGGCTGAAGTTGCTGTTTATCCACGCTCAGGTTATTTTATCTTCACAAAAGACATAAAATCTTACTGATACAGGACCTAGTACAGGGAGCATAGCTACAATATATCCCAATAATAATGGAGCATAGTACAGCTACAAAGTCTGTCCCAGCTGCAGGTCCATATATAATACAGACACATTGTAACCATGTAAATCCATACTTAAATCAGAAAGGGGGTTTTCTGAATGAGGTCCACTAGACAATGCTTTATCTACCACCGCTATCTAATATTCTAATTACGGTCATCCCCAAGATCACATTAAAAAAATGATCATTGTTCATAAATTTAATTTAAAATTTTGGTGTGTTCTGGCTACAATCTAGGGCCTGTACATCATCTGCTTTTTTTGGTCTGATCGTGACTTGTCTGAACTGAACTCAACATATCCTGATTCATGATCAAGATCCACCACAGCTTTATCATAGTCTAAATGTCGCAGATAAAGCCGCGTTGTTCCAAGAGTTCAGACGCCAATGTGCAGAACTTGACATCGGGTTCCTCAAACACGGACCGGAACTCCGCCAGGATAGTAGTATGGGTGGCCGTAACTGGGTCGTTCCTGACCCACTGAGGAGTAGTCCAAGCCAGAGCCTTTCCGGAGAGGAGGCTGATGATGAATGCCACCAAGGAGCACTCGGTAACAAACTGAGATGGCATTAACACTATATGCAGCGAGCACTGTGTGATGAATCCTCTGCACAGTTTGGGATCGCCATCGTATTTATCAGGCATAGATAGTTTAGCCTAGGCTCTGGTGTTGACGGACAAGCTGGGATGACAGGAGAAGTCTCTGGGGTAGAGTCTCTGGAACTGCCGCAGGAGCAGTCACAAGAGCCTGGTGCTGAGAGTCAAGCAGCCGTTGAAGGGCGGAAGCAACTTGGCCTAGAAGTTCTCCTCGGGCAGCAATCTGCTGCAACTGCCGTGCGACAACACCAGAAAGTTCAGCCAGTATCTGACGTGGCTCATTGGCGGAGTCCATGGCCGTATATTATGTCAGGGCACAGAGTCTGTGGACCCTCTGGACCACCGCGGGAGATGGTACTAGCCGACACCTGGGATCAGTCTAAGTGGCACCTGGTCTTCACCAGGTCATTCCACAGTAGTGACTTGCCTGCGGCAGCAGCCAAGGTAGCAATACAGGAGACAGTCCGTACCCAGGGAGACAGCAGGAGAAAAGCACAGGTAGGCACACTAGGACTCGCGTCAGGAATACAGGAGCTGGCACATGGATCAGGAACGGACTGGCACATGAATCAGGAATACAGGAACGGAAGTTATAGATTTTTGAAGGTGGTGAGTGAAAAATTAAAAAGTAAAAAAAACAAAATGGGCCAGGTTGTGAAGGGGTTAAAGGAGTACCAGTGCACCCCACATATTGGATCTTGCATATTACACAATCAATTAGCTATACCACATAAGTGGAATTACAGTTGATATAAATAGTTATTTAGCAAGGAGTGCAAAAAGACTTGGTGATGTCAGCATAGGTACAGGCTTTGCAAATCTTTCGTCCACATTTAGACGAGATCCATGTAGGCTGGAAAAAGAGGCTGTTCTGATTGTGAGAACACTTGAAGATATACTCAAAAAACCCTGCATACATGCATGAAGAAACCTTCATGCTGTCTGGTAGCGGTCCTGAAGAACAATTCCTTTATGTGTCGTGTTAGTAGCAGCAGGATTATGTAAAATACATTTTTATTCGATGATTGGAGCAATTGGATAGTTTTCTGAAACTGAAGCTTTTCCCCAACCCCTCCCCTATACTGTAATATCAATCCAGAAGCTTCCATCTGTTCTTACTCAGAGCAATGGAGGAGCTGTGCAGCAGTTCTCAAACCCCTGAGTCCAGCTACTGTCCTGGAACATAAGTGCACTTTTCACAGTCCTGCTGCTTATTAACAACACACAAGGTATGGTCACACACATCTCATGGTCAAAACTGCTGAAAATATGCCTGGATAAGAATTGCTAAAATTAACTAAAATTATAATTATTGCACACCATGTGAAACAGCAGACTTGAAAGGGAGAAATATGCGTCTGCCCGTGGCTCTCCAGGTGGATGTGAGTTGGTGGCTGGAATTTTGGCTGCATGTTGGGTAGGAACAGGTTCTACCACTGGAAGTAGATTTGTCCTTATAACAGTGATTTAATAAAAACATTAAATTCAACCATATTCTCCATCCTAAAGTGATTTTATTTACCAGTCTGGTGAATAAGAATCGTCTTTCATTTTTCATAATAACCTTGGCTCTCTTTTTCAGCTGCTAGTTCATATTTCTTGAGGGACGTTTCCTATTGCTCCAGAATAAATTACTTCCTAGAAGCTTTTCATGCTGCTCCTTTCCCTCACTATCAGTAATGTGATTCTGAGACCAGCATTTCTTACACTATTTAACTTAATGCTATTACTAGGGGCCGGAGCATTCTTCAGCCAGACCTGAAAGGTTCCTGCAGATGAGCAATGATGACTGCGACGCTTATCCTGTAAGTAGAATTGTCCAACATTGTACCACGTTCCATCGTGATCTCCGTTTTCCGAGTGTACCTGCTCAATGAGTCATTTGTGGAGATTATGTTTGCTCATTCCTGATCTGGTAACCACATAGTACATGACATATAATTCATATTTTCTATACACATCTTTAGGAATTTACCCCGGATTATGAAGTGACCCAACTATATGACTGCAATTGGATTGTGGTGAACTGCTCAACACCTGGCAACTATTTTCATGTTCTCAGGCGGCAGATTTTACTGCCCTTTCGAAAGCCGGTAACTGAAGTTGGTTGAGGATTTGCAGAGTAATATGTTGTGTACCGAATATTGAACAAGACAAATCTTTTATTTTTAGCTCATTGTATTTTCACCAAAGTCTTTGTTGAGGCATCCGGAAGCAAAATCACATTTTGAGGAAATGAAAACAGGTTGGTAAAAATTAAAAAAATAAAAAAAATAACATTGTAACAACATTTTTCTAATTACATCGTCTTTTTACCATCCACAGAAATCTTGAGATTTAGTTTAAGGAAATTTACCACATCAATTAGGTATATTATCATATTCTACAGCATCAATTCTTTCTTTTTTCTTCTAATGGCCTTGTTTTGGAGAAAATCATCTTTTAAAATTATGTAAATGAACCTCAGGGGCTCATGTCTATGTTAAAGAATCCCCTTCTGTCTCTGTCCACTGCTGACTATGCCTGCCTATGTTCAGCGTTCTTGCCTGCCTCCAACCTGCCCTCCTTTTCCCAGCAAGAGAGCCGGTGGCATCATAATTAGAAGAGGATGGAGCCAGAAGGGGATTCTGTGATGTAGACGGGACCCTCTGAGGCTCATAACTTTAAAAGATGATTTTCTCCAAAACCAGGTCATTAGAAGATAAAGGAAGAACGGATCCTGTGTCAGAGGACGCATACCAGTGTGTAAGTGTGTTTGGCCATCTATTTGCACACCCAAGTTACGGAACATGGCACTTAAATATTTGCTTACACGGAGATGTAAAAAAAAAGTCCCTTTCTCTGCCTACTTGGCTCATTTAGCCTCTCCCCATTGCCTAAACTGTTGACTGAACATGAATTTATTGCTAGATCCACCTTGAGAAATAAGATGGATTATCAGTTTACTGAGGACTCTACACATTATATTCTACGACCCTCTACTTAGGAACACCTGACTTACAGACGACCCCTAGTTACAACCTCTGGATGTTGGTAATTTACTGTACTTTAGCCCCACTGCACTGTACTGTACTGTTAATCCTTGTTTTTATGACAACCCAACATTCTTAAACTTAAAAACAAAACTACAGAACAAATCTTGTACGTAACCCGGGGACCGCCTGTATTGTAAACCTAGTTTTAAATTCAAAGCTACACTGATAAATACATTCAGGAGCATAACTTGAGAAGGTGCCTAGGGTACAGTTGCAACCGGGCCCAAGCGACTTAGGGGGCCCATTAGGTGTAACCATCCCATATGAGAAGACAAGTACTACAAACCATACAGTATAGTTAGGGCCTGGCATAGACTTGGCACTGGAGCCCATCCGCTTCAAATTTTGCAACCTTGGGACAAGAATTTTAAACATCAACATCTGTATTAGAATAAACTACAGTCACTACAAACTTTGCTGGGCAGGTGAAATACTTGCAATAAAAACACAGATCCACCAATGTGACACCAAAGAAAGTCTTAAAAAGAGTGCGCAAAAAGAGAAAAATGTGATTTAAATCCCTTCCTCCGAAATGTTTTAACTAAACATGGATGTGATTAGCGATTTATCATTCATCTCAGTGAATCCTGGAAAACTATTGAATATGTATATCCTGTTAGCTTGGGTGTCTATATTGTGAGTTTATTGGACAATGTGATCCTATTTGTATGGTTATTCTAAAGCATTAACCATTAGCTTCATTATTTAATGTCAAGGCACAGTCTTCCGCCGTGTGATTCTGGAGAGTGGAGCGGCTTGTCACAATCCTCAGAATGTGAGACGGGTCATTTTCTGCACTGGGAAGGTTTATTATGAGCTTGTCAAGGAAAGGCATCAAAAACAGTTGGAAAGCCAAGTAGCAATCACAAGGCTGGAGCAGGTAACATATTTCTCTGCCTTAATCTGTTTGCCAGCGAATATTTTGACAGCAAGATTTGTTACCAAATGAATTATCAGGCTACATGTGACAACAAAATGGGATATTTTTTTGTGTCATGCTAATAAAATTATGTACAGGGTGTATTGACCCCGATTATTTGCAAAGTATAAAAACTCAAATGGGAAACCTAATTTTTTTATTAGATGGATAGCCTGTCAGAATGATATTCACTATGAAAGAAGAGCCTAAATGCTCAGTATAAAGAGCTGCTGTGTTAAAGGAAATATACCATGAACATCCACCAAGATAAACCCGGGGCACTTGCTCATAGACCGATGCACTGTAAGTGTGGTAATCTTATATTTGTTATCCATGGCCTCCTTCCTTCAACCTTTAACTGTATGCTTATACGTCAGAAGGCTTCAAAGGCTTTTACACTCTCCTCCTCTTCCCCCTGTTCCACCCCTCCTGCTGCACACTGTAACAGCCTGTGAAGCTGCAGCACAGAAGTGCTCTGGTAACACCCTTCTTGTTTATTAGCATAGTTTTAAAAGTTGATTTTAGAAATAAAGAGGCCATGGATAACAAATATAAGAAGATTACCACAGTCACAGTGCCTGGATCTATGAGTAAGTGTCCCTAGTTTATCATGCTTCATTTTGATGTAATATTTACTTTAATATGTGTACTGGTTTCTTAGCCACAACAATTAAGAGATAATGACTAGTTTATTGATACAGTGGCCGTACAAAAAGCAAAGCACTTTGCACAAAGAAATTGCTGTACATGCTTACGAAGACCTGCAAACTTCCCTGCCGGAATGCATTACAGGGATAACAAACTACCCTTCAACAACCCCAATATATCGGACGCAGAGCTGATGCCGGTTCAGCTCAAGATCTGAGCCGAACCGGCATCAGGATATACGGGGTGCCAGCTATAACTAATAGTCGAAACCCCAGTGTAACACCCGCGGTCAGAGTGGGCTCTTATCCAGGGTGTTTAACCCGTTAAATGCTGCGGTGGCATTTAACCTGCCTTTGGGGGGTATTAACCCCACAATGAGCCCCCCCCCCCCCCTGCATCGTCTTCAGGGTTGCTGATTGTTGCTATGGCAGTCCTGAACCACAGAGCTGCCTATTGGCAGTACCTGAAAGATGGCGTCAATGACGTCATCTTAAAGGCAGAGTGTCAGCCTATGCATGTGCATTGCAGGGTATTATCATGAACAAGCAGTCAGATGATTGCTTGTTCATGTCCCATGGTGGAAGCAGTAAAAAAGTTAAAAAAAAAAAAAATAATAATAATCTTTTTCAAGAAAAAATAAAGCAATAAATCACTAAAAATGCCCATAACCCCATAAAATATAAAGAGACATATAACACAAAAAAGTCTAAATCATAACCCAAACCCCATATATATAGTATCACCGCGTACGTAACAACCTGTAGAATAAAAGTAAATCATTATTGAACCCGCACGATGAAAGCCGTAAAAAAAAAAACCTTGTAAAAATCAGCCAAAAATTAATACTGTTGCAAAGTACAACATGTTCCGCAAAAAAACAAGCCATCAACCAGCTCCATAGCCAGAAAAGTAAAAAGCAGGCGAGTAACATGAGGGGGTGCAAAGGATGCGGTCGCAACCAGTCCCAAGAGGCTTTAGGGGCCCATAAGGTCTCACTTTCCCATATGAGAAGACTAGTACTATGAACCATACATTAAAGTCGGAGGGGGCCTGGCACAGACTTTGCACTGGGTCCCATCAGCGACAAGTTACGCCACTGGTAAAAAGGTTATGCCATTGCCTTTGAAGACGGCAATGCTAAAATGATAGATTTTTTTTCCCCCCACATTAGGGTTTTATTTGGCAAATTTAGTAAAACATAAGAAAAAATATTAAAGTCTGGTATCCCCGTAATCGTATCAAAATATAGAATAAAGATACCATGATTATTAGGCTATATGGTGTCAATGTAGAAAGAAAAGGAGATGCGTATTAATGACAAACAATAAACTGTATTGGTATCAACATTAAAACATAATTAAAAACCCAAAATGGGTGTACATCACATAGCCTCCCCAGGGTACGGCACTATATGTACGGCAAAAAAATGCCAAAACTGATGTTATATAGATGAGTAGAAAATGATCAGAGTAGTCTAAAATAATGCATGTATACATTGGAATATATAATCAACAAGAGGAAAATCTTAGCAACACTATGCATATCAACTAATATCAAGATCCAATGAAAATACAATACATTCAAGAAATGCAGCCTACATTATCAGTAAAATAAGTCCGGTCCGGGGAGGAACAGATGCTACCCCACAACTTAAAAAAGTCTATGCTACCCCACAACTTAAAAAAGTCTAGGCTATATGGTGAACACAGTACTGAATTGATGCTCTTCTATTCTTGCCCTCAAAAAAAATTTCCTAAATTTTCAACAATAGGGGATATCAACCCAAAAATGGTAACACTGGAAAAAGCATCTCATCCAGCAAAAACAATGCCGTCAAATGGCACCAATAACAAAAAAGCTAAAATTTTATAGCCTACAAAAGGGGCCAATGAGGAAACTAAATTCCTGGCAGCTGCAGGGTGCTCCTTCCCTTCTGCGCCTCGCTGTGCGCCCATAAAACAAGAAACGGCCTCATGTGGGGGTCCCTGTACTTGGGAGAAATTGCATATTAAATTGTTTTATGGTTTTCTCGTTTTGTCTTTTGGAAATGTGTAAATTTTAGGGCTAAATGAACGTATAACCAACAAAATTTGACCATTTGAAATTTCACCTCCATTTTGATTCAATTACTATGAAGATCTCAAGGGGTTAACGATCTTCCTTAAAGTTGTTTCTGATAGTTTGAGGAGTGCAGATTTGAAAGTTACATGGGGTTTTTTTGATGTCGAATATATGTAAAATTTAAAACAGTATCTATCCAATACTCCAAATGTTAATTCTGAAAATACGGAAAATCAATATTCGATTTGTAAGCCGCGTGACATCAAAATAAATTATGCAGACAGTTCAAAAATTATGAAAATGTAGATATATGGGAAATGTTATTAAGCAACTTATTTACTATAAGATGATTGCGACCTAATAGCCGACACCCCAGTGTAACACCCGCGGTCGGAGTGGGCTCTGGTCCAGGGTGTTTAACCCTTTAAATGCTGCGGTGGCATTTAACCTGCCTTTGGGGGGGTTTAGCTCCTATCACTCTATCCTATCAGTGATGGCCAGTGTAAGATTCCAGGATGTGGGGGCTGGGACTCTGTAAGCAGACACATTGGGGCTCATTTACTAAGGATCCACAGAGCGCATTTTTTGCGCCACATTTAACAGGGGATTTTGGCACATCGGCGCTGGCTTTCATGCAACACAAATCGGGGGGCGGGCCGTCGGACTACGCACGGGATTTAACATTTCAAATTGTGTCGCAAGACACTTAAAAGCACCGGGAAGAAGAAGGGGAACTCCGGTGGACCTCGGTAGGGAAGCGACGGATGCAGGAACTCGGGTGCACGAGCTTAGTGAATCGCGCCAGACTTAATCGGACCGTCCGAATCGGGGATCGCCACAGGACCAGGTAAGTAAATATGCCCCAATATGATCCATCTAGTTCTGTGAGCTGCCAATGTGGTTAGATTATCATGTTACAGGTTTATATACACTTTCATTTACCTTCTGAACATTGTTATATCTTACACATAAAAAGAGAGATGAGACAGATGAGAGATGATGAGATCCATGAGATAGATATTACACACGGCACTGCTACATATCTGTTCTCACACTATGAGAAGCCAGAAAATACAGGGTCTGAAACCAGGGGCAACTGAAATTGTGTACTCTAGGACTAATAGAGACAGGTTGGCCTTTACTGGATGCTGTGCCTGGTGTCCCACCGCACCCTTTGCTGTGATATAATAAAGACATTTTATTGGATTTTTTGGGATTTTACCAGATGAGTGCCGCTACTCTTTCTTCATATTAGATGTATTGGCTTCCTGTCTATGCTGAGCACCCTTGCAAGTCCCTTTCTGTTTGTATTCAGGATGTTGGATTAGGATTGTGGGTGGTGCCCTCCACATCTCTGCAGCATAAGAGATTTTATGTACATCTCACTATGCCTAATTCTTCCAAATATATAACATGGTATCAAATATGTACCACATTTCCTTCCTGTATTGCAGATTGCCCCTTTTCCTTATGACTTGGTGAAAGAAGAAGTTGATAAGTATCACAATGCAGAGCTGGTGTGGTGCCAGGAGGAGCACAAGAATATGGGTTATTATGATTACATCCAGCCCCGCTTCCTCACCCTTCTGAATCATACTAGGCCAATATGGTAAATATATAAATACTGAACATGTATTCCTCATACTCTGTCCCTCATTAGGAGAAAGTTTCCTTAATATCTATAAACTCTCAAATTTCTTTACGGTAAAAATAACAAATATATTTGTTAGAACTCTTAGGCCTCTTCTACACTCGCAACACGTGCTGCCTGCATCTCCCAGCCCGAATGCTGCAAACCGGAACTGAACTGACATGCTGAGTTCCGTTCCGGTTTGCAGCGTTCGGGCAGTGCGATCCGGGCAGCATGCGTTGCGAGTGTAGAAGGGGCCTTAGGATGTTTTCATACAGCATTTGATTTATCGGAAAAGGATTCAAAGATGGGTGCATCTTTGGACCGGATTTTGAGGGGACAGGACAAAACGGAATCGTGTGAACTTGGCCCTTCAGTATAAGTGCTTTTGACATTGGGAAAAAAATTAGCATATAGTCACTTCTCTTTGTTGCCGCACGTTCCCTTTGCATCAGCCGGTGATTTCTGTATATAGAGGCTCTGAGGTGACTTCACACTCAAGCACCCTCCCTCTACCTCAAGTCACCGCTGAGCCTTTGAATACAGAGACTGGCAGTGACGGGAGCATGACACTGCAACGGAGACAGTGGAGTATTTTTATACCCAGTGGGGCACATAACTAAATCCCATGTAAACCCTTCAATGTTGCATGTCCTAAAGTCACCATGTACCCTACCCATGGGCTGCTAACACTTTTCTATTTACTTTACCTGGTTTGATGGTGTATTATACACATACATGACCACTGCCTTGTACCATATAGGTAGGTATCTCAGCGGAGACCATATGTGCATGTATAGCACAGCATTGCTGCAGGATGTAAACAAGGACTTATGTGGACTTCGGAATATTTATTTCTACCTCTAACATGTCAAGGGCTCAATGGTTCTTAAAAAAGTTTGTCTTACTTTTTTTTAGGTATGTTGGTCGTGACCCAGCAGCTGCCCCAGCCACAGGCAATAAAAACACCCATCATGTGGAGCTAAGGAGATTTTTGGACGGTGCTTTTAATTTGCAGTGTTTTGAAGGGAAGACCTTCTAATGCAGTAGACCTAGACGACATACTGTATATTATAAAGTATTATAGTCCGGATGTAAATACTATCAATGAAATGGGATAACTCAGCATTAGTTTTACTCATATTTTCTTATTTATACATTTGATAATATCTTTCAATGAGTTACAGCTGATATACACAATGACATAAAGAACTCAACCCAAATGTGTCTAATTCATTTTCAGAAAATTTTTAAATTTGCTCTTAAATTTTCTTTTTAGTTCAAAGTTCATCTAAAAAGAACTAAGACCCTGATTTCAGTGGGAAGGCCAGACTTGAGATTTTCAATAGTATGGTCCTGCTGCATTTCATTACTTTCACCACTTCTCTACACGCAGTGGTTGATGATTTCTCTTTACACTTGGTGATGGGAGGAGCTGGTTGGATGTGGATAGCTGGTTTACTACATCCAGTCAGGTCCACGTATAGCTCCATGATGACATTTCTGTATGTTATAGTGGAAATTGTAGATCAATTGTAGGCTGTGAAGTGTTTCAAATGGCAGAATAGAAAGTTAACTTTATTTTGTCATGTAATCCTTGTATCGGATATTTATCAGTCGTTAATAAATAAAGAACTTCAAATCATTGTTGTTCTCCTGACTGGGTTTATTATGGAGCAAAGTAGCCCCGAAGATTGGATATCAAAATGAGATGTGTGATTACATTATTTCTAAAAAAAAAATCAAGTTCTCTCTATTGATCAACATTTAAAGGAGTTTTTGTAACAAGTACACCATGCCACTAGAACAATGTTTTACAAAAGTAGCAACATAAAACCTTTACTTTCCAAAAACGCAATTTTCATAATAAAAAAACAGCAATGACTGTAGCACAGAGAAAGATTATTACTACAGTGGCTATAGAAATTATTCAGACCTCTTTACAGTTTTCACAGTTTCAATGCAGCCAATTGGTAAAATCTAAAAAGTTTTTTTTGCTCATTAATTTACTTTTCCCAAATCTTGACTGAAAAAAATGAAATGTAAATATTTGTGTTAATTTAACCCCTACGGGACTATTTTGGCCTTCAGGACGCGGTCCCGTTTTTCAAATCTGCCCTGTGTCACTATAAGTGCTTATAGCTTTGGAACTCTATAAGATATCCGGGGGATTTTGAGATTGTTTCCTCGTGACACATTGTACTTCATGTTAGTTTAAACATTTGTTTTCAATAATTTTTATTGAGTTTTTGAAGCAATAAAACATGAAACCTTGTTTGACAGTTATGTAGCAACATAAATACATTTTTCATAAAGTATACAGTATGTATATTCTTATAATTAGCTTAAATAGCTCAACAAAGATCTCTGAAGCTGAGGCTATCTAATACATCCAAATCCTTCTGACAATACAGTAAAACCATTAAAAAAAAAGGGTTGGGGGGGAATGGAAGGAAGAAAGGGAAGGAAGATTGGGTGAGAGCCCGAAAAAGGACCTAAAATACCAGTAACACTACTCATGCAGTAGAGGAATATGTGATCCAGTCTTGCCAAATTTTCTTAAAAATTGCTTCTTTATCATGTAACATACTGTATAACTTATCGTTAATCATAATCCAATTTAGCTTAGATTTTACCAAGTGTAATGGAACAACAGCTTTTTTCCACGAAGTTGCTATTGCGATCTTAGCTGCTAAGAAAAGGTTAGAAGCAGAGGTCGCACTAACATTTTTTCAAAAGGGTAAAAATACTCCTCACCAAGTGTAATGGAACAACAGCTTTTTTCCACGAAGTTGCTATTGCGATCTTAGCTGCTAAGAAAAGGTTAGAAGTAAATCTATGTTGTGCAACCGAGAGGTCTGGTATTGTTCCATTCAGAAGTGCATACACAGGAGAAAGCTTAAGATTTATTTGCGTTATGGAGTATAACATGTTAAATATGCGTCTCCAGAATCGCTTGACCTTAGAACAATGCCACCATATGTGAGCATGAGTGCCCTCCAACCCGCACCCTATGAAACATTAAGATGGTACTGTGGGAAAAATTAGCGACAGGCGGGAGGGCACCATGTACCATCATGAAAAGTTTGCCTCCACTAAATTAGCATTTATCGAGATCTTAAAGGTGCGCTCCGCCATGTCTTGCCACTCTTTCATTGTTAGGTTGATAGCAAAATCTTTTTCCCACGCTAGCATATAAGGAAGCTTATTGACAGAAGAAACCATCATAGTATATATTTGGGATAAAGTACCTCTCCCCGTGTTACTGTGTAGACAGAGTGTTTCAAACCTTGATCTAAGACTTATATCAGGAGTTACTTTTTTAAGTGATTGCAAAAAATGTGTAATTTGAGAGAATCTGAACAATTCTGTATCTGGGAGATTATGTATAGAGCGAAAGTACGACACAGACCGTATTCCCAGCCTATCAATAAAGTCAGCGATTCTATATAGGCCTTTGTCCAAAAAGCATTGAAAAGCTGATGGTGTTAGGCCCGGAGTAAAGCTTGGATTGGAGAACAGCCTCGTAGCTGGTGTATGAGAAGAAACCATCTTAAACCTTTGCTTCAACCTATCCCAAATTGCTAAGTTAGAAGAGAGGAGTGGGCACATTATAACCGGTCTGTCTTTAGGCACCATCCAAGGTAGCAGATCTATAGGAGTCGGGGAACTTGCCGTTTGTTCAATAAAACCCCATAAAGGGAGTCTAGACATTCTGTGTAGAGAAACCAGTGGAGCTAGTCTAGCTGCATAGTAATATTTTGTGACATTTCGAACTCCCAGTCCCCCATCTATTCTTGGGGTATACAGAGTGGTTTGCACTATCCTACTACGTCTCTGCCCCCATATAAATTTATTAAACATAGACTGGAGATTCTTCAAATATAGCCCTGGAATATCAATAGGGATAGTACGGAAAAAGTAAAGCAGGCGAGGTAACAAACTCATCTTTTATGCCGCAATGCGACCAAGCCATGATATCTACAAACAAGTGTGCTGCACCGTACCGCTCCGTACAGGGCCGTGAGCCCATAAAGTTGTATGGGGGACAGTATATCGGCCGTATATATACGTCGGCCGTATATATGTCCCCCTTACATGTTGTGAATGTAGCCTAACACGGGGAGAGGTACTTTTATCCAGATATATCCATTGATGGTTCTTCTGTTAATAAGCTTCCTTATATGCTAGCGTGGGAAAAGGATTTTGCTATCAACCTCATGAGAGAGTGGCAGACATGGCGGGCCACCTTTGAATGATTAAATGCTAATTTAGTGGAGGCAACTTTAATAGTCTTTCACCATGGTACATGGTGCCCTCCCGCCTGCACCAAATTTTCCCACGTACCATCTCAAGTTCAGAGGGGGCGGGATGGAGGGCAACTCATGTCACATATGGTGGCATTGTCCTAAGGTCAAGCGATTCTGGAGACGCGATTTAACATGTTATACTCCATAACGCATAAATCTTAGCTTTCTCCTGTGTACGCACTTCTGAATGGACAATACCAGACCTCTCGGTTGCACAACATAGATTTACTTCTACCACGGTTGCATTAACGCCTCACCACGCGTATAGACCGTTATGAGGCGCCATTACCCCCCAAAATAATTGCCATGCGTAAAAGAAACGCATGCAATTATTCCCTGTAGCGCGGCAGCTGAGCGCCCGGCGCGCCTGCAAATGGGTTACATGTCGAAGCGTGATCTGCAGCGGGAGACCCGAAGGGATGCACGGCCCGGGGGACTTGTGGAGCTGAAGAATGATGCTCTCCGTCCTGCTCTACTGCCCAGCTGCCTGCATTATGTGATCACGGGACTAAGAGCAGTGCCGGGTGAGTGTGAAGTGTGTGTGACGGGTGCTGTGAGTCCGCAGTGTGTTGACGTTGCTGTGAGTCCGCAGTGTGTGCAGTGCTGTGAGTCGCAGGTGTTGGTGATGCGGAGTGCGTGTGCGTGCTGTGAGTCCGAGATGTTGCGTGATGTGGTCGCAGTGTGGGGTGCTGTGAGTCCGCAGTGTGTGCGTGTGTTGAGTCCGCAGTGTGTTGCGGTGCGTTGAGTCCGCAGTGTGTGCGTGCTGTGAGTCGCAGGTGTGCGTGCTGTGCGTCCGCAGTGTGTGCAGTGGCTGTGAGTCGAGTGTTGCGGTGTTGTCAGGTGATGTGTGTGCTGTGTGGTGTGGTGTGCGTTTGTGAGTCCGCAGTGTGCGCTGTGCTGTGCTTGCTGTCGTGATGTCGTGTGTGCTGGGTTGTGAGATGGTGTGTGTGCTGTGTGTGTCAGTGTGTGCGGTGCGTGTTGTGTGTGGCTGTATGTGGGGTGAGGTGGTGTGCGGTGTATTACCAAAATATCGAATACTCCTCAAAAATAGGGAGAGAGGAGTATTTTTAACCTTTTCTTAGCATCTAAGATCGCATAGCGCAACTTCGTGAAAAAAGCTGTTGTTCCATTACACTTGGTAAAATCTAAGCTAATTGGATTATGATTAACGATAAGTTATACGATTGTAATGTAAAGACAGCATTTTTAAGAAAATTTGGCAGAATGGATCACATATTCTCTCTATGCTGAGTAGTGTTCTGGTATTTTAGGTCCTTTTTCGGGCTCTCCCCCAATCCTTCCCATGCTTCTTCATTCCCCCCCCCTTTTTTTTTATGGTTTATTGTAATTGCAGAAGATTGGATGTATTAGATAGCCTCGCTCAGAGATCTTGTTGAGCTATTTAAGCTAATTATAAGAATTACATATGTATACTTTATGAAAAATGTATTTAGTTGCCTACATAACTGTCAAACAAGGTTTCATGTTTAAAATTGCTTCAAAAACTCAATAAAAATATTGACAAATTTTAAACTAATTGAAGTACAATTGGTGTCACGAGGGAAAACATCTCAAAATCCCCCGGATATTCATAGAGTTCCAAAGCTATAAGCACTTATGTGACACAGGGCAGATTTGAAAAGGGACGCGTCCTGAAGGCCAAAATAGTCCGTAGGGGTTAAATTAACACAAATATTTACATTCATTTTTTTCAGTCAGATTTGGGAAACAGTAAATAATGAGCAAAAAAAACTTTTTAGGTTTACCAATTGGCGCATTGAACTGTGAAAACTGTAGAAGGGTACTGAATATTTCTATAGCCACTTAGTAATAATCTTTTCTGTGCTACAGTCATTGCTGTTTTTTATTATGACAAATTGCGTTTTTGAAAAGTAAAGGTTTTATGTTGACTTTGTAAACATTGTTCTAGTGGCCATGGTGTACTTGTTACAAAAACTCCTTAAATGTTGATCAATAGAGAGAACTTGATTTTTTTTTTTAGAAATAGTAATCACACATCTATTTTGATCTCCAATTGCGGGCTAGTTTGCTCTAATAAACCCAGTCAGGAGAACAACAATGATTTGAAGTTCTTTATTTATTAACGGATGAAATATCCGATAACTAGGATTACATGACAAAAAAAGTAACTTTCTATTCTGCATTTGAAACACTTCACAGCTACACAATTGATCTACAATTTCACTATACATACAGAAATGTCATCATGGAGCTATACGTGGACTGACTGGATGTAGTAAACCAGCTATCCACATCCAACCAGCTCCTCCCATCACCAAGTGTAAGAGAAATCATCAACCAGCGTGTAGAGAGTGGGTGAAAGTAATGA
Organism: Engystomops pustulosus; assembly: GCA_019512145.1. Taxonomy (NCBI): domain Eukaryota; kingdom Metazoa; phylum Chordata; class Amphibia; order Anura; family Leptodactylidae; genus Engystomops; species Engystomops pustulosus. Next base: position 35,348,848 of record CM033651.1, on the reverse strand, counting down.
AACGAGCAGGACCATACTGATGAAAATCTCAAGCTGGCCTTCCACTGAATCAGGGTCTTAGTTCTTTTTAGATGAACTTTTGAACTAAAAAGAAAATTAAGAGCAAATTTAAAATTTTCTGAAATGAATTAGACACATTTGGGTTGAATTCTTTATGTCATTGGTATCTCAGCTGTAACTCACTTGAAAGATATTATCAAATGTATAAATAAGAAAATATGAGTAAAACTATGCTGAGTTATCCCATTTCATGATAGTATTTACATCCTGACTTATATTATAATATACAGTATGTGTTAGGTCTACTGCATTAGGGTCTTCCACTTCAAAACAATGCAAATAAAAGCACCGTCCAAAATCTCCTTAGCTCACATGATGGGTGTTTTTATTGCCTGTGCTGGGGCAGCTGCTGGGTCACGAAACCAACTAACAAAAAAGTAGACAAACTTTTTAAGAACCATTGACCCTTGACTTTTAGAGGTAGAGAATAAAATTCCGAAGTCTACATAAGTCCTTGTTACATCCTTGGCATGCTGTGCTACATGCACTATGGTCTCCGCTGAGATACCTACCTATATGGTACAAGGCAGTGGTCATGTTGTGTATAATACACCAACCAGGAAGTAAAGAAATAGAAAAAGTGTTAGCAGCCCATGGGTAGGGTATACTGGTGACTTTGGACATGCAACATTGAGGGTTACATGGGATAGTTATGTGCCCAACTGGGTATAAAAATACTCCACTGTCTCGTTGCAGTCATGTCGGCTCCCGTCACTGCCAGTCTCTGTATTTCAAAGGCTCGCGGTGACTTGAGGTAGAGGGAGGGTGCTTGAGTGTGAAGTCACCTCAGAGCCCTATATACAGAAATCCCGGATGATGCACGGGGACTGCGAACAAAGAGAAGTGACTATATGCTAATTTTTTTCCCAAGTCAAAAGCACTACTGAAGGCCAAATTCACACGATTCCTTTTGTCCTGTCCCCTCAAAATCCGGTCCAAAGATGCAACATCTTTGAATCCTTTCCGATAAATCCAATGGTATGAAACATCCTAGGCCCTCCCTGCTCACACTCGCAACGCACTGCTGCCCGGATCGCACTGCCCGAACGCTGCAAAACAGGAACGGAACTCAGAATGTCATCGGTTTGCAGTTCGGGCTGGGAGATGCAGGAGCACGTGTTGCGAGTGTAGAGGCCTAAGAGTTCTAACAAAATATATTGTTATTTTTACCGTAAAGAAATTTGAGAGTTTATAGATATTAAGAAACCTTTCTCCTAATGAGGGACAGGTATGGAAACATGTCTCGTATTTATATATTACCATATTGGCCTAGTATGATTCAGAAGGGTGAGGAAGCGGGGCTGGTTTGTAATCATAATAACCCATATTCTTGTGCTCCTCCTGGCACCACACCAGCTCTGCATTGTGTACTTATCAACTTATTCTTTCACAAGTTCATAAGGAAAAGGGCAATCTGCATACAGGAAGGAAATGTGTACATATTTGATACCATGTTTTATATTTGGAAGAATTAGGCATAGTGAGATGTACATAATATCTTATGTGCTCAGAGATGTGGAGGGCACCACCCACAATCCTAATCCACACTCCTGAATACAAACAGAAAGGACTTGCAAGGGGCTCAGCATAGACAGGAGGCACATACATCTAATATGAAGAAAGAGTACGGCACTCATCTGGTTAAAATCACAAAAATCAACAAAATGTCTTTATTATATCCACAGCAAAGGGTGCGGTGGGACGACCAGGCACAGATCCAGTAAAGAACTGTCCTATTAGTCCTAGAGTACACACAATTTCAGTTGCCCCTGGTTTAGAGACCCTGTATTTTCTGGCTTCTCTAGTGTGAGAACAGATATGTAGCCAGTGCCGTGTGTAATATCTATCTCATGGATTTAACAAACGCGCATCTCTCGTCTGTCTCATTCTCTTTTATGGTAGATCTTAACAATGTTCGAAGGTATAATGAAAAGTGTATATAAACTGAACTATAATTCTAACCAGTTCAGCTCACAGAACTAGTGATCGATATTGGGGCATATTTACTTCCTGGTCCTGTTGCGATCCCCGTATGTCGGACGAGATCTAAGTCTGGCGCGACACTAGCTCGTGCCACCCGAGTCCTGCATCCGTCGCTTCCTCTACGAGGTCCACCGTAGTTCCCCTTCTTCTTCCCGGTCTGCTGTTGACGATGCTTCGCGCACAATTTGAAATTTTTAAATCCCGTGAGTCCGACGCGCCCGCCCCCCGATTTGTGTTGCAGAAAGCCAGCGCCGAATGTGCGCACCCTTAAAATAAATCGCACCGCTGTGACAGTAATGAGCCCCAATGTGTCTGCTTACAGAGTCCCAGGCCACCCTGCATCCGATCACAGGCCATCACTGATCAGGATGAGTGATAGGAGCTAAAACCCCCCAAGGCAGGCTAAATGCCACCGCAGCATTTAAGAGGGTAAACACCCTGACAGAGGCCCACTCCGCCCGGGGGTGTTCACACTGGTGGTGTCGGCCTATTGAGTGTCGCATCATTTATAGTAATAAGTGCTTCATAACATTTCCCGATATACTACATTTTCATATTTTGAACTTCGGCATAATTTTATTTTGGATGTCACGCGGCTACAAAACTCGAATATGATTTTCCGTATTGTCAGATAACATTTGGAGCTATTGGGTATAGATCTGTTTTAAATTTTCCAAATTCGACACTCAAAAAACCCTGTAAACCCTTTCAAATATGCGCACTCCTCAAACTATCAGAAACAAACTTCATAGGAAGATCGTTACCCCTTGAGATCTTCAAGTAATTGAATCAAAATGGGAGGTGAAATTTCGAATGTCAAATTTGTTGGTATACGTTCATTTGCCTAACATTTACACATTTCAACTGCAAGACAAACGAGAAACAATAAACACATTTATATCAATTTCTCCACAGTACAGGGACCCCCACTGGGCCAGTTCTCTGTTTTATGGGGCGCACAGGAGGCGCGGAACGGGAAGGAGCACAACCTGCCAAGCGCAGGAATTTAGTGTCCTCATTGGCCTTTGTGTAGGGATATAAATTTTACTTTTTTGTTATTGGTTCCATTTGACGGCAATTGTTTGATGCTGGATGGATGTTTTTCCATGTTACCATTTTTGGGTTGATATCCCTTTGTGAAAATGAGGAATTTTTTTGAGGGAAGAATAGAAAAGATCATCAATTCAGTACTTTTTCCTTTTTTGTGTTCACACTATAGCCTAGACATTTGAAGTTTGTGGGACTAGTTCCGACGGACTATTTTAGGTATGTAGTGCATCTTGATGTAAGGGTCCTATAAGAAGATTACGAAAATGTAGAGATGCCGTTGAGTCTGATCTACAGTCCGCGCATGCGTGAAATCTGTTGAGCTATGGAACTGGTCATTAAAATTTAAACCTGCACTGCAAATTTTGATACAATACGTGATAAACTGAACCGGACTCTCTGAATAACCGCTGATGTATGTATTTTCTGGATCTTGCTATTAGTTGATATGCATAGTGGTGCTAAGATTTCCTCTTGTGATATGTATTCCAATGTATTAATGCATTATTTTAGACTACTATCTCATTTTTACTCATCTATATACATCAGTTTGCCTTTTTTGCCGTACATATAGGCCGTACCTGGGAGGTATGTGATGTACACCCATTTTGGTTTTTAATTATGTTTTAATGTTGAACCAATACAGTTTAGTGTTTGTCAAATACGCATCCTCTTTCTTTCTACATTGACAACCATATAGCCTAATAATCATGGTATCTTATTCTATATTTGATACGATTACGGGGATACCAGACTTTAATATTTTGTCGTATGTTTTACTAAAATTTGCAAATAAAACCCTAATGTGGGGGAATCTATCATTTTAGCATTGCCGTCTTCAAAGGCATGGCATATAACCTTTTTACGTGGCGTAACTTTGTCGCTGATGGGACCCCGTGCAAAGTCTGTGCCAGGCCCCTCCGACTTATAGTATGGTTACGTACTAGTCTTTCTATATGGGAAAGTGAGCCGTTATGGGCCCTAGCCTCTTGGGACTTGGTGGACCGCATCCTTGCACCCCCTCATGGACTCGCTGCTTTTACTTTTCTGGCTATGGAGCTGGTTGATGCTGTTTTTTTTGGGGAACATGTTGATATTTGCACAAGTATAAGTTTTGGTGATTTTTACAAGGTTTTTTTTTACGGCTTTCAATCGTGCGGGTTCAATAATGATTTACTTTATTCTACAGGTTGGTTACGACGCGGTGATACTATATATATGGTGGATTGGGTTTTGATTTTAGACTTTTTGTTATTGTCTCTTATATTTTAATGGGGTTATGGCATTTTAGTGAATTTGCTTTATTTTTTTGAAAAAGAATTTTCTTTTTTTTTTACCTTTTTACTGCTTCCACCATGGAGAATGACAAGCAATCATCTGACTTGCTTGAATTGGACATGCCTAGGCTACACTACTGCCTTGAATCATTAACGCATCCGTTACTGCCAAGGCATGTTCAGGGATGGAAAAACGAACCCTGAAGACGATAGGGGGGGGGGGGGGCTGATTGTGGGGTTAATACCCCCCAAAGGCAGGTTAAATGCCACCAGACGCTTTAACGGGTTAAACCCCTTGATAAAGACCAACTTGACCCCGGGTGTTACACTGGGGTGGTTCTGACTATAGTTATAGTGGCAGCCGTATATACTCGGATGCGGTTCGGCTCAGATCTTGAGCTGAACTGGCATCAGCTCTGCGTCCGATATATTGGGTTGTTGAAGGGTAGGTGTTATCCTGTAATGCATTCCGGCAGGGAAGTTGCAGGTCTTCGTAGATGTACAGCAATTTCTTTGTGCAAAGTCCTTTGGTTTTGTACGGCCAATGTATCATAAACTCGTATTATCTCTTAATTGTTGTGGCTAAGAAAACCAGTACACATTTCAAGAGTAAATTACATACAAAATGAAGCCTGATAAACTAGGGACACTTACTCATAGCTCAGCATGTGACTGTGGTAATCTTCTTATATTGTTATCCATGGCCTCTTTATTTCTAAAATCAACTTTTTAAAACTATGCTAAAACAAGAGGGTGTTACAGAGCACTTCTGTGCGCGCAGTTCACAGGTGTTACAGTGTGCAGCAGGAGGGGTGGAACAGGGGGAAGAAGGAGAGAGTGTAAAAGCCTTTGAGCCTTCTGACTATAAGCATAATGTAAAGGTTGCAGGAAGGAGGCCATGGATCTCACAATATAAGATTACCACACTTACAGTGCATCGGTCTATGAGCAAGTGCCCCGGGTATTCTTGGTGGATGTTCATGGTATATTCCTAACACAGCAGCTCTTTAACTGAGCATTTGGCGGTATTTTCATAGTGAATATCATTTGAAGGCTATCTCTCATAAATAAAAAAATAGGTTCCCATTTGAGTTTTTATACTTTGCAAATAATCGGGGTCAATACACCCTGTACATAATTTTATTAGCATGACACAAAAAAAATATCCCATTTGTGTGCAGAGAGCTGATAATTCATTTGGTAACAAATCTTGCTGTCAAAATATTCGCCTGGCAAACAGTTAGGCAGAGAAAAATGTTACCTGCTACAGCTTGTGATTGCTACTGTGGCTTTCCCACTGTTTTTGATGCCTTTCTTGACAGATCATATAACCTTCCCAGTGCAGAAAATGACCCGTCTCACATTGCGGATTGTGACAAGCCGCTCCACTCTCGAATCACCGGCGGAAGACTGTGCCTTGAATAAATAATGAAGCTAATGGTTAATGCTTTAGAAACCATACCAATAGGATCACATGTCCAATAACCCACAATATGACAACCAGATACAAGGATATACATTTCAATCGTTTCCAGGATTCACTGAGTGAATGATAAATTCGTAATCACATCATCCTGTTTAGTTAAAAATTTCGGAGGAAGGGATTTAAATCACATTTTTCTTTTTGCGCACATCTTTTTAAGTACTTCTTTGGTGTCACATTGGGGGATCTGTGTTTTTTTGCAGTATTTCACCTGCCAGCAAAGTTTGTAGTGACTGTAGTTTATTAATACAGATGTTGATGTTTAAAATTCTTGTCCAAGGTTGCAAAATTTGAAGCGGATGGGCTCCAGTGCAATCTATGCCAGGCCCCAACTATACTGTATGGTTTGTAGTACTTGTCTTCTCATAGGATGGTTCACACTAATTGGGCCCCTAAGTCGCTGGGCCGGTTCGTGCAAACTGTACCAGGCACTTCTCAGTTATGCTCCTGAATGTATTTATCAGGTGTAGCTTGAATTTAAAATAGGTTTACAATACAGGCGGTCCCGGGTTACGTACACGATTTGTTCTGTAGTTTTGTTTTAAGTTTAAGAATGTTTGGGTTGTCATAAAAACAAGGATTAACAGTACAGTACAGTGCAGTGGGCAGTGCAGGGGCTAAAATACAGTAATTACAACATCCAGAGGTTGTAACTAGGTAGTCTGTAAGTCAGGTGTTCCTAAGTAGAGGGTCGTAGAATTAATGTTAGAGTCCTCAGTAAACTGATAATCCATCTTATTTCTAAGGTGGATCTAGCCAAAATTCATTTTCAGTCAACAGTTTAGGCAATGGGAGAGGCTAATGAGCCAGAGGCAGAGAAAGGGACTTTTTTTTTACATCGTGTACGCATATTTAAGTGCCAGTCCGTAACTGGGTGTGCAAATAGATGGCCAACACACTTACAACACTGTAGCGTCCTCTGGACCACAGGATCCGTTCTTCCTTTATCTTCTAATGACCTGTTTTGGAGAAAAATCACAAATTTTAAAGTAGAGTCAAGGGTCCGTACAAATGAATCCAAAAAAAACTCGCAAAAACATCCCATCTCTTTATGCATATGACCAGGGTCCGTCTCACAGATCTGGCTCTTCATTTAGCCCGCCTCTGTGGGGAAAAGGAGGGCGTTGGGCAGCAAAAGACCCTGCGACATAGCACGAGGGCATAATCAGCATTGACATAGACGAAATGGGGATTCTTAACATAGACAGATAGCCCCTGGTTCATTTACATAATTTTAAAAAGATGATTTTCTCCAAACAAGGGCATTAGAAGAAAACAGAAAGAATTGATGCTGTAGAGAATATGAGTAATATACTAATGATTGGTAACTTCCCTTAACTAAATCTCACAGATTTCTGTGGACGGTAAAAACGACTATGTAATACAACAAAAATTTTTTACAATGTTTTGTTTTTTTTTCTTTATTTGTTCCAATTATTCAAATGTGATTTTGTCCGGAGACATGCCTCAACAAAGACTTTGGTTTGCAACTCCAATGAGTCTAAAAATAAAGATTGTCTTGTTAAATAGTCGTACACAACGAATTACTCGCAATCCTCAACCAATTCATTACCGGCTTCGAAATGGGTCGAAGGCAGAAATCTGCCGCCTGAGAACATGACATAGGTGCCAGGTGTTGTAGATGTCACCACAATCCCTGCAGTCATATAGTTGGGTCACTCATAATCCGGGGTAAAATTCTAAAGATGTGTATAGAAAATATGAATTGATGTATTGTTACTATGTGGTTACCAGATCAGGGAATGAGCAAACATAATCCCACAAAATGACTCCATTTGAAGTCAGGTGACCTCGGAAAAACGGAGACACGTGGTGGAATTGGTAACATGTTGGGACAATCTACTTACAGGATAAGCGTCGAGGCTCATGCTCATCGCAGGAACCTTTCAGTCTGGATCTGAGAAATGCTCGGCCCTAGTAATAGCTAAGTAAATCAGTGCAGAAATGCTGGTACTCAGAATCCATTATCGTAGTGAGGGAAAGAGCCAGCCATGAAAAAGGCTTCTTAGGAGAGTAATTTATTCTGCGGAGCAATAGTAAACGTCCCTCAAGAATATGGACTAGCAGCCTGGAAAAAGATAGCCAAGGTTATTATGAAAAATGGGGAAAGCGATTCTTATCACCATACTGGTACATAAAATCCATTTCAATGGAGACATATGGTTGAATTTAAATCTGTTTTTTAAGTTATCACTTTTAAGGACAATATTACTTCCAGTGGTAGAACCTGTTCCTACCCACTAGCCAAAATCTCCAGCCACCAACTCACGTATCACCTGGAGAGCACGGGCAGACGCTATTCTCTTTTCAAGTCTGCTAGTTTCCACATGTGTGTGCAATAATTATTCAATTTTGTATATTTTAGCACTTCTTTCCAGGGCATTTTCAGCAGTTTTGACTCATGATTGTGTGTGAACCATACTGTGCTGTTGTTCCAATTCAAGCAGGTAGGATTGAAAAGTTGCACTTATGTGTCCGGCCATAGTGACTCAGGGGTTTGGAACTGCTGCACGCTCTCCTCCATTTGCTCTGAGTTAAGACCAGATGGAGCTTCTGGATTGATATTACAGTAGGGGAGGGTTGGGGACCCTTCAGTTCAGAAAAACTATCCCATTGCTCCAATCACGATAAAAATGTATTTACATATCACTTGCTACCTAACCGACACCATAACGAGAAGTTGTTCTTCAAGGACTGCTACCAAAGCATGAAGGTTTCTTCCAGCATGGATGCGGGTTTTTGAAGTATATCTTAAGTTTCTCAACACTCAGAACAGCCTCTTTGTCAGCTACAGGATCTCGTCTAAATGTGACGACGATTTGCAAGGCCTTGGACCTATCTTACATCAACCAAATCTTTAGTTGTGCACGGTGCCTTGCAAATAACTATTTATATCAATGTAATTCCACTATGTGGTATATCTATTGATTGGTAGATATGACAAGATCCAATAGTGGGGGTGCACTGGTACTTCCTAATTAACCCCTTCGACAACCCTGGCCCCTTGTTTTTTTACCTTTTAATTTTTTCCACTCACCACCTGTCAAAATCTATAACTCTTCGTTTCCGTATTCCTGTTATCATGTGCCGTCCGTTCCTGATCCATGTGCCAGCCTCTGTAGTTCCTGACCGCAGAGTCCTAGTGTCGGCCTACCTGGCTTTTCTTCTCCGCTGTCTCCTGGGTACGGACTGTCTTCCTGTATTGGCTACTGCTCTGACTGCCGCAGGCAAGTCTCTAACTGTTGGAATGACCTTGTGAAGACCAGCTGCACACTTAGACTGAGCCCGGTGGTCGGCTGTTTACCATCTCCCGCGGTGGTCCAGGGATCCACAGATTCTGTATCCTCTGACATCATAGTATGCCAGGGCCGCCAATTGAGCCACGTCAGATACTGGCTGAATTTCGGGTGTTTGTCGGCACGGCAGTTGCACCAGAATTGCGCCGCAGAGAACTTTAGGCCAACGTTGCTTCGCCCTTCAACGGATCTTGATCTCGCTGATGCTCACGCCCTGTGGCAGTCTTCAGTAGACTCTGCGCCGTCACGACTTACCCCAGGACTTCCTGTCAGCGCCAGCTTGTCCGTCGAACACCAGAGCCTAGGCTAAAACTATCTATGCCTGATAAATACGTGGCGATCCCAAAACTGTGCAGTAGGAGTTCATCCACAGTGCTCGCTTGCATTAGTGTTAATGCATCTCCGTTTGTTCACCGAGTGCTCTGGGCGGCCATTCTATCAGCCCTCTCAGCCTCCTCTCCGGAAAGGCTCTGGCTTGGGAATACTTCCTCAGTGGTAGAACGACCTCAGTTACGGCACACCCATATACTATCCTGGGATTTCGGTCCGTGTTTGAGTAACCCGATGTCAAGTCTGCACATTGGCTCTGAACTCTGGAACGACGCTCGTATCTGCGACCTTCAGACTATGGATAAGCTGTGTGGATTCATGATCAGAATCAGATGTTGAGTTCAGTTCGGAAAGTCACGATCACCACGAAAAAAACAGATGATGAGACAGTGCCTAGATTGTAGCCAGAACACACCAAAACTTAAATTTAATTATAACAATGATCTTTTTTAGATGTTATCTTGGGGATACCGTAATTAATACTTTGATGCGGTTGTAGATCAAAGCATTGTCTAGGTGGACCTATTCAGGAAAACCCCCTCTGTTTCTGATTTAAGTATGGATTTACATGGTTACAATTGTGTCTTATTATATATGGACCTCTGCAGCTGGACAGATTTGTCGCTGTTACTATGCTCCATTATTATTGGGTATATTTGTAAGATCTCCCTGTACGAGGTCCTGTATCATAGATTTTAATGTCTTTGTGAGATAAAATAACCTGAGCGGGTGGATACACAACTTCAGCACCTCTTCATTATTCATGACTTACCCTCCTGGGGCACTATCACTTCATTAACTTCCCACGTGTAAGCCGGTCGCTCGCTCTTCATGTAACGATGTTAGATCAGCTTTCCTCACCATTACCTCCATGACCTGAGGACACGGTAGCAGCACGATTCCATTGGAGCCCCACTTGGCCTGTCCGGAGCTGATGACTGGTCATGTAACATTGTGCAGTGTTTGTGAAAGTCACACCGACCTGAGCTTTCCCACAGTACCAGCATTGGTACTTGCCATAGAAGCAAACCAAGCTCACACCCTAAAAAACCAAAAAAAAAAAAAAAAAAAAAAAATGAAAAAGAAAGTTGTATTCAATGAGCCATGTTACTTGTATGATTAACCTCAGGTAGGAGTGTTTTTCATCCTTGTGCAATCTGTTACTTTTTTTTTTATACCTGCATACAAACCTACATTCATTTTCAAGGGACATCAGATGTAACTAAAGGGGAGCACCATAGCAGCTGTTATAGGGCCATACTGTCAAGCGTTTGTTACAGTATTTTCAGCTGCAATCTTCCACAGAAGTAAAGAGTTACTACAAGCGAAGGCATTGCCCTCATAAAAAAATTCCTGGTGGAGGGGCAGTACTAGGAATACTACTTACTGCCCGTTTATTCTTCTGGCCATACTATATACTGTGCAGAGTATTTAATATGTACGAATTGTGTATTTTAGAAGTTGAAAAAGTAGGTTAAGCACATGCCAACTCAATATTAGTGAGAGAGAAAAATTTATCCACCATATTGCGCGTTCTCGCATTAATCATTAAAGTCATTCTCAAGTATAAGACCTTAATTCGAACTCCATGCACGTCCTCAGCTTCTCCCGAGTTGCACCAATTCCTCTGGATGCCCTTCCCCGCCTATGAGAACGAATACCCACCCTCAACGTTTCAAACGCTGCCTCTTAAAACCCATCTTTAGGCAAGGCCTATCACACTCCCTAAACTGATGTGAAATGTCATTCCTTTACGAATCATCTAGGTACTTATCCATCGGTTCAGCCGGGCAAACAGAGGGATATTACACCAAGCTCCAGGCTATCTGCGTTCTTTTTCACTCGGACCCTGTAAAATAAGATGGCGGCTTGATGGCTGGTTCAAGCAGCACATCGTTGTTAGTAAAGTCTTATAAAATTATTTTAATATTGTTCCCTTAAGAATGGCTTGGACCATTATAAAACTATTGTGTCACCCCCTCATCCATAGTCTGTCCGTTTGTGAGCAGGGCCCTCACTGCTATTGTTTATCTGACTGTTTGTTCTGGTAATGTAATAGTCGTTGATATGTCTCCTATGATTTGAAAGCGCTACGTCATTGATGCGCTATATAAATAAAGATTATTATTATATTATTTTATAAGTAACTGACGGTTGGCTTACACGTAATGTACTGGCACACCGGCAGCAGGATTGAGAATGCTTTATGATAAGGCGAAAACGTTCGCATTCAATGGTGGTGGAATAAATTTTGATTTCTCACACATATTAGAGTGCTGCGTCAACCTACTTTTTAATTGCACTTTTGAGCGAGTCATGTTTCAGACCGCTCTGAAGACTGCACCCGACCTCGACACGGTGCAGCTTTCAATTTTCCGTTTTTCTGAATGTTTTTTATGGGTCTGTATAGGTGTGTAAATTGTGTATAACTGTATGTGCCGGATGTGCCAGTACATACGTGTATACACCGTCCAGTAGTTACTTAAGAAACACCGACTTACATACACCCTCCTAGTAGAAGCGGACCTGGGAGTGGCTAATTAGTGCTTCAGCCCTAGGCTTATAATGAACCGTACTACTGTTATCACATGTGTCTGCAATGAAGCTGGACTGTTAATACTGGTTCTTATGAGAAGCCAACATTTTTAAAATCACTTGCCCATAAAACAAAAATTGGCTGGTTCCAACTTCATACAAATTCAACGTAAGAACAAACCAAAAGAACCTATCTGCTAATACCGCGGACTGCGTATATGTTTTTCCCAAGGGTGTACGTACCCTGTTTCCCTAAAATACGACCATCCTCCTGAAATACGCCCTAGACAATTTTGATCAGTCTTGAATAAAGGCCTCCCCTGAAAATAAGATAGTCGCAAGTCGTGCAAATCTTGTCCCCGAGCGGTTGCCAGCGGGTACTTAGTGTGATAGATAATTTAGATACTGCACTAGGTTGTAAAATTGGTGAGAATTGCAGAATAAAATCACCGATTGTTGCAGGACAAATGCGCTACAAGAAGATACATGGACAGGAAATGTCATTTATTTAAGGAAAATGCTATGCTAAATATAGAGATGGGGCCAAATTGCAATAATTCAGAGTTTGGAGAGGTGATTTTTTGTCACCAATAAATGTATATGTGTCGTCATAGAAAAATAAGAATCCCTGAAAATAAGAATAGTGCTCTGAAGGACGCAAACATGAAATAAGATGCTGTCTTATTCGGGGAGGAGGAGGAAACCGAGGATTTATCAATATTATTATCTATACACACGGGTATGTGGGTCAATATAAGATGACTGTGCAAGTAAATGTTGCATAGACATGTATGGATTGATGTGTACAAGATAGGTTATGTAGTATATGTATGTATATGAGGTGTATAAAAGTTTTTTTTAGGTTTAAAGGGAACCATCAGAAATTGACACCTAATTAACCACTACCAGTCTGTTTTACGAAGCCTGAAGCTCCCGCCCTTAGGGAGCGCCCTTCACTGTATACGGTCATGCGTCCAGGACATATGGACCAGATTCCTGAAGTTGGCGCATGATGTCATCATGCAGGCGGAGTGTGTTCCACATCGCGAGGACTGGTGTTACATGGGGGGAGGGCGAGGGCAGGAAACCTTGGCTGATGCCAACCAATTAACATCATACTGCAAAGTTGAATTCTGGATGATGGACACAACACTGAGCCAGAAAGACAATATCTGAAGGGTGGTTGGTGCTTGAGAACCTACTGGTAGCGTCTATTAGGCTTTTCTGATGACCAGTTTTCCTTTAAGGGATAGGGGGGCCACATGTGAAGTTGCAATGGGGTCTAGCTCTCCTGGTAACGCCCCTGCTGGGAGTCAGGTTTTCCGGATCCATGGGGAGGAGGGAACTCAGAGCTGGTCTATTCTGACACGTTTTTCACGGCACAAGCCCCTTTTCATAGAAAGCATAGGGAAGGTAAAAACATCTGGTTCATTTTAAAGTGGGAACAGCAGTGCTTTTGGCACAACAGATGTGATGATATCGGACCATTTTACGACATCTGGCTAACATGGACAAAAACTAATGGACCAGAGATCTATTGTTGGTGGCCCATGAACAGAAGGTATCCTAGTATAAAATGTAATCCATGGTATTATAAAAACCTAAATAAGGAAAAGCTACACTAATGTTAAAAGGGTGAGGCAAAGAGTAGAGGCAATCCCCAATGTCCTCAGCCAGTACCACAGAAGTACAGAGAATTAAGCAGGGGCTAGCTATGGCCACCGCAAACACCAGATTTCTGGTGAGGTTTCTTTTATAAAATTTGAGGTGCCCCTGAATTTTTTCAGAAGAAAAAAGAAAAAACTTTTGGTTCACACTATTAGAATTCATGCCAGTCTGGTATGTGTACCAGAGGAACCCCTAAGAAAAGGTCCTGCCAGAGCATTCCCTCTGTAATCTACATAGATGAAAGTTGAGTGGAATTAGTTGGATTCCCAAAAAGAAGAAAATGATAAATGATACTCTTACTATAAAGAGGTTTTATTAAGGCCAATCCAGTAATTAGAGACATTAGAATAAACTGTTGTGCAGGTCTTCTATGTAATTGTCTGGTCCTGCCTGAGCGCTAGGGCTGGAGCGTTGGCTTGCCGGGGCCTTGGAATTGGGCACGGTGTTGGTAGTGTGGACGGGAAAAGATAGGACATGTCCTATCTTTCCCCGTATTACGTCGCCGTGCGCCATTAATTCCTATGGAGAGGGGCGGGGGTGAGCTGGGCACACCTCCTCCTCCTCTCCCCGCGCTGCCGTGTGCCCGCCGTGCTACGGAGCGACGGGCTCACGGCAGTGTGAATTTAGCCTTACTGTGTAAACTGAGTGTTTCAAACCTTGATCTAAGACTTATATCAGGAGTTACTTTTTTAAGTGATTGCAAAAAATGTGTAATTTGAGAGAATCTGAACAATTCTTTATCTGGGAGATTATGTATAGAGCGAATGTACGACACAAACCGTATTCCCAGCCTATCAATAAAGTCAACGATTCTATATAGGCCTTTGTCCAACCACCATTGAAAAGCTGATGGTGTTAAGCCCGGAGTAAAGCTTGGATTGGAGAACAGCCTCGTAGTTTAAAAATTTGGATGACATTTTTTGTGTTTAGTTATGAAAAAAAAATACATTTGGCAAAATTTTTGAAAAATTCTTTATTTTCATAGTTCTTAATTCTCTACTTTTGATGCAGATAGTGACTTATATTTCCCAAATGTCTGCTTTATGTTGGCATGGTTTTTTAAGATTCCACATATTTTACAAGAATGTTATAAGGCTCAGAATTTGGGTGGTGATTTTCACATTTTTTGGATAATCAGCAAAACCCATATTTAGATGGACCTGCTCAACTTTTAATTGACTGAGAGGCCTAAATAATAGCTAGACTAGTAAATTACTTCATTATGGAAACTACAATCCTCAACGTATGAAAAAGCACTTTTAAGAAGTTTGTTAACCTTTTAGGTGTTTTATAGGGGTTAAAACAAAATGGAGCTGTGATCTACAAATTGTAATATTTTCCCCTTTCACCACAACAGCACCCAATCGGAGAGAGG
The DNA here is from genome assembly GCA_019512145.1 of Engystomops pustulosus. Taxonomy (NCBI): domain Eukaryota; kingdom Metazoa; phylum Chordata; class Amphibia; order Anura; family Leptodactylidae; genus Engystomops; species Engystomops pustulosus. Next base: position 35,333,773 of record CM033651.1, on the reverse strand, counting down.
GATCCTCCTCCAGGGACAGGAAACCCAGGACTTTAAAGGCGCGTCCGGGCCTTCCTCCTTCAGTGGTTTCCAGTCCCTGACAGGGATCAAGGGAGTCTCGGTGGGGCTCTGTAGTGCGGTGAGAGGGGGAATCGGAGTCCCAGGTACCCCTGGAGTGGCTGTGCATGGTGATGCAGAGTAGGCTGTTGGTCGCAGCGGGAGTCTGCAGGTGCAGTATAGGCTCCGGCGCGTTCCTAATCCAGGAGGGGACGTGTGGGAGTGGGAGCGGCTAAGCGCAGCATGTCCGCTTCTCTTGCGGGTCAGCAAAGATAGCGTCCGCCCCACTTCCGGCGCTGACAGGAAGTGAGGCCCTGGTTGGTGTCCCACGTGACCCGTGATGTCAGAAGGCGGCAAATTCAAATATGAGTTCCCACACAGGAGTCCTGTGTGTATTCTACACCTGCAGCCAGGCACAGGATCGATTTCAGCTCCAGTCTGCTGCTGTGCTTCAGTCAGAGGACCTTTGAAGATCAACTTACTCTCCGGCAGGTGATATGAGCTCGAACAAAGGTGGTAGAGATTCGGTGGACACCGCTACGGTAAATGGAGTGGATAGTCCGCCGGAAAGTGAGTGCGGCTTTGCCAAGCCTTTAAAATGGTTCTGATGATCTCTTATGTGATTCTTTGTTTAGAGGGAAGAGACACGTAGGGGGAAATCTACTGCTAAAGCTAAAAATCGTGTTTGTGGAGGTGACCTGCCCAATTTGTACCTGAAGCCAAACTGCGATCAGTGTATCCAGCATATGATGGCCCAGGATCAGTTGAGTCTTTGCACACCTTTATTGAGCACGAAGTGCGCAGTTCTATGCAGGGTATGAAAAAATCCCTCAGGGCACATAGCTCCCCAAGTAACTCTAGAGTGGTGGACGACTCGGACTCAAGCCCAGAGGAGTTGTTGTCAGACTCGAAAGAGGAAGAGAAGTTGGGCAGGCCTCTATTCCCATCGGAGGATGCTGACCATCTTTAGTTCCATTGTAGCCCTGATCACCTTTATTAGGAGGAGAAGGAATAATCTGTGACAGATATCATGATTAGGGGAACGGAAGAAGAGATTATTTCCCATTCATCAGAACATCTCCATTATTAAAGCATAATGGAAAAGATCAGATAGGAAAGCTTTTTTTCCAAAAGCTATGAAAAGAAAATATCTATTTGCGGAAAAGGACACGGAGGCGTGGGATAAGGTGGCAAAAGTGCACATTGCTATGTCAAAAGTCTCCAGGAAGGCGGCTCTTCCAGTAGAAGATTCTGGCATCCTCAAAGACCCCATGCTCCACCACGGCATGTAAGGGGTTAACACCCACGGCTTCGATTGTGGGTGTTACAGAGCGGTGTGAGCTGTAATAGACAACTGAAAGCCGCTGCTTCTGGTGCCGGCTCCGTTTGTGAGGCAGTGCCAGAAGCGAGACGTTATAAAACGTCCCGGTGCAGTTAGTATCTACCCACAGGGACGTACTATAACGTCCTGGTGCGCGTAGGTTAAACAAGAAATGGTCATAAGTATTCAGCCCCTTTGCTTAGTATTGAGTAGAATCAGCTTTTGAGATAGTACAGCCCTGAGGCTTCTTGGCAGTGATGCAACAAGTTTTTCACACCTGGATTTGGGGATCCTCTGCCTCTTCCCTGCAGATCCTCTCCAGATCTCTCAGGTTGGATGGTTTAGGTCAGGGCTCTGGCTCGGTCAGTCAGGAATGGTTCTCAAGCTACAGCTTTGTTATTTTAGCTGTGTGTTTGGAGTCATTGTCTTGTTAGAAGGTGAACCTTTGGCCCAGTCTGAAATCCAGAGCACTCTGGAAGAGGTTTTCATCCAGGATATTTCTGTACCTGGCCACATTGATCTTTCTTTCAATGGCAACCATTTGTCCTGTATCCGTCTTTCATATGTCTGCACTGTGGAGAGGCTTCTGTCGGCACACTCAGCCCTGACTGGTGAAGGGCTGCATTCCCTCTCCCTACTGCATCTCTAGAGCTCAGCCACAGTGATCTTGGTGTTCTTCTTTACCTCTCATCAAGGCCTCCTCTCATGGAGGCCACTCTGCTCTTAGGAACCCTGAGTGCCGCAGAAATAATTTTGTAACCTTGTCCAGATCTGTGCCTTGCCACAATTCTATCTCTGAGATCTTCGGAAAGTTCCTTAGACAACATGATTCTCATGTGCTCTGACATGCGCTGTGAGGTCTTCTATAGACAGGTGTGTGCCCACGAAGACTAGATGCTAGTAGTTTTCCTTTAAACACAGCTGGACTCCAATGAGTAGGAGTAGAACCATCAAAAGGAGGATCAGAAGGAAATGGACAGCATGTGAGTTAAATATGTATCACTGGAAAAGTTTGAATACTTAAAGCATTAGACTCAGTAGAATACAGATTTATGTGAGAGGTGTTGGGTAGATTAGGCTTTCCCAAGGTTTTCAACAAGTGACTCCAGATGCTTTATCGTAAGCCCAGGGTGTGGGTCCGGATCAATGGGTATTTATCTGACTAAATCCATCTGGGGAGGGGAACTAGGCAAGGTTGCCTGCTATCTCCCATGCTTTTTGCTCTACTGTTGGAGCCCATGAATGCCCTGATCTATAATAGCACAGCAATTTTGTGTGTGTGGGGGAGGGGGTGGCACATTGCTAGTATCACAGAAAAGGTGTCCCTATACGCAGACGATCTGCTGATATACCTAGCTGACCTGGGCCTTACGCTTGATGCTCTAGAGGAATTTGGGACTGAAGGTTAAATGGCACAAGTCTGCATTCCTGATGATGGATGACTTTGATGCTTCCCTGATTTCATCATCTTGTAATCTGATTGTTGTTGAGCAGTTTGTCTTTCTGGGGATAGTTATCCATAGAGATGTCACTAAATTTGAGACCCTGCTATGCAGTATGTGGGCACCAAATTTTGCAAAACCCACTTCCACTTTCTACAAACAGCTACTAGACATGCAGCAATCACCCTCTAAGAGAAGTTTCATGATATGTCAGAGGTATGTATCCCACATATAATTCGCACTCCATGGTCGTGAGCGCTCGTGATCAGTTGATACAGGTCAAATGGTTGCACCAAGTTTACCTGGCCCCTTTGTGTCGCCATCAGATGCGCAGACTCCCCTCAGATGTGTGGATGGGAATGCCCATCAATTCAGGATTATTGGATGGACATTCACTCCCACATTAATGAGCGTTTGGGTCTCCCTGGTGTCTGTTCCCCTCCGGTTTGTCTCCTGGTTCTGGTAGGCAACATTCTTCAGGCTAAGTTTGGAAGGGCTCTCTTTCGTTTGCTAATGTTCTTTGGTAGGAAGGTAATTTTACTGAACTGGAAACCTCCTAAACTCCCTACTCTTGCTAAATGTTTTGCTCTGATTAATGCAGATCTTCCGGTTTATGAACTTACCTACGTTGCTATGGGTACCTCAAATCGATTCTCTTTGATTGAGTGTGGGTCTGCTGCTCTAGGGAAGCGGTGACTTTGTCGGGAGTATGCATCTCTCATTTCTGCAATATTATTTAATGGGGTTTATCTGCATTACTCCCATTGTACAAATGACTGTTCATGATTGTATTATGTACTCCCTTGAGGCAACTGTTGGGTGTTTGTACATTAAGTAAAGATTTTTTTAAAAAAATTAAATTAAAAAAAAAATTTCTGAATACTTATGACCATGTGATATTTCAGTTTTTCTTTTGTTCCTGCTTTAATAGCACCAATCTAACCGCTACCTTTTCCCGCAAGAAACAAACCCTAATAACCCTCTTTTGATTGAGGAATAAAAAAGTTATAGCTCTCTTAATATGGCGACACCTGCGGTTTCCTTAAAAATGAGTTTTTATTTGCTAAAGTAGTAAAAACACAATAAAACCTGTACCTGTTTGATATCGCCTTAATTGTACAGACCTATAGAATGATTTCATTCTGATGAAGTGGCACGGTTGCTATTTTTACCATAAGAATTAACTCATTGGAAAATATGTGTCCTGAATGTTCTGAAGGCGATTTTGGGCCGTGTCCTTAAAGTGTTAAAGCAATTTTGTATGCAGGTAATAGAAGAAATAGAGCGAACTCCGACTTCCTATTCCAGGATAATTTATTCCATGTGGAAAAACAAAAGTACGTTTCGGCTAGCTCATGTAGCCATTTTCAAGCTTGAAAATGGCTTACATTGAGCTAGCCCAAACGTAGTTTGTTTTCCACATGTGAATAAATAACCTGGAATAGGAAGTCGGAGTGCCGCATTTTCTTTGTTACCTGCATACAATTGGGTCTTGGGTCAGACCAAAATAGCAGGCACCCACACGGATTGAATCCCCGTTTTTTTCACTGTGCTGCCTACCTGTTTCATGTTTGCTAAAGCAATTTTGGTGTTCACTAATTTTGATCTCAGTGAATATGGTAAGTTTCTAAATTGGGACCATATATCCAACAACGTATATTTAACGTTTGGCCTTCCAAAAGGCTTCTTAGTTAACAAGTTTTTCCACCATAAAATAAATATTGCTAAAACCCCTAAAGCTGTGTGGACTTACAATATATCCTCCATAGTTTTTTCTCGTGGTCCTCTGATCCTCTCCATGTGATACAAAGCGTTGTTGACTCTCCTGCTTACTTTCTCAGGCTTCCTGTGTGCATTCACTACAAAATCTAGCATGCACTGCTCCTGCTCTGCTCTTTCAGCCACTTCTCAAGTACCACCTACTAGTTAATGCCCACGCTTCCCAGTGTAGTAGACAGTACATCCTCCTTCCAAACCAAGTCCAACCCTCTTTTACTCCAAGCTCAATTTTACAGTCTTCTGTCGGTGCAATCCCCATAGTGCCATCGCAAGATAGTAGCACTGTGCTGTGCCCAATATGGAAGAATAAAACCATTATTATGGTCATATGCAGGTAAAATTACTCAAACCTCAGACTGCAATTTGCATTGCACTCTTCTATACATTTGTCCAGAGGATGATGGAATGAATGAAGGAACATTGTAAGCAGTGCAGTCCAGGCAATTCCCATGCTCAGATGCAGGGATGTAAGGAATCGAATGGTTCTAAGGTCAGTATGGATACACTCCTCAAACAGTTTCATAATTCTGGCTGGAGCTTAGGAGATGTGCATGGAAAGACATATGGAGAAATAAGTCATGGCCATAAGTTTTGAGAATATATATAAATGTTCATTTTACAAGTCTACTGCATCAGGTTTTATAATGGCAATTTGCATATACTCCAGAATGTTATAAAGAGTGATCAGCTTAGCAACAATTAATTGGAAAGTCAATATTTGCCTAGAAAATGAACTTTTTCCCCCAAAACACATTTCAAATTCATTGCAGGCCTGCTTAAAAGGAGCATCTAACTTTGTTCAGTGATTGCTCCATTAACATAGGTGGGGGTGTTGATGAGGACAGGGCTATAGATCAATCTGTATGATTAAGTAAGAATCACTACACTGGACACTTTAAAAGGAGGCTGGTGTTTGGCATCATTGTTTCTCTTCTGTTAACCATGGTTATCTCTAAAGAAACAGTGCAGTCATCATGCACTGCACAAAACTGATTTTTGCAAAGAATGTGGGCACTAAAATAGAAACTGTCTAGATTGTTATCAAGAATTGTAAACAATTTGTTAATAATTTTTTTAAAACAATTTGTTAACAAGAATTTGTTAACAACTTGTCAACAAAAAACAATTTAATTCAAATTGCTTGTCTCGATATAATATTCAATACAATAGTTGAAGACCAATATTTAAGACATTTAAAAACTATTCATGCATAGAAAAATGGCGATTATATATAAACAAAAGGCGCGATTATACCTAGACAGAGAAGTAAAACATGAAATCCTTTTTTAAGGTACTTTCATAAAATTCCCAAAATGGAAAGAAAAAAGTTCACAGATATTTGATAGATGAAATCTATATTGTTGATTAACATATAGTGTTTAAGGTTTACGACCAAGGGGTAAGTGTTCCAGAGGTTTGTGTTTTCAGGTCATAGGGCCCTATGCCTGTAATACACGTTTTTATATAATAAAAAATAAAAAATAGACAATAAAATTGTTTCTTGAGCAGCTTTCCTCTTTTAAGACAATTTTAGCCTTCATGTGGTACCTTATGGTTTGTAATATGCGACTGTTTGTTATATTATTTGGCACTCACGGTTAGAGTGATATTCAGCTGGGTGATGTTAGTGTTTCTTAGTGGACCGTGTTGCCTTTTTCTGCGGGTTCCGATCACCAGCTATGTCTATTTCGCCGTTTGTTGTCCCAGGGGACGTTATGAGATGGTCTTTGGGCTGTGCAAGTGGATGCGTTCTTGTTCTGTAGTGGCGTTCAGATGCCGTTGAAGACGCTGCTGATGATGCCTTGACCGCTTGTGGATCGTGGGTTTTTGACCTCCCGCAACCCAAACCACCGCGTTTTCAGGCAGATAGATTTACCACCTAATAACTTGCAGAATAACATTTCCCATTTGTCTACTTTACATTTTCATAATTTTGAAATGTTTTGGATAATTTATTTTGACGTCACGCGGCGCCACTACAAGAATAGCGATTTCCGTATTTTCGGAATTGACTTTTTTGGGGATAAAATACTGTTGAAATCAAATTTTTACATATTTAGCAACAAAACCCCCTATATAACCAACCCATTTCAAATCTGCACCCCCTCAAACTATCAGAAACAACTTTACAAAGATTGTTAACCCCTTGAGATCTTCCTAGTAATTGATATAAAATGGGCGGTGAAAATTTAGAATGGTAAATTTTGTCGGTTATACGTCTATTTTAGCCCTAAAATTTACACATTTCCAAAAGATAAAAAGAGAAAACTCACCATAAAATTTGTCTACAATTTCTCCTGAGTGCAGCGACCCCCCACATGTGGACATATTACGTGTTATGGGGCACAAGCAAGGCGCAGAAGGGAAGAGCACCTGCAGCTGCCAGGATTTTAGTTTTTGGTTGCCCCCTTTTGAAGGCTATAAAATTTTCGCTTTTCCGTTATTTGGGCCATGTGACGGCATTTTTTTTGCGGGACGAGATGCTTTTTCCAGTGTTGCCATTTTGGGGTTGGTATCACCTATTGTTGAAATTTTCGAACTTTTTTTGAGGTCATGAGTAGAAAAGCATCAATTCTGTACTGGATTTTTTACTTTTTTTTTTTTTTTTTGTGTTCACATATCCTAATAATCCTGTTATCTTTATTCTATGGGCGATACGACTACGGGGATACCAGACATGAATTTTTTCTTATGTTTTACTAAATTTGCCAAATAAAACCCTAATGTGGGGGAAAAATCTATCATTTTTGCATCGCTGTTTCCAAGTGGCATAACATTGTTACGTTTTTGGCTACAGAGCTGGTCGATGGCTTGTTTTTTGCGGGACATGTTGTTTTTGCAACAATATCATTCTGGAGTAATATGTTTTGTTGATCACTTTTTATTGCATTTTTGTGGGATATAGTAGGTAAAAATCAAATTTTTGGCGGGTTTTTAACGTTTTTTTTTACGGCGTTCATCATATGGGTTCAATAGTTATTTAGTTTTATTCTATGGATTGTTCGGACGCGTGGTGATACTATATATGTGGGGTTTGTGTATGATTTAGAATTTTTTGAGCGTTATAGTCTCTTTATATGTTTTGGGGCTTATGGGCATTTTAGTGATTTATAAAGTAATTTTTATTGAAAAACATTTTTTTTACTTTTTTTTACATGATCCACATGGGATATGAACAAGCAATCATCTGATTGCTTGTTTTGATAATACTCTGCAAATACTATGTTTTGCGGGTATTTCAGTGGCAGCCTATGCAGATGCATAGGCTGACACTTTGCCTTTAAGATGACGTCACAGACGCCATCTTAGTAAACCCTCCCGACTTCTCTGGGGTCCCGATCGGACCCCAGAGGTGCCACAAAACAGCGATCAGCCCCCCCGAAAACGGTGCGGGGGGCCGATCGTGGGGTAAAGACCCCCAGAAGGCATGTTAAATGCCGCGGTCGCGTTGATCGCGGCATTTAACGGTTTTAAACACCCGCGATCGGAGCCCACTCCGAACGGGGTGATAGCCGGGGATGTCAACGGTAGATTACCGTTGAAATCCCGCGGCTAACGTGCCGGTTCGGCTGTATACAGCGCTGAACCGGATCGTCTCTGCGCAGTAGCTGTACTGCGCTGAGCGCTATTCGCGGGACTCAGCGCAGTACAGCTACGGCGCAGAGCGCTAAGGGGTTAAAAATGTGACCATGTTAACCCTGGTTATCTCTAAAGAAACATGTGCAGTCATCCTTGACTGCACAAAAACTGGCCTAACAGGGAAGAGTATTGCAGCTAGAAAATTGTACCTTGTCAACAATCTATCGAATCATAACGGATTCAGAGAGAGGTTCATTGTTGCCAAAAGGCTCCAGGGCGCCCAGGGGTACTTTGAGGCGGAGACTCTTGGAGCAAGGCCTGGTGTCAATGAGGGCAGCAAAGAGCCACTTCTCTCCAGAAAAAACATTAGGGACAGGCTGATATTACTGAGGGTGTGACAGGAGAGGAGAACTAGATGAGGTTTGGGGTAAAGTAATTTTCTCTGATGAATCCCCTTTCCGATTGTTTGGAACATCTGGAAAACAGCTTGTTGGGAGAATACAAGGTGAGCGATACCACCAGTCTTGTCTCATGCCAACTGTAAAGCATCCTGCAATTATTCATGTGTGGGGTTGCTTCTCAGCCAAGGGAATTGGCTCTCTCACAGTCTTGCCTAAAAACTCATCCATGAATAAAGAATGGTACCAGAATGTCCTCCAAGAGCAACTTATCCCAACCGTCCAAGAGTAGTTTGGTGATCAACAATGCCTTTTCCTGCATGATGGAGCACCTTGCCATAAAGCAAAGGTGACAACTAAATGGCTCAGGGAACAAAACATAGAGATTTTGGGTCCATGGCCAGGAAACTCCCCAGATCTTAATCCCATTGAGAACTTGTGGTCAATCATCAAGAGACGGGTGGAAATACAAAAAAACAACAAATTGTGACAAAATGCAAGCATTGATTGTGCAAGAATGGACGGCGATCAGTCAGGATTTGGTACAGAAGTGAGAGCATGACAGGGAGAATTGCAGAGGTCCTGAAGAAGAAGGGTCAACACTGCAAATATTGACTTGCTGCATTAACTCATTGTAACTGTCAATAAAAGCTTTTGTTACTCATAATATGATTGCACTTGTATTTCTGTATGTGATAAAAACAAGAGACAAACACACATAAAAACCAGAGGGCAACAGATCATGTGAAAATATAATATTTGTGTCATTCTCAAAACTTATGGCCATGACTGTAATCACTCCTTCTCCCTCACAGAATATCTTGTAGGGAACGTTGTCACGGGTGACCCCGAGATCCATGTCTCGGTGATCCATGTCTCCTCTCTGGGTTCCTGGTTCCGGACCCTGGCTCCTCCTCGCGGACTAGGCCGCAGGCCCCTGCCCTCTAGGGCACGCGCGCCCGACTTTCTAAGAATTTAAAGGGCCAGCCTCCCCCTTATTGGAGCTGGCATTCCCGGCTCGGCCATATAGCCTGGCAACTCCCAGCATCCCTTGTTGGATCTTCATGTCCTGTTACTGAAGAGAAAGCCCTCCTTGTTTCTGAGCGTTTCCAGACGCCTCCGTGTATTCTGTGATTCCCGTGTATTCTGTGATTCCTGTGTTCCTGTGGTGATTCACGTGTTCCTGTGGTGATTCCCGTGTTCCTGTGGTGATTCCTGTGTCCCCTTGTCGGTCCTGTTATCCTGTGGTGGTCCGGTGTTCCTGTGGCGGTCTGGTAACTCAATAGCCTTCCCGAGGTCCTGCCTATCCGTGGTCCTGCCTATCCGTGGTCCTGCCTTCCCGTGGTCCTGCCTTTCCTGCTATTTCTTCTGTTACCTGCATACAATTGGGTCTTGGGTCAGACCAAAATAGCAGGCACCCACACGGATTGAATCCCCGTTTTTCTTCTCACTGTGCTGCCTACCTGTTTCATGTTTGCTAAAGCAATTTTGGTGTTCACTAATTTTGATCTCCAGTGAATATGGTAAGTTTCTAAATTGGGACCATATATCCAAACAGTATTTATTTACGCTTTTGGCCTTCCAAAAGGCTTCTTTAGTTAACAAGTTTTTCCACCATACACATTAAATATTGCTAAAACCCTAAACGCTTGTGGACATTACAATATATCCTCCATAGTTTTTTCTCGTGGTCCTCTGTATCCTCCAATGTGATACAAAGCGTTGTTGACCTCCTGCTCTTACTTTCTCAGGCTTCCTGTGTGCACTTACTACAAAATCTAGCATGCACTGCTCCTGCTCTGCTCTTTCAGCCACTTCTCAAGTACCACCTACTAGTTAATGCCCACGCTTCCCCAGTGTAGTAGACAGTACATCCTCCTTCCAAACCAAGTCCAACCCTCTTTTACTCCAAGCTCAATTTTACAGTCTTCTGTCGGTGCACATCCCCATAGTGCCATCGCAAGATAGTAGCACTGTGCTGTGCCCACATATGGAAGATAAAAACCATTATTATGGTCATATGCAGGTAAAAATTACTCAAACCCTCAGACTGCAATTTGCATTGCACTCTTCTATACATTTGTCCAGAGTATGATGAGAATGAATGAAGGACATCTATGTAAGCAGTGCAGTCCCAGGACATTCCCATGCTCAGATGCAGGGATGTAAGGAATCAGAATGGTTCTAAGGTCTAGTATGGATACACTCCTCAAACAGTTTCATAATTCTGGCTGGAGCTTAGGAAGATGTGCATGGAAAGACATATGGAGAAATAAAGTCATGGCCATAAGTTTTGAGAATTATATAAATGTTCATTTTTACAAAGTCTACTGCATCAGGTTTTATAATGGCAATTTGCATATACTCCAGAATGTTATAAAGAGTGATCAGCTTAGCAACAATTAATTGGAAAGTCAATATTTGCCTAGAAAATGAACTTTTTCCCCCAAAACACATTTCAAATTCATTGCAGGCCTGCCTTAAAAGGAGCATCTAACTTTGTTTCAGTGATTGCTCCATTAACATAGGTGTGGGTGTTGATGAGGACAGGGCTATAGATCAATCTGTCATGATTAAGTAAGAATCACTACACTGGACACTTTAAAAGGAGGCTGGTGTTTGGCATCATTGTTTCTCTTCTGTTAACCATGGTTATCTCTAAAGAAACATGTGCAGTCATCATTGCACTGCACAAAACTGATTTTTTGCAAAGAATGTGGGCACTAAAATAGAAACTGTCTCAGATTGTTATCAAGAATTTGTAAACAATTTGTTAATAATTTTTTTAAAACAATTTGTTAACAAGAATTTGTTAACAACTTGTCAACAAAAAACAATTTAATTCAATTTGCTTGTCTCGATATAATATTCAATTACAATAGTTGAAGACCAATATTTAAGACATTTAAAAACATATTCATGCATAGAAAAATGGCGATTATATATAAACAAAAGGCGCGATTATACATAGACAGAGAAGTAAAACATGAAATCCTTTTTTAAGGTACTTTCATAAAATTCCCAAAATGGAAAGAAAAAAGTTCACAGATATTTGATAGATGAAATCTATATTTGTTGATTAACATATATGTGTTAAGGTTTACGACCAAGGGGTAAGTGTTCCAGGAGGTTTGTGTTTTCAGGTCATAGGGCCCTATGCCTGTAATACACGTTTTTATATAATAAAAAATAAAAAATAGACAATAAAATTTGTTTCTTTGAGCAGCTTTCAATCTTTTAAGACAATTTTAGCCTTCATGTGGTACCTTTATGGTTTGTAATATGCGACTGTTTGTTATATTATTTGGCACTCACGGTTAGTTGATATTCAGCTGGGCTGATGTTAGTGTTTCTTAGTGGGACCGTGTTGCCTTTTTCTGCGGGTTCCGATCACCAGCTATGTCTATTTCGCCGCTTTGTTGTCCCAGGGGACGTTATGTAGAGTGTCTTTGGGCTGTGCAAGCTGGATGCGTTCTTTGTTCTGTAGTGGCGTTCAGAATGCCGTTGAAGACGCTGCTGATGATGCCTTTGACCGGCTTGTGGATCGTGGGTTTTTGACCTCCCGCAACCCAAAATCACCGCGTTTTCAGGCAGATAGATTTACCACCTAAATAACTTGCAGAATAACATTTCCCATTTGTCTACTTTACATTTTCATAATTTTTGAAATGTTTGGATAATTTATTTTGACGTCACGCGGCCTACAAATCGAATAGCGATTTTCCGTATTTTCGGAATTGACTTTTTTGGGGATAAATACTGTTTGAAATCAAATTTTACATATTTAGCAACAAAACCCCCTATATAACCAACCCATTTTCAAATCTGCACCCCTCAAACTATCAGAAACAACATTTACAAAGATTGTTAACCCCTTGAGATCTTCATAGTAATTGAATCAAAATGGCGGTGAAATTTAGAATGGTCAAATTTTGTCGGTTATACGTTCATTTAGCCCTAAAATTTACACATTTCCAAAAGATAAAAAGAGAAAACTCACCATAAAATTTGTTCTACAATTTCTCCTGAGTGCAGCGACCCCCCACATGTGGACATTACTTGTGTTATGGGGGCACAGCAAGGCGCAGAAGGGAAGAAGCACCCTGCAGCTGCCAGGATTTTAGTTTTCTGGTTGCCCCCTTTTGAAGGCTATAAAATTTTCGCTTTTCCGTTATTTGGGCCATGTGACGGCATTTTTTTTGCGGGACGAGATGCTTTTTCCAGTGTTGCCATTTTGGGGTTGGTATCACCTATTGTTGAAAATTTTCGAACTTTTTTTGAGGTCATGAGTAGAAAAGCATCAATTCTGTACTGGATTTTTTACTTTTTTTTTTTTTTTCGTGTTCACCGTATATCCTAATAATCCTGTTATCTTTATTCTATGGGTCGATACGACTACGGGGATACCAGACATGAATATTTTTTCTTATGTTTTACTAAATTTGCCAAATAAAACCCTAATGTGGGGAAAAATCTATCATTTTTGCATCGCTGTCTTCCAAGTGGCATAACATTGTTACGTTTTTGGCTACAGAGCTGGTCGATGGCTTGTTTTTTGCGGGACATGTTGTTCTTTGCAACAATATCATTCTGGAGTACATATGTTTTGTTGATCACTTTTTATTGCATTTTTAGTGGGATATAGTAGGTAAAAATCATAATTTTTGGCGGGTTTTTAACGTTTTTTTTTTACGGCGTTCATCATATGGGTTCAATAGTTATTTAGTTTTATTCTATGGATTGTTACGGACGCGGTGATACTATATATGTGGGGTTTGTGTTATGATTTAGACTTTTTTGAGCGTTATATGTCTCTTTATATGTTTTGGGGCTTATGGGCATTTTTAGTGATTTATAAAGTAATTTTTTATTGAAAAACATTTTTTTTTTACTTTTTTTTACATGATCCACCATGGGATATGAACAAGCAATCATCTGATTGCTTGTTCTTGATAATACTCTGCAATACTAATGTTTTGCAGGGTATTATCAGTGCCAGCCTATGCAGATGCATAGGCTGACACTTTGCCTTTAAGATGACGTCACAGACGCCATCTTAAAGGTAAACCCTCCAGACTTCTCTGGGGTCCCGATCGGACCCCAGAGGTGCCAAAACAGCGATCAGCCCCCCCGAAAACGGTGCGGGGGGGCCGATCGTGGGGTAAAGACCCCCAGAAGGCATGTTAAATGCCGCGGTCGCGTTGATCGCGGCATTTAACGGGTTAAACACCCGCGATCGGAGCCCACTCCGACCGCGGGTGATAGCCGGGGATGTCAACGGTAGATTACCGTTGAAATCCCGCGGCTAACGATGCCGGTTCGGCTGCTATACAGCGCTGAACCGGCATCGTCTCTGCGCAGTAGCTGTACTGCGCTGAGCGCTATTCGCGGGACTCAGCGCAGTACAGCTACGGCGCAGAGCGCTAAGGGGTTAAAAAATGTGACCATGTTAACCCTGGTTATCTCTAAAGAAACATGTGCAGTCATCATTGCACTGCACAAAACTGGCCTAACAGGGAAGAGTATTGCAGCTAGAAAAATTGTACCTTAGTCAACAATCTATCGAATCATCAAGGAATTCAAGGAGAGAGGTTCCATTGTTGCCAAAAAGGCTCCAGGGCGCCCAGGGTACTGTGAGGCGGAGACTCTTGGAGCAAGGCCTGGTGTCAATGAGGGCAGCAAAGAAGCCACTTCTCTCCAGAAAAAACATTAGGGACAGGCTGATATTCTGAGGGTGTGAACAGGGTGTGAACTGCTGAGGATTGGGGTAAAGTAATTTTCTCTGATGAATCCCCTTTCCGATTGTTTGGAACATCTGGAAAACAGCTTGTTGGGAGAATACAAGGTGAGCGATACCACCAGTCTTGTCTCATGCCAACTGTAAAGCATCCTGCAATTATTCATGTGTGGGGTTGCTTCTCAGCCAAGGGAATTGGCTCTCTCACAGTCTTGCCTAAAAACTCATCCATGAATAAAGAATGGTACCAGAATGTCCTCCAAGAGCAACTTATCCCAACCGTCCAAGAGTAGTTTGGTGATCAACAATGCCTTTTCCTGCATGATGGAGCACCTTGCCATAAAGCAAAGGTGACAACTAAATGGCTCAGGGAACAAAACATAGAGATTTTGGGTCCATGGCCAGGAAACTCCCCAGATCTTAATCCCATCCAAAATGGTAGAATAATTCAAGTGGTGTTTAATCCCAAGCTGCTACGTTTCAGCTTCATCTGAAGCCTTTCTCAAGCAAATATCTAAGTGCATACAACAAGTTTATATAGGAAGTGATCAATACAGATAAGTTGGAGCTAAGTGACATGTTGTACATAATGTTGAATAAAACGATCCATAGTATATAAATAACAGGATGCATCAAAATACAAAATATGCATCTATAAAGAGCAAACAGGTTCATACTTTTACAGTGAAGTCATAAAATCCAATGTGCATGTGTAATACAATAACATACATCTCACATCGCGATCCTGTTCAAGTCATATGTATAGCGGCGTCTTCCAAATCGGTCTGCGCATGCTCATACGACACCCCTGGTAAATTTATCCAATCCTGGCAAAGCTGCATAGAGCGATATCGCCCCTAAGAAAATTAACGCCTATCCCCTCTAATTGCTAACCTGTGCGTGGAGGGATTGCCGTACGCGTCACGACCGGCCCATCATGTGGTCCCTCAGGTGACCACTCACGTCACGGACACGTGACTAGGCTCCGGACATGCGCAGTGCCCATCCAACGACACAGGCGCCATATTATTTGAGGGCAAGAAGAAGCTAATAATAGGTAAATCTACCAGACATTAAAGCACCAAAATTCGCCCAGAACTTACAAATCTAAGGATATGTGCCAGAGGCACAACGACAAAGCACGAGCCGAGCAGGTGCACGGGAGAAGGTGACATTGTGACTCCATCTTATCCAAGGGATTGCTATAGCATTATGGGCTCTGGGTCCATTCTTCGGAAGGAGAGCGGACCACGAGTGAAGCAATCTACACCCACCAAACTGCGCGCTGTGAACTTCACAGTGAGAGGATCAAAGGAGGAAACTATACAGGCATTGGAGAGTATTCTCTTGTATGAGTAAAACATACAAAACTCTTTCAGGAATAGGAATATCTATGACATATCTAATCCACAAAATGAAATATGAAAATATAACTATATCAGATCATGCCCCTGTATTGATCATATGGAAGTCAGAAGATAGGAATGTCAGAAGCTGAACCCCAATTGGATTACAATCTTTCATCCTAAAATGGATATGGAGAATAAAATCCAATGGTTTTGGGATATAAATGTTATCTCATCCAATTTGGGACTCCCTTAAGTTAATTATTAAAGATCTCTATAGACAAAATATTAAACAGACCAGAGCCCAGTTTAGACAGGAAGGAAATCAATTGGGCAAAGATCTTTCTGGCACGGAGCAGGACTTCATTGACCATCCATCAGAGGAGAGCAGAGTTAGGCTACATTCACACGAATGTATAGGGGACATATATATATACGGCCGACGTATATACGCCGTATACACTTCTATGGGCTCTCGGCACAAGTGCGGCACTGTACCGCTCTGTAGCCCGTAGAAAGATAGGACATGTCCTAGCCGTGCGCTGTATATTCCGCTGTATACATCGTGTGAATGTAGCCTTAGGGTTAGAACAGTTAGGGTTAAGTTAAATATTTTCATGACTAATAAAGCACAACACAAATCATTCTTCTGAGCGCAGGATCAGTTCACGGAGGGAGGTAAACCAAGAAAATATTTAGATAACAGGATTCAAAATCATAACAGTAAGGACTTAATCACGGCTATTAAAGGAGAGGAGGGAAGCATTATAAGGGACCCAATAAGATTTTGAATATTATGAAAGGTTTCTATGCTAGTCTATACAAGGCAGAACTGGTGATTAATAAAGATTCATTGGAGGATCATCTTAATGGGGTTCAGTTCCCTGTTCTGTCATAAAAAAAAAGGGAAACATTGGGTGCTCCTATCACACAAGAGGAACTAAAAATGGCCTTGGATTCATTTGGGAAAGACATGTGATGTCCGAGGCTGGTATTGTTTGGATTTTGAAAAAGAATAAGGACCCCCTGGATGCGGTCTCATATCGTCCCATTTCTTTACTCAATACAGAGCTCAAGATCTTAGCAAAACCTAAAGAAGGTAATTCCTGAAATGATACATGCTGATCAGAACGGCTTTATTCCAGGCTGTGGGACATGGGACTGGATACAGAGGTTCAATATGGCTGTCGAACTAGGAGAGGGGGGGGGGGGCTCCACTCTATCCTGTTGATTGATGCTATTAAACGGTTCGACAGGGTGGAGTGAAGATTTGGGATGGGAGATTCATTTATTAATATTTTGAAAGGCATGTATGATGCTCCGAGGGCCAGAGTTAGAGCTGGAGATAAGGAATCCGAACCTTTTAATCTAACCCGAGGCACCAGGAAGGGGTGCCCTCTATTTCCCCTCCTGTTTGCTTTATATATGGAGCCATTGGCAAATAAAAAAAGAAATTCAGCATATATTGAAGACGGGGATGTGGTGGCGTCAAAGACAAAATATGTCTATGCAAACAACGTGGTGCTGCATCTCCGTAACTCTCCTGATACCATCCCTAAAACAATACAAATGGTGGAAGAATTTGGGGACATAACTGGCCTTAGGGTTAATTGGGGTAAATCCAATATAATGCCCTTAGATATTGAAGTAAAAGAATGGATCATAGAGCAAGGGGGTCTCGCGTGTGTAGACGAGTTTAAAGGGGTTATCCAGTTATAAAAAGTTACTTATGGTCTGGCTGGGGCGGGCTATTTAAAATTAATAAACGTGTACTTACCTCCTCCGGAGCCTCCAATGTCCCACGCCGCGGTCCGTTTGATCCGTGCCCCTGTTTGTTTACAGGGACACAGAAGCCGCGCACAAGGAGCTTCCGGCGACATGGCCGTCTCCTCCCATCCGCCTTTATCTCTCAGCGTTGTAAGCGCTGGGAGATGGTGTCGGATGTGAGCTTCCGGCCGGCAGGAATCTCCCTGTGCACCCTTGTAAACAAACCAGCGCACAGATGGGACAGACCGTGGCACGGGACATCAGCAGCACCGGACGGGGTAAGTACACGATTATTTTAAAATAGCCCACCCCAGCCCGGCCCTAAGTAAATTTTTATACCCAGATAACCTCTTTAAATATCTGAGCATTGAAGTTTCTAACAAAATCCAAGACTTTCAGCGTCTAAACCTTGGACCTTTAATTAAAAACCTGAAGAGCAAAATACATAGCTGAAACGGACTGCTCTTGTCTAAAGCAGATAAAATAGGGCTTATTAAGATGGTGCTTCTTCCCCAAATCCTGTATGTCTTGTCCTCTGCCCCTATCTGGACTGATGCTTCCTTTTTCAAACTGATAGAATCAATATTGAATAAACTGATCAAGTGGAGGAAAAGGTGAGAATGAAGATGGGATGTTTATATAGGCCTATTGGGGAAGAGGATTCGGATTACCATTTTTTCAGGGGTATAATTTATCTGCTCAGATCGGAAGACTGGTGAGATGGAAGGACAATTATCTCTTTATAAAAGTGATTCAGCTGACAGTGGAAAGTGGAGTCAATATTAGAATTATTGGAAAGCTCCCTCTTGAAAGGCGTGCCATATAAGAATTGGATTCTAGGTAAAACGCTGGTAAAGGCCTGGAAGGTTTTAGGAAAACACTGCAGTTACAGGGATACATAAAGGAAACCCCACTTTGGTTTACCGTATATACTCGGGCAGGCTGTATACTACCTGGGGGCTGGCAGGCTGTATACTACCTGGGGGCTGGCAGGCTGTATACTACCTGGGGGCTGGCAGGCTGTATACTACCTGGGGGCTGGCAGGCTGTATACTACCTGGGGGCTGGCAGGCTGTATACTACTAGGGGCTGGCAGGCTGTATACTGCTAGGGGCTGGCAGGCTGTATACTACTGGGAGATGGCTGACTATATACTACTGGAGGCTTGCTGGCCATATACTGGGGGGGAGGGGCTGTCACCAATGCATTTCCCACCCCTCGGCTTATACTTGAGTCAATAGTTTTTCCCAGTTTTTGGTGGTAAAATTAGGGGTCTCGGCATTTCTGTCGCGTGACAGCCGGCGGCGATGGAACCATAGGTTGATCCATTTTTTTTTAATACACCAATTATATTATACACCTTTAGTGCTGCACAAAATGAGGATTAGGGAGAGCTCCAGGTGTTGGAAAAGCCAGATAGAAGAGGCAGATTTTATACATCTAGTCTGGCTATGCCCAGGCACTAAAGATTACCCAAAATTAGAATCTTGGTATAATCTCTGAGTACATTTGGGCTCAGAATAAAATGCTGGGTAACAATAGAACAAAAAGTTGGGATAAGTGGTGTGATTAAGGGGGGGAAGGCCTTTTCTCTTTTTTTCTTCTTTTTTCTTTCTTTTCTCTTTTCGGGGGGGGGGGGGGGGAATTATTAAAAGTCTACTATAATGGCAATTTTCATATACTCCAGAATGTTATAAAAGGTGATCAGCTTAACAGCAATTAATTGCAAAGTCAATACGTGCCTAGAAAATGAACTTTTTCCCCCAAAACACATTTCAAATTCATTGCAGGCCTGCCTTAAAAGGAGCAGCTAACATAGTTTCAGTGATTGATCTCCTGTCCTTATCAACACCCACACATGTGTTACTGGAGCAATCTGTCATGATTTAGTAAGAATCACACCACTGGACACTTTAAAAGTAGGCTGGTGCTTCGCATCATTGTTTCTCTTCTGTTAACCATCGTTATCTCTAAAGAAACACGTGCAGTCCTCATTGCACTGTACAAAATTGGCCTTACTGGGAACAGTCACCAATCTATCGCATCATCAAGGAATTCACGGAGAGAGATTCTATTGTTGCCAAAAAGGCTCCAGGGCGCCCAAGGAGGACCAGAAAGCGCCAGGACCATCTCTTAAAAGCTTTGGGATGGGGCTACCTGCAGTGCAGAGCTTACTCAGGAATGGCAGCAGGCAGGTGTGAGGGCATCTGCACGCACTGTGAGACAGAGCTGATATTGCCTATGACAAGGTGGGGATATGTTTGTGCCACACATTGTAAGGACACGTCGGGAATCCACCCAACGTGTCCTACAATGTATGGCACAAAATGTAGTGTAAACCCAGTGTTAGACACATTACATAGACACTCAACATAGACACATTGGGAGAGATATTCAAGGGTTTGTACACCGGTTTTCAGGAGTACAACCACTAAAGTAATTGCAGTGCTTTGCTAACCACTACTAGGCATTGTCATCATTATTATCTTTACACTACCTCCATTCCAAGGGGGCATGAATGGGAGCAAAGAAGGTGGTGGAGTTGAGTAGAGCCCCTTGTGATGCCAAGGGCTATATCCAGTGATTTTACATATACTACCCACAATCCTTAGTGGCACACTATATATACATCACTTAAAAGAAACCTATCTGCTGTTCTCTCTCACTTATTTTGACATCACTACCTTTTAGAGCAGCTCACAAGGATTCCATCCCATTCTTTATCTTGATTTTTTGCAAAGAATGTGGGCACTAAAATAGAAACTGTCTCAGATTGTTACCAAGAATTTGTAAACAATTTGTTAACAAAAAACAATTTAATTCAATTTGCTTGTCTCGATATAATATTCAATTACAATAGTTGAAGACCAATATTTAAGACATTTAAAAACATATTCATGCATAGAAAAATGGCGATTATATATAGACAAAAGACGCGATTATACATAGACAGAGAAGTAAAACATGAAATCCTTTTTTAAGGTACTTTCATAAAATTCCCAAAATGGAAAGAAAAAAGTTCACAGATATTTGATAGATGAAATCTATATTTGTTGATTAACATATATGTGTTAAGGTTTACGACCAATCCACTTAGACTCCGCTCCCGGGTTGCGGCTGGCATCTTTATCTCCCGCGGTGGTCCAGGGAGTCCACAAGACTTTAGTCCCAAGGGACTATTCCCATAGACTGTGACAAAAGTGATGTCACAGGTAGCTCCAGAAACCGCTCAGAAGCTAACAGCTCAGAAAAGGGAGAAGAAGTAAGGTCACCCGTGTGAGTACATCATGGGTTACACTATTAAGGGATTGAACTTAAACCTTTATTTTTGTGGTAACTTTCTTGGATCACAATTGTTTAAATCTTTTTCTTATACAGCAATTTTTCCTAATGTTTATAAATACACATGGCCCCCATAGAGGTCTGTTGTACACGGTCATCGTGCAACTCCTCCCATATCCACCTGGCTGAAACAGGTCACAAACATTTACTGTTTTGTGGCCCATTTTTGCACAAGGTCATGTGCACATAGATAAGCTCTTTTCACACCTTGATGATTCAGCTCACTGACATGACTATCTAGGGAATATCTGTAAGAGGTTCCGTCATTAACAGGAAGAAAGAGAAAAAAAGTTTTAATGCTCTGTCCTGTGTCAGTCAGAATTTTGAGCACCACCACTTGCATTCACCTATATGCGATATTTCTCCAAAAGAAGAATTTGGCTGGAAAGGGTCATATACACCCCACCTACTACTGCTACAAGATAAAACCTAATAAGTTGTGCCCCTTGTACCCTCTTTCTCTCTCTAATATAATATAGGTTCCGTCATTAACCCCTTACCGACAGGTGATGTAATAGTATGTCACATGCCGGGTCCCGGTGCATGGAGAGGGTCACGGGCCGAGCCCTCTCCATAGCCGTTAAGTCTTTGCTGCATATTGCAGCAAAGGCTTACTGGTAACGCTCGCAATCAGTGCTGGCGCCGCCATCTTTCTGAGGATTGTCGCTACACGTGAAGTCATCGGGGAGCGCCGATCCGTTGCCATGGTAGCTTCGGGTCTCACGGAGACCCGAAGCTACTTCGGGTTAACCCAATTATTACAATGTGCTATCAGCACATTGTAATGTAGGAGTAGTAAAATTCACTCATACTGTAGTATGGCAGTATATGATTGGATCGTACAGACACCCTAGGATTAAAGTACCCTAGGGAGTCTAAAAAATAGTAAAAATTAAAAAAAAGTAAAAAAAAAAATTTATAATAAAAAACCCTAAAAATTCATATCACCCTCCTTTCCATGGAACTGATATAAATATAAATAAAAAGTAAAAATCACAAACACATTAGGTATCGCCGCGTCCAAAAATGCCCGATCTATCAAAATATGATAACGGTCTTTCACTGCGTTTAACCCCGTAACGGAAAATCGGGCCCAAAGTCGAAAATGGCACTTTTTTGCCATTAAAAAAATTTAATATTCTATAAAAAACGCAAAAAATCCACAAAAAACGGCACCACCCACAGCTCCATACACCAAAGTATAAAAAGTTATAAGCGCCAGAAGATGGCAAAATCCCCTAAAAAAAATTTTGTACAGGAGGTTTTAATTTTTTTAAATGTATGAAAACATAATAAAATCTATACAAATTTCATAGTTTATACGGTTGAAAAAAGACACTTGTCCATCAAGTTCAACCAAGGAAGGGAAGGGATTGGATGAGGAAGGGATTTAGGGGAAACAATTCTATATAACATAACCATCAATGTTATTTATGTGTAAAAAGGCATCTAGACCCTTCTTAAAGCTCTCTGCTGTCCCTGCTGTGACCAGCGCCTGAGGCAGGCTATTCCACAGAGTGACAGTTCTCATAGTAAAAAAGCCCTGTCGCCTCCGGTGATTAAACCTTGTTTTCTCCAGACGGAGACAGTGCCCCCTCGTCTTTTGATTTGATCTAATCTGAAACAACTTACCACCATATTTTTTGTATGGACCATTCATATATTTAAATAAATTAATCATGTCCCCTCGTAGTCGTCTCTTTTCCAGACTAAATAAATCTAGTTGTTTTAATCTTTCCTCATAACTAAGACCCTCCATACCCCTTATCATTTTTGTGGCTCTACGTTGAACCCTCTCCAGCTCCAGGGCATCCTTTTTATGGACCGGTGCCCAGAACTGGACAGCATATTCAAGGTGAGGCCGAACCAGTGCCTTGTACAGGGGTAATATTACATCCCTATCACGAGAGTCCATACCACTTTTGATACACGACAAGATCCTACTAGCTTTAGAGGCAGCTGATTGCATGCTGTTATTCAATTTATGATCTACTAGTACCCCCGGGTCCTTCTCAACAAGGGACTCTCCCAGATTTACTCCCCCAAGGACATATTTTGCCTTTGGATTATTGGCCCCCAGGTGCATAACCTTAGATTTATCCACATTAAACCTCATTTGCCAAGTGGAGGACCAAACATTCAGTTTGTCCAAGTCACCCTGCAGCCTATGAACATCCTCCATAGACTGTATTACACTACACAGTTTGGTGTCATCTGCAAAAATAGACACGTGCTATATTCCACCTCTATATCATCTAATAAAGTATATTAAATAGTAGATGGGCCAAGCACAGAAACCCTGAGGTATACACACCATCCATAACTGTGCACATTCCTAGTAGTGAATCATTGAGGACCGCACAACTCTCTGGATACGATCTTTCACCAGTTTTCAATCCAATGCAAATGATTTCACTCCAAACCAAATAGCCTAATTTTCACCCATCAGGCGTCTATGAGGAACAGTGTCAAATGCCTTTGCACAGTCAAGAACACAATATCCCAACTGCTCCTCCATCCAGGCATCTGCTCACCTCTTCATGAAGCAGATAGAGGTTAGTTTGACAACTTCTTTCTTAGAAACCCATGTGGCTGGTCACTTATTATACTATTTGATGGTCACAATACTCCAGTGGATGTTTGTTTTTACTATACCCTTCCATACTTCCCCACAATGGAAGTTAAGCTTACAGGTCTGTAATTGCCTGGGAATTCTAGAGCCCTTTTTATATATTGGCACCACATTTGCCTTGCGCCAGTCACTTGGCACCACACCAGACATTACGGACATCCCTGAAGATTTTAGACAGTGGTACGCAATAACAGACTGAGTTCTTTAAGCACTCTGGGGTTAACCCATCTGGTCCAGGAGCTTTGTACACATTGTTTTATGATCTTGATTGGATATTGTCTACATTTAGCCAGTTTAGTAATTACATTAGCAATAACTTAACAGGGTGCATGACCCGCATGGCACCACCCAATCAGAAGTCTCTCTTCTATTGTATAAACGGAGCTAAAAAAACCTATTAAGTAACTCCGCCTTCTCTTTGGTCTCCAGTCACCGTTGCCCCCATTTTCGAAATAAAGGGGTCCAACCTGTTCTGACCCATTTTTTTTTGCATTGATATCTTAAAAATTTCTTGGGATTGTTTTGCTATCTTTAGCCACCTGTCTTTCATTTTGTATTTTGGCTGATTTGATTTCTTTTTACGTTTTAATATTTGGTAAGTTTTTTGTAAGTATTGAAAAGCCTCTGTTGACCCATCAGATTTTATTTTTTAAATGCCTCTTTTTCTCATTATTGCCCTTTTTAACTGTACTGTAAGCCACCGGGATGTGATCTAGCCCGTCTATACTTGTTAACCTCTTGGATAAATTTAGAAGTATAAAAACCCATTGATAGTTTGAATTTCTCCATTTAACATTAGTATCACCATGTGACAGTATCTGATCCCAGTCTGTATCCACTAGTGCAGCCCTGAATTTTCTGGAAATTGGCCCTCTTACAATTCAAGTTTTCGATTTTCCCCACCGTTTTCTGCTTTTTAAGTTTAAGAAGAAAATAATTATAGTATGATCGCTGTTCCCAGGTTCGGGTTCCCTACACTGACTTTTGACAATCTCCTCATTGTTAAAATCACAAGGTCCAACAATCCTCACCCGTCTTTGGGGGATCTTCTAAACCAGCTGCACCATAAAATTATCCTGAAGAATGTTCATAAAATGTTCCCCTTCATAGATGAAGACGAGCCCTGACCCCAATTTATATTGGAAGTTAAAGCTCATTATCACTACATATCACTACGGTCCCTCCTGTGCAGCCCGCGTCCAATCTGTTATTAGGTGACCCTCTATTTCCTCAGATTTTAGGGGTCTATAAATTACCACACCCAATAATTTTTTCTTCAAAGCTCTCTTGCTTTGAATTTCAACCCACAAAGTTTCAGCCTCCTCACACTCTTCTGAGACCACTGTCTTCATTCACAATCGCTTTTAAGTCTCTTCTGACCTACACATACAACCACCCCTCCCTCCTATTTGCCCCTGTCTTTCCGAAAGAAGTGTAAACCTGAATTTAACACCCCAATCATGCGATGCATCAAGCCATGTCTCTACTACACCAACAACATCAACGTTCCTCTATATCAGAGCCTCAAGCTCGCCCATTTTGCCTGTGATACTTCTGGCATTTGTGAACAACAATTTAATTTTCCACAGTTCTTTATTCTGATTAAGTAATTTTAACTGGCACATAATCCTCACACACTGTTCTGCAACTTGTGGATCTCCTTATCCACCGCCTTGTGTCCCACATACACACCGCCACCTCACCACCCACAACTAACCTGCCCCTCTCTGACCTGTTCTACCCCTTCAGTTTCTTCCTTTTCCTCCTCCCTCCCCGATCCTAGTTTTAAATACATACTCCCGCCACCCCTGCGAGATCCTCCCTTCACAGCAACAGCATGCCCCCCTTCCAGTTTGGTGCAAGTATCTGCGGAAAACAGCTTGTACCCCAGTGAAAGTCCGCCCAATGCTTGGAACACAAATCCCTCGTGCTCTACACCAGGATCTGGCCATGCATTTTAACTCCCTGAGCTCCCGCTTTCTGCTCTGTGTAGTCGCATGGCACAGGTAGGATTCCGGAGAATCCTCCCTGGAGGTCCTTTCCTTAACGCTTTGAACCTAGTTCTTTAAATTATTCTTCAGGCTCCTCCACCTACCCACTATTCTGTCATTGGTACCAAACATGGACCACGACGCTTGGGTCATCCCACCCCCTCCCAGTAATTTATCCACCCTTTCCACCACACGTCCGCAACCGGGCACAGGGAGACAGCAAACCATCGTTTGGCGGTCCTTGGCGACAAATTATTCTATCCGTCTCCTGATTATAGAGTCCCCTACAACCACTACTGCTGCCTTGGCTTGCCTGCACTCCATCCACCCTACTACTAGCTGGTCGCTTCCCCCCCTGTGAGGGAGAGCAGGATCCGCAGGCTCCTTTCTGACACTGACGTCCGACATCATTGCAGAATTTTGTGCAATTTTGCTTGGATGTTCAGAGTCAGAGTTGGCCTTCCTTTTCTTTGACCCCTTCCTACCACCCCTCTATTTAGTAACCCAGCTACCTCCGGCCCGGCTGGCTTTCCTCTCCACTCCCACTCTCTCACCCACCTTATCTCCGCCTCCCCTTTTCTTGCTCAGTGAGCAGCTACTCTCCAGTTGTAAATTGCTAGCACCGTGCATACTTCTTCTCCAGATCTCTAACACGAGCTTCTAGTAGAAAAATGGGCCCATCTGTCACAGCGGTATCACCCTGGAACTCCTGCTCCCGCAGTTGTATACATGCACAGAGTGTGCACTGAGAAATAACAACATCTGTGCTAGCATACCAAGTTACAAAACTGTGATGAGTATATAATCAAGAGATATAAATGTAGGTTCCTACTTACAGTTCTGTGGACTTCTCTTTTTCAAACTCTGCTTTTTTCAACTCACTTAATTCACTAGCCACTTAAATCACAAGCCAAAACTGTGAGCGAGCTCAAAAGTGAGTTTGCTAGACCTTAATTTATCAGGTGTGAACACTAATCCCTCCTCCCAATTAGCATACGCAGGAAAGAAAGGAAAAAAAATCTATTTAAAATGTGACACTAATAAAGTGCTATTACCTCTATACTCAGCCACAATCACTCCAAAAAAGCATTCACTCTTAACACACACAAAACTCCGCTTTTTTCAACCTCACTTAAGTTCACTACCACTTAAATCACAGAGCCAAAACTGAGCGAGCTCAAAAGTGAGTTGCTCTAGACCTATAATTTATCAGGTGTTGAAGCACTAATCCCTCCTCCCATTAGCAGACCAGGCAAAGAAAGGAAAAAAAAATCTATTTAAATTGTACTACAAAATGTCTATCCCTACATACTCAGTCCACAATAACCCAAACAACGAGTTCACTCTTAACACACACAAAACTCTGCTTTTTTCAACTCAACTTAAGTTCACTACCACTTAGAGCACAAGCCAAAACGAGCAGGCTCAAAGTGTAGTTGCTATAACCTATTTAATTTTTCAGGTGTGAACACTAATCTAACCCCTCCCCAATTAGCAGACCAGGCAACGAAAGGAAAAAAAATCTATTTAAATTGTGACACTAAGAAAAGTGCCTTGCTATTACCTTATATACTCAGTCATCCAAATCACCAACAACAGATTCCCTCACTCTTCACACACACAAACTCTGCTTTTTTCAACTCACTTAGTCACTAGCCACTTAGAATCACAAGCCAAAACTGAGCAAGCTCAAAAGTGAGTTGCTAGACCTTAATTTATCAGGTGTTATCCCCGTAATTGTACCGACCCAAAGAATAAAGTAGACATGTCATTTGGGGCGTAGAGTGAAATCCGTAAAATCCAAGCCCACAAGAATATGGCACAAATGCGTTTTTTACCAATTTCACTGCATTTGGAATTTTTTTCCCGCTTGCCAGTACACGGCATGGAATATTAAATACCACCATTTTAAAGTGTAATTTGTTACACAGAAAATACTCCATCACATAGCTCTGGAGTACATACAGCTGAATAACAGAAACCCCTTAGCACCAGTGGCCTGTGAGTGTGGCCATCTTGGAGGGACCATCGCTCCCCTTGATGTCCTTGGGAAGCAATGATCCATCTCCATGACAGTCTTTCCTAGACTCCAGGCATTGAAAATTGTAAAGATCTGTTACAGTGTGCTAGTGGCACATTTTAACAGGTCACCCATAAAAGCACCATATACTGCAATACAGATATGATCAGTAGGAATGATTAGTAGACCTAGGTTTAAAGTAGCTTAGGGCAGTGGTGGCGAACCTATGGCACTGGTGCCAGAGGCGGCACTCAGAGCCCTCTCTGTGGGCACCCAGGACATCACCCCAGAATAAAGTTCACCAGACAGAACTCAAAGAATCTTCCTACAGAATCTTCCTACAATGATAGATGAATTTTCCCTCCTCCTTTCAACTGCGTTGGTGCCCTTGGGAGGCTGAAGGATTGAAAGTTGTCAATAAACAAGGAGAAATGCATTACTTCTTAAATTGCTGCGCAGGCACTTTGCAATAAATAAGTGGCTTTTGCTTGAGGTTTCGGCACTGAGGCTCAAAAAGGTTCGCCATCACTGGCCTAGGGGGTCTGCAGTTAAAATTTAAAAAAAAAATGAAAACACTATAGTTTTCAAACCACCCCCATTTCCCTAGAACTGATATAAAAATAACCCTAAAACATTCTAAACATGTTGGTTATCATCGCATAAAAGTCCTAATCTGTCGAAACATAAAAACTATTTTTTTCAGTGGTGAACCCCGTAATGGAAAATAGTGACCAAATGTCCGAATTGCCCCTTTTTCACTATTTTGTAACTTAAAAAATTTTTAAAAATCTTTTTTTCTCTTAAAAACTACCATATATACTCAAGTATAAGCCTAGTTTTTCAGCACAAAATTTGTGCTCAAAACTCACCTTTCTGACGTCACCTGTAGGTCCTCTTCTGTCTCCGATGCTCCAGTGCCACCTCGGGTCCTTCGGATCCTCTTCGGGTTCTTCGGCTCCTCTGGCTGGGCAGGCTGTATACTACAGGGGCTGGGCAGGCTGTATACTACAGGGGCTGGGCAGGATATATGCTACAGGGGCTGGCAGACTATATACCAGGAGGCTGTGACCAATGCATTTCCCACTCTCGGCTTATACTCAAGTCAATGGGTATTCCCAGTTTTTTTGTGTTGAAATTAGGGGTCTTGGCTTATGCTCGAGTATATACAGGTATATACATTTTGTATCCCTGTGATGCTACCAACCCAGAAACTTAAGGAGAGGTGTAATTGAAAGCAGTAAAAAATAAAACGGTGCCCACAAGAAACTGGGGCCAATGCATTGTTTTTTCTGTCAATTTCACTGTACTCGTAATTTTTTTTAATCCTGCTCCCAAGTACACGCCATGGAATATTCAATACCACCACTAGGAAGTAGAATTTGTTATGCACAAAACAAGCTCTCTCAAAACTCCTTACCCAGAAAAATTAATGAAAGAGTTATGGATTTTTAAAGGAAGGAAGCAAAAAATGGAAATGCAAAAATGTAAAAAAGGGCATCGATGGGAAGGGGTTAAAGATGGACAAAAGACAGGGGAAAGAAAGGTCACAGGGACAGATTTCTACAATAATGTATATTACAGACTGTACTGTTATCATCTGCACTATTCATTTATGCAAGTTTGTCAAAATTTTAGTTACATAAATACTACAGTGGTTTTGGTTTTCCAATGATATTATTTCCGTAAACATTTTCCTGCAGTAATTTAATAAGTTTGTGGTTATTTTTGTACTTTGCAGTGTTTTCTGTGTGCTACTTCTTTTCCAGCTTTCTGATGGCTCATGTCCATCTGTAACGCTAGGTTCTAATAATGCTTTGCTGTATTTTGTATAAACACCTACACTTAAAGAAAGACTCCAATCACAGGTGATTCAGTGAGTTATACCTTGTGCAGGGCCTGAAGGGAGGAGCAGGACTCTAGGAGTACAAAGGAAATAAGCCCTGCTCCTCCCTTTCTGCCCTGCATCAGGCATTATTCAATGAATTAGCTCTGACTGGATAGTTCCTTTAAAAGTTTGAACCCCCTATAATTTTTCAGTGTTTTGTTTATCGGCCTGTTAAACCTCATTGTGTCTTTCCGTTTCTCACAGTTTTTATTTCCTTCAGGCTTGGTGCCCACATAGGTTAGGAGAATTCCTCAATATAAGCTGTGCAGGCACTGGAATAGCCCTGGTTAGTCCTCGTATTGGACTGCCAAGTAAAGAGAACATGAGGAGTAGGGATTCAGACCCAGACCCAGAATTCCAGTCTAGGTTCTGGTACCCAACCCAAATGCTCACCCCCACTGGTATCACTCAAAATAGGTGCTGGCAAGGCCGCCACACACTGCTGGCATTTGCCCGAGGATTGTCTCTCCCCGTGATGTCATCAGGAAGCGACAATCCTATTGGTGGCCTGCTCATCGTTATTCAGGAGTTATTTCACATCTATGAGAGGAGCAAAAAAAATGCATTCAAACACTTTCCTTCCATGTTTGTGGTAGAAAATCCATTTGAGCAAAAGATACTAAAAATTCTAAAAATGACACAAACGTAGTATAAAGTCTAAATCGTCTAAACTTTGAAGTTAATATCTAACACAAAGTTATGAGCATTTGATGACTCAATAATCTAATGAAAAGTGTTCATTTGCGCACAAGAAAAATCTGATTGCCCCTTAATGGTGACTGATCTGTCTGACATCATCACTACGGCTGCTTTGAACTTCTTACGTTTGACAGAAAGCTATTAACCAGGGGCTCAGATTGGATTATTTGTTCTAATGTTGAGCTAGAGATGTATAATGGGTCTAATGTACTGGTGCACGGCAGTAATTAGTGGAATTGTTTTGTTTTTCTCTTTCTAATGACATCTAGGTACTAACAAAAAATCTCATCTAATGATGCAAAGCTTTTTACTGTGTGTTCATGTGACAGAATGATATTTTATTCTCTTCCCTGGACCACTAGCTATAGTGTAAGGTTTTTCTGGGTATAAAATGTTTAAGAGTTTTTTTGCTTCTTACTCAAAAATGCCAGTTCTACTGTGTATCCAATCAGGTCTCTGTAATCCGAACGATTTCAGGCTGAATTGAAAATTGTACAAATTTGGTCAGAGTTCAGTCCTAGTGCTATCCAGCCATCAAGTTCTTTCGTCAGCCTTTGGTTTTCTCAGATTTTTACAGCTACTACTTTGAAATGCGTGCAGGAAAACCTGACAGCACTAGGATGGCATCCGGGAAGTTTATTTCATGCAATTATTAACTTCAATGGGCTTATTTCTTGTAGAGAGAAGGACATACTGGAGGGAACACCCCATCCCCTCCCACCGGCGCTGCGACGCCTGTATCTGTTAAAGTAAGAACCCTCTGATAAAGCACTGCCGCAAAGTACGATAGGAACGCCGGACTGCACTCAAAGTGTAGTCTGGAGTATTCATGAGGAGGACTAGGAGGCGGTGACTGCAGCATGAAGCTCGCCAGTCACCACTGGCCTATGGAGTGGGCAGGACGGTCCGGGGAAGAAGCAGCTCTGGCGTTCCTATTGTACTTCGCGGCAACTCCTAGAGCCTTTTTTATAGGTTACAATATTTAAACTCTTCAAACCTTCAAAAACTGTGCGTTGAATGGAAGACCATGATTGTAGTGGCTTTCGCTTTTTCCAAAAATATGTAACATCATAAGAACCTATTAATCTCACCAAAAAGACACAAAATCTATAATCCTCCAGTTGTTAATCCACAACAGATCAGTTGAGGAGAGAATTTTTCAGAAAGGGATGGTTGGACTACATCTTATGCGTGATCCACGAGCGAGTTTTCCCAGTCTCATAGGAATGAATGGGGAAACTTGATTCCAGTTTGCACATAAAATGTAGTGAGTGTCTGCAGGACAGTTTGCATTACATGATAGGGAAAAGACTAGCAAGAAGGTCCTGGTTAAAGGGGCAGGAGGTCTAACACCAAGCTGTTCTCAGATTCGTATGTACAGAGATAAATAAATTCATAACATATAATATACAACTTGATGATTGCTTATTGTTAACCTTATTTATGTCAGGATATATATTTTCATCCTGGAAAACCCCTTTAAATTTGCCATCTACAAAGCGAGTACTTGTTTTTCTCAAGAAAGAAAAGTTTGGAGGGAAATTATTTGCTGTGTACCGCTGTTTGGATTAATCTGTAATACACGGTAGGAGAAACCTTGTCACATCAACAAGTTTTTATAGGGTAATTACTTTGTGGAGGCTTTAAATAATCACCAACAAGAAAAATTACATGAAAGTTACATTTTCCTGCTGGAAAAAGAAATGTGAAGAATATGTTTAATAATACTTTGTGTTATTCGCTGACAAATTGTAAATTACTCTGCAGAAAATGTGCTTTATATTGTGTTGTGCTGCTGAGACAATGTTAATTATACCCTTACCCCAGAATCAGGTCGGCTTAGATTTCAGAAACAAAAGGCGTAGTAAATCTTGTTGTGTCTTGATACATTTGTTTGTGTAATGGCATATTTACATCATCCGCTCTAGTATTTACATTGCTGAACAGTGCCTGTAGATAATGGGGCACATTTACTTACCCGGTCCGATCGCGTTCCAGCACCGGCTTCTCGCACGAGCGTTCGGGTCTTCCAGCGATTCATGAAGGTCCTGCGCCCGATGTCCACCAGGTGTCTCTGCTGCGCCGAGTTGCGTCGGAGTTCACTGATCTCTTCCTGGTGCATGTAAGTATGACGCGTGCAACCAATTTTTTTTTTAAACGCGGCGGTTTTTCCGAATCCGTCGGGTTTTTGTTCGACCGCGCCCCCCGGTTTCCGTCGCTTGCATGCCAGTCCTGATGCGTCACAATCTGATCGCGTGCGCCAAAAACCCGGGGCAATTCAGGGAAAATCGGCGCAAATCGGATATATTTAGGTAACACGTCGGGAAAACGCGAATCGGGCCCTTAGTAAATGACCCCCAATGTGTAAGGTTTACTTCACTGGGCGTGACCTTAAGAGACATTTACTTAAAGGAGGGGTTGGCCTCTTATAAAAATTTAGTTTAAGTATGAGGCTTTTTTTCTTTTCCCAAAAGGATTTCATTCTGCAAATGAAAGTAATTTTTTTTTTTTTAAATGGTATCGCTGTGTGCATATTGACCCCGTGTAAAAAGGGTTTTGTTATTTAGGTCCTACAAAAAAATTTTTTTTTTAAATTTCATTAGAAAAAACAATGTCGGATTTGCATTCTTTTTTTTACATTTATAACCGAAGGGGTTAATAAAAGTTCAACAGTAGGACATATAGTGGGTAGGGAAAGTATTCAGACCACTTAAAAATGTTCACTCTTGGTTTTATTGCAGCCAATTGGTAAGATCAAAAAGGTTCTTTTTTTTGCTCATTAATGTACACTCTGCACCCCATCTTGACAGAAAAACATGTAATGTTTTTGCTAATTTATTAAAAAAAAGAAAAACTGAAATATCACATGGTCATAAGTATTCGGCCCCTTTGCTCAGTATTGAGTAGAAACACCTTTTGGGCTAGAAATCTTCTTGGGAATAATGCAACAAGTTTTTCCACCTGGATTTGGGGATTCTCTGCCTCATCCTTGCAGATCCTCTCCAGTTGGATGGTGAAAACTGGTGGCAGCCATTTTCAAGTCTCCCCAGAGATACTTAGGGTCATTGTTTTGTTGGAAGGTGAACCTCTGAGATTCAGGTGCTTTTAGGGACCTCTTAAGAACCTTGAGTGCTGCACAAATTCTTTTGTATTGCCCAGATCTGTGCCTTGCATCTGATCTGTGTCTTTGAGATCCTTGGGCAGTTCCTTAGATCTTATGATACTTATGTGCTATTACATGCAATGTGAGATCTTATATAGACAGGTACAGTATGTGCCTTTCCTAATCATGTCCAATCAGTAGAATAAACACATCTGGACTCCAATGATGGAGTAGAGCCATCTCAAGGAGGATCAGAAGGAAATGGACAGCAGCAATGGGTCTGAATACGTATGACCATGTGATATTTCAGTTTTCCTTGTTTAATAATTTAGTAAAAATATCTACATGTCTGGATTTATTCTGTCAATATGGAGGCATAGTGTAAATTAATGAGCATCCACTGAATGAAATACAAAATTGTGCAATTAAAAAACTACACTTCGTCCCAAAAAAAAATGTTATAACCAGTAGGAGGAATTGATTAAACAAACTGAAAAACAGCCTGGGCATTCATGTGGACAACAGGTGTGAAGATAAGGGGTTAAAATATCCTTTATTGAGGTTGTGTTCTTTATCATTTAATCTCCTACACAGAAACTTGCCACCTGCTTGTGCTGAGGACCTGGATGCCGGAATAAAGCATCTTAAGCTGCAGGCATCTTATTCTTCTAGGGCATGCAGATTCACTCAGGTATTTGGCCGCCACATCCTGATCCTTCTCCTGGTGGCAAGCTTTGGCCCCTCTACTGCAGCAGCTACAAATGCAAATTCATGGCAATTCTGAGGGCCACCACCTGCAGTAAAGCCCATACCACTGAGTGTTTAAAGAAAATCTACCATTAAAGTCATGCTTGATTTTAAGATGCAGGCAAAGTTCTCATATTTGTGATTGATGGCCTCCCTGCTTCTAAAATCAATGTTTTTAAATTATACTAATGACGCAGAAAAGCTATGGTCGAGATTACAAGGAGGAGGGTGAGACTGTGATGTAACAACATCCTGTGAAGACTAGGCACAGAGGGCCTCTGGTAGCAACCCCAGAGGCTTTCTGCCTCATTAGCATAATTGTAAATGTTTATTTTAGAAGGAAGGAGGCCAAGAATAACAAATATAAGAAGATTACCGCAGTCACGGTGCCTGGATCTATGAGTAAGTGTCCCTGGTTTATCATGATGGAGTTTGATGGTAGATTTCATGTAAGGTACAGGTAAGGGGTTCCCTCAGATACCACATCCCTGTCCAGCTAGCGCTGAGGAGATCATGGCTTAGAGAATCCACTCCTATAGCACCTTACTGTAACAAGCAAATAAATAACTCTGCCTCTTTAACAAACCCTGTATTTGTTCCTTTGAATCTGAGTTCATACCACAATGCAGATATCAGCACCTTAGAAGTTATTGCTTTGTTTTAACTTGTTCTAATGAACTAAATGTTGAATTTACATTGCAAAAATTATTAGAAAAACAGGCAGTATAATCTGATACAGTGAGTACTTTCCCATGATGGTTTCAATTGTGTATAATTCTGTTTAATGTAGGGGTTTTCTATTTTGACTAAAATACAATTTTCCTCCCCTGCGCACAGTATTGAAGTGGTAGGTGTATGGATGATAACTAGGCTCAAATATACAGCATAATGGTAACATTAATAGGCCTTTAGCACAGACTGTCTTGCTTCTTCACAAAGTGGGTCCATCTTGCCATCACCTCCTAAAATGCAAAAATAACACACAAAACAATTATAACAGTGCGTCATACAGAATCCATATACAGCCAATTATAATCACTCAGTCCCTTCAATGTTGAAGTTTCTTATGATGATTGTTAAGTAAAATTTATTGGCACTAATGGCTGTGCAATGAACTATATTTTTATATATCTGAACTTACTGAAACTACCTATTGTTGTAATATTCATTCTCTACAAATATCCTTTCCAGCCACATGATCCTAAACACTGGTGATTACATATAAAGACTTACATTGTAGAGTTTTCATTGGGGTAAATTATGACTATTGGGCACCTTGTGATACAGAAAGAGTTTGATTCCATAAAGGTTATAGCAATATAATGGTCAGATACTGCTGTAAACAATCAGTTTTCAACCAATTTCAAACAATTATTAATATTCTTCTTGTGACAAATAGAATGGAAAATATATTCTTACCAAAGTCAAGT
The DNA here is from genome assembly GCA_019512145.1 of Engystomops pustulosus. Taxonomy (NCBI): domain Eukaryota; kingdom Metazoa; phylum Chordata; class Amphibia; order Anura; family Leptodactylidae; genus Engystomops; species Engystomops pustulosus. The sequence continues at coordinate 35,298,519 of CM033651.1, read as the reverse complement.
TCCCTGATATTACACTGAAATACAGTCTCTCCATTCACTAGAAGTTCCACCATATCCAGATCTAGAATTTCCTCTAAGAATACTGTGTGTCCACCTGACACCAGGACGGCTGCAAATAATAGAGACAAAAAACGATTAGTAAATCAGGTTCTTACAGGTAATGACACAGTTGCAGTGACCTGAAGACTAATACAAATCAAGAGTATCTAAAAGGAAAGATACCATTAGTTTTTAAGTATTGTGAAGCAAACATACCTTGAGACTGCTGTAGGTACAGTGATGCAGGATCATATCTTGTTCAATCCCTGAGCTGAGTGGTTTTGCTGAAAATAAGGATAACATTCAGGATAATGAGTCTGTCACTCCTGGGCCTGGCTTGCTGCTTCACCACTTGCACTGCTTCAGAGAATGATGTAATCATTGTGTTGTCCCTTACAGGCAGAAGTAATCATTTGCTGCACCATCCCCCAGCTGCTAAGTATGAGTGATCCAGCTCAGGTTGATTAGTCATGTCTGGACAGTTCAGGAAGCTCCTTGTGTGATGTGTTTATAAAGGGCAGGCAGCAGGCAACCAAGCTTTCCCAATATTCTGAATTTTATAAGTTTTTTCCAGCAAAACCACTCTGCAAGATATTCTTCTGCATCACTGTAGCTACAGCATTCTCAGTGTTTGATTCATAATGCATAAATACAAATGGAAGATTTCCTTTAAAGGAAATCTACCACCAACATCCATCATGATAAAACAGGGGCACTTACTCCAGGCACCGTGACTGTGACAATCTTATTATATTTGTTATCCATGGCCTCCTTCCTTCTAAAATCAACTTTTACCATTATGTAAATGAGCATAAAGTGCTATCTGAGTTTTACCTGAAACCCTCAGTGTTGCAGCTTCACAGGCTGTTACACTGTGCAAAAGTAGTCCCCCCACTCCAACTGTGTGTTGAAACATGCACTGCTACAGTGAGATTACATCAGGCAGAGATAGGGGGGAGTGCTGAGGGAGCAGAAGAGGAAACAGTGTAACAGCCTCTGACGCTACAGCATGGAGGTGTTCTGGTAATTTAGCATAACTCTAAAAGTAAATTTTTAGGCCATGGATGAAAAAAATGTATTAAGATTACACAGTCACGGTGCCTGGATCTCTAAGTGTATGTTTATCCATGCTTCATTTTGATGGTAGATCTCTTTAAAAACAGATCAGTATTAGAGGAGTTGGGGGTCCGGCACCCGTAACAATCCACTGTTTGAGGTGGTGCTTGTGCATGGGCCTGACTTGGGATGGCAGTAAGGAGACTACTGCTCATCTGGGTGTTATTGTCTCTCTAAAATGAAGAAAAGTAATCTGGAGAACATACAAGACAAGATCCCCACAACAAGTTAAAAGCTCTTCTTTATGACACATTTGCCTTTTGCCTCCTGATTGAAAATAAATATCTGATGGAAGCTGTATTGGGAATACATCAGAAGCCGATATACAGGTCATTTAAGGTCCGGAATTATCATGACGATGTAATAAAGATCTACTCTTCCGGCATTAGGAATCAAACAATTTGAAATCTATTTGTTTAAAGAGTATGTTGGATACTTGTCAAGATGAGACTATGAACTCCATCCTCAACGTACAAACACTTAAAAGACATCTACCATCAAAATCCATCATGATAAACCAGGAACACTTACCCATAGATCCAAGCACTGTGACTGTGAGAAAGAGTCCTTCTTGCTCATTATCAAATTTTAAAAGTGGATTTTAGAAGGAAGGAGGACATCTCTAACAGTGTGGTGTCTTTGTTTTCCCCCTATTTTGCCACCTATAAAAAATCAAAAAGTTGTACATTTTCCAAAATGGTATCAATGAAAACATCAGTACCTAATACAGCTGTGTACACCAAAGCATAAAAAGTTACTAGGGGAGGATTGAGACGGCCATGGGACCTGGGCTGTATGAATATTATAGGGTCTGGAAGGATGAGGGTCCTTCTCAGTACAACATTTAGTGGGTGGTTTGGTTGGCCATGGGCCCCTTCGAAGGCCTGGGCCCTGGTACACTGCCCAAAATGCCTGTATTGTAATCTACTACTCAAAGGTTACGGAGGTCAGAATTATAATATTTAATACATTATTAATATTTGATTTGACTATGGTATTTTAATTCAGGGAGTAAAGCTGAAAGAGATAACTACTTCCAATCATATTACTGAACTTATTCCTTGAGAAAGACTTTCCAAATGTAGTGAAAATGATGAAAAAACACATTAATGACGTTTTCTTGTGGGCTTGAATTTTACAGCTTTCACTGTGTGCCCCAAATGACATGTCTACTTTATTGTTTGGGTCGGTACGATAATGGGGATAACACTTTTGTATAGGTTTTATGTTTTCATACATTTACAAAAATTAAAACCTCCTGTACAAAAATGTTTTTTTTCATTTTGTCATCTGGCGCCAATAACTTTTTCATACTTTGGTGTACGGAGCTGAGGGTGGTGTCATTTTTTGCGACTTTTGATGGCGCTTTCATTGTTATCATTTTAGGACTGTGCGATCATTTTATAGATTTTTTTATGTTTTTCAAAATGGCAAAAAAGTGCCATTTTCGACCTTGGGCGCTATTTTCCACTACGGGGTAAAACGCAGTGAAAAACCGTTATTATATTTTGATAGATCGGGCATTTTCAGATGGAACGATACCTAATGTGTTTATGATTTTACTGTTTATTAATATTTATATCAGTTCTAGGGAAAGGGGGTGATATGAATTTTTACGTTTTCTTATGTAGTGTTTGGGGGTAACTTAGCATCAAAGGTAGAAGCTTACGGACCTCTCCGGCGACTTTTGTGGTGCTGAGCGCCAAAAACAGTAACGTAGGAGCTTGTAGCAATCCAAAATAAAACGGCTTTATTCAGCTTTAAAACATTTACAGGAACAAAAAATAACAAACAGCCTAGCCTCACTTCGGGCACTACTCTCACTTCTTGAACCCTAACTCCCTTCTTAGGTTCAAGGATACACTGCTGGGGTTCCTCCTCAGCACTCTGGCTCTCAGTGAGCTCAAACAAACAATGTCCTTACTGGATTCTAGTCCTCTTGGGACAGACCACCTGTCTGTCTCAACTGGTCCCAAGTCCTCTGCTGACTGCAGACACACAGCACTGGCTTGCTGTGAGCTCTCCCTCTGGAGTTGGCCAGGGATGGGAGTGGTCACAGGTCCTTTTCAACCTGGTTGTGGGTCGCTTCTCCAGCGCCCCCTAGGTTCACCTCTTAATATCCTCCCCTCAGCTCACCACTTATGGGGTGAGCGACCCTGGACAAGACATGCAATGACGAGTCCCTTTTTTCACTCAAGTTATATGTACAATGTCTGTCCACATTTTTCTCAACTGTAGGGCACATCTTGTCGGGTGGTCTCATCTTCCAAGTTCCTGTCATTCTACTTTTCCTGGTTCTTGCATTTTCGTTTCTTTGTTGAGTCTCAGACTGAACATTAACAATGATTCTCAACCATCTTTTACTTTTGTTTGTGAAGAAACACGGTTCAGTTTCACAACTTTTTGTGTATGGACATGGAAACTCTACATTTCAACTGTTTCTTCTTCACAATCTGCATCAGGATGTAAAGCTTGTATTCACTTTTATTTTCAGTCTAGTTTCTTTTTTGTGCTTTGTGGATAATGGAGACAACCATCCACCATTGGATTAGGCATTTTAAGGGCTGTACAACATACCTCTGGTCACTCTTAATGACTCTTGTCCTTGGGCTTTGGATGTATTGACCTTATTGGCCAGATCACAAACACTTATAGTATTGGACATTTTTAGACTTCTCAAACTTGCTTTATCTGCTCTTTAACCCATTGTTTCCAAAACTATAGGAGACAGTTTCACCTCCTTTCAACAGCTGATGGTTTACATTTATTTTGGCTTCTTGTTTATATATAGTTTTTGTTGTATGAAGGTGAGTCTGACTTTAAGCCTTTGATAGCACCAGCGTCTAGGACAAGAAGAGGAAGACAACCAGTGGCGTAACTACAAGCCGTAGCACCGTAGCGGTTTGCTACGGGGCCCGGGTGTCCAGGGGCCCGCGCTCCCGTTCCTGACTTCACAACTACTTTGGGTGGATGATGGTCCCTGCCCTGCCACATACATTGGCACAGGTCGGCCGTGGTCCCGTACGCTCTAATTCCCCGAGAGTTCCTGCACCCCGCTCCCTCCTTAGAGTACTGTTCTCCCGGCCAGTGCTCATACACAGCAGCGAGGCCCGGCTGCTCCCTCCCTGCTGTACTGTGTGCACACAGTGCTGCGTAACTACATTGCTGCTGAGCCTCTGGGACCTCGAGGAAGCAGCAGCCCCAGGAGAAGCAGGTAACACAGGCCGGCAAGATAACTTCGGGCTCCCGGGTCTGAGGATCAGAGAGACCAGGCCCAGGAGAGGAGTTCCGAGCAGCACAAACCAGCATCGAAGGCTCGCAGAGAGGATACATCTTCTGGTAAGTCTATATGGTGTGTGTATGTATATGCTGTTATGTGTGTGTAAATGATGTATGCATGTGTATAGCTGTATGTGTCTGTATCTGTGTGTAAATGATGTATGATGTGTATATACTGTATGTATCTGTGTGTAAATATTATGGATGTGTAATGCTGTATGTGTTTGTCTGTATTGTTGTTGTAGTTGCTGTGTATATATTATGTGTGTCTGTATCTGTGTGTAAATGATGTATGATGTGTATATACTGTATGTATCTGTGTGTAAATGATGTATGATGTGTATTAACTGTATGTATCTGTGTGTGTAACATGATGGTAGTGATGTGTTAATGACTGTATGTATCTGTGTTGTGTAAATGATGTATGATTGGATATACGTATGTCTCTGTGTGTAATGATTGTATGATGGGTATATACTGTATGGATCTGTGTGTAAATGATGTATGATGTGTATATGCTGTATGTGTGTCTGTATCTGGTGTAATGATGTATGCTGTGTATATACTGTATGTGTGTCTGTATCTGTGGTTAAAAATGATGTATGCTGTGTATATACTGTATGTGTGGTCTGTATCTGTGTGTAAATGATGTATGATGTGTTATACTGTATGTGGTCTATCTGTGTGTAAATGATGTATGATGTGTATGATACTGTATGTATCGTGTGTAAATGATGTATGATTGTGTATATACTGATGTATCTGTGTGTAAATGATGTATGATGTGTATACTGTATGTATCTGTGTGTAAATGATGTATGATGTGTATATACTGTTATGTATCTGGTGTAATGATGAATGAGATGTATACTACTGTATGTACTCTGTGTGTAATGATTATGATGTGTATTACGTTATGATCTGTGTGTAAATGATGTATGATGTTATGCTGTATGTGTGTCTGATCTGTGGTAAAATGATGTTGCTGTGTATATACTGTATGTGTGTCTGTATCGGTTTGTGTAAATGATGTATGCTGTGTATATACTGTATGATCTGTGTGTAAACGATGTATATGTGTATATACTGTATGTATCTGTGTGTAAATGAGTTGTATATGCTGTATGCGTGTCTGTTATCTGTGTGTGTTAAAGTGATTTATGAGTGTATATTACGTATGTGGTCTGATCTGTGTGTGTATAATGATGTGTATTACCTGTATGTGTCGGGTCGAACTGTTGTATTGATGATGCGTGTGTATATACTGTAGTATCGTGTGTAACTAATGTATGATATGTATATGGGTCTGATCTGTTGTGTGTAAGTGATATTGTGGTGATACCGTATGAGTGTCTGTATCGTGTGAAATGATTATTATGTATATATATTGTAGTGTGTGTCTGTGAATTAGCGTATATGTGTGGGTGTATAACCGATGGTGCAAATGCGGTGTATATACTATATGATGCTATTCTTTGCTAGTGTATGTTTATACAGTACTATGTGGTATATGGTTCTGTTTATACTGTATGTATGTTGTATATATGGGTTTGTATATTTTTGTATAAGATATTAGTACAAATCTATATGGGGGGAGATTTATCACCAGCTTTCTAGGCAATTTTTCTGGTGAGAAGCGTTACATAATTGTAATTATTGCAAAAGCAAGATATTGCAATTAAATCCATGGATATGGCCACCTGCGCCAAATATTGTATGATATATTTTTTAAGAAGGGGGCCCCACGCGAAGAAATCTGCTGGGGGCCCGACTCTCCTAGTTACCCACTGAAGACAAACTTAGACACTTTACTCTTGTTTGGGTAAAACACCATAAATTCCCCCTTTCCTCAGTAATAGTTTTTTGTAAGCTCTCACTACTGTAGGTCATCCAACTGTCAATATAATCCCACATTCTTTATCTTGTACTCAACTTTAATTCTCCTTCCCATAGCAGAGCAGCTTTTTCCTGTTCCATATCCATCTGTGTTACGGCCAGCCTTCAATTCCAGCTCAGAACTTTATACCTCTGAGTAGTGGTACTTCCTTGCTTTCGCAAGTTTGAATGCAAAATTTTTCATCCAGTTTACACACTGTGCTTTTAATTACAGTTTGACTTGAGTAGTCTACAATTTGAACACATAAATCAGATTGGATTTTGCTCAAACTGATCTCATGTCCTCCTCTGATGTTCCATGTTACTGTAGTTTTGGTTATTTTGTCATAAGCCTCAGTCTTTTCCTTATACACTTCTTCAGGCTTTCAGGTGTCGATTCATTTCTCCACGTTCAAGATGTAGTCTATCCAAATTCGAGAAAAACAGGATGACATCTCCACCATTTCTTGTATCTCCTGCAATAGATGAGGACACCTTCTTACTGGCAAAGACTTTTTTGCTCCGCTTCCAAGCTCGTATAATTTTAGTTCCTAATCTACCTTTTTATCTTCAAAAACTGCAGCTCTGTCCTGCCATTCCTTTACTTCATTAGTTTTGATGATGTCCCTTACTGCATGTGTGGGTCGCTCTGACTGCAATCTCACCTCAGATTCTAACTTGCATCTCTGTCAGACACGGCTTTCCTCAAGTGTGCAAACTTCATTCTCCTTATCACTCAAGTCAGCGAGAGGTTTTTTATACTTTGTATCTTGAATCTCCAACTTATTTGCAAAAACTCACTTTGCCTCACTTATGTGCACATTTAGTTGATTGTCAAGTTCCTAGCTACGCAAATGAAGATCACACCTAAATTTCTCAATAGTGCATGATTCTGACGCGTCCATCTTGGAGACGCTGATCCTTTAAATTTGCAATTGCATCCCAGCTCTTGCTTTTGCTCCACACCATTACAACTTTACTAGACAGAGAACAATTTCATCTATCAAACTCCTTTTAGTGACATAGTCCATTCCAGCAAACCCTAACCACATGGTTACCTTACTGCAGCAAAGAACTTTTTATGAGTTCAAGCTCTTTCTTAATTTCACATTTTCTTTATCAGACGCCTCAAGTTGCCCTTTCCAGTCAGCTATTTTCACCTCATACACAAAACACTGAGAGTTTTCATCGCATCTTGAAGCTGCGCCACCAAAAAATTTGTTTGGCTCCTAGAATATTCATCATTAACTAGTATGAGACCCCAACTCCGCAAGGATTATATTCAATCATAGAACAGAGGTGTTCATAAATATAATCATTTCATGTTCAGTGGTATTTGCTTAGTTCACAGCGCAGACCCGGTTCCAGGTTTTGCGACCCTCTGAACTTGAGACTGCTGCACCAACACACCTGGTTCAGCTTTGCTTTAGTACACATGAAACTTTCTTTTCTTTCCCATGGTTAATATCACAAAAACACAATATCAGAATAACCTCCTCGTTATAAATAGTGTCACTTTTTACTGTCTCTTTTTATTCATACATTCAACAAAACGTCCTTCTGTTGCCTACACAACAGCATTTCTTCGTCGTCACACAAAATCAGGGCTATTACAATAACCATTTTCAGGCTGGTCAGCCTTAATCTCACAAGCAATACAGTTCAGGATACTGTTCATTTGTTGCCACTAGCAATATACACGCTTGTGTGCCAGCAGCAACCAAAGTCCATTGCCTGGATTGCACTTCCAGATTTTACACGTCACCAGTTTTGCAGAGAAGAAACATTTGGATTTGGTGGATCAACACGCCCCTTGGTCTCTGCCTTGGAATATACTCCTGAGTTTTCGCTGTAGGCCACAATCCACATTACTTCAGTTCAGCAAACAGTTTTCTTGGCCTTGCTGGATCTCCCTCATGCCCTCATCCAAGCACATATTAGTGTTTGGGGTAACTGGCATAAAGGAGAAGCTGTACGGGACCTCTCCGGCGACTTTTGTGGGCTGAGCGCCAAAAAACGTAAACGTAGGAGCTTGTACAATCACAAATAAAAACGGCCCCTCATTATCACTTTAAAACATTCCACAGAACAAAATAACAACCAGCTAGCCTCTATTCGGGACATACCTCACTCTTCTTGAAACCCTAATCCCTTCTAGGTTCAAGGAACACTACTGGGTTCCTCCTCAGCACTCTGGGCTCTCAGTGAGCCAAACAAACAAGGTCCGTACTGGAGATGTCCTAGTTTTTGGACAGACCACCTGTCTTTCTCCAACTGTCCCAAGGTCCCCTGCTGACTGCAGGCACACACAGCACTGGCTGCTGTGGAAGCCTCCCGCTGGAGTTTGGCCAGGGATGGACGGGTTCACCAGGTTTCACAATTTTCAACCCTGGTTTGTGGGTACCATCTCCAAGCGCCCCACTAGGTTCACACTATTTACACTTAATTATAATTTTATCTTCTTTTATTTTTACGTTTACTTTAGGTACTTTATCCACATTGTACTGATGATCCATCATTACTTCCACACTACAGTATTGGGAATAGTATTTTCCTCCTCATTCATTACAGGTGATGATAGCACACAGTGACATGAATGGGTTAAAACAAAGTAGGCCCTTGTCTTTGAAAGACACGAGGCTGTCATGGTTGGCGACAGATTGCCGCGCCCTGATGACGTCACGGGAGTAGTGATGAGCCTTACAAGATGTGTGGTGCCCTGCATGGTGGGCGGTTGATCGTCCCGGGAAAACACCCCGGTGTTACCGGTAACCATGGCGCCAAGTTCGGACGAGGGTTAAAGGAAAATCGCCCTACAAATCCCATGATAAACCAGAGACACTACTCATAGACACAGGCACCTCGTGACTGTGGTAATCTCTTACCCCACCTCTTATCCTTGGTCTCTGGGGGGCGGGAAGGGGCGTTACCAAAACCAAGCCCCTTGGCTTGGTTTTCGCATTCAAACACGTCTCGCGTTACCATAGGGAGGGTGGTGTAATCATCTGCATGTCCCTTGAGTTCAATGTGGGGAATGCTCCCTGCACAGCTGTGATAGCCTGAGAAGCTATCGCACAGAGGGGCCATGGATAACAAACAATATTAGATTATAACTCACAGACTGACACATTAATCAGGAGCATCCTGATGTCTTTGTGGTGCAGAAGGACAGTGGTTTCCTCAATGTAAATCTTCCCCAAAGCCTGGAGCTATGAGTAAGGTGTCCTTGTGTTTATCATCTGGGTTTTATAGTAGATTTCCTTTGAAGTTCACCACATGCCTGCTGCTCTACAATGGACAATTGATATATAAAGCCTGTTGTGATTCTTCATTATGTCTATTTACTGCTTCAGTCCATTCTAGAGTATTAAGTAATATAATTAAACCTAAGATGCAAAAACACCTGTTGATAAAAAATCATAATAATAATGACATTGAAAAAAAAATATTCTAATTTGCCTAATAACTTTTTTGTCCCTTGTGTAATGTTGTCATGTGTTCCACTCCTCGTTGTTTAATTAGCTCGTCCTAAGTGAGCGCCAACTGTGCAATATGATGCAGGATTTTTAGTATCACTTGTGAAGTAAACTGTGCAGACAGAATCTCGCAAGTCTTCCAATCAAGGTAAGTTTCAATACATTTTAGAAAACGTTGCAATTAAAAGCAAGTTGTCTATTAAGGTAGCAATTATTTATGCAAAACTAGAGTGGTCTGGTCCCTAACCAGGCCTCTACACCCAGACCAGTGCGTCACACTAAACACTCTCCAGAAGGTAATAAGCAAGTTTTTTTTTCAAGAAGAAAATTCTTAAGCCCCCGTTTTCTGCTCTTGTAAAAATTGTAAAAATTAAGTATTTTTACATAATGCATAAATAAGGTGCGCAACCTTTTTTAGTTTTCTCAGGAAATTAAAACCTATAGTGCAGAAGAGGGCCGACATCGGCCACCAGACGAGTGTCGGCCGACCACCAGCCACCCAGACAGTCTCCGCCGACCACCAGCCACTATGACCATCTATGGCCGACACCGCCCCACCCGAGGCAGTCTACGGCCCCGACCACCAAACCCACCCAGAAGATGAGGAGAGAGGGTGCATAGTTAGCGACCGGAGCTGATTATAGGTTTCTTTATCAGTGGATCCCGGAGTGTCAAGCTTATCGCAGAAACCACTGCAGGATCAAGATGGTGAGGAGGAGTGGAGGTGAGTATTTGTAGGTGTTTATTTCTTTAATGGGAGATTGATGAAGTTAACTGCAGGGCGACAGTGAGCCCAAACCCACAAAGATCCAGTATGAATCTGAACTTCGATTGGGTCTGTTTGACACTACTTGTTATATGAAACTATGAATAATTATAGCGGTTAAATTAAAGTGGGCCAAATGTCAGTAAAAAAGCCACTCTCTACACTTTGACACAAACACAACTAGGAAGAACTATGATTTTAAACCTACCACGATGTATTAGAGTCATGTATGCTGCGGGGCTTATGGTACATGGAAACACGAAATTATTATTTTGTTACTACTAATGCATTAGGGTAACCATTAATATATCCTCCCCTGAGACCGACCACAGTGTTGCTTATCGCGACATGTAATGAAATACATAAGAGCTCCAATTTAGTTGGAAACATGAGAACACATTATAACTGTAAAACTAAAACCCGTGACCAGGTCAGACAGCTGTACCAATTTATGAGGATGTTTTAATTAACAAAGTTACACATTAAAATGTAAATAATGAACAATCGATTAACCGACTGGTTGTAGCATATTAAACTGATATGGCCTGGGGAATTCCTGAGGAATTGTCCAGGGAGTGTATAGGGATCTGCAATAGCTGCAGGGAGGACCACAGGTCACTACCCTTTAAGTATCTGGTGGTTTGAGAGCTGATATATGCAGGTTAAGGTTGACCGTTAGAGGGATGAGTCAGGGGACAGGCCTACCGTCCCACAGCAGGGAGCTCTTGTAAAGAGGCAAAAGGTCAGGGCAGGTTTAAATATTGTAATTAAAATGTACAGCAAACCTTGGCGCGGAATGCAGGTAACAAGGATAGGTTGGGAAGAAGCAGTTGGTGTAATCCGGTGCCCTGCATCCGGATATGAAGAACACAAATAAATTCTGTCTCAACTTAAAATATGTAATACACCTGTTTTTTTTTTTTGTAGCTAGTATATGCAGAACTATACACCGACAAACAATGTAATTCTACACTGAGCACTAGAACATTACTGAATATTGCCTTAAGATGTAACCAACTCCACCAGACTGTACAATTGGATTACATAAGGAACTGTAACCGCCTGCCGGGGCCCGTTCCCGTCTCTTCGCTTGATTTCAGTCTGAGCCTATGTAGAACTATCCCACAGGTACCGAACATACTATCGTTTCACCATTTGTTAATTCTACTCTTACCCTCTGTAAGTATATTCATAATTCTGTATAGTAAGGCTGGAAAAGACGAAGTCCTCAAGTCCTCCCTTAAGAATAAATAAATGTTTTATCCCAAACCGTGTATTTTTCTCTCCAGAAAAGGCATACAAGGCCTCTCTTAAACATGTACATAGAGTCAGAACATAACAACTCCTGGCAGAGCGGTCCCATAGTCTCATGATTTACAGTCAAGAACCTTCTGTTCTATGGTTGATGATGGTAAATAGCCTCTCGTCAGTGCATCATAGAGGCAGCCCCTTGTCCTGGTCACAGGCCGAGGTATAAAAAGATATGGAGGAGTCCTTGTACTGTCCGTCAGGTATTTGTACATTTTAATGGGTCTTCCCCTTCAGTCGTCTTTTCTTAAAATTTAATAATACCAAATTTTGTAATCTGTCAGGGTATTCTATTGTCCCCATTCCCCTAATAATCCTGGTTTGCTCTACTCTGACACCCGTTTCAGCTTCTACTATATCTTTTTATACACTGGTGCCCAAAAAACTGTACACAAAATCATGTGTGGTCGGACCAGGGATTTGTATACGGCAAAACTATGTCTTTTATCATGAGAACTATCTTCTCTGATACATCCCATTAATTTAATGTGCTTTTGGCGCAGCCCCGCCTCGGCTCTGGTTACTAAATTAAGTTTTTACCATCCACCAATACCCCCAAGTCTTTTCAGCTCCAGTTTTACAAGTACTGACTGTTTAGAACGCTAATTATACTGTTTGTTTCAATGGCCCAAGTGAATAACTTACATTTTATCTAAACTTTAAACCTCATCAACAATTCTCTGCCCACTCTCAAAGCTTCCACAAATCCCTCTGAATGTAAACTATCGGCCCTCAGTATTTATTACTTACAAAGCTTACAATTCATCTGCAAATGATGAAAACTTGACTGTGTAACCCAATTACAAAGGTCATTATAAAAATATTATAAAGAAGTGGCCCCAATATGCCCCCTGTGGGACTCTCCACTGGTATATCAAACCAATCTGAGAATGTGCCATTAATGACGCCCTTTTTCATCACTAAGCGCCAATTTACTTACCCACAATACACAGAGTTTTCATTATCCAGCAGTCTACATTTGATATATATCAACCTTTTCATGCGGCAGGTGTCAAATGCCTTTGAAAAGTCCAGACATACAACATCCACAGGGGACCACAGGTCCAGTTAGTGGCTACTCCCAGTATGACAGGACCAATCTCTCATAAAACCCATGCTGACGCTGGGTTATAAGGTTATGCCACAGTGAGATAACGAGGACAGGGCATCTCTAACAAAACCCCTCAAACATTTTCCCCACCACAGAAGTTCGAATCACAGGTCTGTATTTCCGGGGGGATCGCTTTTTGATTCCTTTTTGTATATTGGTACTCAATTTGCTATGCACCAGTCTGTGGACATAACCAGTCTTCAGTGAATCTCAAATATTAAAATAATGGTCTGTATATCACGGTACATTAGTTCATGAAGATCCCGGGGGTGTATGCCATCTGGCCCCGGTGATTTATCTATCTTAGTGGTTGTGAGGCGGCGCCGTAACTCTTCCTGGGTTAAACTGTTGACATTCCAAAGAGAATTTACATTATTCCTCATTGTGTCTTCCACCAGGGGATTTTCCTGGGTAAAGACAGTTGAGAAGGCGACATTCAGTAGATTGGCCCTTTCCTCATCTCCTTCCACCATGACCCCCATGTTATTCCTAAAGGGGCCCACACTCTCAGTTTTTAGTTTCTTATCGTTTATATACTGTATATACTCGAGTATAAGCCGACTCGAGTATAAGCCGAGACCCCTAATTTTACCATCTGGGAAACTGGGAAAACCTATTGACTCGAGTATAAGCCGAGGGTGGGAAATGCATTAATCAGAGACCCCCCCAGTATGTATACAGCCTGCCCCCAGTAGTATACAGCACTGCCCCAAGTAGTTTACAGCACTGCCCCCAGTTATATACAGCCAGCCCAGCATTAATATAAAATAATAAACTTATATACTCACCCTCCGGTGGCCCCGACTTGCAGCGCTGCTCCTCCGATGTCCGGCCGGGTCCTCTTCTGGCTTCCGCGCCCGTCTTCTTTCTTCACTAACTTCGTGCCGGGCGCCGCCATTGTTCTCCCCTGGACGGTGCCTAGTATGACGCGCCGCTGCTGACATCAAACTAGGCACCACCTGGAGGAAAAACATGCCGGCGCCCGGCACGAAGTTAATGAAGACAGAAGACGGCCGCGGGAGCCAGAAGAGGACCCGCGCGGACATCGGGGGAGCAGCGCTGCAGGTCGGGGACACCGGAGGGTACCCTCTGTTTCCATCACTAAGCCCAATTTACTTACCCACAATACACAGAGTTTATCATATCAGCAGTCTGACCATTTTATATATCAACCTTTTCTGCGCACGGTGTCAAATGCTTTGAAAAGTCCCAGACATACAAACATCCACAGGGTGACCACAGGTCCAGTCTTGATTACGATCCTCGTCTGACAGGAACCAATCTATCATAAAACCAGTGCTGACGCTGGGCTATAAGGTTATGCAACGTGAGATAACGAGGACAGCATCTTCTAACAAACCCCTGAAATATTTCCCCACCAACAGAAAGTTCGACCAAGGTCTGTAGGTTTCCCAGGATGTCGTTTTTGATCCGTTGTATGTATATTTGGTACCACATTTTGCTATGAACCAGTCCTGTGGAACATAACAGTCCTCAGTGAATCTTCAAATATAAAAATAACGGTCTGGTCTATCACGGTCATAGTCATGCAGAACCGGGGGTGCTGCCATCTGGCCCCGGTGATTTATCTATCTAGTTGGTTCGTTGAGGCGGCGAGTACCCTTTCTAGGTACACTGTTGACATTCCAAAGAGAATTTTAATATTCCTCATTGATGTCTTCCACCAGGGGATGTTCCTGGTAATAAGACAGTTGAGAAGGCGACATCAGTACATTGGCCTTTCCGAATCTCCTTCCACCATGACCCCCCTGTTATCACTAAAGGGACCCACACTCTGTTTTTAGTTTTATGTTACTATACGTATATACTGAGTATAAAGACCGATCCGAGATATAAGCCGTAGCACACCCGCAATTTTTACCATCAAAACTGGGAGAAAAAACCTTTGACCTCCGCGTAACAAGCCGACGGTGGGAAAGCATTAATCAGAAGCACCCCCCAGTATTGTATACAGCCTGCCCCCCGTAGTATACAAGCCTGTGCCCCCAGTAGTAAACAGCATGCCCCAAGTAGTTTACAGGCACTGCCCCAAGTAGTTTACAGCACTGCCCCCAGATAGATAACAGCATGCCCCAGGTATATACAGCCAGCCCCGCAATTAATATAAAATACTAAACTATATACTCACCCTCCGGTGGCCACAGACTGGCAGCGCTGCTCCCCGATGTCGCGCGAGGTCATCTTATGGCTTCCGCGCCCGTCTCGACTTAGCTTCACTACTTCGTGCGGGCGCACTGTGCCATTGTTCTCCCCTGGACGGCGCCTAGTATGACGCGCCGCTGCTGGAATCATACTAGGCACAACATGGAGGACAAAAAACATGGCGGCGCCCGGCACGAAGTTAGTGAAGACAGAAGACAGCCGCGGGAGCCAGAAGAGGACCCGCGCGGACATCGGGGGAGCAGCGCTGCAGGTCGGGGACACCGGAGGGTGAGTATATAAGTTTATTATTTTTTAAAGATTTTTTATGACTGTATGACTCGTGTATAAGCCAAGGGGACGTTTTTCAGCACATTTTTTGTGCTGAAAAACTCGGCTTATACACGAGTATATACGGTACTTGAAAAATAATTTGGGATTACTTTTGCTCTCCCTGGCAATTTTCCTCTCAGTCTCCATTTTTGTAGCCTTTATCTGCTTTTTACAGGATTTATTTTTCTCTTTATAATCCTGTAATGCCTCATCGCTACCTTCACGTTTTAGCACCTTAAATGCCTTATCTTTCTCGCTTATTGCTTTCCTTACAAGACTAGTTTTTTTCTTGTTCCTCTTATGCTTTTTCCCATAATTTATGTGTTTTTCACAGGACTTTTTTAGAATACATGAGAAAAAGTCCCATTTTGGGGAGGGGGCTTTTGTCTTTGAGAACATTGTCCCAGTCTATGCCTTTAAGGTCTTCTCTTAGTTGCTGAAAATTTGCCCTCCTGAAGCTTAGAGTTTTTGTTGTCCCTTCCCTAATGCTCTTAGTAAAGCGTAATACAAAATCAATGATATTATGATTCCCCCCAAACTGTAGTTTTGATACCCTATCAGGTCTGTTGGTAAGGATAAGGTTCAGCAGTGCCCCCCCCTTCTTGTTGGCTCCAGGACTAGTTGCGACAGGTAAATGTCTTTTGTTGTTGACAAGAACCTGCTGCCTTTGTAGGACCTGCAGGTTTCTGCCCCCAGTGGGTAATTGAAGTCCCCCATGATAAGTACTTCACCATGCTTTGAAGCTGCATCCATTTCACTTATCACCATTTCCTCTGCTGCCTCCATTATATTTGGAGCCTTATAACAAACCCCTAGTAATATTTTTTTATTCTTTTTCCCTCCCCTTATCTCCACCCATAGGGACTCCACATTTGCATTAGTGTCACCGATGTCATCTCGCAGGACGGGCTTGAGGCAAGAATTCACATATAAACAAACCCCTCCCCCTTTTTTATTTATACGATCCTTTCTAAAAAAAAGACTATAACATCTATAGTAACCGCCCAGTCATAGCTACTGTCCAGCCATGTCTCGCTGATACCCACTATATCATATTTGCGCTCCAACATCAGGAGTTCCAGTTCCTCCATTTTGTTTGTGAGGCTTCTGGCATTTGTGTACATACACTTTATATGGTTTTCCCTATCCCTATTGTTCTTATTCCCCAATCTCATTCCAGCCCCCCTTCCTCCCCCATGTGGTGCCCTCTTATCGAGCTGGTGTGAGGTGACTCTATAGAGCCGGTGCCCTCGTATAAGCTGGGTGCCCGATGCCTTTTATAGACAAAAAAAGGCTGGGTGTGGACCGTTCCCTCTTTATAGAGCTGTGTGCCGGGTGCCCTATTATAGCGCGGTGCCCGCTGCCTCTTATAGAGCGTGTGCCCTCTTATAGAGCTGTGTGCCGGGTGCCCTCTTATAGAGTGTGTGCCCGATGCCTCTATAGAGCTTGTGATGCTCTTTTAGAGATAGGTGCCGGGTGCCCTCTTATAGAGCTGTGTGCCCCAGTGCCCTCTTATAGAGCAGTGTGCCTATTATGAGCGTGTGCCCAGGCCATATTATAGCAGCTGTGTGCCCTCTTATAGAGCCGGGTGCCGGGTGCACTCATGATAGAGCGTGTGCCCGGTGCCCTCTTATATAGCCGTGGCCCGGTGCCATTGATAGAGCTGTGGGCCCTCTTATAGAGCTTTGTGACGGTGGCCTCTTATAGAGGCCGGTGGCCCGTTGCCTCTATGAGCTGTGTGCCGGGTGCCCTCTTATAGAGCCGTGTGCCCTCTTATAGAGCTGTGTGCCCGATGCCCTCTTATAGAGCCGTGTGCTCTTTTATAGAGCTATGTGCCCGGTGCCTCTTATAGAGCCGTGTGCCCTCTTATAGAGCTGTGTGCCCGGTGCCTATTATAGAGCCGTGATGCAAGGTGCCCTCTTATAGGCTGTGTGCCCGATGTCCTCTATAGAGCCGGTGTTCACTCTTATAGAGCCGTGTGCCCTCTTATAGAGCTGTGTGCCTCTTTAGAGCTATGTGCCGTTCCCTCTATAGAAGGTGTGCCGGGTGCCTCTGATAGAGCTGTGTGCCGGGTGCCCTCTTATAGAGCTGTGTGCCCGATGCCCTCTTATAGAGCTGTGTGCCCGATGCCCTCTATAGAGCCGTGTGCCCTCTTATAGAGCCGTGTGCCGTTGCACCTCGTATAGAGCTGTGTGAGGGGTTGCCCTATATAGCGCTGTGTGCCGCTGCCCTCTTATAGCAGGCACCGTGTGCCCTCTTATAGAGCTGTGTGCCGCGGTTGCCTCTTATAGAGCTGGTGCTCGATGCCCTCTTATAGAGCTGTGTGCTACTTATAGAGCTATGTGCCGGGTGCCCTTATTATAGCCGGGTGCCGGTGCCCTCTTATAAAGTGTGTGCACTGACCTCTATAGAAAGCTGTGTAGCCAGGGGCCCTCGTATAGAGCTGTGTTGCACGATGCCCTTTATAGAGCCCGTGTGCCCTATTATAGAGACGGGTGCCGGGCATGCCCTCTTTAGAGCTGTGTGCACCGAATACTCCGCCTAACCCCCAACCCGTCTTACTAGGGGGGTGCCATCTAGAGGCCGTGTGCCATCTATACGAGCGTGACGCCGATGCCCTCTTATAGAGCGTGTGCTCTTAATAGAGCGTGTGCCCCCCCGGGTGCCTCTTATAGAGCGGGGTGACCGATGCCCTCTTATAGAGCCGTGTCCCGATGCCCTCTTATAAGCTGTGTGCCCTTTATAGAGCTGGGTGCCCGAGCCCTCTTATAGAGCGTGTGCCGATGCCATTATAGAGCCGTGTGCCTCGTATAGAGCTGTGGGCCCGATGCCAATTATAGAGCCGTGTGCACCTCTTATTAGCGCCGTGTGAATCTTATAGAGTGTGGTGAAGATGAAATATATTTCCAATATAGAGAAGTGTGCAATCTTATAGAGCACTGTGTGAAGTGCCTCTTATAGAGACGTGTGCCTCTTATAGAGATGTGTGAAGGGAGTTGAACACTATTATTAGAGCTGTGTGCGCATTTTCATCCCTACCCTACACCCCCCACAGCCCAGACTCTGTAACTCCCATCCATATCTCTCCACATCTCCCCCCTCCACTCCCCATCCCATACCCCTCTCTCACTTCATTGCCAACACTAAATCGGTGACCTCGTATGAGCTGTGTGCCCGATTGGCCTCTTATATGGAGCCCGTGTGGCCCTCTTATAGAGCGTGTGCCTGATGCCTCTTATAGAGATGTGCCCTCTATAGAGCGGGTGCCCTCTAAGAGCTTGTGGCCCGATGCATTATTAGAGAGCAGTGTGCACCTCTTTAGAGCGTGTGACGAGTGCCATCTATCGAGCTGTGGCCGGGTGGCCATCTATAGAGCTGGGTGCCATCTTATTAGAGCTGTGTGCGGGTGCCCCATCTTATAGAGCCGTGCTGGCACACCTTTATAGAGCTGGTGCCCGATGCCTCTTATAGAGCGTGTGCCCTTCTTTAGAGTGTGTGCCGGGTGCCCTCTTATAGAGCTGGTGTGCCCGATGCCCTCTATATAGAGCCGTGGGCCCGTCTTATAAGAGCTGTGTGCCCCCGATGCCTCTTATAGAGCGTGGCCCGATTGCCCTCTTATAGAGCAGTTGCCTCTAAGAGCGTGTGACCGATGCCCTCTTATTAGATGCGTGTGCCCTCTTATAGAGCTGTGTGCCGATGCTCTTATAGAGCGTGTGCCCTCGTATAGAGCCGTGGCACTATATAGAAGCTGGTGCCCGAGGCCCTTTATAGAGACGTGAATGCCTCTTATAGGCTAGTGTGCCACTTCCTGAGCCCTCGATAGGCGCCGTGTGCCCTCTTTATAGAGGCTGTGTGCGGGTGACCTATTATGAGCTGTGTGCCCGATGCCCTCTATAGAGGCCGTGGGCCCGATGAACTCTTATAGAGCCGTGTGCGGGTTGACCCCTTTATAGAGCCGTGTGCCCGATCCCTCTTATAGGAGCCGTGTGCCCTCTTATAGAGTTGTGTGCCCGAGGCCTCTTATAGAGAAGTGTGGCCACTATTCTTTAGCAGGCTGTGTTTGCCCTGATGCCTCTGATATAGAGGCCGTGCTGCCCTCTTTTATAGAGCTGTGTGCCCGATGCCCTTAGGTAGAGCCGTGTGCCTTCTTATAGAGCTGTGTGCCGATGGCCTTTCTTTATGAGCCGTGTGACCTCTTATGAGCGGTGTGCCGGGTGCCCTCTATAGAGCCGTGTGCGGGTGCACTATTATAGAGCCGTGTGCAAATCTTATAGAGCTGTGTGCGGGTTGCCCCTTATAGCGCTGTGTGCACCTATGATAGAGATGTGTGCCGGGTGCTCCTCTTATAGAGCCGTGTGCCCTTATAGACGCTGTGTGCCACGATGCCCTCTTGTAGCGCTGTGTGCCCGGTGCCCTCTTATAGAGCCGTGTGCCCTCTTATAGAGCTGTTGTGCGGGTTTGCCCTCTTTATAGAAGCCGTGTGCATCTTATGAGTTGTGTGCCGGGTGCCCTCTTATAGAGCCGTGTGGCGGGTTGCCCTCTTATAGAGCCGGTGCCCTCTTATAGAGCTGTGGACGCTGCCTTGACCTTTTATATTTAAAAAAAAAAAAAAGTTAAATCTGCCTCCTGAGTTGGGGTCACACCAAACCATTGGGTTAGATTTCGGTCATTTCTCCTATCTGCACTTTCTTTTGGATATTTGATAGTGTGATGCAGGAGTTTGTTAGTAGCCTGAGCTGTGCCCGCGCACTGCCTTCTGGGACAGCACGTACCGACCTGCACCCACCAACCTACCTACCTCGCAGCCCCTGCAGCCTGGATACACGGTGCTCTACTACTCCGGAGCCGTTCCTGTACGGACCGAACCGCACAGTTACCGCAGCCTTCTCCGGCATGTCCGCGCCGCTGTGCTTCACGATCCCCATGGCAACCATGGCCGCGCCTCACTACAAGGTGAGCTCCGGGGGCGCGCGTGTCCGCGACTTCTGTCAGCGCCCGTTCACACACACACACACACTGTGAGCTGACATAGTTATAAAATGTTTAGTCGTCCAGCAAAGGAACATGTAATAAGCAGGATGTGGCTGAATATACTACGTGTATATGTTGGTATGCAAACACATACTGTATTGGGGTATAAAGGATGTGTTTGCATGTGTGCCCAGAACTCGAGTATTAAGTAATGTTCTAGTGCCCAGTGCAGAGTCAGATATTTTGTCAGTGTATAGTGGCTACACAAAAAGTGCAAGTGTATTATTCATTTTAAGTATTGTAATTAGTTAAGTGGAACAAGTTCAAATAGTGCAGCACTATTTTTAGAAGAAAGTAGCAATGTTTTTTAATCCTTTAATGGATCAGCGCAACAGCGTGACTATCAGTCTTATCAATCAGGGGATGCAAAATCTCCTTTGCCTCTGATCGGTGAAGGTACAGCACAGTATACATCACTTCTGGCCAAGGTCACCTTCTGAGCAGCATTTATAGGACAGTATTAATGGAAGAGTCTCTTTAAAAGCTGCCAGATTCATGTCCTGTACGTCCTGAAGTTCAAGATGTTGTGAAAAGATCACTTAAGGGTCTGCTATAGGGGAAATCAATATAGCAGGAAGCAGGACATTTAGTATTTCCAGAAAGCTGTTCACAGATCGTATTAAGTAATGTTCTAGTGCCCAGTGCAGAGTCAGATATTTTGTCGGTGTATAGTGGCTACACAAAAAGTGCAAGTGTATTATTCATTTTAAGTATTGTAATTAGTTAAGTGGAACAAGTTCAAATAGTGCAGCACTATTTTTAGAAGAAAGTAGCAATGTTTTTTAACCCTTTAATGGATTAGCGCAACAGCGTGACTATCAGTCTTATCAATCAGGGGATGCAAAATCTCCTTTGCCTCTGATCGGTGAAGTTACAGCACAGTACAGGCGGTCCCCTACTTAAGGACACCCGACTTACAGACAACCCGTAGTTACAGACGGACCCCTCTGCCCACTGTGACCTCTGGTGAAGCTCTCTGGATGCTTTACTATAGTCCCAGACTGCAATGATCAGCTGTAAGATGCCTGTAATGAAGCTTTATTGATAATTCTTGGTCCAATTACACCAAAAATTTTGAAACTCCAATTGTCACTGGGGCAAAAAAAAAAAATTGTCTTGAACTTCCATTATAAAATATACAGTTTCGACTTACATACAAATTCAACTTAAGAACAAACCTCCAGACCCTATCTTGTATGTAACCCGGGGACTGCCTGTATACATCACTTCAGGCCAAGGTCACCTTCTGAGCAGCATTTATAGGACAGTATTAATGGAAGAGTCTCTTTAAAAGCTGCCAGATTCATGTCCTGTACGTCCTGAAGTTCAAGATGTCGTGAAAAGATCACTTAAGGGTCTGCTATAGGGGAAATCAATAAAGCAGGAAGCAGGACATTTAGTATTTCCAGAAAGCTGTTCACAGATCACCCTCTGTTTCCATCACTAAGCCCAATTTACTTACCCACAATACACAGAGTTTATCATATCAGCAGTCTGACCATTTTATATATCAACCTTTTCTGCGCACGGTGTCAAATGCTTTGAAAAGTCCCAGACATACAAACATCCACAGGGTGACCACAGGTCCAGTCTTGATTACGATCCTCGTCTGACAGGAACCAATCTATCATAAAACCAGTGCTGACGCTGGGCTATAAGGTTATGCAACGTGAGATAACGAGGACAGCATCTTCTAACAAACCCCTGAAATATTTCCCCACCAACAGAAAGTTCGACCAAGGTCTGTAGGTTTCCCAGGATGTCGTTTTTGATCCGTTGTATGTATATTTGGTACCACATTTTGCTATGAACCAGTCCTGTGGAACATAACAGTCCTCAGTGAATCTTCAAATATAAAAATAACGGTCTGGTCTATCACGGTCATAGTCATGCAGAACCGGGGGTGCTGCCATCTGGCCCCGGTGATTTATCTATCTAGTTGGTTCGTTGAGGCGGCGAGTACCCTTTCTAGGTACACTGTTGACATTCCAAAGAGAATTTTAATATTCCTCATTGATGTCTTCCACCAGGGGATGTTCCTGGTAATAAGACAGTTGAGAAGGCGACATCAGTACATTGGCCTTTCCGAATCTCCTTCCACCATGACCCCCCTGTTATCACTAAAGGGACCCACACTCTGTTTTTAGTTTTATGTTACTATACGTATATACTGAGTATAAAGACCGATCCGAGATATAAGCCGTAGCACACCCGCAATTTTTACCATCAAAACTGGGAGAAAAAACCTTTGACCTCCGCGTAACAAGCCGACGGTGGGAAAGCATTAATCAGAAGCACCCCCCAGTATTGTATACAGCCTGCCCCCCGTAGTATACAAGCCTGTGCCCCCAGTAGTAAACAGCATGCCCCAAGTAGTTTACAGGCACTGCCCCAAGTAGTTTACAGCACTGCCCCCAGATAGATAACAGCATGCCCCAGGTATATACAGCCAGCCCCGCAATTAATATAAAATACTAAACTATATACTCACCCTCCGGTGGCCACAGACTGGCAGCGCTGCTCCCCGATGTCGCGCGAGGTCATCTTATGGCTTCCGCGCCCGTCTCGACTTAGCTTCACTACTTCGTGCGGGCGCACTGTGCCATTGTTCTCCCCTGGACGGCGCCTAGTATGACGCGCCGCTGCTGGAATCATACTAGGCACAACATGGAGGACAAAAAACATGGCGGCGCCCGGCACGCAAGTTATTGAAGACAGAGACAGCCGCCGGGAGCCAGACAGAGGACCGCGCGGCACATCGGGGAGCCACGCGCCTGCACGTGTCGGGACACCGGAGGGTGCAGTATATAAGTTTATACTTTTCACAAAGATTTTCAGTGCTGCACTGTATGCTCGGGTATAAGCAAGGACGCTTTTTCAGCACATCACTTTTGTGCTGACGAAAACTCGGGCTATACACGAGCAACACAATTATACGGGCTGAAAACAACTGTGGGCCGCATACTTTTGCTCTCCGCTGGCAATTGTTCCTGACTCAGTCTCCATTTTTTAGCCTTATTGCTTGTTTACAGGATTTATTTTTCTCTTTGAGAATCTGTAATGCCTCATCGATACCTTCACGTATTAGCACCTTAAACATGCCGTATCTTCCTCGCGTATTGGCTTTCCTTACAAGACTAGATCTTTCTTGTCCTCTTATGCTGTGCAGTTTTGCCCTATCACATGTGTTTTTCACGGATTTTGAGAATACAGGAGAACCATAAAGTCCCGCATTGGGGCAGGGGGCTTTTGGCTTGCAGAACACATGTCCCAGTCTAGCCTTAAGGCAGCTTCTCTAGTTGCTGAAAAATTTGCCTCCTGAGCTAGAGTCATTTGTGTCCCTTCCCTAATGCTTGTAGAAAGCGTAATACAAAACGTCAATGATATTATGCTCCCCAAACGTAGGTTTTGATAACACTATCCAGGCGTTGGTAACGGATACAGGTTCAGCAGTGCCCCCCACCTTACATCCTGTTGGCTCAGGACTACGTTGCCGCCAGGTAAAGGTCTTTTGTGGTGACAAAACCTGCTGCCTTTGTAGGACCTGCAGGTTCTGCACCGTGGGTCACATGAAGACCCCCATGATAAGCTACTTCACAATGCTTAGAAAGCTGCATCCCCCAAATTTCACTCTACGACTACCATTCCTCTGCTGCCCTCCCATTATATTTGGAGCCTTTATAACAAACCCTAGTAATATTTTTAACTTGTTCCCTCCCCTTCATATCCACCAATAGGGACTCACACATTTGCACGTAGGTCACCGATGTCATCTCGACGGACGGGCTTGAGGCAAGGAACTTCACATATAACAAACCCCTCCCCCTTTTTTATTTATACGATCCTTTCTAAAACACATAAAGACTATAACATCATAGTAACCGCCCGTCATAGGCTACGCGTCCACGCCATGTTCTCGCTGATACCCACTACGACTAATATGTGCCGCTACAACATCAGAGTTCCAGTCCTCCAATTCGCGAGTTTGTGAGAGCTTCTGCATTTGTGTACATACACCTTTATATGGCGTTTTCCCATATCCCTTTGTTATTATTCCCCATGTCGTCTTACCAGCCCCCTCTCCCCCAGGACTATGACTCTCCCAGACTCTTATCTTCCAACGGTCTTCACCTGTCCCTGCACAACGTGCGTAGTTGCCCTCCCACCTAGGTCTCTAGTTTAAAACCTCGTCCAACCTTGTCTAGCCATTTTTTTTGTAGAGCCTGTAGCCGACAGAAAAGTCAGCCCAGTTCTCCATGAACCCAAAGCCCTCCAACCTACATTGGTAGGTTGGTTACATCTTTTGGCAGTATTAAGTAATGTTCTAGTGCCCAGTGCAGAGTCAGATATTTTGTCAGTGTATAGTGGCTACACAAAAAGGCAAGTGTATTATCATTTTAAGATTGTAATAGTTAGGGGAACAAGTTCAAATAGTGCAGCACTATTTTTAGAAGAAAGACAAAAATAGCACGGTTTTGTTTATCTTTAATGGATCAGCCGCAACAGCGTGACGATCAGTCTTATCATCATGGGATGGCAAATAATCTCTGTGACTCTGATGGTGAAGGACAGCACAGTATACATCACTTCTGGCCAAGGTACCTTTGATCAGCATATAGGACAGTATTAATGGAAGAGAACTCTCTTTAAAAGTGCCTAGTTTCATGTCCACGTACGTCCT
Organism: Engystomops pustulosus; assembly: GCA_019512145.1. Lineage (NCBI taxonomy): Eukaryota > Metazoa > Chordata > Amphibia > Anura > Leptodactylidae > Engystomops > Engystomops pustulosus. Next base: position 35,273,344 of record CM033651.1, on the reverse strand, counting down.
GAAGTTCAAGATGTTGTGAACGAAGATCACTTAAGGGTCTGCTATAGGGGAAATCAATAAAGCAGGAAGCAGGACATTTAGTATTTCCAGAAAGCTGTTCACAGATCATATTTCTTTGCAGTTGTGGATATCTGCATTTAAGTGAAAATCATCTACATTTCTACATATTTATGGTAATTTTTCCTTGTCAGATACCTGTCCTGTATGGAGAGGGTACAGCTTGTGAGTCCTCTCCATATAACTTAATCGTGCATAAGGTGCACCCACCCCCCCGCTCCCTCTCTGCTTCCGCTCCACTCCCTCCATCCCGTTCCCCCCCCTCTCCTCCGCTCTCTAACCCCCCCTCCATTCCTTACTCCCTCCACTCCCCCCCCCTCCGTGGCCTGCTATATGCATTTTATACTACATGGCGGCACTCTGTATGCATTTTATACTACATGGCGGCACTATTATTATTATATTTGTCATTTATTGGCACATGTTTTTCACCAACTTTTTTGATTAACAGTCACTGCACCCACTGCAGAGGTTTTCTCATACACAACAAATTCACTTGTCTTATTTTTACCACATTAACACATGTATACACATTTTTTGATACAGGTTTTTTACACTGATAGTGTTCACATTCACACTATTCACATATTGTTTTTGTTTCTATTTTGTAATAATTTTTTGTATTTTTCATGTGCTTGACTTTTCATCATTTTTTTATGTATATCTATATATTTATTTATGCTCATGAATTATTATTTATTTATTATATATTGACAAACTTTTTATGAATATTCTGTTTTTCATGGCATGCTAGACAGAGGTTATAGGTATTCCATCTCATACCATAATCTATAGACAAGTTTCTCTCTTTACCTTTTTAAGTATGTCTTGTGCGCCTTATCTATGACCTGAGTGAAGTTGCCCCCCCCCCCCACCTTATTCAAATCAAACAAAATTGGTGTCAAACATTTGTTTTCAGCGGCACAAATGAAAAATTTAGCTGCACAAACGTAGCACTAACGTTTGACGCCAGTTTTGTTTGATTCGGTTAATGTGGGGGGGCTAGTTGAACTTTTGACCTTTAATTTTTTGTTCATTTATTCAAAACAAAAGCAGCACAAACAAAAAATTGAGCAGTACAAACCAGCACAAACGTAGCACAAACGTTTGACACCAATTTTGTTTGATTTGGACAAGGTGGGGGGGCCAACTTCACTCAAGTCTCATCTATGTAGTGCGCATGCTGGGTGTTGCTGCGTATCGGGGTGAGCCACCATTTGCCACCACATTTTTATAGTGATTAGAACCTTGGTAAAAGGGTCTTTTGACCAAAACACGTTTTGGGGCAGGTGCTGGGAAGTGTGCTCTTTTCTCCATTTTATACATGTATGTGTTCTCTACTGGTAGTAGGCCACAATCTGTGTTTCATCACTAGTTTACACAATCTTGGTATCATTTTCATATTGACCTGCTGCCCAGCACCACTTTTCTATATCCATATTGCTACTGTTTATTTTAACAAGATATTGGTATATTTTTATGGTAGGTAGAGAGAGTGGGGTAAAACTCAAATGGGTTTAAACACCATGGGACCTAAACAGAAATCCATAGAAAACAAGTCTGCATGTCTATGTAAGACTACCTGCACAAAACATGTTTTTTGTATACGAGACGTTATTTATCAGCATTTGCGTTCCTTTTGTATTCAGCATGCAATCACTATCTTATCTAAAAGGCAGGAAACACGTTCCATGTGTTTTCCTTATGCCATTCATTTTTGTGGATCTACAAAAATTAATAGAGGTCAGTCAATGATGTAATTAGCAAAAATGTAGATTTCAGGTCACATGATATCTCCTAGCAACAGAAGGCAAAAACAGACAGCACACGGATTACACACACTACACTCTTTTACATAAACATATGAAAACGACCATGCGCCAGCCATGGTTTTAATATGGGTAGCATATGGCGCATTCATTTCAATGGGCAATACGGCATCTATTTACATGGTCATATTATCCACCATTGGAATGTACCATGAGCGAGATGTAAAGAAATATAGAGCAAAGAAATATTTTATCCAGTATTTCCGTTCCGTATATCCCATCGAAGTCTAAGGGAACGGTTAAAATATGTGCTGCATACGGTTGTGCACCATGCAGAGCGGGGATCCCTCAATAGCTTAGATACACATATCACATATATACACATACATAGATACACATAACGCTTATTGCTATGTGCAGCGAAAGGAAGCCGGAGCTATGTGACGGACCATGCGGTTGCAGGAAGCACAGGTAGTGTATTATTGTTATTTTTTTTTGCAGAGGCTGGCTATATACTACAGGGGGGGCCATGCTAGCTATATACTACAGGGGGGGCAAACTGGCTATATACTACAGAGGGGGCAGGCTGGCTAAATACTACATGGGGCAGGCTGGCTAAATACTACATGGGGGCAGGCTGCCTAAATACTACAGGGGGGCAGGCTGGCTTTATACTACAGGGGGGCCATGCTAGCTATACACTTCAGGGGGGGGGCACACTGGCTATATACTACAGGGGTCTGGCTGGCTAAATACTACAGGGGGCAGGCTGGCTATATACTACAGGTGGCAGGCTGGCTATATACTACAGGGGTCTGGCTGGTTATATGCTACTGGGCAGGGATCTGGCGTGCTATATACTATGGGACTGGCTGGATATATATTGGCTGGCTATATACTCAGGGCATGGGCTACCTATACTATACCTATAAGACATATAATGCTGGTATATATTGATGTGTGTAGTAAATTAATTTTTGGTCTATTATTATTATTATTATTATTATTATTATTATTATGTGCTGTTTATTCATTGCTGGTGAATATTTATATGTGAAGCCTTATAATTGGTATATTCATTGCTGGAATATGTTTATGTGTTTGCTATATTCTTGGCAGGTTTATCTTTTTGGTATAAGCATTGCAGCTATTTTCACTGGATGGACATATTGAAGATGTTTCCATATCAGTTGGCCACTGAGATTTCTTTCTTAATATTTTTAATGGGGGGCATTTCATTTTTCTTATTAGGATTGGCCCCAATTTGGCTGTGTTGATTATGGGGGGGGGGGGGGTGTGTTAAATTTTGATCGTATGCCTAGGGCTCCAAAGTACCTTGTCCCAGCCCTGGCACTATATACAGCTGTATATCTCCATGCAGAATCCAGAGAGACCAAAACCAGTGGTTGGAGCATTCTGACAGCCATCTATCATTTACCATCCGTACCACCGTATTTTATACAAATACGGTTATGGATACATGCACATACGATGAAAAATGCAATGGATTCCTGCAGAAATCATAAAGTGGCCTAAGTATAGTACGTTTTCTATTGATTGCTATAGGACCGAACCTGCAAGAACATGTCCAGGAATAGGACATGTCTCCTCCCCTCAGTTGTTGAACTGCTTTTAAAGACGCAATGTAAAGGCCCTGTGTAAATGCAGCCACAGGATTGGAACTGATATGGAGGACACCAGCAGCAGACCACGGGGGTGGGAGGGGCTGTTTGCGCATCTTATAAAGCTAAATGCCGGGTGCCCTCTTATAGAGTTATGTGCCGGGTGCCCTCTTATAGAGCCGTGTGCCTTCTTATAGAGCCGTGTGCCCTCTCATAGAGCCGTGTGCCCTCTCATAGAGCCGTGTGCCGGTGCCCTCTTATAGAGCTATGTGCCCGGTGCCCTTTTATAGAGCTATGTGCCCTCTTATAGAGCTGTCTGCCGGGTGCCCTCTTATAGAGCTATGTGCCCGGTGCCCTCTTATAGAGCTGTGTGCCCGGTGCCCTCTTAAAGAGCTGTGTGCCGGGTGCCCTCTTATAGAGCTGTGTGCCGGGTGCCCTCTTATAGAGCTTTGTGCCGGGTGCCCTCTTATAGAGCTGTGTGCCCGGTGCCGTCTTATAGAGCTGTGTGCCAGGTGCCCTCTTATTGAGCTGTGTGCCCGATGCCCTCTTATAGAGCTGTATGCCGGGTGCCCTCTTATAGAGCTGTGTGCCCGATGCCCTCTTATAGAGCTGTGTGCCCGATGCCCTCTTATAGAGCTGTGTGCCCGATGCCCTCTTATAGAGCCGTGTGCCCGATGCCCTCTTATAGAACCGTGTGCCGGGTGCCCTCTTATGGAGCTGTGTGCCCGATGCCCTCTTATGGAGCTGTGTGCCCGATGCAATCTTATAGAGCTGTTTGCCCGGTGCCCTCTTATAGAGCTGTGTGCCGGGTGCCCTCTTATAGAGCGGTGTGCCCGATGCCCTCTTATAGAGCGGTGTGCCGGGTGCCCTCTTATAGAGCGGTGTGCCGGGTGCTCTCTTATAGAGCTATGTGCCAGGTGCCCTCTTATAAAGCTATGTGCCCAGTGCCCTCTTATAGAGCTGTGTGCCCAGTGCCCTCTTATAGAGCCGTGTGCCCTCTTATAGAGCCGTGTGCTGGGTGCCCTCTTATATAGCCATTGCCCTCTTATAGAGCTGTGTGCCCTCTTATAGAGCTGTGTGCCGGGTGCCCTCTTATAGAGCTGTGTGCCCGGTGCCCTCTTATATACCGTGTTGCCCTCTATAGGAGCCGTGTGCTGGTTTGCCCTGCGTTAGAGCCGTGGCCCGTGCCCTCTTATAGAGCCGTGTGGCCCCGTGCCCGTCTTATAAATAAGCCTTGTGCCCGGTCCGCTCGTATAGATCTGTGTGCCCCTCTTATAGAGCTTTGTGCCGGTGCCCTTTATAGAGCCCGTGTGCCCGTTGCCTTCTTATAGAGCTTTGCCGGGTGCCCTCTTATAACTGTGTGCCGGTGCCCTCTTATATAGCCGTTTGCCCTCTTATAGAGCTGTGTGCCCGCGATGCCCCCTCTGATAGAGCGTGTGCTATTTTAATAGAGCTATGTGCCCGGTGGTCCCTCCTTATAGACCGTGTGCCGGTGCCCTCTTAGAGATAGCCCGTGTGCCCGGTGCCCTCTTATAGAGCCGTGTCCCCGGTGCCCTCTTATAGAGCTGTGTGCCCGATGTCCTCTTATAGAGCCGTGTTCTCTGATAGAGCCGTGTGCCCTCTATGAGCGTGTGCCCTCTTATAGAGCTATGTGCCCGTTGCCCCTCTTATAGAGCCGTTTGCCCGTTGCCCTCTTAGAGTTGTGTGCCGGGTGCCCTCTTATAGAGGCTGTGGTGCCGGGTGCCCTCTTATCAGTGTGAGTATTAGCCGTGTGCCCTCTATAAGCTGGTGTGCCCGATGCCCTTTATAGAAAAGGCTGGTGTGCCGCCGTTCCCTCTTTATAGAGCTGGTGTGCCGGGTGCCCTCTTATAGCGCGTGCCCTGCTGCTAAGAGCCTTGTGCGCCTTCCTTTATAGAGCTGTTTGCCGGGTGCCCTCTTATAGAGTGTGTGCCCGATGCCCTCTTATAGAGGCTGTGATGCTCTCTTATAGAGATATGGTTCCGGGTGCCCTCTTATAGAGCTGTGTGCCCAATGCCCTCTTATAGAGCAGTGTAGCCCTATGACGTTATGAGCCTAGTTCCATAGCCCTTTAGGCTGTTGTGCCCTCTTATGAGCCGGTGGCCGGGTGCACTCATGCTATGAGCGTGTGCCCGGTGCCCTCTTATAAAGCCGTGTGCCCGGTGCCCTTGTATAGAGCTGTGGCCCTTCTTAATAGAAGCTTTGTGACGGTGCCCTCTTATAGTAGGCCGGTGTGCCCGTTGCCTCTTATAAGCTGTGTGCAGGTGCCCTCTTATAGAGCGGTGGCCGGGTGCTTCTCTTATAGAGCTGTGTGCCAGATGCCCTCTGTATAGAGCCGTGTTCTTTTATAGAGCTATGTAGCCCGGCTGCTACTTATAGGCGTGTCCTCCTTTAGGAGCACGTGTGCCGCGTGCCTATTAGAGAAGCCGTGATGCAGGTGCCCTCTTATAGAGCTGTGTGCCCGATGTCCTCTTAGAGTCCGGTGTGTCCCTCTTATAGAGCCGTGTGTGCCCTCTTATAGAGCGTGTGCCTCTTATAGAGCTATGTGTGCCGTTGCCCTCTATAGAGCTGTTTGCCGGGTGCCCTCTGATAGAGCGTGTGTGCCGGGTGCCCCTTTAGAGCTTTGTGCCCGATGCCCTTTTCTTATAGAGCTGTGTGCCCGATGCCCTCTTATAGAGCCGTGTGCCCTCTTATAGAGCCGTGTGCCGTTTGCACCTCGTATACGAGCTGTGTGGGCCCGGGTTGCCCTTATCGCTGTGTGCCGCGTGCCCTCTTATAGCAGCCGTTGACCCTCTTGATGAGCTGTGTGCCGGGTGCCTCCTTATAGAGCTGTGTGCCCGATGCCCTCTTATAGAGCTGTGTGCTCTCTTATAGAGCTATGTGCCGGGTGCCCTTATTATAGGCCGGGTGCCGGTGCCCTCTTATAATGTGTGCACGGTGCCCTATAGAATAGCTGTGTAGCCAGGTTGGCCCTCGTTAGAGCTGTGTTGCACTATGCCCTTTATAGAGCCGTGTGCCCACTTATAGAACGTTGTGCCGGGCAGCCCCTCTATAGAGCTGTGTGCACCGATACGCCTACCCAGCCCTCTACTGGTGCCATTAGAGGCCGTGTCCTATTATAGAGGTGCGCCCGATGCCCTCTTATAGAGCGTGTGCCTCTTATAGAGCGTGTGCCCCGGTGCCTTGGCGGGGCTGTAAGCTTTGCCGATGCCCTCTTTAGAGCCGTGTGCCCGTGCCCCTTATAAGCTGTGTGCCCTTTAGAGCTGGTGCGAGTTTAAGGCTGTGTGCCGATGCCACTTATAGAGCCGTGTCGTCCTCGTATCATCGTTCCCGCATGCCTGTGTGCCCGATGCCACATTTTTATAGAGCCGTTGTGCCCCTTATAGCGCCGTGTGATCCCTCTATAGAGCTGTGTGAACGCACTGAACCCTCATTATCTAGTTTCCCTCTATAGACGTGAAGCTGATGCACTCTTATAGAGCCTGTGTGGTCCTCTTATAGAGCTGTGTGCCGGGTCTTTATAGAGTGTGTGATGCGGGTTGCACCTGTTATTAGAGCTGTGTGCGCTTCCCTGACCTCACCAAGAGCTCTGACTCATCATACCCACACTCCTACGGCCTCAGTACCCCTCTCTATTCAGAAAACGGTGCCTCGTTGGCTGTGTGCCCGATTGGCCTCTTTATATGGCCCGTGGCCCTCTTATAGGTGTCTAAGGCTTGTGCCGATGCCTTCTTATAAGACTGTGCCCTCTATAGCAGCGGTGTGCCCTCTTTAGAGCTTGTGTGCCCGTGGCCATTTTAGAGGCTGGTGCACCTCTTTAGAGCGTGTGCGGAGTGCCCTCTTAGCTGATAGCCGGTGGCCTCTAGGCTGGGCCATCTATTAGAGCTGTGTGCAGGCGTGCCATCTTATAGAGCCTTGTGCCCCTCTTATAGAGCTGTGTGCCCTGGTGCCCTCTTATAGAGCTGTGTGCCCTCGATCCCTATTAGTGTGTGCCGGGTGCCCTCTTATAGAGCTGTTGCCATGCCCCATCTAACCGTGGCCCGTCTTATAGAGCTGTGTGCCCCATGCCTCTTATAGCCGTTAAGACCTGGCCCGATGCCCTCTTATAGATCCAGTTGTGCCCTCTAAGAGCGTGTGCCGATGCCCTCTTAGTTAGATCGTGTGCCCTCTTATGACTGGTGCATAGTCTTATAGAGCCGTGTGCCCTCTTAGCTGCACTTTGAAGCTGTGTGCCCGACCCTCTTATAGAAGGAATCCCTTAGGCTAGTGTCCCTTCTTAAGAGCCGATAGGCCCGTTGCCCTCTTGCTGCCATAGAGCTGTGTCGGGTGACCTCTTATAGAGCTGTGTGCCCGATGTCCCTCTATAGAGGCCGTGGCCCGATGACACTCTTATAGAGCCGTGTGCCCGGTGCCCTCTTATAGAGCCGTGTGCCCGATGCCCTCTTATAGGAGCCGTGTGCCCTCCTTATAGAGTTTGTGTGCCCGAGGCCTCTTATAGAGACCGTGTGCCCTACTTTAGCAGGCTGTGTTTGCCCTGATGCCCTCTATATAGAGGCCGTGCTGCCCTCTTTTATAGAGCTGTGTGCCCGATGCCCTTAGTAAGCGTGTGTCCCTCTTTAGAGCTGTGTGCCGATGCCTTTCTTTATGAGCCGTGTGACCCTCTTATGAGCGGTGTGCCGGGTGCCCTCTATAGAGTCCGTGTGCCGTGTGCCATTATAGAGCCGTGTGTCAAATCTTATAGAGCTGTGTGCGCGGTGCCCCTTAGAGCAGCTGTGTCCCTCTATAAGAGCTGTGTGCCGGGTGCCCTCTTATAGAGCCGTGTGCCCTCTTATAGAGCTGTGTGCCCTCTTATAGAGCTGTGTGCCGGGTGCCCTCTTATAGAGCCGTGTGCCCTCTTATAGAGCTGTGTGCCGGGTGCCCTCTTATAGAGCCGTGTGCCACCTGTTAGAGGCCGGTGCTCTTGTGCGGTTATAGAGCCGTGTGGCGGGTTGCCCTCTTATAGAGCCGTGTCCCTCTTATAGAGCGTGTGCACGCTGCCTGTGACTATTTATATTAACAAAAAAAAAAAGTTAAACTCTGCCTCCTAGTTGGGTCACACCAAACCCATGTGGGTTGTTCGGTCATTTCTTTAATTGCACTTTCTTTGATATTGATAGTGTATGCAGGAGTTTGTTAGTAGCATGGAGCTGTGGCCCGCGCACTGCCTTCTTGGACAAAGCACGTACCGACCGGTGAACCCACCACATACCTACCTCGCAGCCGGGCCCTGTCGCCTGGATACACGGTGCTCTACTACTCCGAGCCGTCCTGGACGGACGAACCCACGTTAACCGCAGCCTTCCTCCGGCATGCCTCGCCGCTTGCTTCACGTCCCCTGGCAACCATGGCCGCGCCTCAATACAAGGTGAGCTCCGGGGGCGCGAGCGTGCCTTGCGCTTCTGTTAGCGCCTGTTCACACACACCACACACTGTGAGACTGACATAGTTATTAAATGTTTTTAGGGAGAAGCGTCCATCAAAGGAACTGTAATAACGGATGGTGGCTGACTATACTACGTGTATATGTTTGGTATGTCAAACACCATACGTATTGGGGGTATAAAGGAGTGGGTTTGGCATGTGTGCCCAGACTCCGAGTTTAACAAAAACGGACCTTGGTGATTGGTGGTTTTCAAAGGGCTTTGACAATATTGGAAACCCCCGGAGGCTGCTGACTGCACGTCACGGATGATTCGTTTTTGTAACGGATGTTGCAGCAGCCCACGGGACGATCACATAGGCTGGTGCCACATGTAGCGATATTGTCGCGTTTGTGAAAACGCAGTACAAAGAGGCGCGCCCACCAGGGCATCGGCGGCCACAAGCATCGGCGTTTAGGGAAATACGCCTCGTTCGAGTTTGGGCACGAGGCGATGGTGTTGTCGTTAATAGCACAGTGGCATTTTGAATCCGTTTGAGTTGAAAACCGTTTTGGGCCGGGTTTTTTAAGCAAAAAGCATGGCATTTGATTAAAAAAAGGGGCCAAAAACGGCAGGGTGTCTACATAGCTCTTTGATTTCGTTTCACACACGTGAACAGAGCGCACTGGGGGGACTAGAGGCCTATTCGGCGCCCGGCATGTATTGTATTCCCACAAGGCAAGACACCTGGGCCTCTGATTGGCCTGGTCTTTGCATACAAAGAAGTGAATAAGGGTGATGACACAAGCGGCGCTTTGTCTGCGTTTGAAAAAGCGCAGACAAAAGAGGCATCTCCGGGGCGGGCGCTGCTGCATTTTGCATAAATTAAACGCAAAAAACAGCTGTGCCCGCCCGTCCCCGGATGCCACAGCAAAAACCGCTTACTTGAGGGTGATGCCAACAATGGCGTTTGTTGGTCCGTTTTAACATCCGTTTTCAGTCGTTGTTGGCCGTTTACATGGCATTTGTGCTCGTAACAAACTGTATCTATTAGATAAATTGGGAAAACGGAAACAAAAACGCCAGTGTGGCATCAACCAAGGCCACAATCACACATTCGCTAGCATTTGTGGTGATAGGGGGGCGGGGAGAGGGTGGGCATCAGTTATGATCTGTTCTAGGGAAACGCCGTTGCTAGTTGTAAACTCCAGGCCCCAAGTGTTGTTCTTCTTTAAATGACAAGAACCGGAGGCCTGGCTAACACACGCAGGGAATTGCATTTGGCACACAGGCCGAGACGTTGCACCCAAACGCAAAGCAGACGTTGTGACCATGGCCCTCGATTATTCCCCCTTTGCTTGTGATCATCATAATTTAACAGTCATGTCCATTGTCCCTCCTAGTGATGTAGACCACGTGTCGTTTGAACACGTGTTTTTTGGCCCGTTTAAGACAGTCCGTCTGCCCAAAACGCATGTGTTTAAAACGCATCCATTTTGCAAAATCGCATAGGTTGACAGGTTTGACCACATTATCTAAATTGAAAGTCGGTCCAAAAAACAGATGTGTTTTTAAAAAAAATGGAATAGCGTTTTAAACACATGCGGTTGTTTTTTGAGGGACTGGCTAAAAACGGGCCACAAAAACGCGGTTCAAAATTTAACGCGAAACACCGGGGCTGTTCCCCGATCGCAGGGTTCCTAGAAATCGCCAATGCGATCGGGGCGAGGCCCGCCCGGTGGGCGCGACTTTGTTATGTTTGCAAGCGCAGACAAACCGGTATTGTAGTGTGGCAGCCGGCCTAAGGCACTACTGTTTTCCAAGGGTCAGTTAAGTAAACGACAGCCCGTTTTTTACCATTTACACATCGCGTTGGTGCTCGAAGCTGGCTTTGTGTATCCTAATAATTATTCGTGTCGAATAAGCGGCCAACAAACGCCATAGGAATGTAAATTCGGTTTTGAAAAAAAGATCATTTTTAAAACACAAGGTGATTACAACTGCATGAATTTTAAATGGATCTGACAACGCCATTGCTATGCTTAAAAAGCTGAATGCCAAAAATGCCAGTTTGTGACTTCCCTAAATAAGACCCCATAAGCGCATGTCAGATCACGTGAGATACTCAGGTGCATGAGGGTTGCTTCACACAATCGTTTTTACAGGCAGTTTCGAGTGTCCGAACCAGGATTGAACTCGGTGTGAAAAAGAAGAGGGAACAAGCATTTCTCTTCATGATATTGTTCTCACCAACCCCATTATGATCCTCACTACTTCGGCTTCAAAAACTGCATCCGAAAACTGAACTTGTGATACGACCCTATTTGATCAGAAAACAGGAAAGGAGCACCTGGAAGCTTATGAGGTCATATACAATGCTGGGAGTTTGGCAGCTGGACAGATTCCTGTATGTACTTCATACAGGGACACCCGAACCCATTGTCCTATATAGACACTTACCACATACTGGGTAAATGGTACACCATATACAAACTTAAAAACAGAACATATATTGTTAATATTTAAGGACTTGTTTTCTTTTACATACTTTTTTCTGAAGAGTGTGATAGAATGTTATCTCATTGTGAAACAATTATACTTTATTATATTGTAAGAATAAATAAAATGTCCACACTACTTTACGCGTTGTCACTGCTAAATAATGGAAAATCTTGTTTTGTAAAGTCATAATTTTAGCGCACCTATTAAAGCAGATACATGGTTACAATCGCAAATATCAAATTTTTGTAAGTTCCGAGTAAAACACTGAAAGCCCAAAGCACCACGAGCTGAGAGATAAGAAAATTTGGAAAGAGTGTAAGTCATATTAGATGTGCGCTCCAATTGGAAGGCTACCTGGTACATTCTGGGCCAATACTTACAGACGTATGGGGCTCACGTTACTAAGGGTCCGGATCGATTGGTGTGTCGGACTGTTGGTTTTGTGTCACAGGAGTTGCGCGGGCGTTTTTTTATGTAAAGGTATTTAAACGTTAGCGCTGCGATTTGCTAATCGTTTTTGGCACGCAGACAGCTTCAATGAGACACACACAGTTGGGGGTGCGTGGTCATCAGGACAATCCTACTGATTAGGGACAGCGCAGGATTTTAACTTCAAATTGTGTCGCATTCAGTGCCGAAACTAGAAGTGTGCTGGGCCCCAAGTGCAAAATTCTGTGCCAGGCCCCGGACTATAATGTAGGTATTATAGTCATAGTATTCTCATATGAGGAAAGGTTATACCTAAGGGCCACCTAAACCTCATGGCCCCGGGGTGCAGGATCGCACCCTCTGACACCCCCTCCGCCCCCCCTTGTCACCAGTTCATTGCACTAGCATGTCATCATAAAAAGAGATCAACTCGGCAGACTGACGCGGGTGAGAGCGAACAGCCACGCGAATCACAATCTTAGTGAATTGCGGCACAGTGCACTGAGTCGTCCGACGCAATCTACTGGTACGGAGAGGGTACGTAAATGTGCCCCGATTTGCTAACAGTGGTATGGAGTCTTGTTGACTATTGCTAGGAGTGATCCAAGAGAGAAAGGTCGACCCAGGTCCTGCTCTACCGATTTTCGCCGATTAGCTACATGATCTGGTTAAAATAATGTTTTTAGTCGTGACTGTTAAAAAGTATAAGTGTGCATTTGTCTAACAAAGGACAATATCGACGCGTGAGTGTCGACTGACGTAAGGGCTATCAGTGGTCATAAGTATCGCTATGATAGTTAGCAACCACAACAAACTGCCACACTCTATGTTGGTTTGTGAAACAGGAAACAGTGGTTTGTGTACCCTTTTGGTGAACAGCACTTAAGGTACGGAAGATTCATCTTATAAACACAAGACAAAAATCCTATTAGCCTAATACGTTGTGTGACCTTTTAAAGACTGGCCAAACTTATATACATCGTACACTGATTTATAGGAATATGAAGAGGACACAGGTCACTGTAACATGTTTTCCAGACGGGTCAGTATGGCAATACTCAATTTCTCCACCATTTATCAGAAGCATTTGGTCCTGGAGAAGCAGGCGGCGCTTTATACATATCGGGTAGCAGCCATAGCCGATCAAGTTAAAGTATATAACAATAAACGCTATTGAAGTTTTGACTCTTTTGTGTTGTAAAGTAAACTGATGTTGCAAGATAAGTTGTTGGTGACCGTTGGTATTGTGCGAATAACCAGTGATTTGGCGACCTATTCCCAGCCCTCTAAGCCAACCTCCACATCCCCAAGTGGGGAGTGGCGGACGTGAGGGGGAGATTTCCCTGCCACGTAACCTGTGCACTACCTGAAAACTGTGACTGGAAGCCCGTAGGCAGGAAGCCCACGCCGCCATCAGGCATGCTCCCATAATGGCCATTGGTGTTTAAAGGACACTATACACCACATGGACTCCAGTAATGTAGAACATCTTCAACATCTGTCTTGTCCTGTACAGAAATGTAATCCACCTTATGCGACCACGTCCTTTGAGACGACTGTACTATCTGAACTTGACGCATCACAATCTTTACATGAGAAATGATACATCAAAATCAGTGCTCTACTTTTTACATTGCAATTCCCAAGTTCCCTTCAACCTTATTGTCTTTCATCTTATTGGAAGTTTGAGGTAATGGTGAAAAGTAATCAGTTTTTAAAAATCTTAGTCACTTTTAAATATTCGTATGGAAAAGCGTAAAGAAGAAGGAGTTCTACTATTATTCTCACACAACACCATCCTAAATATACATGGTATTGTGTAGACGACGAAAAACTATAACCCCTACAAACAAACACCATGTATCAAAATATTTCATTTATTTGAACAAACGAGACTAAGCAGGATTGCAAAAAGGCACATAAACCTTTAAAAAACACCGCCAACTAGGGTTCTGGGAAAAGAGGGATGACACTTTTTTTAAATTTATATAAAAAAAAAAGTTTTGTAAAATTATTGTTAAGACCTCTGAGGGGGTCTGCTTGCTCTGCGGTAGTATGTCAATTGCACATGATCTCGGCGGACACCTAGATAGGACTAAACTGACGGCCTGAGAGGCAGCTGAGACTCCCAGTGCTAGCAACCCGTCCCCCATTGCCCCCTTATAGGGGGTACACACGATTGGTGCCTCTTGATGGATCTGCATTTGACTTGGAGGACACCTGCGATCGGTCGACTGCTAAAAAAAGGAAACACAAAAAGTGTAAACCAGGAACGGCACTAAGGGATCTAAAGAATGAACACACTTATCAGCTCAGCTGTTTGAAAGGCTCAGGAGAGCATAAACGCGACCTGCGAATTATTAAATGGATTGCATACTAGGACAAATTAAACCTACACATATAAAGTTAAAAGCTTCTTCAAAGTGCCTGGGCCATTCTTCACTATGTGATGCCTATATGTTCTAATGAAAACAGCAGGTGTTTGGTTTTCAATAAAGGAATGGATTTTATACAGTATTATTCTAGTGAGAATCTTTTGCCGTTAAATATCTGTATGGCAACCAAGTTGTGCTGCCTTAATGACAGACCCTTCACATCCAGTGTGCTCTCAGATGATCATTGCATTAAAACTTACTACAGTAACGCTGAGCCAGCAAGCAAATACCAACAAATGCTACAGTACAATCGATGGTAGTTTCCTCCACCAATGCTTTTTCTATGTAATTAAGTGTAGGAAAGTCTTTGAAGCGCGTATTGATTATTGCAGCCTATTGCTGAGCTTCCTAAACGAGAGAACTCAGAAGCTAATAATCCTGCGTATGACATAATTACATAACCTATATCATTTACAAAATTATTTGTGTAGACTAATTAAGTTTAGATACAATCTAATGGAAAATAAATCTAAGATTCTGGATTTGTCATGACGACATTCATTATTTGCAGTCTCTTACATGGTAAAATAGTAAATTTGGCATAGGTCGCTTTATATAGGAGAATCCCACTCTTATCATTGTGATTCTCAATAAATAATAAAGATAAACAGTTGGCTCACATTTTAGGTACGGAAATGAATGGAAAAAAATAAACAAACAAAAAATAGAAAAGCCTGTATTGGGGTATAAAGGATGTGTTTGCATGTGTGCCCAGAACTCGAGTTGTACAAAAACGGACTCCTTGTGGATTGTGTTTTCAAGGGCTTTGACAACATCTGGAAACCCCCGGAGGCTGCTGCCGCACGTCACGTGATGATTCCGTTTTCGGATTGTTGCAGCCCACTGACGATCACTTAGGCTGGTGCCACATGTAGCGATTTGTCTGCGTTTGAAAACGCAGACAAAGCCGCGCCCACCGGGCCTCGGCCCGATCGCATCGGCGTTTCTATGGAAAACGCCTTCGATTGGGAACGAGGCGCTGGTGTTGTGCGTTAAATGCACAGTGGCATTTTGAATCCGTTTTGAAACCGTTTTTGGGCCGTTTTTAAGCAAAAAGCATGCATTTTGCTTAAAAAGGGGCCAAAAACGGATGGGTGTCTACATTAGCTCTTTGATTTCGTTTCACAAGTGAATCAGAGCGCACTGGGGCGGCCTGCGGCTATCAGCGCCCGGTGTATTGTATCTCCACAATACAAGACACCGGCCTCTGATTGCCTGTCTTTGCATACAAAAGTATAAGGGTGATGACACACGTAGCGCTTTGTCTGCGTTTGAAAACGCAGACAAAGCTGCACTCACCGGGGCGGGCCGCTGCTGTTTTGCATTAAATTAACGCAAAACAACTGCTGCCCGCCCCGGGCAAAACGCTACCTGAGGGTGATGCCACACATGGCGTTTTTGGTCCGTTTTCAAACATCCGTTTTCAGTCCGTTTTTGGCCGTTTACCATGCATTTGGCTGCTTACAACCTGCTTATCTATTAAGATAATTGGGAAAAACGGAACAAAAACGCCATGTGTGGCATCACCCTAAGGCCACAATCACACATTCCGCTAGCATTGTGTTGATGGGGGGGGGGAGGGTTGGCCTCAGTTTGATTGTTCCTAGGGAAACGCTTGCTATTTGTAACCAGGCCCCAAAGTTTGTATTCTTTAAATGCAAGACACCTGGGCCTGGCTAACAACCGCATGGAATTGCATTTGCAAACAGGCCGAGACGTTGAACCCAACGCAAGCAGAACGTGTGACCATGGCCTCAGTATTCTGACCCTTTGCTGTGACATTCATATTTAAATCACTGTCCATTTCCCTCTGTGATGTCACACGTGTCGTTTTGAACACGTTTTTGGCCCGTTTTTAAGCAGTCCGTCAAAAACCGCATGTGTTTAAAAACGCGTCCATTTTTGAAAAACGCATCAGGTTTTGACAGGTTCGACCAATTATCTAAATTAAAAGTGGTCAAAAACAGATGTGTTTTTAAAAAATGCATGCATTTTTTGACGGACTGCTTAAAAATGGGCCAAAAACGCGTTCAAAATGCCACGTGTAACATCACCCTGAGGCCAGCGCCACACGTGGCGCTTTTGTCTGCGCTTGCAAACACAGACAAAGTCGAGCCCACCGGGGCGGGCCTCGGCCCGATCGCATCGGCGTTTCTATGGAAACGTATGTTTTGCGTATAAGAACGCATCCTTTTTTTACCGTTTACCGTGCGTTTGGCTGCTTCGAAGCTGTTTATCTTAATAATTATGTTCAAAGCAGCCAAACGCATGGTAAATGGTAAAAAAAAGGATCATTTTAAAAACACAAGTGTTATTAAAATGCATGCGTTTTTAAATGGACTGAAAACGCATGCTTAAAAACTGACCAAAAATGCAAACACATGCGATTTTGTGTGCAGACGGACTGTCTTAAAAACGGGCCAAACACTGTGTTCAAAGCGAGCTACAGTGTCTACATCACTAGGAGGGGACAATGGACATTGACTGTTGACATATGATGATCACCAAAGCAAAGGGGCGAATATGCAGGAGGGTCCAAATGGTCACCCTAAAACGTCTGCTTTGCGTTGAGGTTCAACGTCCGGCCCCCGGTTGGGCCAAATGCCAATTCCTGCGGTGTTAGCCAGGCCCAGGTGTCTTGCATTTAAAGAAAAAGAATGACAAAACTTTGGGGGCCTGGATACCAAAGAGACAAGCGTTCCTAGAACAAATTCAAACATAGATGCCAAACCCTCCCCCCCCCCCATACGAACACACATGCTGCGGATGTGTGATTGGGCCTTTGTAGATGCACACCAGGGGCTTTTTGTTTCCGATTTTCCCCCATATTTCTAATAGAAATAGACAGGTTTAACAGGAGCACAAATGCATGGTAAAACAGTCGAAAAACAGACAGTGAAAAACCGGATGTTGAAAACGGGGGACCAAAACAAACGCCTGGATTGGCAAATCACCCTCAGGTAAGCGGGTTTTGCTGGGCAGCCGGGGAGACGGCCACCTGTTTTTGCGTTAATTGTAATGCCAAAACAGCAGCGGGTCCCGCACCGCGTGAGTCGATTGCATCTTTTGTCTGCACGTTTTTCAAACGCAGACAAAGCGCTACGCTTGTGTCAGACAATCCTTATTCACATTATTTTGTATGCAAAGACAGGCCAATTTCAGAGGCACAGTGTCTGACTTGTGGAGAATACCCAAATACACACCGGGCGCTTGATAGCCGCAGGCCCCCCTCAGTGCGCTTGATTCAACTGTGAAACAAAATCAAAGATGAGCTATGTCAGTGGACACCCCATTCCGTTTTTGGGCCCTTTTAAGTCAAAATGCATTGATGCTTTTTGCTTAAAAACTCGGCCCAAAAACGGTTTTCAACCAACGGATTCAAAATGCCCACATGTGCATTTTAAACGCCAACAACACCAGCGCCTCGTTGCCAACTCGACGAGAGACGTTTTCCACTAAACGCCGGATGCGGATCGGCCGCCGAGGACCGGCGGTGGGGTCGGCACCTTTGTACTGCGATTTTCACAAACGGACAAATCGCTAACATGTGGCCCAACCAGCCTAAGTGACGATGTCACCGTGGGCTGATGCAACAGTCCGTCAAAACGGAAATCATATGCGTAGACGTGCGCTGCGCCAGCAGCACTGCCGGGGGTTTCAGAGATGTGTCAAAGCCTCAGTTTGAAAAACCACATCCGACCAAGGGAGTACCCGTTTTTGTACAAACTCGAGTTTCTGCACGGCCTCATAGCCAAACACAGCCGTTGCAGAGCCTCCCATAATTACCGTATAGTGTTTGGTCATACCAACCTATACACGTAGTCTATTCATCCACCTCCTTGCATATCTATCATGTATCCTAAGATTGTTTGCTTGGACGACTAAATCTTTAATATCTATGTCCAGTCACAGGTGGTGTGTGGTGTGTGAACCAGGCGCTACCAGAAGGCGCAGGCAACTCGCGCCCCCGCAGCATTCACCTTTGTAGTGTAGCGCGGCCGAATGTTGCCTATGGGGATCGTGAAGCACAGGCGCGCGCGGACTGCCGAGAGAGGCTGCGTAACTGTGGGCGGTTCGCGCTCCGTACAGAAACGCGGCTCTGGAGTAGTAAGCCCGTGTATCCACAGGCTGCAGGTGGCTGCGAGGTAGGTAGGTTGGTGGTTGCATGTCGGTAAGTGCTGTCCCAGAAGGCAGTGGCGGGCACATAACCCACCCTTTCGCTACTACAAACTCCTGCAGCACACTAATCAAATACTCCAAAAGAGTGCAGATTAAGAAATGGACCCGAAATCTAAAACCCAATGGTTTGGTGTGACCCCAAACCAGGAGGCAGATTTAACTTTTTTGTTTTAAAAAATATAAATAGTCAATGGCCGGCAACAACGGCCTCTAATAAGATGGCACACTGCCTCTAAAGATGGACCCGCCACACGGCGTCTATAAGAGGGCACCCTTCACACATCTCTATAAGAGGGTCATCACAACGGCTCTATAAGAGGGCCCCCGCACACGCTCTATAAGGGGGCACACGGCTCTATAAGAGGCACCCGGCACCAGCTCTATAGAGGCATCGGGCACGCAGCTCTAAGAGGGCAAACGGCTCTATAAGAGGCACCCGGCACAAACAGCTCTATAAGAGGGCACACAGCTCTATAAGAGGGCACCCGCACACACCGCTCTATATAAGGGGGCACACAGGCTCTATAAGAGGGCACCCGTCACAACCCCTGCTCTACAAGAGGGCACCCGTCACAACAGCTCTATAAGAGGGCAACGCTCTATAAGAAGAAGGCATCCGTGCACAACAGCTCTATAACAGGGCACACCCTATAAGAGGGGCATTCGACACACCACTCATAACAAGAGGGCACGGTCTCTATACGAGGGCATCAGGTCACACACACTCTATACGAGGGCACACGGCTCTATAAGAGGCATCGGGCCCACAATCTATAAGAGGGCACACGCACACTATAAAGAGGTCCTCGGGCACACGGCTCTATAGAGGGCACCCTTGCACAGACGGCTCTATAAGATGGCATCGGCAACTGCTCTATAAGAGGGCATCGGCACACAGCTCTATAAGAGGGCAACCCGGCACCCAGCCTATAAGAGGGCACAACGGCTCGATAAAGAGTGCATCGGAGCACAAGCTCTATAAGAGGGCACACGGCTCTATAAGAGGGCATCGGGCACACAGCTCTATAAGAGGCACACGGCTCTATAATAGGGCACACACGCTCTATAAGATGGCTCGGGCACACGGCTCTATACTAGGGCACACGGCTCACTATAATAGGGCATCTCGGCACCCGGCTCTAGAAGAGTGCACACCTCGTCCCTATAAGAGGGCAGCGGGCACACAGCTCTATAATAGGGCAAATCGGGCACACGCTCTATAAGGGCACACGAGCTCTATAAGAGGGCACTCGGGCAGCACAGCTCTATAAAGGGCACACCCGGGCACACGCGCTATAAGAGGGCACCGGCTCGATAAGAGGCATACCGGGCCACACATTCTCTGATAGAGGGCATCAAAAACGTCTCTACTTCAAGATGTCAACCCAGGCACACATCTCTATAAGCATGGGGGGCACACATCTCGATAAGAGGCCCCGGCAACCCAGCTCTATAGAGGCACCCGCACAAAAACAGCTCTTATAAAGAGGGCCCAAAACCACCCTTAAACCGTCTATAAGAAGGCATCTGGGCACAAACTCACCTCAGCTCTATAAGAGTGGCACTACGGGCGTGCGTGCGTGAATGATGGCACAACAGCGGCTCTATATAGAGTGGCGACATCAGGCACAACAGCTCTATAGCGAGCGGCTGACACACGGCATCTCAAAGAGAGCCATCGGCACACGCTCTATAAGAGGCACCCGGCACACACTAACTCAGGCTCTATAGAGTCACACCCGGCACATCCGCTCTATCAATAGGGTATCACATCAGGCTCTATAGAGGGCATCCAGGCACAACAGTCATCTATAGTGGGCGACACGGCTCTATAAGAGGGCATCGGGCACACAGCTCTATAAAGGGCACACCCGGCTCTATAAAAGGGCATCACGCTCTATAAAGATGGCATCGGCCACCTCTCATGCTCTATACAGGTGCACAACGGCTCTACCTAAGATGGCATCGGGCACACGGCTCTATAAGAGGGCATTCGGCACCCAGCCTTAAGAGGGCACACAACTCTATAAGAAGGGCATCGGCACACGCTCCTATAGAGGGCATCGGGCACACAGCTCTAAAAGGGCACCCGGCCACAGCCTATACGAGGCACAACGGCTCTATAAGATGGCATCGGGCGCACACGCTCTATAAGAGGGCAACACAAGACCACTTTATTCGGCTCTATAGAGGGCATCGGGCACACGATCTCTATAGAGTTCAACCCCGGCACACAGCTCTTATAAGAGGGCCAACAAACACAGGCTCTATAATGAGGTCATCGGCACACATCTCTATACGAGAGGCCACCTAGGCCACAGCTCTATAAGAGGCACGCCGAGAGGCGAACATGCAACCGATAGCTTTATCACAGGGCACCGGGCACACCGGCTACTATAACTGAGGGGGCATCCGCCGGGCAACATTACCACTCTATAAAGAGAAGCACAAGCATGCTCTATAAGGGCATCGAGCATCCCAGCTCTATAAGAGGGCACCGTGTCAGACCCGGCAACTCATGCATAGCAGCTCCGTATAATCGATGCAACAATCGGCTCGTATCGAGGGCAATAGACGGAGCAGCGACAAACAGTGGCCATCCATAGCGGCTATATAGAGGGCAACCCGTCCCGTCACATTTTTATATTATGTGAGTGCAACAAAAAAACACCGTAATGCCAGACGGGCACACTCATATAAAAGTTCAACCAGCGGCTCCAGGCCACCAGGCTCTATAAAGACGTTGCAAAACACTGCTTCTATAAATAAGGGCATCGTGCATCACAGCTCTACTAAGAGTGTGGCCTTCGGGCAACACAGCTACATAAAGCGACTGTGCACCTTCCGCACATCCACAATCTCTATAGAGGCCCCCGGCACAAGGCAGCTCTATAAGAGGGCAACGGTCACATATGCTCTATAAGATGGCACAACCCAGCTCTATAAGAGGGCCACACTTGCTCTATAAGAGGACACCTCTCTCTATAATAGACATCCGGGGACACACTCTAAAGCGGGCACCTGGCACGTTTAGTGGGGCCGTCTCTATCATAGGGCAACCGGTGCTCAGCATACCTGATGTCTTCTATATTCGATGTGACAAAAACATGCTCTATACAATATGGCACCAAGGGCACATACTCTCTATAAAAGATCACACGATGTTTCAAGCTCTATAAGAGTGCATCGGTCACAGTCCAACCTGTGCAGCCTATAAGAGAGCGCCCCCACACCAGCTCTATAAGAGGGCACCCGGCACCTGCGTCTATAAGAGGGGCACGGGCCACGGCTCTATAAAGGGCAACCCGGCAACAAACTCTATAAGAGGGCACACAGCTCATAAGAGTGCCCGGCCACGCTATATAAGAGGGCACCGGGCACTACGGCGCTTATCAGAGGGCCCCGCACAACAATTACCTACATTCATACAACTACAGATCATTGACGGCTCTATAAGAGTTCACACCGCTCTATATATAAGCACTGGGCACATCCAGCCTATAAGAGTGTCACCGTCTCTATAAGTAGGGCGCTGGGCACACAGCTCTATAAGAGGGCACCCGTCACATGCTCTATAAGAGAGCACACAGCGCTAAGAGGGCATCGGGTCACACAGGGGCTCTATATTAGGGCACCCGGCACGACTTTTGTGGTCTCTATAACGATGGCACGATAAAACGGCTATCGAGGGCATCGGTGCCACACAGCGCTATAAAGAGGGGCACCCGGAAACACAGCGATCTATAAAGAGGGGCGGACTTGGCACCAAGTCTCTATAAGATGGCTATCGGCACAACAGCTCTATAAGAGGGCACACGGGCTCCATAGAGGGCAAACTCCGGGCACCAGCTCTATAAGGGGCACCCGCAACACAACCTATAAGAGTGTCCACGGGCCACAAAATTCTGCCTCGATAGATAGGTCACAGCACTATAGCTCTCATAAGAGGGGCGCGCACGCTCTATAGAGTGGCACACTGGCTCTATAAGAGACACTGGAATGTAACTGTACTTTCGGCTCTTAATTAGGACCTCCGCGGGCACACGCTCTATAAGAGGGCACCTGGCACAAGGTACCATGTTAGCACGGCGCATCATAATAAGGAGGTGCACCAGGCCACAGGCTCTATAACAGAGCGGCACCGGCACACTGCTCTATAACGAGGGCACCGGCACATATCTGCTATAAGAGGGCACACGGCTCTATATGAGGTCATCGGGCACACAGCTCTATAAGAGGTCACAACGGCCTCTAAAGAGGGCATAAACCCGCACACAGCTCTAAAGAGGTCACCCTCAACACAGCTCTATAGGGGCAACGTGCACAACAGCACAACGCTCTATAAGATGGGCCACACCGGCACAGCTCTATAATGAGGACACATCTCTATATAGGTCGACCCGGGCACACGGCTTATATAATATGGCACCGGGCACCGGCTCTATAAGAGGGCCCGGCACACACGCTCTATAAGATGGCACCGTAACCCCACACACGCTCTATAAAGAGGGGCACACGCTCTATAAAGTGCCTGGGCACACACAGCTCATAAGAGGGCAACCTGCACAACGCTTATAAGAGGGCACACACTCTATAAGAGGGCACCTGCTCTATAAAGGGCATCCGGCACACGCTCCTCATAGAGGGCACCGGCATCACTGCTTCTTTAAGAGGGCGACCCGCACACTTGCGCTATAAAGGGCACACGTGCTCTATACGATGGCACTGGGCACACAGCTCTATAAGATGCACTGGGCACATAGCTTTAAAAGGGTAGGGCACCTGGCACATAGTCCTATAAGAGAGCACCCGTCACACTACCGCTCTATAAGAATTGCCCCGGCACACCCGTCTTATATAGGGCCTCGTGCACCACCGCTCTATAAGAGGGCACCCGGCACCAGCTCCTAAGTGAGGGGTGGCAGCCCGGGCAACACTCCAATAAATTGCATAACGGGCACAACACTCCGCTAAGCTGGGCAATCGGGCACAAACAGCTCCATAAGAGCACACCCGGCAACCCACAACCTCGGACACGGTTCTATAAGAGTGTCATCGGGCGACACGGCTCTATAGAGGGTGCATCGGCACACCGCTCTATAAGAGGTCTCGGGGCACACAGCTCTATAAAGAGGGCACCGGCACTCAGCTCTATAATAGGGCCCACCCGGCATACAAGCTCTATAAGTACGCATCGGGCACACATACAACAGCTCAATAAGAGGGTCCACCTGGCACACACTCTATAAAGACGCACCGGGCAACACAGCTCTATAAGAGGCACCCGCACAAAGCTTATACAGAGGGCCACCCGCACACATCTCTATAAGGGGCAACCCGCACACAGCTCTTTAAGAGAGGGCACCGGGCACACAGCTCTATAAGAGGGCACCGGGCACACAGCTCTATAAAGGGCCCCGGCAGACGCTCTAAAGAGGGTCCACATAGCTCTATAATGGGCAACCGGCACATAGCTCTAATAGATGGCACCCCAACCCCATCACGTCTCCTATGGAGGGCACACGGCTCTATATAGGGCACACAGGCTCTATAAGAAGGCACAGCCGGCTCTATAGAGGGCCCCGGCACATAACCTATAAGAGGGCACCCGGCATTTTAGCTTAGAAGAGCGCAAACAAGCCCCCCCGGTGGTCCTGCTGCGGTGTCGCTCCATACAGTTCCAATCCTGGCTGCATTTACACAGGGACTTTACAACATTGCTCGGTACACGCAGTTTCAACAACTGAGGGGAGGAAGACATTCCTATTCCTGGACATTTTCTTCATGTTCAGGTCCTATAAGCATCAATAGAAAACGTACTATACTTAAGGCCACTTTTATGATTTCCTTTCTTTCACCTCACCGTCCTCAGGCAATCCATTAGCATTTCGCAGCGTATGTGCATGTCCATGAACCGTATTTGTATAAAATACGGTTGGTACGGATGGGAAATGATATATGGCTTTCAGAATGCTCCAACCACTGGTTTTGGTCTCTCTGGATTCTGCATTGAGATTTACGCTTTATATTATTGCCAGGGGGCCTGGGCCAAGGTACTTTGAGCCCTAGGCATACATCAAAATTTAACAAAACACCCCCCCCCCCCCCCCCAAATCACACGCCAAATTGGGGCCATCCCTAATAAGAAAAATTCATGCCCCCATTCAAAATATTAGAAGAAATCTCAGTGGCCAACTGATATTGAAACCTCTCAATATGTCCCTCCAGTGAATACCCTGCAATGCTTTAACCAAAAATATAAACCTGCCAAGAATTAGGCAAACCAAAAATAATAAGTCCAGCAATGAATATACCATATAGGCTTCAATATAATATCACCAGCAATGAATAACAACACCATAATAATAATCATAAGATATAGACCAAAAATTAATTTACTACTCTAGACACATCATTATAACCAGATTATATGTCTTGCAAACCTGGGCTTGCACTCAGGCACGCATTCACTTACTGTTAGTCGCTGGCGCTTTTCCGTCCTCTATTTCAAGTGTTGGTACGTTTCTACCCTCTTCTCTTTCTGTAATCTTGTTGCTGCCAATACTTCACCCTCAGGACATAGAACATCATGAATCTTCTCCCGAGACCGTGACCGTTCCTCAGATTTGCCACCCCCGGTGCTGTGCCTTGGACACATATCCACTCTGTCCCTAAAAACAATCACAGTCAAAACAATGTTCCCTAGATACACAAGTGCTAAACATATAAACTCTCTGCGCCCATCAATTTACTATATATATAAATACCAATATACTTCCTCCTCATTACTAAATCAATCCGTAGCTTCCAGCACCTTTCCCCAGTATAGTTAGCTCCATGGCCCTGAGTATATCGCCCGCCAATATATATAGTGCCAGCCAGTCCCATATATATACACTGCCGACCTGCCCATCAGCATCTAGCCACCCAACCCTGTAGTAAATACTCCCCCTGCCCACCTGTAGTATATACCAGCGCTGCCCCCTGTAGTATTTAGCCAGCCATACCCCTGTAGTATATAGCCAGTGTGCCCCCCCGAAAGTGTTTAGCTAGTCATGGCCACCCTCTCTGTAGTATAAAGCCCAGCCTGCCCCCCTGTAGTATTTAGGCAGTCCCCCCCTGCCCCCGTGTAGTATTTTTTTTGAAAAACGCATCAGGTTTTGACAGGTTTGACCAATTATCTAAATTGAAAGTGGTCAAAAACAGATGTGTTTTTAAAAAATGGATGCGTTTTTAAACACATGCGGTTTTTGACGGACTGCTTAAAAACGGGCCAAAAACGCGTTCAAAATTTAACGCGAAACACCGGCGGCTCGTTCCCGATCGCAGGCGTTTCCATAGAAACGCAATGCGATCGGGCCGAGGCCCGCCCCGGTGGGCGCGACTTTGTTTGTGTTTGCAAGCGCAGACAAAGCGGTGTGGCGCCGGCCTAAGGCATACGTTTTCAGTCCGTTTAAGAACGCATCCGTTTTTTACCATTTACCATGCGTTTGGCTGCTTCGAAGCTGTTTATCTTAATAATTATGTTCAAAGCAGCCAAACGCATGGTAAATGGTAAAAAAAGGATCATTTTAAAAACACAAGTGTTATTAACAACGCTATGAATTTAAATGGACTGAAAACGCATGCTTAAAAACTGACCAAAAATGCCATGTGTGACTTCACCCTAAGACCCCAAAGCGCATGTCAGAGCACGTGAGATTCATGGTGCATAGGGTGCGTTCACACAATCCGTTTTTTACAGGCAGTTTTCGATGTCCGAACCAGGAGCGGTGTGAAAAGAAGAGGAAAGCATCTTCTCTCAATGATATGTTCTCACCCATTATGATCCTCACCTACTTTCGGCTTCAAAAACTGCATCCGAAAACTGAACTTTTGAACGCACCCTATTTGTAGAAAAACTGGAAAGGGACACCTGGGAAGCACCTGGGAAGCTTATAGCAGGTCATATACAATGCTGGGAGTTTGGAGCTGACAGATTCCCTGTATGTACTTCTCATCATGGACACCCAACCATTTCCTATATAGACACTTCCACACATACTGGTTAAATGACACAATACAAACTTAAAAAATAACATATATTTTTATTATTTTAAAGGACTTTTTCTTTTACATACTTTTTTCTGAAGGTGATAGAATGTATCTCATTGTGAAACAATATACTTTATTATATTGTAAAAAAATAAAATGTTACACTCTTTTACGAGTTGCTCACTGCTAAAATAATGGAAATATCTTGTATGTAAGTATAATTTTAGCTGCACCTATTAAGCAGATTACATGAGTTAACAGCAATATCATAATTTTTGAAGTTACAGTAAAACACTGAAAGCACAAAGCACCCGATGCTAGGAAGAAATGAGAGTGTAAGTCATTATTCAGATGTCTGCTCAATGTGGAAGGCTACCTGCGTACCATTCGGGCAAATTACAGACGATGGGGCTCAGTTACTAAGGGTCCTGGATCGCACTTTTGTCGGACTGTTTGTTTTTTTCACAGGATTGCGCGGGTTTGAAAGGTATTTAAACGGTTCCTGCGCTGGGATTGTATAGTTTTTGGCACAGCGCAGCTTCAATGAGACACAAATTGGGGGCGTGTCATCAGACAATCCTACTGATTCGGACAGCGCAGGATTTAACTTTCAAATTGTGTCGCATTCAGTGCCGAAACTAGAAGCTGATGGGCCCCAGTGCAAAGTCTGTGCCAGGCCCCGGACTATAATGTATGGTTTATAGTAATAGTATTCTCATATGGGAAAGTTATACCATAAGGGCCCCCTAAACCTCATGGCCCCGGGTGCGATCGCAACCTCTGCACCCCCTCCGCCCCTTGTCACATTTCATTGCACTTACATGCATCACTAAAAAGAAGATTAACTCCGGCAGATCTGAGCGGGAAAGCGACACATGCAGGAAATCACAATCTTAGTGAATTGCGGCACAGTGCATGATCGTCCGACTCCAACTCCGTCGGAGGGGTAAGTAAATGTGCCCCGATTTGTCACAGTTTGTTATGGATCTTTGTGAACTATCTGCTATGAGTGATCCAAGAAAAAGGGTTCAGACTAGGTCAGGCTCTACGATTTTGCCGATTAGCTACATGATCTGTTAAAATAATGTTTTTAGGCGCTGATCTGTTAAAAAGTATATAATTTGCCATTCTACAAATGGACAATACATGGCCGAGTGTCGCTGACGTAAGGGCTTATCCAGGGCATAAGATCGCAATAGTTAGCACACACAACAAACGTGACACACCTCTATGTTGGTTTTGTGAAACAGAAACAGTGAGTTTGTGTCTTTTGGTAACACACTTCTGAAATGTCATATTATATAACACAAGCACAATCCTCATTATGCATAATACGGTTCTTCCTTTAAAGACTGCATAACTTATATACATTACACTGATTTATAGACTATGAAGAGGACACAGGTCACTGTAGCATTTTTTCAGACGGGTAATATGGCAATACTCAATTCTCCCACCATTTATCAGAAGCATTTTGGCTGAGAAGCAGGGGCGTAACTATAGGGGTAGCAGCCATAGCAGATCCAGTTAAAGTATATAAAATAAATAATTGATATTTTGAAGTCTTTTGTGGTGTAAAGTAACTGATGTTGCAAGATAATTTGTTTGTGACTTTGTTATTCTGCTGAATAACCATGATTTGCACCTATTCCCACCCTTAAGCCACCTCCATCCCAAGTGGGGAGTGGCGGAGTGAGGGGGAGATTTCCCTGCCCCGTACCTGTGCACTACCTAAAACCTGTGCCTGGACCTCCGTAGGCAGGAAGCCCCACGCCGCCATCAGGCATGCTCCCCTAATGCCCACTTGGTGTTTTACAGGACACTATACACCACATGGACTCCAGTAATGTAGTAACATCTTCAACATCTGTACAGAAATGATAATCTGTGCCAATATCTTACATGAGAAATGATACATCAAAATCAGCTGCTCTCACTTTTTACATTTCAATTTCCCAATTTCCCTACAACCTTATTAGTCTTTCATTCTTATTTGGAAGTTTGAGGTAATGGGAAAAGTAATCAGTTTTTAAAAGTCTTAGTAATCTTTTAAATATTCGTATGGAAAAGTCTATAAAGAAGAAGGATTCTACTAATTATTCTCACAAACACCATCCTAATATATACATGGTATTGGTTACTGACGAAGAAAACTCTAACCCCTAAAACACAACACCATGTATCAAAATATTTCTTTATTTGAAAAAAGAGCATAGATTGCAAAAAGCACATAAACCCTTTAAAACACCTGCCACACTAGGGTTCTGGGAAAAGAGGGATGAACTTTTTTTTAAATTTATTATAAAAAAAAAAAAGTTAAATTATTTTTAGACCTCTGAGGGGGTCTGCTTGCTCTGCAGTATATGTCAATTTTGCACATGATCTCCGGCGGACACCTAGAGATCAGACTAAATGACAGGCCTGAGAGGCTAGCTGAGACTCCCAGCTGCTCTAGCAACCGCCCCCATTGCTCTTATAGGGGTACAACGATTGGTTCCTTGATGGAAGTTGCATTTGCTTGGTAGACACCTGCGATCGGTGCTGACTGGGGATTAGTGGCGGGTGTAAAAAAACGGAAACACAAAAGTGTAAAAAGGTAACGGCACTAAGGGATCTAAAAGAAATCTACCACTTATCAGCTCAGCTGTTGAAAAAGGCTCAGGAGAGCCTAAACGCGACCTGAATATTAAATGGATGCTATACCTTATGACAAATTAAACCTACAATATAAAGTTAAAAGCTTCTTCAAAGTGCCAGGGCCATTTCTTTCACTTGTGATGCAATATATAGTTCTAATGAAACAGCAGTGTTTTGTGTTTTCAATAAAGTGAATGTATTTTAATACATTGTATTATTTTCTATGTGCAGAATTCTTTTGCTTTGTAAATATTTGTATGGGCCACCATATTGTCTTGCCTTAAAGGACACCTGTCATCAGGTCTCTGTCACTATTTCTGTCACCTGTTGGAGCAGCTCACAAGGATCCATCCCAGCCTTTATCTAGTTATTTCATACATTAATCATTGTAAAATCATCTATTCTTTATCATGTAAATGAGGCTGGTCACATGGTCAGAGGCAGTGATGTCACCCCTGTTACCCCTCCCCTCTCCTCCCCCTGCTCATGTCTGTGTGTAATGTATAGTAAAGCATAGCTAGTATCTGCTGACATGCTGCATCCTCCTAATATACAGGTGAGAGACACAGACATCAGCTACACATGAATCTGACATGTTCTGCTGTAACATGGCTGCCTAGAGCTGCTGTATCTCTCCTATACACACACAGAGGCTGCAGGGGGTGTGGCCGCCAGCACCAGGAAGCACATCATTATACAGCCTCACATCATTATACAGGCTGTCAGTCATGCACTGGGGGTGTGGCCGCCAGCACCAGGAAGCACATCATTATACAGCCTCACACCATTATACAGGCTGTCAGTCAAGCACTGGGGGCGTGGCTGTGCCTCCCACTCATGAATAGAGTGGACAGCTTGAATATGCTAATGCTTCATTGGACATTTCACAGGTCATTTGCATACAGCTTTAGGACCTCATTGCTTAGGTTTACAGGCATGTAGAGGGACAATGAAGGGATAGAGGCAATGCTCTCTAATGGCAGTTTATGAAAATATATTTAGTTTAGGGGGGTTATTTTGCATGACGGGTTCTCTTTAATGACAGACCACTCACATCCTACAGGTGTGCTCTCAGATGATATATTGCTATTAAAATACTTCCTACAGTAACGCTACAGCAAAGCAAATACACAAATGTACAGTACAATATGGAATAGTTTCCCTCCACCAATGCTTTTTCTAATGTAATTAAGTGTAGGAAATGTATTTGAGGTATTGCTTATTGCAGCATAATTGCTGAATGCTTCCACTAACGAGAGACCTCAGCAACGCTAATCAAATCCTGCGTTATTTACATAATTACATAACATTATCATTTATACAATATTATTTTGTTAGGTATAATTAATTTTAGATACAATCTAATGGAAAAATAATCTAAGATTTCGGATTTAGTCATGACGACATTCTTATTGCAGTCTCTACAGGTAAAATAGTAAATTTGGCACTAGGCTGCTTTATTATAGGAGAATCCACTCTTATCATGTGATTTCTCATAAATAATAAAGATAAACAGTGGCTCACATTTTAGTATGACCTCATGTCACTAAACTCCACATCTAAAGGGGTTTTCCCACGAACCAAGTTAGACCCTATCCACGGGCGCTCGGCAAGTTCCGTCAGCTCCATTGAGATGTATGGAGCAGAACGGTTATGCACGGCTGTCTGGTCCATTAATCTCCGGGAGCGACAAAAGGTCCAACTGAGGTACCTGGGCCTGATCACTGAGGCCCCCACCGATGAGCAAGTTCATACATTAGCATTAAAGTGAAAGCAATTTGGAAAAGGTAATGTAGACAGTGGCCCATATTTATCAAAAACAGTGCAAACTGCACTATATGGAGTTTGCCTGTGGAGTGTGCAGAGGGCACAGGTTCTTGAATTGCTGTGCATGTTCTTCATGAATCTGGTGCCCCCTGCACTGCTCAAGAAGTGTGCACCATATCTTTTAGTGGACTTTGTTCATGCTGCAGAATTTTGGCGCATGGTCTGACTTAGCACTAATACACCCCTTTTGGTGCACATTTTATGTCTTGAAAAGCCTACACACAAAACTAGTGCAGACACCTTATAAATACATGTTGCTCAGTGCAGAAAATAAAACTTAATTTCACACACTATTCTTTTTTTTTTTCCTCCATGCATTTCTTTTACATTGAAGTCTATGTGGGTGAAAACCTGTATCATATCAATGTGCTGATATGATGCAGAATTGCCTCCGCCTAAAGAGACAGGAAAAAAATGAAAATCTGCAAAAAAAAACCCTGCAACATCCGGGTGACAATCCGCAATGTGTGCACATAGCCTCAATGTATTGTTTCTTATTCTCCAGCATCTAATACTGGGGATTATCCAACTAAACCTTCTGGGCTTGATGGAGCTGATATGTTTTATCTGCTTTTGATTATTTTGTTGTGAACTTTGGGTCCAGTCTATTGAAGTTTGAACCCATATTGGAACTGGATTCCCTTTTCACTGTGTTGCCCTGCCTCATTGTTTTTGTATATGTTGAAATTTAGATGAATTAAGCTGATGAAATTTTTTTTTGCCTTCCACATGCCAGTAGGCCTCAAATAATGGTGCTTTAGCTACGTTGGAGCACCTTCTGCAAGAGTAATTTTGAAGGATACCTGTCACCAGGTATATCATTTTTAGCTGATTAGAGATTTAAAACTGATGAGTTTAAAAATGACGTTGCTGGCATTCTGCATCATTCCAGTACTTTATAAAAGCATATTACACATTACCTGGCTCCATGCCAGCACTATACAGCGCATCATAGGGGGTGGGACTACTCCATTGGCCTAAGTCCCCTTATCATCACTCGTACCCAAGCAGAATTGAAGAAACGAGAAATTGGAGCTGACCCCCCGATTGCGTGACTTGCTGGACAGTACTGGCAGAGAGCCAGTTAATGTTTAATATATTAAACTAAAATACAGAAATGATTCAGAAACCTGAAAGGGCATTTTTAAAGCCATTAGAGTTTATAGCAGAGGCTATAGGAACTGACATTCCTGGTGACAGGTTCCCATTACAACCATGACAAGAAAGATAGACAGATTTTGGACTGATTTTACCAACAGTACATACATAAAGGCCGTTGCCCACATCGGTGTGTATAACACTTATGGGCCACAGCAGTACATTTCTGAGTCACCAACCTAGTGATGGTAGTCAATCCTTAATTTGAAAAATAAAATTTTAGTTTTTTGTTGTTTCAATGTTTGCTTACAGTGGTGAGCTTTTACTAGTTTATAATGTTTTTTTTTCTCAAGCAAATCTTCTACCCAAAAATATGCATTCAAAAATATAGTATATTTTGGGAAAGTAAATAATATATCAAGTATGCATTTTGCTGAATCGTAACCTAGGTCCTGTGTCCATTTTCTTGCTGAGATTTTCTTTCCTTCACAGGTGTCTGAGCCTTAG
Source organism: Engystomops pustulosus (assembly GCA_019512145.1). NCBI lineage: Eukaryota > Metazoa > Chordata > Amphibia > Anura > Leptodactylidae > Engystomops > Engystomops pustulosus. The sequence goes on along the minus strand of CM033651.1, from coordinate 35,240,831 downwards.
TATTATGTTGTACACACAGGTCCCCCATGGCAGTCAGACTTTCTTCTACTGCCTTGGCAAACGTGTCGGATGAAGTTTCTTTGCAGTCTCGGAAACTTGAGATGCAGAAGAGTATACTTTCAGGCTGCGGATTGTAACAGGCACCATATCCGTTGGGCACTACTGGACCATAGCAGCAAAACATTTCCATTGTGGTAGGAACCTGAAAAAAAAAATATATAATTTTCACTAGATATTATACATCGCAACAAAAGGTTGTTTGAGAAAAAACACCACAAACTATATTAAAGAAAATGTACCAGAAGGATGCTGTGCTTTTAACCTAATTTAGCAGTTTGGCTTTTTTTTTTTTTTAGAGGAAAGGGACTTATATGCAATATTCAAATGGGCCTCAGAGGCTCCTTTGTGTGTCACAGGAGTCCATTCTTGCCCCTGTTGGCTGCTATGTCAGTGTTTATGTCAGCCTCCTCGTCCCCTTTGCCTACAAGAGGGGCAGCCTTAGCAGTTCCTGGGCATGCAAGGACGTTTCATCAATCTGCAGCCAGTAATGCAGTGATGAGAAAACTGCATTCGAGGGATTTGCCGAGTGCCAGCTGACATCACCGCCTCTCTGGTTGGGGTGCCGAGGGTGGAGTCGGGCATAGTTTCCATAGGGAGAACTGCATAATTCGCTGCCGAAGGGGCCAAAAGGGGATCCTGTGATGGACACAAGAACCCTGAGGCTCATATGCAAATTATATTATAGAAAGCGTTATTATATAAAGACAAATAAAAACATGAATTTTAAAAATGATATGAAATGCCTTTTAAAGAAAGGCTCTTAACTTTTTGTCTTCTGTTAAGCAATTTATGTTTTCTGAGCTTATATAGTAAATGTATATTTGTGTTCTTTAACCTTGAACCTATCACCACAAATTGACCTAATAAACCAATACCAATATGTTGCCAAGCAGCTTCCAGATCGGGTTCCTTTCATGACCCAGTGTGGTATATAAACTTGTATAAAGTAAATGAGGCGGAGATTTTAAGCACTGAAGTCAAGCTCTCTCTTCCTCAGAAAGCCCCCTGATGGTCCTGCATCCAGAGACATCACTAACCAGATCTCCAGAAGTCCAATGAATGATGTCAATCAAAGGAGGAGGCGTTCAGAGCTCCCCAACTTGATTTCACTGTTTAACTGTCCGCCTCTTTGACTCCTTGAAGGCAAATTGGTGTGCATGTAGTCTCAAGAGGACCTTTCACCATCTTCATCAGCTTGAACGCTGCCTACTTCAAAATGCATTTTTCCTCCGATTCTGGCACAGCTAAAATTAATTCTCTAACCTTCTCAATTCCCAAGCAATCTTTGTATTGTTCCACTTTGTTTGCCCCATCTGACAGCGCTTATTTAGCATAGTTTCAGTATCCAATATATTTATTAGGGTTTCTACTATCAGATGGAGCTCCACCCAGTAGAACTCCAAAAATATTTAATATTAATATTAATTTTTATTGATTGCTCTAGAATAGTGGGGTGCTAGGGAAATAATTTTACACTACTTGCAGTAGAGTGACAGCTATTAAGGGGCGCAAAACATTGGAGTAGTGAATCGATCTTGTTTGAACATTCTCTCAACAGATAGGTGGGAATATAAGTGTGGGTAGATACATCGATTAAAGTGACAGCTTTAAAATATGTCCTATACACAGGCTTAAAGTATTTTTGCATTGCTGTAATATTTGTTTGCATCTTTCTTCTGAACATTGTTAAAACCACAAGTCTGATTCACCAGAGCACTTGTGTGATCCCATTAGGTATTAGTATGAGTGACTCATTCTTTCAGGAAATAATAAAACAAAACATCTATTGTTCTACTGAGACACCCAACGTTCACCATAGAATCATTTATAGAATTTTGAACCAATATTTGCCTCACATGACTTTGCCTTCAATTTAAATTATCATACAGACACCATCATATTTTCTAAAATAGCAGCAGGGAATATCCAGCTTCCAGAACATAGCAGAAAAAGAAATTGAGTTAAAAATCCACTTTATTAGAGGAATATTAAAAAGATCTTTGGACGTCACTAATTCATATGTCTGACATGTTTCTATCCATCACGGTTCTTAGTCGTAGCCTAAAGTAGTGTCATTGAACAGAGTGTTTAAGCAGTGTTGGAATCTTTACAATAGACACAAAACTTTCAAGACAATAAAACGGAAGTTACATTTTAACAAAGATAGACTGATGTCTCAAATACAAAACTTTAGATACAGAAGTATATTACCGTATATTAATACAAGTATATAAGATAATTTTTTTTGGTTGAGACCGAGTGGGAATCTGGTTTGTATTACCAGTAGCCAATGGTTCACGTGATCGCAACGACCTAGTCCATTTTTCCAGAAAATGATGTAAACTTTATTCTTCAAATATTACATTTCATATTCATACAAATAGGCGCATTGTAGCTGACGCATTTCAAGCGCTTACATGGCTCTTAGTAATAGCCTCAGGCTATTAATTTTAATATTTGAAGAAAAAAGTTTGGAAACTTTTAATACAGTGCTGGGTGACCTTAATTTTGGGGAAAAAATTGTGGATACCCTAGATAGTATATCCTTGCATGTCCTCATAAGTAATAATCATTACTATGGAGATGAAAGAGAGGTTTGTTTTGTTATTGTATTGTAGGTTTCAAGCTTGACACATAGCTAAATACACTGTGGTCATGCTCACAGTTTAAATGAGTTTTGATATCATATGTTTTTAGAGTAATTAACAATAAATGAGCAAATAGTGTTCAGAATATAAAAAAATGGCCACAAATTGCGTGATAGTAACAGCACAACCGTCACTTATATGTGGCCACTGTTTCTTAAAAAAAACACTTAACCCAGGGGCCTACGACTAAACCAGATAGTCCTTCCACATGGATCAAGCAATGACCAGCACTGACCATCCAATATTTAATATAGAGAAAAGCAAGATGGGTCTATAAAACATAACCTTTAATACGCAATTTAAAAAGTTACAAGAGCCATTTATAGGCTAACCAAATCAGCATCAACTGAGTAACGCCGCCACACCTATACGGTTATACCCACAAGAGACCGAAATACCAATTATAGGGATATAGTTCATAAATAAGCATGTGCCAGATAGAAGGGTCCCACACCATCTCTTGTGTAATGATATTGCATAATACAGAGTTAATATGTTTAGCATCATATACACAGTGTAGTGAAAAAATATTGGAACAATCTCGCCCAGTCCTGCAGTTTCAGGTACTGTGATCCAGGGGTGCAGAAGCAATAAGCAGGGTCCTGACAATGGGCGGTCCCACGCTGACCCTGATAACTGCATTTTCCCTACAATATGAAATAAGGCCATAAATCCCCCAGTTAGGGCATAACTGTAATAAATGACAAAAAATGTATGCATTTCTTCCCACAGCATGTGGGGTTCATCAGGGGACACTAGAAATAGTTAACTGTCCTCTCAGTAGCGAGGGTGACAGATATGAGCCAAGCAGTGGCCTGTTGCTCAGTAGACCCGGCCAGTCTCTTGTTGGTATAGGTGTGGCGGTGCCACTCGGTTGATGCTGATTTGGTTAGCCTATAAATGGCTCTTGTAACTTTTTAAATTGCGTATTAAAGGTTATATTGTAGAGTAATCAACAATGAAAATGTGTGGTTTTGTATAAATACTTGCATAAATTAAATCGAACATCCTCACATTTAGCACAACAATCAGTCTATCTTTGTTAAAACGTAACTTGTGTTTTGTTGTCTTGGAGTTGTGTGTCTACTGTACAGATTACAACACTGCTTAAATACTAAGTTCAATGACACTACAGTACTTTAGGCTAAGTCTATGAACAGTGATTGTTTCAAAATGCATCAAACTTGATTTGATGATGTTCAAAGATGTTTTAACATCTGAACACGTTTAACAACGTGAATGGGTGCCAAAGACTTCTGTTGTGTCAAAACAATAAAAACCTATTGGTCTTTAAATGAGGGGATACATATTTTAACTGTTACGAGTAAAAATGAGGGTTAAATAATCATGAGGGTAAGTCAGTTTTGTTGAACTATGCTTTGCCACAATGTGTGCCAAAGATATCAAATGGCGTATGAAAAATTTAGCATATCTGTAAGGCTGCATTCACACTACAGTATGGGGGACGTATATACGGCCGACGTATATGCGGCTGATATACATCCCCCATACGCTTCTATGGGCTCACGGCGCCCTACGGGAGAGGTACGGTGCCGCACATGTCCTATCTTTTCCCGTATTACGGCGCCACGGCCATACATCGCTATGGAGAGGGGCGGGGGTGAGCTGCGCTCACCTCCTCCTCCTCTCCCCGCGCTGCCGTGTGCCCGCCGTGCTACGGTGTAGCGGGCTCACGGCAGTGTGCATGCAGCCTGAATCCGCATAAAAAGTGTCTCTCATGTATCTCCTACAGTTTTTAAAGTAAATCTAGAGTATAGTGGCTAACCATGCCCTCTTTTACACTCATTTTTCAAAAGTGGAGTGGGTGGTTTAAACCTTTTAATATGTTGCAAAATGTTTGTGATAATGAGCTCAAAATGTAAAGCTTGTGACCAATGTGTCACCAAAAAATGACCTAATTTGTAAAACCGAAATTTTAAACTTATTTCTTTGGGGTCCTTGATGATTATTTTAGAAAAAATACTATATCCTTCTATTTTAACTCTGGCCACTAAGCCCAATAATAGACTGAAATTGTTATTTTGTGAGGTTTTCTTTGCTGCATTTGCATCACACACAGGATTACAATAGAACATCTGACCTCTATAGAAACCACAGTCATTACATCACTACTGACTCTTGTCAACAGTGATGAAGTCACAGCTTATCCATGTACAATCTCCTTTATATAGATAAAACACTGATCCATCATTGCATCACTGCTGACAATAGATTATGTCACATCTTATCTCCTCCCCCTCCCTGTACTATGACCTCTATATAGATAACACTGACCCATCATTACATCACTACTGACAATAGATGTCACAGCTTATCTCTTCCCCCTCCCCGTACAATGACCTCTATATAGATAACACTGACCCACCATTACATCATTACTGACAATAGATGTCACAGCTTATCTCCTCCCCCTCCCCGTACAATGACCTCTATATAGATAACACTGACCCATCATTACATCACTACTGACAATAGATGATGTCACAGCTTATCTCCTCCCCCTCCCTGTACAATGACCTCTATATAGATACCACTGACCTATTATTGCATCACTACTGACAATAGATGATGTCACAGCTTATCTCTTCCCCCTGCCTGTACAATGACCTCTATATAAATAACACTGACCATCATTACATCACTACTGACACTAGATGATGTCACAGCTTACCTTATCTCCTCACCCTCCTTATACAATGACCTCTAGATAGAGAACACTGACCCATCATTACATCACTACTGACAATAGATGATGTCACAGCTTATCTCCTCCCCCTCCCTATACAATGACCTCTATATAGATAACACTGACCCATCATTACATCACTACTGACAATAGATGATGTTGAAGCTTATATCCTTCCCCTCCCTGTACAATGACCTCTACATAGATAACACTGACCCAGCATTACATCACTACTGACAATAGATGATGTCACATCTTATCTCCTCCCCCTCCTTGTACTATGACCTCTATATAGATAACACTGACTCATCATTACATCACTACTGATAATAGATGATGTCACAGCTGATCTCCCCCCTCCCTGCACAATGACCTCTATATAGATAACACTGACCTATTATTACATCACTACTGACAATAGATGATGTCACAGCTTTTCTCCTCCCCCTGCCTATACAATGACCTCTATATAGATAACACTGACCCATCATTACATCACTACTGACAATAGATGATGTCACAGGCAAGGTGGAAGCCCAATTTCTATGGGCAGAAGACAGTGTAAAAATATAAAAACAACTCTTGTTGTAAAAGAAATATGTGAAGCTCTTACCTGACTAGTAGAGAGTATAAATCGATTGCTTGACAAGTACATTTCATCTGTAAAAACCTCAGGCAGCTCCTTGCAGTGTTCTCGTGCTAACTCTCTCAGAGCTAGTAAGTGGTTATCAATTGCCATTCCTGTAATGGCCTGAGAGAAAAGAGAGAAGTAAGTCTATAATGAAATAGGTTATTCTAGCGGGAATTTATAAAAAATTCTGACAGGTCTGATGTGCGTGTTTGTGCTCCAAAAAGTTTCTCTCTCTAATTTCTTTTATGCAGATATTTAATATCTGGATTGTTGATTCAGGCTGTAACGATGATAATTGCCCACCACTGTATCATGGGCACAGTCGCTGTTGTCCCTGCAGTCCTTACTCCTCCCTGGCGTCTGGCTGCTGCTCCTAGACACATGATCTATACTTTTGCTATCAGGATTTTGTACTGAGTTCTTGGACGTTAATATTCCTGCTGTCCTTTGCGTTAATGATATTGTCTGAACTCCTGTGCCTTAACCTTAATTCTTTTCTATGGCAATTCTGCTACCCAACTTATGTTGATAACCTCAGTTTGAATTGACCTTGACCCTGATCCATATTTGCCTGCCCTGACCTTTGGCCTGTATCTTGAATTCTGCCAGACCACTACCTGATATATTGCTCTTGTTTCCTGGTTGCAGGGAAGTTTAGATCCCTGTGTAGAAGTTAAAGGGTGAATATTGATGGGGACATTTGGAGAACACCCCTTGGGAATAGCCTTAAACCAACGCAATTAGCTGACACTGTGGGTCATCAACCAACTAACTGTTTCACAGGAATTCCTGCTCTTAAAATACATTCTGGTCCCAAATACAGGTTTGGTAGAATATTCCTTGAACTTTTAGCTGAATTTGAGTTGGAAAACAAAACACTTAAAAATGTAATACTGGTATTTTCCAGATATAAAATGAAGATATGTATATCGACTGATGTATCTGCATTATTAGGCCGCATTTATATCTTGTTTTTTGGTCTTTTTCCATGTGTACGCTAGGAAAGCTCCTGATGTACACGCTTAACATGTCCATAGACATATACTGTTCCTCAGTTTCATCATTATTTGTCACATACAGCAGCAAACACAGGATGAAAGAGTGTAGTAGACTGTGCCTATTCATTCTGCTTCCTGCTGAAAACTATATTATGGCCTCTGGTGAAAAAGTTCAGATGTAGATGGATGCCACTGTATGGTATGCATCTTGAGCCTTCACTGAGCTTATTTTTGGCGGAGTAGCCATAATATATCTAGGGCATTATCTCAGAAGACTTTCTAAAAATTTTTGAACACAGAAAAGTTGGCCACATGAAAAGTATGTACAGTAAATGTAATCAATACTTGGCCAGGGCTCCTTTTAACACGAATGACTGCATCAGTGTGGTGTGGCATGGAGCCGATCAGTTGATGGCACTGCTGTGGTGTTATGGAAGCTCAGGTTGTATGATAGCAGCTTTCAACTAGTCTGCATTGTTGGGTCTGAGGTCTCTCATTTTCCTTCAGACTGTAGATTCTCTGTGGTCAGGTTAAGGTCATTTGAGTTTACTGAACAATAAAGCAAAGTGATACTGTGGTTATGAAACCGGTTATTGGTACTTTTGGCAGTATGGACAGTAGCCTGCTGGAAAATGAAAATCCCATCTCCAAAAGGCCTGTTAGCGGAGAGAAGCATGAAGTGTTCTAAAACTCCATGTAGACTGCTGTGCCAACTTTGGTCTTGATAAAATGCAGTGGACCTACACATGGCTCCTCAAAACATCACTGATTGAGGAAACTTCACACTAAACCTCAAGCAGCTTGGATTGTGCCTCTCTACTCTTCCTTTAGACTCTGGGACCTTGATTTACAAAAGAAATCCAAACTTTCACTATCATCTGAAAATAACCCCTTGGCCACTGAGCAACAGTCCAGTTCCAGTACGCCAGGTAAGACACTTCTGGGGCGTAACTACAGTGGAAGCAGCCAGAGCAGCTGCTATGGGGCACACAGTATCAAGGGGCCCCAACATCCCATCTTCCACACTAAAGAATGGAGTATGTGCACCTTTTAAATATTTATTATACTGCACACTGTACAGCATAATGGGGCAGATTTTGCCCATGGCACCGGACTGCGGGAGCCGCAGAGACTGCCACTGGAGCCGGGAGAGATGAGTTACCTTGCAGGGGGGAGCATCGGGAGCAACCCGGTTGAGTCTGCTACCCGGGATATGGGTCGCAGGGGCATCCGTGCCCGTGACATTAATAAATGTATGTAATGTATGAGTTTCACTTTTTAAATGGAATTACTGAAAATAATAACTCTTTGCCAATACTCTAATTTATTGTGAAGAAGAATGGGTCTTCTTGATTATTCCAATAATAAATAAATGTTTTCTATCCTTTACAAAACAAGATTTAATTTCTTTACCTTTCTTAGTACTGTCAGGCTGTATAGACATTAGGGTGAAATCAATAACTTCTCATACAAAGGTAGTGTTAGCAGTGAAATTCAGAAAGGCTAGGGAAATAAGGTATGTTCCCACATCTGAGAAAAATGCTTGCATTATCTTATTAGAAGAGAGAGGTAGATGCGATAGTAGAACAAGTCAAGCTTTATTGATGACGAAAAATGAATACAAAAACATTTAAAAAACCCCAAACAGAAGGGGGGATGAAGACAAAAGATCCCCCAAATCCCAATGTTAATAGTAAATAAGCAACTGTAATGTGAGTAATGTCACTGCAGTAAACAAAAATGCTAAATGCACAAATACTGAATTGTATACCTATACAAGCAGTGTTATTTAATGTTGGCTGCTGATTCTCCGGTCACATGACCTTGCACGGCGGAGCTTTGGAAGGGAGGAGCCCTCACCATCCTAATGGTACTATGCACACATGCACGCATAGCCATCGGCAGTATCTAGGCTGTCAGTGTTAAAGGGATCCAATCAGTCCACTGTTACAGCAGCCCCTGAGCACAGCATTCATATTGTTTCCTTAAGCAGAACGGTTAGATGCAAGTTGAGAAGATGTAGTACGCATCTTTTCTGCATGTCTGTGTATACAGATCACTGCAAACAGTGATCCTTTGGGATGTTGTCATAAGAGCAGTACATAAATCACCTAATAATTAAAAAAAACACAAATTCAAAAGAAAAGTCCAAAAAATTAAATCGTTATCACCCACCAAAAAACAAAAGAAAAAAAGCTGTTTATCCAACACAGCAACATAGCACCATAGTCTGATCTGGGTAGGCTAGCAGGATAATTCTGGGTCTGGTCTGAGGGTGTCGGCGGTGTCAGCCACAGTCTGGTCTGGGGGGATTGGCGATGTAAGCTTTGGACTGCTTTGGGATGGCCAACAGCGTCAGCCATAGTCTGCTTCGTGGGGGTTGACGGCGCCAGCCGTATCTTTTACTGTGGAGTTGGTGGCATCAGCCATATTCTGGTCTGGGAGTCGGCAGCATCAGCTGTAATTTAGTCTGGGGAGGAAGTTGGTGTCAGTTGTAGTGTTGTCTGGGTTGCACCGGCATCAGCCAAAATCTGGTCTGGGGTGGGGGCAGTATCATAGCCTGTAGGTTGAACCTTCTGAGGTATTTAAAAACGGTTGTGCAACCTTTATTTAATGAATGATGTAAAATTATTATAACTGCCTCAGTGTGCTGTTTAAGTACAAAGACACAGGCTGTAAGGATTTTTTTTGTATAAATAGTTTCTATTAACATTATAGAATTATGAGTTATATATGTGTATTACTGAAAATTGTGTACAATTCCTCTGCTAAAATTGCTCCTCAAAAATAGTAAGAGGAGTAATATTACCCTTCAGTAAAAATAAAATATTTTCATGTCCACGGGTCTATTTAAATTTCATCCATAAATTCAGTCTCATTGTTTTATAGAGATAAATATCTATAGAATTATAACCCCCAAAATAGAATAAATACAAATGTATTCTGTCACATCCACTACCATTCAACCTCATTAATGGAGATCGGCTAATAAATGAAATTAAATGTCACGTTGCTTCAGTATTAACAATTTGGAGAATGCTGACATTTTGCAACATTTATCAATGTCATGTCATAGGGGATTCTTAAAACAACTAATATTTCCCTGAATAACCCACTGCATTTACTTAAACTATGGAATGGATTATCAGGAGTATATATTACATTGACTCACTTGTAAATGTGAGCAAATAACATGACATGGGAGGATTTGGTTAGAGACTAGAAACAATATGTTATCAGACATGTTTTTTACCTACTGGAATGTACACATGGCCTTTGTGCTTGTCAGAATGTGGGATGAGTGGAGGTGATACTAGCTGAAACTTAGGACCAGAGTCTAAGTGGCACCTCGTCTTCAAAGCGGGATGGTCTTGCTGCGGCAGGGTACCACCAGGTCGTTCCACAGGTGTGACTAGCAGCCAAGGTCGAGGTACCTTAGTGGAAGACAGTCTTGTGGTCAGGTCCAGGCACAGGGTCAGGGCAGGTGGCAGAGATGCAAGATCAAGTCCAATCCGGGGTCCACAACGGGAGGTCCAGGCAGATGGAAAGGGGAACACAGGACACAGGAACGCAGGAGAAGAATTCAGGAGAAGGAACACACGAGAGCAGGAACGTAGGATACACAGGAACACAAAGGAATGCAGGAGACACAGGAACGCAGGAATATTGCTGGGGAGATTTCTCTAAGGCATAGGCACTAAGATCCGGCAGGGCTTGCAGGAAGGCAGACTTAAATCGTTTTCAAGAAAATGGCCAGCGCCAATTAACGGCGCACTGGCCCTTTAAATGTTCTGAAGCCGGCACGTGCGCCCTAGAAGTCAGGGACGCGAACGCACGGCTGAAGAGGATGGAGCAGGAGCCGGGAGCGATAAGAAGCTCTGGCGGCGCACAAGCAGGGGGAGAGGAGCACGGTTGAGCCGCTATATGGGTCGCAGGAGCACCCATGACGGTGCTGGTTTTACAATAATGCTGCAATATTTGTCATTATATGTTCTTTTGCATACAGAAACATTTACATAATTTTAAAATGTTATCACTTACTAGAATAGTGTAATTTGTCTGTGCTGCAATAGCACTTCTAAGATATTCCATTTTCTCTGAGTCCTGTAAATGTAAAAAATAAATGTGATTAATGTTAATATTCGTTAAAGAGGTTGTTCAATTAAGACAACTCCCTGTTTCCAATGGATCTGTCAATGTTTTGGCCAATTTTTTGGCCAATTTTCTGTCTTTCCTGAAAAAGGGGCATGGCCAGGGGGGACAGGGGATGAGCTCTTATCTAGGTGCCCAAAACTTCAGTCTGTGCGACAGTTAATTCTGACAAATTAATATCTTGTCTGAAGTACAACTCCACAGTTATATACTACTCCATATACACCATCCAGCATGATTTATGTGGTGCAGAATATGACTCTGGAGTCTGGCTCTGCACTGATCTTTTCACTTTTAATTTTTATACATCTCCCTCTGTGTCCCTTTTGTCATGCAGGCTCCACAAGTGTTAATTGAGCCGGGAGTCCCTCAAACTCATTTGCATAATGTTTAAAGGGCATAAGAAGCTTAAAGAAGAGCAGATACTCCTAGAAGGGACACACACCAGCATGTAAGTGTGCTTGGGTTACACTCCTTAATTCTGATGTTAGATGGCTTTTAATTGTCTTACAGCGTAACTGTAAAGTTTATACGTTTTTACTATAGCTACAATAACTGAAAAATGTTTTCAATAGCCATTCATTACCTTATTACAAGTGTTTCTCTGCAAATTCTTTGTTTTCTGCCTCCCTCAGCATCTTAACATTTAGCCCTGCATTCTAGTTCTAGAATAATCTGTAGAGTAAAATCATGCCTGCCCTGTCCAGTCTACACTTTGCTCTTATGTTCAGACATACAGCTCACCTCCTTCCCCTGCAGCTGCTCAATTAATTAAAAAAAATCTAATGTTTACAGAATTGCAGCATAGCAATCTGATAGATGAGATGAAAACTATTTACTTCTGTGTGTGCTATGTCTTCTCCATTCTCTGTACTCCCATCTTCAAAGATCTCTTCCCCTATCTTGGGAGAAGGGGAGAGGGATGGCATCTGCTAAACAACCTGGCTGACACATCCATGAAAACAATTAGTGTATATTGAAGTCATAAGGCTATCCTTATTTCTATGTCTTATTTCTTATTGTCCTTTGATTCTAGGTCTCTATTTGTAACAGTGCATAGATGTTTCTGTAAGGCTCCATTCACTCGACGATGTGCCCGCCGTACTGTAGCATGGCAGGCACATGTCGGAGCCCGGAAGGGCCCCCGCCCCTCTCTATAGCAATGTATGGCGCACGGCACCATTTTATGGGGAAAGATAGGACATGTCCTTTTTTTCTCCCAGCTACGGAACGGTGCCGCACATGTGCTGAACTGTAACGCTCCCATACGGCACCATGCGCACATTGCTGTCTATGGGGGATGTATATAGGTTTGACGTCCCCCATATGAATGTAACCTAAGTTTGTGTAATAATATATGTGTATAGGTAACTGTAACTGTAATTCATGTTCGCATGGATGTAAAAATGACATTGAATTTATCTGTTAGGATAGGGTCATCTGTGTTGTGCTGCAGTAAAACTTAAAAGATGATTCAGCCTGAGATAATGTGTCCTGATTGGCTGACTGCTAGAAATAATGCATGAGAGGAGAGCTAAAACTTATGGGAAGTGATGGAAGCCGCTATGGCCCGAATGCCCTTAGCTGAAGTCACAATAATAACTTCACAGAATACAATAATAATGTCGCAAAATATTGACACTCAGTTCAACAAAAAAAATACTGCCGCTCCTCTCATACACCAGCGTTTCCTGAAGAGTCACTCTGAAGTTTGTCAAAAGATTGCAGAATTTAACAGTCCTTATAACTACAAGAAAAATTGCAATATGGTTTATCAGAGAATAAATAACTGATGCAAAACTGATGAATTGGCCATTTACTTGGCTCTTAGAATTCCATCAAGAACGAAAGAAGCTTAATGAGCTATTAGATGACATAAAAGTTGTGTGCAGAGGGGAGAAAGCAGTGAGTCACAGCAGCTAGATCTCCACCCAGGACCGCAAATTGGCACAACTAGAATGAGGGCTACAAGTAACATAGTGACCCCCCCCCCCTGACAAAATATATTTCTCAAGTACACACATTGCGTATACAATTAATTTCTGCAAAGTTTGTCAAAAGATTAAATACCCTTCAAACAATTTTACAAATAGTGGCTATGAATAGAAAATCAAATAATCTTACCGATATTGTAGATTTACCATCCATCATTGCCTTTACAAATGCTAAGGCTTCAGCAGTGGATGATCTTATGTTATCTACTCTCCCCATTCGAAATCGGCGTATGGAGGCACTTTCATACGTTGGAACCAGCTTTCTGTGGCATCTGCATAGAGTATAATGAAGAAGGATATCAGGCAATATTATGAGGACATTTTGGCTACTTGCTGTTTGTTTATTCAACAGAAGCATTTCTTATAATTTTTAGCCATGTTCTTAAATGTGTCTTAATGTTTATTAAAAACACCATATTAAATAATACCTTTTATTATTGAAAAGGATTATCTCATCAGATACAACCACTTTCAAATACAGTTATTCTGTGGGTCCCTTCAGCAAGAAACTGATATTTTCAGGGGGAGCCATGATCAACCAGCGAGCTCCCTGCAGGAAAACTGAATAACTTAATGTTCCCAATTTTTTTTAGATTGTATAGGGAATATGAATAACATGACTTTATTAATATAATTCGATTTTTTTCTTGTAAATGCTCTTGCTGGGCTTCGATAGGGAATAGCCGTACAAAACATGCAGGAGCGGATTAAGACCGCCATGGGTCCTGGGCTGTATGTCGGGAATTAATTTACTACATCTGGTACCAGATACAAGTTTCTTTGGGAATGGAGGCTGCGTTCCTTCTGCTGTTTTCAATTTGCGGTTTTAGGACCTCCAAGGGTCCTGAATGGGCTTTTGTGTACATTTGTATTGAGATCCTGAACAGACTACGAGGATTTCATGTGTAAAAGGTGGTGATTTAGATGACCCAGGGCTACCGCCAAAACTGCCAAAAATGTTATAGTCCACTACTGTATACATGCTGAACATGGAGATCTGTTATCTGCAGAGCCTTTTCTATCACCTCTATGGTGCTAATTATATAAATACTTAACTGCCTATTACATTTTTATTTTCTTGCCAGCCCTAGTCACAATAGCTTCTACCTATGCAGGCAGCTCCTCAGTGAACTATTTTGTGCCAGAAGGGAGAGCGGAACAGAGCTGAAGCGATTAGCGCTGACAGTGTGCCTCTTGTTTATTTGCCCCTGCTGCCCACCTGCTGTACATGGATCTCATTGTATAAAACTACCCTACTTATTGCATAATTAGAAGTATCTCAGTGCCAATCTCTACAGCTCACTTCCACGCTGCCTTTCCGACACATGAGAGCACGGTCACACCGTTTTCTTGCTCTTTGAAATTGCACACAACCATGTGCATTTGGCCTAAACCTTACTGATTCTCTCTGCCTTTTAGTGATCTATAAGGGTGCGATCACAGGTGGCGCTTGCATTGCATCTAAAAACGCAACTTGAGTTTCTGGGGGTTGGCTTCTGCTCGATAGCATATGCCGCCACAAAGCAGGATGGTCTTGCTACAGCGTGGTACAACCAGGTCATTCCACAGGTGCGACTTGTCCACGGTGCTTCCAAGGTCGAGGTACAGGATCACTAGGCAATCTCGTGGTCAGGAACAGGCAGACGGTCCAGGCAGGCGGCAATGATGCAAGGTCGGGGAGGGAGCAAGAGATTAGGGCTGGCGGCAAGGGAGCAGAATCAGGAACAGGTCCGGGGTCACAATGGGAGGTTCATACTTGGGAAGGAAACACTGTGGAAAGCTTCCTTATAGGCATGAAGCACTAAGATCCGGCGGGGAATGCTGGGAGCCACAGGTCTTTATAGGAACCCGGGAAGTGGGCAGCGCCAATCAGTGGCGCACTGGCCTTTTAAGGGTGTGCCTGTGTTCCGAGACCTAGATCGCAGGGGCACCCGTGACACTGGGACTACATATCTACTGGGGGGGCATGTGCATATGGAACGGCTCTTACGAAATAACATTTTAACAATGTGGCGTTCATGGCTCTCTCAGCCAAAAAGGTTTCTGATCCCTGCACTAGCGGAACGTGAGACCACATCCTAAATAGATCACTGAAAGGCAGAGGTAATCAGTTGCTGTGTGCAATTTCTGAGACCTTAAAGCAACTAGCACTAACTTATAAGGATATTATAGCTCGGCTAAAATTGCACTACAGAGCCTTCACTTTATATCAAGAAAGCAATGCAGAACTATTAATAAATGCATATTGATGAATTACCTAATATCCTGCCCCACACCACACATTACAAAAAACTTGAGATAAAGTGGGCAACCCCTTAAAGTATATTATAACATAATGTACCTTTATAGATAATAGTTTACTTGCCTATAAAACGCCAATTGTAAAGATATCTGGATAAAAGCATCTGGGCTCATCTTCTGCTTTTTTATAAACTCTTTTCCGTAACCTTTAAATCTGTACACTGTGAAATCAAGATTATTCACTATCCTGCAAAAAAAGATAAAATATGAGTTCTATACACAAACCTATGGAAATACATTATTTCAGAGATTTTTATCTACTATACACTTTTTTGTTGCTGAAAGTCATACAATTTAACCCCTTAAAGCCCAATCACTTTTTTGCCCTCGGTCCTAGAAATAACAAGTTCAAAAATGTAACAGTCTAATTAAGTATTTAGATTTTAAGGTTTTTGAAAAATGTTATTTTAAACAGTGAAAAGGGTCATTTAAAAAGTCAATGGGGTTGTGATGAACCCAAACTCTCAAGTCATGTCACAGAGTACACTTAAACTGGAGAGCCTCACAATGTGCTACATAAAGCCCCGCCTATCTACAAAAGATGGCACCTTTACAAACAATTATACTCTCTAAACCCTGGCACTTAATCAAACCTTTTATTGCTTTACTTACACCTTTATTTTACTTATAAACTATAATAAGAAGGCAAATTGGCACCTGCCTACATACTGTAAATCCCTCAACAATTTAGAAAATCAAATTACAGATAAACCAATAAGCTAGTCAATTAATTAATATTGGTAACGCTATCTCTCTACAAGTAGAGATTTATAAAGTTTTAAATATTTAATACACGGATATGCATTGCCGATATAAAACATACATTTGTCAGATCATTGTATCATAGTACAGAAGGCTGGAAGAGAAGTCCATCAAGTGCAACCTTTAAGAATTAAATAAATGTTTTATCCCCATAACCCATGATATTTTTTCTCTCCAGAAAGGCATCCAGGCCTCTCTTGAACATGTACATAGAGTTCGCCATAACAACCTCCTGCGGCAGAGAGTTCCACAGTCTCACTGCTCTTACACTAAAGAACCTTTGTCTATGGTGATGGTAGAATCGCCTCTCCTGTAGGCATAGAGGATGACCCCTTGTCCTGGTCACAGGCCTAGGTATAAAAGATCTTTGCAGAGATCCTTGTACCGTCCATTCAGGTATTTGTACATTGTAATGAGGTCTCCTCTCAGTCGTCTTTTTTCTAAACTGAATAATCCTAAATTTTGTAATCTCATTGTATTCTAGTCTTCCCATTCCCCTAATAATCTTGGTTGCTCTCCTCTGCACCCCTTCCAGTTCTACTATGTCCTTTTAATACTCGTGCCCAAAACTGTTCCATGTGTGCTCTGACCAGGGATTTATATAAGGGCAAAACTAAGTCTCTATCATGAGAATCAATTCCTCTCTTGATCCATCCCATTATTTTATTTGCTTAAGCAGCAGCCGCCTGGCTCTGGTCACTAAAATTAAGTTTACTATCTACCAATAGCCCCAAGTCCTTTTCAGATCCAGTTTTAACAAGTAATTGACTGTTTAGAACATAATTATACTTTTTGTTTCCATGGCCCAAGTGCATAACTTTACATTTATCTACATTAATCCTCATCAACCATTTCTCTGCCCACTCCTCAAGCTTCCACAAATCTCTCTGTAATGCTAAACTATCGACCTCAGTATTTATTACTTTACACAGCTTAGTATCATCTGCAAATATTGAAACTTGACTGTGTAAACCCATTACAAGGTCATTTATAAAAATATTAAAAAGAAAGAGCCCCAATACTGACCCCTGAGGCACTCCACTGGTAATGTCAACCCAATCTGAGAATGTGCCATTAATGACGACCCTCTGTTTTCTATCACTAAGCCAATTACTTACCCAAATACACAGATTTTCCCCTAGTCCCAGCAGTCTCATTTTATGTACCAACCTTTTATGCGGCACTTTGTCAAATGCCTTTGAAAAGTCCAGATATACAATGTCCACAGCGTCCCCCACATCCAGTCTGGAATTTACTTCCTCGTAGAAACCAATCAAATTAGTCTGACAGGACCTATCTCTCATAAACCCATGCTGACGCTGGCTTATAACGTTATGTACAGTGAGATACTGTAGCATCTCTAAAAAACCCCTCAAATATTTTCCCCACCACAGAAGTTAAACTCACAGGTCGGTAGTTTCCAGGATCGCTTTTTGATCCTTTTTTGTATATTGGTACCACATTTGCTATGCACCAGTCCTGTGGAACATAACCAGTCCTCAGTGAATCTTCAAATATTAGAAATAACGGTCTGTCTATCACGGTACATAGTTTATGCAGAACCCGGGGGTGTATGCCATCTGGCCCCGGTGATTTATGTATCTTAGTGGTTGCAAGGCGGCGCCGTAACTCTTCCTGCGTTAAACTGTTGACATTCCAAAGAGAATTTACATCATTCCTCATTGTGTCTTCCACCAGGGGATTTTCCTGGGAAAAGACAGTCTATAGTAACAGCCCAGTCATAGCTTCTGTCCAGCCATGTCTCGCTGATACCCACTATATCATATTTCCGCTCCAACATCAAGAGTTCCAGTTCCTCCATTTTGTTTGTGAGGCTTCTGGCATTTGTGTACATACACTTTATATGGTTTTCCCTATCCCTATTCCTTTTGTTCTTACTCCCCAATCTCATTCCAGCCTCCCTTCCTCCCCCATGGACTATGACTCTTCACAGCTCTGTATCTACACTGTCTTTTGCACAACTGTAGTTGTCCTCCCCCTTGGTCTCTAGTTTAAACACTCCTCCAACCTTCTAGACATTTTTCCCCCTAAACAGCTGCACCCTACCCATTAAGGTGCAGCCCATCCCTACTGTAGAGCCTGTAGCCGACAGCAAAGTCAGCCCAGTTCTCCATGAACCCAAAGCCCTCCTTCCTACACCAACTTTTGAGCCACTTATTAACATCCCTGATCTCCCGCTGCGTTTCTGGTGTGGAACACGGTACAGATAGTATTTCAGGGAAAACTACTTTTTAGGGCCTTGTCCTCAGCTTATGGCCTAAATCCCTGAAATATTTTTTAAGGACCTTCCACCTAGCTCTTACTTTGTCATTAGTGCCAATGTGGATCATGACCGCTGGTTCCTCACCAGCCCCTCCCAGTAATCTGTCAACCCGATCCATAACATGCTGAACCCGAGCACCCGGCGAACAACACACTGTTCGGTATGCACAGACTTTGTGACAGATTGCCCTGTCTGTTCCCCTAATAATCGAATCTCCCTCTACCAGCACCTGACTGACCTTGCCTGTGCTCCCATTAACCTTCTTACTAGAGCAGACATTCCCCTGGTTGCTGCGGCATTGCTACTCGAGAGCTGATATCCCCCTCAGCCACCAGCCTGGCAAACTTATTGGGGTGCACCAGATCAGGACCAGACTCTCTGTAACTCTTCCCTTTACCCCGCCTTCTACATGTTACCCAACTAGTTGAACCCCCAGAAAGTTTGGGAATACAAGACAAATAATGAAGGAAGAAGAATTTACAGTAAAGTAACACTAAGAATGGTTACAGAAACATGTATACATACACAGTTATAAATTAAAAATGGATAAAAACAAACATCCTTACTACTGAATAGTTGAAAGCTATCCGTGCTGTAAGACCCAGCAAAAGAATTATGGGCAACCTTACCAAATGACAATGGGGTTTCAAAGTGACTGACAATGGGCATGTGCATAGCCAAATTATTTATACTTATTTATATTTCCTCCTGCCTCCCAGCTTGTGATGTTGTGTTTGTAAGTTGATCGTTATAGAAACTCATAACTCTATTCTCTATTGCCCCCCATACCAAACTTGGTGGCACTTCACTCAAAATCAGGGGGTTATGGGATCTCACATGTTCCCGAATAGCCCTGAGGTTTGGGGAAAATGTATATAACTTTTCTGATCCTATCTTGATAGCATGGGCTCATAACTACACTTAACTATTACTTTGTAATTGTTGCAATTTTGGGGGGAATGAAGCTAGGTGAGGCTCTCCATTTGTATACAAATAGACCTTCCTTTTAATGCTATGCACAGAAATCATTGGTCTGGAAGGTGAGAACGGCCACACTTTTTTGCATAAACAAACTCTTCACTGAGTCCCTTGTACTCCATGCTCCCCTGGGGTCAGCAGGCACAGGCCAAGGTTTTTTTTATAACAGATCTTTTCCTGACTCCTAAAGTGTCATCAGGATTTTCAAATTAGGATTGTGCTAGAAAAGTTGTACTAAATCAATAAAATATTGTATAATTTCTGTAATACTACCACAGGGGCGTCTTATCATGACAGTCTTCATACCTCATAGCTCTGGTACAGTAAGTGAAGAATTTATGTCTAGGTGCATGGTCTATCTTTGGTAGATAAGGAGTGGGAGTTAAAAAAACAGGTGAGAAACATAATTAATCTAGAAACACATTACCAAATACCTCCACTATTGTTTCCCACTCTGAGGGCGCTGTCCCACGTTGCGTTTTGTTTGTGTTTGCAAACGAAGCCACAACGCAACGTGGGACAGCGCCCTGAGACATGTATCTTTCTCATTTCTCTTTTCAAGTGCCATTTGAGGGCAATTTTTTAATTGGGGCTATTTAATGGTAAATAACAATTATGTAAAAAAAAAATAAGTTACATCAAAATAAGATGGGGAAAAAGGTGGTAAATGTCAAATGTGCTATTTTTTTTCTCTTTCTCTATTGTTTGTTGTTGCAATTATGGTGGCATTTTGTTTTCCTCACAAGGTTTTTTTTTTAAATAATAAATTGAAAAATGTTAATAAATTTATTTGTTTAGAGAATTTTGTAAAAAATAAAAATGCAATAGAGTTTATATTTAATTTTTATGGCATTCATCATGCTTGTATAGTAAAGTAACAGTAATATAGTAATAATTATGCTTGAAAATATCTCCATTGAGGAGCTGAAAAATTGTACCTTTTGCCATGGTTGAATAAAAAGCATTATTTGCATGAAGTGCTGCTTCTCTGTGTCTTTTTTGGATATTGTCTACTACATTCTTGTGGATAGGGTTTGTTGAAGGCTTGTACCCTTATTGGGGCTTGATCCCTTGTACTCACAGTGCTACTCCATTATTTGTACTCTTTATTGTACAGTTTATAGATTTTTGTTGTACTTTGTGGCTCCATAGTTTTACATCCATATTTTTTTTTAGATTTCTGTCTACAGAGACATTTATAATTTTATATAAGTTATTAGCCTGGACATCTTTGCATGCAGTGATGGTATTTTTATTGCTCAATCAGAGCTGCCTATAGTTATTTAAGCTACTCCAGGCCATTTTTCTATTTTAGCATTTGCGTTTTGCTCCCCTACACCCTACAGGCCCAAAATATTTTATTTTTTAATTTGGGGAGATATATGAGGGCTTGTTTTTTGCATAACAATTTGGATTTTCTAGTGCCAACATTTAATATTTCATGCAATGTAATTGGATGCGGGAAAACTTCCAAATGCAATGAAATTGAATTGACAAATAAATGGTTTTGGCTTATTTTTTTCTTCACTTTGTGGTCCAAATTACTCTCCCCCTTGATTATTGTGGTCACTATGATAACAGTGAAATGTATATACTGTAGGTTTTATTATGTTTTAATAATTAGAAGAATGAAAAACATTTGTACAAAAAAATCTCCAAAAAATTGTATTTGTAGAAAAACAAAAAATAACCAGCCCATTATGAAGGTCTAAACTGTCTGTATAATGTAGGGGCTCATTATAACCTTCCCATAACCACAGTAAACATATATTTTTTTTACTCTATTTCAACTAGTCAAATTTGGATATTTTTGTGGAATCAGTTTGCAGTGGGCAAGATATGTCTTATATAAAAGCTACTACATACCTTTGAAGTTTTTCAGCTGATGAAGCCAAGTGTCCCTGAATTTCTGGGGAGCATTTCCACCTAAGCCTTCTGGGTGCAGGGAGCTCACTTACAGAGTCTGCTCTGACCAGTTTTTTGGGACTATTTTTCCTGGAATTTGAAGACAGAAGATATCAGAATTGACTGAGTGACTAAACTGAGATATCTATGTGTCATTGAAGCTGTTTCCCCCCTTCTCAACTTGAATAGAATCATTGAGAAGATAACAGTTCCTTTTGTAGGGTAGAACTATTTCTTATATCTATACAGAAGCATACCTTCAAGTCTCTACCCTGCTGATCCTCTGTACCCATTTGATAGAAAACTCGCTTTCTGCATCTGTTTTGCTTCGTAGATTGTCCCAGTGTGCTTCCTGACCTTTTGCTAAGGGATAATATATTTTATAGTACAAGTCTAAGCTGTGACTAGTTGCTTTGTAGTCTGTAGTGAGAACATAGTTATGTATATAAGTTGTTGTGTGAACTGAATCAACAGAATCCTTCTATATTTTCTGCAAGAGTTTGTGGACCCTGCATCTTGTAGCTTGCAGTCAAAATGAACAAATAGCACTACAGTTCATAAACACTTTACCTGATCAATGAGAGGCCTGTCAGGTTCTTTACAGCTGCTACCAATCTGTGTGATCCAGGTAGGACAGGAGAGTAGTCTGAATACACTCCATGCCTAAATTTTGTGTTATAGAGAGAACTGTGCAGTGATTTATCTCTCCACTGTTCTCTCATCACGTCTAGCAATGAACAACACTTGTTTAAATTAAAGGTGTTTTACATTATGGTAACACCCCAATGAACATCCAACTTTGTATCAGAAGTGGGAAAAAAGTGAGTAGCCTGGTATCAACATAAAATCTACACAGGCTGGTAACTAATGAAGGCTGAGAGTTACCAGGAATAGCAACAATATTCACAAAGATCATGTGATTGAGTAATAAAAACGTCTGAGGACTTTTTTTTCTCTCTTAATCTTGGACAACCCCTTTAAGACCTTTTAGTTAGTCTAATAGGCAGAGTAAATTTATCTGTCATGGCTGGCTATTATTGTGTGAAAGAGGAGGATCACAGGATTTTATTAATCTTTGCTTTTTTTCTTCCATCTACAGAGTACAGATTGCAGGAGAGAAAAGGTGTACTACTGCTAATTATGATAGACTTTACATTACAGGTATTCAGTTATTATTGCATTATCTGACAAGAAAGTATGAACAGGTTAAGGGCGTATAGTCAGAAGTTTGTTAATCCTGTAGTTCAGAATGATGCCTGAATTACTGAGGAATATTAAGTGGTAGGAATAGATGATAGAGAACATTATAATTATAATTATAATGTAAGCAATGGTGTGACAACTGTAAAATAACAAATCCAGAATACGTTGTATATCACATTAAACATAGTCAAATATGCAGCAGTAGTTTGGAGATGATGTCTGGGGGTTCAGCTTCTGGAAGAATATTTATATTCTAAAGATTTTAACACACATAGCCTGCATTTTATTGTCAGTACTGTTGAAGTACTGAATGTGTCTCATTATCAGAATGATAGCACCTCAGCCAAAATGTAAGGTATTAATAGTAGTAAAGTATAGTTGTACATCTTGCCAGTCCTAGAATCTGAACTTCGTCATGTAATTCTTACCAGATGTTTGTGAATGGGAGAACTGTAGGTTTCTTGGATTTCAATAATGGGTAAATAATTCTCATCTTTATAGTATTATTATTATTGCACCAATTACTCTATTTAGGCCAATTGTAAACTATAAATTAATTTGTGGGAAGCCACATTTGGCCACATGTAAATGTCCGGAATATTGGAAGTAGAAGGCAACTGAAATCTGGATATAAACAGAAACTGATCCACTTTTTAACATTTCCTGTAAGCAGACCCTTTAGATCAGGGGGGCATAACCTGTGGCCTTCAACCAGCTTCCAGCATATCCTAGATCCCAGTGCAGCAGATAGTAAGTAAGATTGGCTTCTGACAGGGTGCAGTACTGGGGGTCTTACAGTGCCCCTGGTATTCACAATTATTACCTGCTGCACAGACTCTTCAAGGAAGTTGCTTCCTTCAGAGTCTGCACTGCACACTGACAGCCAGTGCCGTAACTAGAAGCTGTTGGGCCCCAGTGCAAAGTCTGTGCAAGGCCACCGACTATTATGTATGGTTTATAGTAATAGTCTTCTCATATGGGAAAGTGACACCATAAGGGCCCCTTAAACCTCTTGGGCCCAGGTGCGATCGCAACCTCTGCACCCCCTAAAGTTATGCTCTTGCTGACAGCCCTGCCCACACACTGCTTAAGTGTGAGAGAGCCACCCCCTCCTTCCTATGAAATGCTT
Source organism: Engystomops pustulosus (assembly GCA_019512145.1). NCBI lineage: Eukaryota > Metazoa > Chordata > Amphibia > Anura > Leptodactylidae > Engystomops > Engystomops pustulosus. The sequence goes on along the minus strand of CM033651.1, from coordinate 35,217,079 downwards.
CCAGAGACCTGGCGAGGGGGAGAGAAAAGTCAGATATGTGTCCCCCAATTAATGTCTTCATGTGTCCCTAGATGCTTTATAGTGCTGAGTGCTGCCGCTTCCTCAACTCTGGGGGTGGCTGCAGTATTAATGTAAGCTCTGGGGGTTCTCCTGTATAATCAGTTCTGGGAGCGGGGGAGGTGTCTCCGGCATAGTTAAAACTTGGTGTGTGTAGCCTCTGTATAGTTAGCTCTGGGCGGAGGTCTCCTGTATAGTATATTCAGCTCTTCTGTATAGTCAGCTCTTGGGGGTCTCCTGCATTATAGCAGTCAACTTTGGGGTCTTCAGTATTATAGTTTGCTGTGAGGGGTCTTAATTTTTATATGTCTGTTACCGGGTCTTCAGCATTATTACTGTCTTCTGTAGGGGGGGTCACCATTATTTTTATCTCCTTTAGATGATTTCCGTTATTATTATTGTCTGCTTTGTGCACTGTATTTGTATTTATAGTGTAGTGTTATCATTTTTATTGTACAAATGTAATAGTGGTTTCTGGGGTGGCATTTTGTGGTGTACTCTCGATGTTGATGCAGCGCCACGAAATGGTGACCTATAAAGGTTGTACACCCCTCTTTTAGATTTTTTGAAAAGTATTTTGAACGAGTTTTAGTACAAGTGGTTGTATTTTTCATAACAAGGTGTAAAAGGTCTCTGAAATATTTTACTACTCATTTATTAGGCACTGAGTATTTTTTCAGGGTTTGTATGTTATTTTTTCCTAAGATATTATAGACTGTCACAAACATAAATAATAAAAAAAAAAAGTAAATGAAAATGTTGATTTTTTTTTTATATTGAAACCTATCATTTTGTTCTTTCCAACATCTTCAACTCTAAAAACAGAAATCGGTTGTCATTTATCAGTTGTATACATTGTAGTATTATTTACAGGCCAACAACCCCAGTCATTTAAACATACTATAGGAACTACTGTACGGTATAAAGTTTCATAACATCTCTCATCTGAGTTGAGCGTTAACTCACATGTATTTCAGCAGGTGTTCTGTACATTGTACAAGCACTATTCCATCAAAGGGTGAATGTTCACATATGGTTCCACAAACTCCATCTCTCCCTACAACAAACTAAAAAAATGAGAAAATACAAAAATTATTAGCCAGTATAACATATTCCCTCTCCCATGAAAGAACAAGCTATTTGATTCTTTCCCCCGGTTTCCTTTACCATCCTCCCATTTTTCTTCTTTATCTTTCTTTATCCAAGGTCTTTCATTTGACTTACATTTCATGATTTTAAAACTGCCCAAATATTTTGTTATCCTGGGAATAAAGGGCAAGCTGCTTGATCAGAATCCTGCTCATTGCTGCCAAAAATGTAAATAGTTGTCTTGTGGATCTACCGAATCTCTGGGTACATTTCCTGAATAAGACATGATATTTTCTGTGAACTTCTGCTGTTGCTGCCAACCTGATAGTGACTGCTAACTTCCATCAATTGTGAATGAATGTTTTGCTTTTTAACTTAATTTGATTTTGTATTCCAAATAATTTTTAGAATGTTGGAAAAATATTTCACAATTATTGCAAGAAAAATAGCATATCATTTCCCATAGTGAGCTCCTAAGTAAATCATGTGGGTGTGTGCCTTTCCCACAGACTGAAGATTGATGTTATACCAAAATGGTATTTATATCTTTTATATAAGACTCCGGGAAGAAGAAGGTGAACTCCGGCGGAACTGATTGGGGAAGTGACACATGCAGGATACCGTGCGCACTATCTTCATGAATCGTGGCAGAGTTCATCCTCGTCGGACAGTCCGGATTGGGGATTGCGCAGGGACCTGGTAAGTAAATGTCCCCTATTAAAACAGCTGTGTTTCACTATCTGGGTCATCATTTTATTTTTAAGAAATTTTACAGATTGATTAAATGCATTTGGCATGGAAAACATTTAACCCAAGGCTCTGTGCCTGTCCAGTCCTAGAGGTGCCAGGCTCTGTATATTCCCCACGTCCTGCACTGGACTCTTTGGAATTCTTTTTTTTTTTTTCCCCTTTATTTATTTATTTTTTTTGAGTGTATGTGTGTAAGAACTTTAGGGCCAAGGCCCTTTTTCTTTTTGTGTTCAAATTTTTTACTCCCCACCTTCAAAAATCCACAACTTTCCATGTAATGAGCTGTATGAGGGCTTGTTTTCTGTGTAACCAATTATACTTCATAGTGATGGTATTTTAAAATTCCATGTCATGTAATGGGAATCGGGGTTAAAAATCCAAATGCAGTGAAAATGGTGGATATTATATTATTTTGATAGATTGGACATTTTAGGACGTGGCGATACCTAACATGTTTAGGATTTTTACTGTTTATTTACATAACTTCCAGAGAAAGGGGGGGGGGGGGATTTGAATCTTTAGGTTTTTCAATATAATTTTTTTGCATTTTAAAATTCTCTTTGAACTATTTTTGAGACCCCCTTGGGTACTTCAACCCATACATTGTCTGATAGATCCTACCATATACTTGCCATACACAATATGGCAGTACATGGGGATTTCTCCCCATTCATCACAATTGCAAATCACGCCCCCGATGGCGTCATGAGGAAGGGGCGATCCCCCCCATGTGTCACCAAGATTTAAATGCCTCTGCAGTTTTACCGAAGGCATTAAAGCCAGCCCAATAGCGGGTATTACCGGTGGGTGTTTGTCTGCAATTTCCCACCTTGTAATGAGAGGTCTCAGTCGTTACCCCCCAGACCTGCAGTGACGTAGTAGTAAGGGTTAATACATACAGTACATAGTGGTTACCTTGCAGTTTACTTCTAATTTTAAGTTACTCTTTTGGGCCATGTCAGATAAATACAGGAACTTTTTATGGAATATTATGTTTAGTAGGCGTGCTCATCTAATAGCTCTAGTGTATCAGTACAGCTTGATTTCCAAGTAGTTTAGTAAATTCAGCTTTAAAATATAGATGCTAAATTTTGGGTGACTCTTATGCTTCGTTGGTACCTGGCTAGGGGGTGTCTCACAGAAATCTCCAATTAAAAGCAAGATGAAATACCAGTGTTTGGTAACCTGCTCTGTTTATGGAAAATCAAGCAAGATACCTGGTATAAAGATTACATTTATACAAGAAAGTATCCATTTACTTTGAATCATAACTATTTTTTTTATATGATGAGACATTTTACGTTTAAACATAGATAGGTGTGGTCACAAATTTGTCGCTGTGGCTTGGGGTTTATTATGATATTATCTTTATATAGGTAGGGGGTCATTAAAATTGTTTTTGGCAAACATATGAATGACTTCCTATTAGACTTTACTCCTTCTTACAGCAATTTTTTAGGCTTAAAGGTTTTTTTGGTTTTCAACACAAATAGCTCTTGGGATGTAAACCATTTGCCTATTATCTTTATTACCTATATTCTAGTTTCACTTGCTATAAACCCTCAGCATTACCTTAGCGCTGCAATTGCAGCTACCTCTCCATGTGCTGATACGTCCTGGAATCCGGCATAGAAACAAAGTGTAACAAACTACGGATCAGGAGGGGATGAGCCTGTGCCTCCTGCTCACAGAGGAGGTTCATGTAACAGTGATGCAGCAGAGCTGGATGTGTATGCAGATGTCTCCTGACAGAATGTGAGGTACAAGATCTAACCTATCAGTCCCTCCATCCCAGTCTGTGATTCCACAGAAGTTTCTCTGTCTGTCTTTGCTCTTCTCACTGCTCACTTCCCCCACCTTATCCTTGGCAGTATCAGCTCTGTCCAGATAAGCTATTAAACCTTATAGACTGCTTGTAACTGGGTTACTTATCATTTATTTCACTTGTTACATGTTCCCTGCTCCTCCTTGTGATGGAAGCTGCCAGGCTGTCTCCATGTACATGCTGTATGTGCACTGTGCAGTGTTCTCTGGATTTACTTGTGGGAAACTAAATAAATTTAATGCTCTATTACTTTGAGAGAGAACACAAGTTATCATGGGATCTGTGGGCAATGCCAAGAGTGTGCAAAGCAGTAATCAGAGCAAAAAGTGGCTACTTTGAACAACCTAGAATATTAGACATTTGAAGTTGTTTCACACTTTTTTGTTAAGTATATAATTCCACATGTGATAATTCATAGTTTTGATGCCTTCAGTGTGAATCTAAACTTTTTATAGCCATGAAAATACAGAAAACTCTTTGAATAAGAAGGTGTGTTCAAACTTTTGGTCTGTACTGTATTCGGTTAGAGAATATACCTATACAGCATCATAATTGTACATAATTGTATGAATACCAAAAAGAGGTTGATACTTTAGAGAATAAATAAATCCAAAAAGGTTACAAGCCAGCTTTATTAACCAATTAACAACCAGGCCCTTTTTAATTTTTGAGTTTTATTTTTTTACTCCCCATCTTCAATAATCCATCCATTCCATGTACAGAGCTGTGTGAGGGCTTGCTTTCTGCGTAACAAATTGCACTTCATAGTGACAGCATTTAATATTCCATGTCGTGTATTGAAAAGCAGAAAAAAAAATCCTAAATGCAGTGAAATTGGTAAAAACAGCATTTGCGCCAATTCTTGTGTGCTTGGATTTTACAGCTTTTACTATGTGCCCTAAATGTCTATTTTATTCTTTGGGTCGGTATGATCACGAAGATACCATATTTATATAGGTTTTTTAATGTTTTGATACATTCACAAAAATTAAAATACAAAAAAATCTATTCTTTATTTTGACATCTTCTGGTCCTGTGTGTGGTGTAATTTTTTAACTTTTGATGACGTTTTCACTTTGATGACAAAATTACCAAAACTTTGAGGACTGTACGGCCTTTTGATCCCTTTTTATACTTTACATTTTAATTTACATTTTATAATTTACATTTAAATTACATTTTCGATTTTGGGTGCTATTTTCCGTTACAGGGTTAAATGCAAAGAATAAGCGTTATTATATTTTGATAGATCAGAGATTTTGAGATGCGGAATATACCTAACATGTTTAGGTGATGATGACGTCACAGGGAGTGACTAACCAATCCAACATGGCGGCGCCCAAGCCCTGCTGACTTTTTAATGCTGGATTGATGGGCTAAGCCCGTGAGCCCTCTCCAAACTTCCACAGCCGTCTCGTGTCATTAAGAGGTTAAGTAAAGTTAGACTTGAAACTAAAATCTAATGAGAAAGCCTACTAACCAAACTTACTAATAACTCTGGGAATAATTTCTGGGGTAATAGAGGTACTTTTGAATGTATAATCCACAGTCACTGGGACATACTAATCCAGGTTGAAATGATAGGAGACTGGAAAAGCACAGAACGTATGTAGCTGAGAGGCCCCAATAGTACAACACAAAACAAAAACAAATTATAGGAATAACTTTTTACACTAATTGGGTCTGCATTCATGCTGACATTACAAAGTATGTAAATTGACAAATACACGTAAATCAATTCTTATGTTCGAGAAGGAGGGGTAGCGGTTTACCAAATCAAACATCATATCAATTGCAGTTTTTATTTTTATTCCAAATTAATTAGTACAACATTCTAGATATATTTAGATTTTGGGTTTGGGGTTGTGCCTGTGAAGCTGAGTATAAGTCGAGTATAAGTCGACCCGAGTGTAAGCCGAGGCCCCACAAATAACTGGGAAACTTATTGACTCGAGTATGAGCCAAGGGTGGGATATGCATTGGTCACAGCCTCCCAGAGTAATGAAATTCCCAGCAACCTCCCCGAGTAATGAAATTCCCAGCAGCCTCCCCAGTAATGAAATGCGCTGGAGAAGAGCCCCCAGCAATAAAATGCCCTGCAGCAGAGCCCCTAGTAATGAAATGCCCTGCTGCCACTCCCCCATTGATGAAATAATCTACAGTCAGCCCCTCCTATGAAATGCCCTGCAACAAACACCCACCTATGAAACGCCCTGCACCAAAAAAACTACTATACTCACCTTCCGGCACCCTGTGGCTCCCCTGCCTTCATCTCTTCATATGTGACAAAAAGGGCAGAGACGTGTCCATGTGCTCTACCCACCAGTGCACACTATGATGTCAGCAGTTGCGACACCGCCGCATCATAGTGTGCGCTGATGGGCAGAGCACATGGATGCGTCTCTGCCCATTTTGTTACAGATGAAGACCTAAAGGAAGACAAACCACGGGGAGCATCATTCGGCACAAGAAGGTGAGAATGGAAGTTGTTTTATTTAATACAATCGTGCATAAGCCAAGGTGGTGTTTTTCAGCACATTATTTGTACAGAAAAATTTGGCTTATACACGGGTACATATGATAAGTGTCATTGGTTTATCTTGCTTGATTTTCATGGTAGATTTCCTTTTAATGACCATTCTTGGTTTTGCGTTAAATAACAGTTCTGGGGTCACAGTCATTCAGTATTCCATTTGTTAAGTGTCATTAGCAAATTTGTCACAGTTTGTATTAAGTTTGTGTAAAATTTTATATTGATAAGGAGAAAGAAACAAAGGAAACATTATTTGAACTTTTTGGGCACATCTACCATATAAGTAAGTTGCTGGCAGCCTTTCTTTAACTTTTTCAGGGCCAGTTAATTTTCCCTTCTTTTGTAAGCTCTTTTCAATTTTTTGGACTAGAATCAAAAAGTGTAAACAGCAAGACCAATAGTTGCCACCAAATGGCCACCTCAGTGCGTCACACACTGACCCCTTATACTCTCATTTAGTCAATATTAACAATAGCAAGAAATAGGAGAGTTTACAAAAAACATTAGATGAGTTAAAATACAATCTTTTATTAGATATGCCTTAAAAACTATATTGTAAAGAAAACCCGGGCCTTGGGCTCATATTTGCCCCAGCAAGAAAATAAACAAGATTAGACTCAATGTCAAACAGGAGTAACGCCATCCACAATATAGTACAGAAAAAAAGGTTGCGTCTTACCACTTCTGGCGACAGTATAAGCAGATGGGTGGGTAGTCGGTTTGTTCCTCACAGGGATACAGGTACACAGCAGATGAGGGTCCAATTCATCCTTCTAGTTAGCGACCACACTATCACTGCAGCTTGTGCAGGTGTCCGACACCAGGCAGACCTGCGGAGCGAGGTGTGACCATCACCCGCTCATCACAGATACGCCACAATGACCCACTTAACTGGGGGCATTTAATACTTACTTAATGCATCCACTCAACTTCATACCCTCTGAAGAATCCGATGACAGGAAGAAACGCATCAGGGTGGAGGGGTGCGGGGTGTGAATAGGTGTCAGTACTGGGTACTGCCCTTGTAAGGGCGGGAGTCATATAAAGAAGGGGAGTAGGGACAGCTATCCAGACTTCTGGAAGGATGAATTGGACCCTCATCTGCTGTATACCTGTATCTTTGTGAGGAACAAACCGACTACCCACCCATCTGCTTATACTGTCGCCAGGAGTGGTAAGACACAACCCTTTTTTCTGTACTATATTGTGGATGGCGTTACTCCTGTATGACATTGAGTCTAATCTTGTTTATTTTTTTGCTGTGGCAAATATGAGCCCAAGGCCCGGGTTTTCTTTACAATATAGTTTTTAATCCATATCTAATAAAAGATTGTATTTGAACTCATCTAATGTTTTTTGTAGAGTCAAAAAGTGCAAAATTCTTTTATTTTTTGGAGTGGATTTTTTAGCCTAAAAAGTTGATAAAATCATCATAAATATGTTTTTTTTTTAACATTTAAGCTATTTTTTTTACTATAATTTTATGTTATTCTAAAACGGACACTATTATTCTGTCTGTAACATGTAGTTGGGTGATGTTAGTGTCTGAAGAGGCAAACACATTTTGGGGTACCGTATATACTTGTGTATAAGCCAAGTTTTTCTGCACAAATGTGCTGAAAAACCTCACCGAGTCAATAAAAAATAAACTTACTTATTCACCTTCCGGTGCCCCCGATGCTCAGCGAGGCTTCCGCGGCTCCTCTTCTGTCTTCTCTATGCTGTATTAGACTGCAGAGATGCGTCCATGGGCTCTGCCGGCTGGCGTACACTATGATGTGGTGGTGTCGCCACTGATGACTTTATAGTGTGCGCTGGCCGGCAAAGCACATGGACATCTCTCTGCCGGCTGTTACAGCAGAGAGGAGACAGAAGAGAAGCAGCAGGGACGGGAGCATCACGACCGCCAGAAGGTGAGTATGTAAGTTTATTTTTTTATGTGCTGGGCAAACTGGGTGCTGGCTGTATGCTGAAGGGGGCTGGCTGGCTGTATGTTAAAGGGGGCTGGCTGGCTGTATGTTAAAGGGGGCTGCCTGGCTGTATGCTAAAGGGGGCTGGCTGTATGCTAAAGAGGGCTGGCTGGCTGTATGCTAAAGGGGGCTGGCTTTATGCTAAAGGGGGCTGGCTGGCTGTATGCTAAAGGGGGCTGGCTGGCTGTATGTTAAAGGGGCTGGCTCGCTGTATGCTAAAGGGGGCTGGCTGTATGTTAAAGGGGGCTGGCTGGCTGTATGCTAAAGGGGGCTGGCTGTATGCTTAAGGGGGTTGGCTGTAAGCTAAAGGGGGCTGGCTGGCTGTATGCTAAAGGGGGCTGGCTGGCTGTATACTATAGGGGGCTGGCTGTATACTACAGTACAATATTTTACTTTCTACCTTGATGCACATTGGTTTTGGGTTTCACACACTGGGAGTAAGTAAAATTGTTACCATATATACTCGAGTATAAGCTGACCCGAGTATAAGCCGAAACCCCTCATTTTGACACAAAAAACTGGAAAAACCTATTGACTCAAGTATAAGCCAAGGGTGGGAAATATATTGGTCACAGCTCCCCAGTATATAGCCTGCCAACCTCCTGGAATATATAGCCAACCAGCCCCCTGGAGTATATAGCCAGCCAGCCCCCTGGAGTATATAGCCAGCCAGCCCCATCAAGTATATAGCCTGCCAGCCCCCTCAAGTATATAGCCTCCCAGCCCCCTGGAGTATATAGCCTGCCAGCCCACTTGAGTATATAGCCTGCCTGCCTGCCCCCTCGAGTATATAGCTTGCCTGCCCCTTCGAGTATATAGCCTGCCAGCCCCTCCCGATCTGTCGCAGGCACCATGACGTCAGCCGCAAGCTGACATCATAGTGTGCGCTGATGCGGCTGACGTCACAAATAATGTGACAGACCAGGACCCGATGTTAGAGCCGCGATGGATGCCGGGGAGCGTCAGAAGGTGAGTTCACTTTTTGTTTTTTTCCTTGACTCGAGTATAAGCAGAGTTGGGGTTAGGGTTTTTCAGCACATTTTTTGTGCTGAAAAACTAGGCTTATACTCGAGTATATATGGTACAAAAGGAAACTATGAAAATATGTAGAGCTAATAAACACATGAGAAAAAAATCATGACTACGTTAAAAAACTCAAGCTAAACATAACAATATTGCAATTTTACCCTGTGTAAAAACCAACCCCATTATGTTTAGGCGTTTCCTACTTTTGGGGGTATACATAGATGTTATAAATTAATTCCCACCAATCACAGAACCCTATTAAGTATGATGGGCACATCAATGGAAAAGTCAATTATTTAAACCATTCCTTACTTTGAATGGCTTCAAATTTCTTTTGGGGTAAATTCTGTAGTTTTTGCAGTGCCATCTTTGGGGGACAAAAAATCTTTATGTTTTTGCTCCATGGAGCTGTGTGATGGTTTATTTTTGTCCGGGAAGAGTTTAACTTTTTATTGGTACCATTTTGGATCTGACTTTTTTGATCACTTCTGTAATTGAAGAATTAACACCAGTCAATTGGCTCCTTTCTGACTCCATATCCTCTGGCATAGTACTAGTACTGACTGGGTAGGTGCTGGGTAGGAGAAGATTCATCCATTTGATTAGGCTCCTGGGGTGAATCCTGCCCTTCCTTTTCACATCCTGGTAGAAATTAGGACATGAAAAGGCATCAAAGTGATAGTAAGCTGTTAAAACTTTAACTCCCTCAGAAATATAAACCCCTTTCCTAAAATTTTTAATATTAAAAAATAGTAATAACTGTGAAATTTGGTGTGTTTGTGCTTGTGCTAACCTGGTGAATAAAGATAGTGGGGGAAACTGGGCTTTTACACAAGTTTGCACAGAGGAGTGTAAGTGACGGCATGGTTGTGCCCTTGCTATACCCAGCGACCGTTCAGGCCTGACCGGTCACATGTAATGGCGCAATTCTATGTTAGGTGACGCCTGCCCAATACGTCGGGCAAGGTGGGGCTTTCATCATATGCCGGTGCACAAGAATTGTCCTCCAGGGTGTCATAGTGACCACACTGTAGAAAAACATAGACTTATGCTGAAATTGGAAATGCATTTTGTCCTTCAGGGATAAAAAAATGGGCAACAAAATAAATATTGACCACCTCTTCATAGGGTTAAAACAAACTTCTGGAACATGTATCTTATTTAGTTTTCTTATATGCTGGCCAAGAAGATAGTTAAGAAAAGTCCTTATGGGATCATATCTGATTACTTTGGTAAGTCTGAGGTTGCGAACAGATGGAAGTGGTTCTTTTTCTACGTAAATTCCCAGTTGTCTATTTTCTGATGTATGCTTGTACTGGAACATCTGCATATTTACTTTCCAGATATCTGAACAAGATCCAGAATTAAATAGTTGACACAATAGAGAACCTTGATAGCAGTATGAATTCTAAAATAGTTAAGTAAAATGATATTGATTTTTATATTGTTGTCATGTCTGGATGTCTTAATGTAATAATAAACAGTACAAAACACCCTGTGCAATATCCAATTACCTGCATAGGTTTGTCGTACCATCTATTGCCTCCATTTTTGTCATACCCTCCACCATGAAGAAGTTGCAGTGCTCTATTGGCTTCATTTAGCTCCAGTCCTGTTGGCGCATCCAAGCAGACTAGACACATGCAGCGCTCAATCATATCCAGCGAATCACGGTTTGTGGAATCTATAAAATGCATAAAACATTTAGGAAACACTGGTAGATTTCCACTTTTGAGAAATGTACAGAAGTTCCCAAGTCTGTAGAGCTGCACCACCAACATTTCTTTTTCAGAATTGCTATAGTCGGAGAGAGGTGCATTAGAAGCTTTCTATTAACAGAGGAACAGAGTACCAAAAACAGATATGGAGGGTTTATTGTCAGTAGAAAGTGTTGTCTTACTGTAAGTCTTTCCCTAGCTGAGATTAAGAAAAAAAGACACCATTACGGTTCCATGTGAATATAAATTGTATACATTGAATAAATTTCTCTTTTGAAATGTTTACATATGTAATCGAGAAAGAGGGGGAATCCAGCAACCAGGCAGGTATGGAGGCAAATAGTTATAGTAAAACTTATATTTATTTCATCCTCTTAAAATCGTTTTAAAAAGGTACCATCATGAATAGAAACTGACGCGTTTCGACCTAAATATTGTTCTTATTCATAGTCGGCAAACCCATGGCTACAAGAAGTGGGTGAGCTGAAAACATTCCTTTTTTTTCTGAAATGTTTACATATGTTTTCTAGTGTACAAGGAAAAAGTTGCAGTTCCTGGCTCAAAGTAATGGCACTGATGCAAAAAGTTGGTAGGGAACAGGGGTGAGCTGATGCATGTACTATAGCCCCTACCGTTATACCTATAATCCACATCTGTTTCAATTTTGCAGAGATTTTATTCTGGCACACAAGTGCTTCACCAGATTTGGGACCTTTTAGTAAAAAATGGTTGCCCCTGCGTCTGTATTAATACCCTTCCCCCCCTTCCACACTGTGTATGGATTAATGTATACTTCCTGATATCAGTTCTTTCTGTACTTTATAACAATTTATAACTACTGATTGTTCCATTTCAAGAGTTTTCTGATTTCTGTGCTTGGTTTAATTCTGATACAGTGACCATCTGAATGTGTTGTGAACTCCATATAGTGATGTGAACTCAGCCTGTCCTCTACCATAAAGCATGATATGGGGGCACTTAATCATAGATCCAGGAAATTGTGACTGTCTTATATTTGTTATCCATGGCCTTCTTTCTCCTAAAGTCAACTTTTAAAATTCTGCTAATGAGCCTGAAGGGTTCCAAGGATGAGACCTTTTATGCTGCATCTTCACAGGTTGTTACTCTACCTCACCTTCCATCCTACTCCCTCCTCATTCAGTTGCACATATACTGAGGGAGCAGGGCTGAGGGTGAGACAGTGTAACAGTCTGTAATGTCAGATCACAGAGAGGCTCAGGTAGCCCCTAAGGATCATTAGCATAACTGTAAAAGTTGATTTTTAGAAGGAAGGAGGCCATGGATAACAAATATAGGTGACCTCGGTCACAGTGCCTGGATCTATAGGTAAGTGCCCCTGGTTTATCATGATGGTTTTTGGTAGATTTCCTTTAAATACTGTTCCATCCATCTGGTCTGTACCCTGGCTTAATATCTGACACTGCCTTTCTTGGTCATTGCTTCTGGTTTATTTTGATTTCATTTGAGGTTTCTCCTGATCTCTGTTCCTGATATCAGATATGCTTCTGTTTCCCATCTGTGCCACTTTAATCCATGTATAGTATATGCTCTTTTAACTCAATTACTTCTCAGCAATTTTATAAATATGAGCTTGGGAAATCCTGAAGTGGCACTCGGAGCCATTTCTGTGGGCTCTCAGGTTATCACCCCAGGACAGAGTTCACCAGACAGGAACAAATCCACCAAATCTTCCTGCAGTCCCAGGCAACTCAAGAGATGCTGCTCTCAGTGCTATTTTAAAGCAACACTTCACTGGCTGTTTGGAACTGTGGGAAAAAATTGCATTATCTTTGGAGGTCCTTCTGCTTGACCCACTGTTCTTCCTCTACAGAGACCCTGGAGAGAAGCTACAATGAGAGTCTGAATTTGCCCTCCTTCCTTCAACTCTATTGGTGGACTCGGGCTGATACAATTGAAAGATGTGGAAGAACAGGTAGCAGTAAATTGCTGCTTAAAATGCCATGTTGGCACTTCATGGTACATAAGTGGATTTTGGTTGTATCTTGGGCACTCGATCCCTGGTTCGCCATCACTGGTATATGGGATTCTTAAACCCTGCAGTAAAGCGATATTAGCAGGTCATTGCATCCTGTAACTACACTATTGATTACTTGGTAAATGTGGTAAATAAATACATTATTGATCATTTAATAATTCTTTGTCCTTAGTTCACTTATGCTCTGCTTTTTCATCATTCACCAAGCTTAGCCTTATTTAGTTTGTTATGGCTTGTCATGTTAACAGATGGGCTCCAGGAACCTTGTAAATCTCAGCGAGCGATTTCATTAGCTTTAAAAAAAATGTTGTATTTCATGCTTTGATTATATTTGGGCCTTATTTACCCTTTGGACCTTTAAGTTTCAGACTCCCAACTGCTGCTGTTATTTTGTTTCCCTTAGAAAAGTCCTGTTTTATAAGCATGGATTGTTTTCTTGGATAACCTGGTTATGTCTTGCTAGGGTTGAGGATTTTTTTCTTAAATGATATGGGAAATTTATTAAATACATTCAATTAGACAAATATGCAAATATATAAACAAGCATCTCTGATTAAATTTAATGTGCATGAGAAGTTATTTTTTTGGTTTTCCATATACAGGGAGTCCCCGTATTAGATAGATATGTTCTTAAATTAAAGGAAATCTACTTTCTGAAATAGTTCTCGAGGTACGTTACCCCTCCCGACACTATACCCAAACCCTCTTTACTTAAATCTTTTATTCAGTTATATCGGTAAGCAAATTAATAGCAGTGGCTCCTGGGGCGGGAAGACTACTCCCTTTCCCCAGTAGCCCCTGCAGATCCACCTACCTGCTCGTTGTCTTCTGTTTTTCAGGCAAGTTGCCGGCAGCAGGGGAGTTCTTATCTCTGAGGGCTCACAGGGGCTACTTGCCGCCCCCACTAGCTGCTGCAGTTAATATGCAGATCGATGTAAGTTAGAACTGTTATATTTATTAAAATGTTGGGTTGACAAGGGAGCAATGAATCAAGTGCTTCATTGCAGACACCTGACAGTTGATCATTACAGTAGAGTAAATTTCCAGCATTCAGGGTTTGTCTGCCTCTACTGAAAAAGTGTTGGAATTGCGGTGACTGGAATTTGGGGAGATGAGTAATAATGAATAATGCTTATTATCCTTGTTGTAAGCCATTCTTTCCCTTATAGATACACATAACCTGCAAGTTGTAGCACCCTTTTATTTATTCTCATAATATTTTGATGTACTGTAGCATAGTAAAGTACAATTTTGGCCATGTCTGGTGTCAGTAGCACTAGTATAAAGGTCGTGATATGTTATATAGATTTTATCAATTCCCAAAGAAACAGCTGCTTTGACTGCTCAAAATCAGGGATTGCTTTTTTTTCTCACATGCCCAGCATACATCTCTATGATTCTTTTAGGGTATCAATTTTTACTCTTTTCTCATTAAGTTAGTTAGAATTTGACATTTTCGTGTATGTCTTTGAAACAAAATAGCTTACCTTTCATTAGCACCTCCCTTGCTTGTGACCATTCTGCTCTTCCATCCGATGTTAATAATCCAATAGGTGGAAGGCGCTCATCTTCATTTTCTGCCATTCTAACAATTTTCTTAAGTTGAGTGAATAAGTCGCCCTCACTGAGACGACGGAAGTTAATAACAACATCCAACACAAAAAACTGGAGAAGCAAAATGAGGCAATGTGTAAGAGGCATAACACAAAATGTTCCCCATATTTCAGGCATACAAAAACAATGTGAAGAGGCAAGACGAAGAAGGAAAATGGAATAGAGAGTGTGATCACAATATTAGAGTACACAAGGTTTGATTGTTGGCTTTTACCATGGAGATTTATAGTTATGCACTACAGCAATGTTGTAAATGTGTAATCAAAACCACCTTTTATGATAAAAGAAAGAAAATAAGGGTGGGCATATCCTTTAAAGGGTGTCTATTACAACTTTTGTGTCTGTTCTTTATACCCGCATCACTGAAAGAATGAAGTTTTGATCTGGTATGATATGATATGGTATAATATGGTATTGATATGCTACGACAAGTGCCCTCTGGGAGAGGTCTAACAGGTGCCTTTAAATCTTTGTAGGATGTAAAACATGAGTGTCCAAAGGAAGAATTGAATTTGACTAACCCTAAACAAATGCATAATTAATAAGATGCAGACGTCAACTGTCTGTGATCATTGCATAGTCTCCATTATATAACTTGGACATCATATATAGTATTCACAGAAACATCAGTGCCAATAAAATAATACCAAACAAAAAATTTCTCCATTATTGTTCTCCATTACTATATATCACCAGAAGTTACCATACAACTAGAAATCACCAGCCACTGAACGCAAGACCCAATTATATTGCTGGATTGATGGCGCCAATCCATCAATTTGACGCCCCTAGCGCCCAGGGATGGCCATAATTGGCCAGGGAACACTTAAAGCCATGGCTGGTTGCTAGGGGCATCAATTTGCCAAATTGGCTGTACGGCTGGCAATATGTCTGGGTCAGGCAACCAAAACCAGCCTCATTGAGTCAGCTTTTCTCCACCTTTAAGGAAGCAAAGATTGAGCATATTGGGAAATCCAACAACTGATCCTTCTCTACATTAACATATGTCTTCAGGCGAAGGTTTGGTGTCCCCCAACTACATTGGATGGTCAGCTAATGCTTCAGAGTTTGTCTTGTTTAACTCTCATTGGCAGCTAGATGGAGTAGTATGTGGATTTCAAGTAACAAAAATTCATCAAGTTGCAATAATTCATGCCAGGAGTTTGGTCATAAGGCAAGTTTAAGGGTTTGCTTGAGGTCAAATTTATGCTGTACATGTGCAGTACATACAGATAGGAACAAAGAACCCAGTTATTCCATTAAAAAACATACCTGATTGTTACATGCAACAATGATGTGCTCTGGCTCAGGCATAATACTGCTTTCCTGAGCCACAAGTGTATCCTTTGATGGCCCTGGAAGACGGTACGAAGAGAATAGTCCATAGTACTGCTTCATGCACATAGGCTGTCCAGACAGCTGACCTCGAGCGAAGTCTACAGGAAGAGCATGCCTAAAACAATAAAAGAAACTGGTTATTTCCCTCTAATCCCCAAATGTTGTCATATTGATATTTAGATAGTATCTTAATATATATGCCCCAAGTGACCTGTACAACTATAAATTAAAAGCTAATACAGAAAGATTCAGATAAACCAGAAGTATACTGTAAATCCATATTTTTGTTCCTAATCATTGTGAATAAGTGAGAAACACTGTTCACCTTAGTGATCTGACCAAAAAAACTGATCAGTTTAAAATGGATCAGTGAAATCCTGATGCTTGCCAAAAAATGTGAAAATACCATATTATACCATAAATGATTAGTTTTAGGGTCGTAATAAGGTTGTACAACCCGCAATGTTCCCAAACCCGGACTTCAGACAGAAGTTCAGTGTTCAGGCTCACATCCCTTGGTCAGCATTTGTGATTGGTGCTAGCGCTGGTGTGTCGCCATTTTCCAGAGAACTGATTCTCCCTGTGACCTCACTGGCGAGCGATGATCATTGGGAAAATGGAGGCATGCTTGCACTGCTGGCATTTATAAAGGTTCTTTTGAGCGCTCCAGTTCAGCCAAACCCGTAAGTTAACGGGTCTTCTCAAACCAAATTCTTACTGCTGTACTGTGAGTGTCAAGCATTCTAGCTTACAAAGCCTATCTGACTACATTATGTCATTTCCAAAGGCAAATGTTCACTTTTTTAGAAATACACATTCATCATACATTTTTAGCATAGTAAAACTTGAATCCATTACAAATACTGTGATGCAAATAACAGGAAGGCTCATTGGGTTGCATCAGTGAGATTCCCATTTTGCGTTTTCCCCATGCTGTTAACACATAAATTACAGTAGCCCTTCATCCATCAGATGTTGTCTTCCCATGGGGAACTGTTCATCTGTCACATAGGCACATCAGGTGTGATTCTAAACCTGAGAGCTATTCCTCTGCACTGTAAAATTAGGGTTACTACTGTTATTTACAACATGACATAAGTAGACATTTACATTATTTGTACAGAAAATAGTTTCATTTGTATTTATTTAATTAAGTTTTTTCCCTTGCTCAGTGGCCTTCCTAAAACAAGTATTACCTACAGCAATTTTCTATAAAAGTGCATCTGAGCAGCAGTCTCCAACTGCCAGGCTGCAGCCCAAGACCGGGCCGTGGAACACCCAGTCCCGGGCTGCGTTCCGGCAGTTGAAGACCACTGGTATATGAAACTTAAAATAAATCAGAACCTACCTCCGGTGTTCCTCTTCACCCTGCAGCTCCAGCTTCTCAACAGCGCGGGGTCTATGCTCTTTGCCGTGCATACCCGCTGGAATCGCGGGTGCGTGTGGCAGAGAGCACAGACGTGCCTCTGCTCGCACTGCTGAGAAGCTGGAGCTGAGGGGTAAAGAGGAGCGATGCAGGTAGGTGTTTTCTTTATTTTTATGGGATCTCCGCTGTGAACGGGGAGCACTGCTGGGCATTGCATTGGGGGTCTCTGCTGTAGACATTTCTTTGGGGGACTTTGCTGTGGACATTTCATTGGGAGGGAGACCATTGCTGTACATTTTATTAGTAAAGTGAGGCCCCTGCTGGACATGTTACTGGTGAAGGGAGGCCACTGCTGGACATGTTATTAGTGAGGGAGGCCACTGCTGGATATGTTATTGGTGAAGGGTGGCCACTGCTGCACATGTTATTAGTGAGTGGAGGCCGCTGCTGGATATGTTATTAGTGAGGGATAGCCAGTGCTGGACATGTTATTAGGAAAATGGCACATTATATTGGTTGGGGTTAGATATTAACTATTTGCGGGGCACACAATTCTGTTTTCCAGGAACCATGGTAACAAGGTTAGCCGGCCTGTTCCCTGGTAAAAAATTTTGGGTGCAGCCAGTCCCCAGATATAAAAAGGTTGGGGAACACTGCATCAGAGTATAGGTGATTGTATCTCTTCCTATCAACCCATAAGTACAAGAGTTGCCATAAGTAAGGTGGCCTTGTTAAGTGGTATAACCTTAAAAAAAGGTTTTTGCAGGCTAAACTATTGATGACTTAGTTTAAGATTAGTTCCTCAGTATTTGCATCCACAAGTATCAGTTCTTTACAGGAGCTGATGAACAGAGAATGGAACAGTTATCTGCCGTATCTGGACTCAACCAGGACACAATGAAAAACTCCCCACTAAACCTATTTCATAGATATAATATCAATATGTGAAACCTGCAGCTCTTCGCAGGCTGTTAATTTACAAACTAAGCTAAATTTCCTAGTAAAGTATTTTAGAATAATACCCCCCCCCAAATGAACACAGAATTAAAAATTATTTTAAACAACAGTCACTCTTTAATTATATCACAGAATATTTCTATTGTTGAGTTTATCCAAAGAATGTGACTTACATGTCCAATAAGGTCTTGTAATCAAGAACTCCTGAGATGAGGTTAGCAGTAAACCTAGAAGTAAAGAGCAATAGTATTAGTTGTCAAGCTACAGTGTAGGAACCTCCCCTTCATTTTAACCAAAAGGCCAGATCATTAATGCAACAACCAGATCATTAATGCCTTGTCACTCCTGTTCTCTCAGCATGCAGGAAATTATGGCTCAGTGATTTCCAGACAGTGGGGTCCATCTTTAACCAATGGATGTCTGAGGCTTCATTTTGGAAGTGTGAAGAGGAAACTGGGAGTAAGAAAAAAGTGGAAACTTTGGAAAGCAATTAGATAAATAGCAGCATGGGATTCATTGCTAATTTTTAATGTCAATTTTACTCAACATAATGGCCCAGATATCTTAAAAACTGGTGCAATGTGCATTAGTTTTAGTTTGCACTTTCATCATGAAGGTTGCAATACAATGGGTCTTGCACCAGTTTTCTGTCGGACTGTGCATGTTCTTTTCAGTGCAAACTGCTTGCACATGTACAGTATTTAAGAAGCGTCAACGTCACATTTGTGTTGCACGTGACTGTTTTGTGTTTTTCTGCCTCAGGTTCACAGATCTAATGCTAGACGAGCCACTGCCTGTTCCACGAATACTATGGGGCACATTTATTACCCGTCCGCCAGAGTTCCTGCAATACGGAGTGTCCGACGATCATGCACTCAGGTGCGATTCACTAAGATCGCGTGCCCGATTTCCTGCATGTGTCGCTTTCCCCATCAGGTCCACCGGAGTACATTTTTTCTTCCCGGTTTATGTAAATGCATTGTCTTGCAACACAATTTTAAAGTTAAATCACACACTCAGTCCGAATCAATCGGATCGTCCGACGGCCCGCCCCCCAATTTCTATCGCATGAAAGCCGGTGCCGATGCACCAAAATCCGATCACGTGCGACACAATCCCCTTCTAAATGACTGTCCCAGTGGCGCGATCCCCGAAAATGTAATAAGTAAGTAAATAAGCCCCTATGTGTTGGGCTACTGTTCACCTAGTTTTAGCTAGCACAATAGCATTGATCTAAAAAATAGAAGTTTTGATGTATGTTCCCCTGATGATTGCATATATACTCTTGCACGAATGTGTAGGAAAAAGATGTAGACCATATCCTTTAGCTTTAGGGCACACAAGGCACGAATAGGGGCAGAATTGGGACCAACCACCCTTGTAAGGGCTGGGAGCAAATATACAGGGATTGGCAAAAGTTATAATAGGGACAATTAGGTTGCTTCTGGACCTGATTTCCATAATCCTTGAACTGCTGAAAGAAGACTGGTGAGTTCAAACCTGTTCTAACTATTATTCATGTTCCTCTACTTGTGTGTGCTCATTGGCACTTATGCTGTGCTAGAAAGGATATAAGGTCTCGAATAACGAGTACCCGAGCATTTTAGTGTTCGCTCATCTCTATTCATGACGCCTTAACATTTTACATACTCGATACTCCTTTTAATGACACATGTACAAGTGTCCATCATAGCCCAGCTATGGCTCTTAATACCCATGAACTGAAATCATCACTTCCTCTGCATTCAACTACTTAGATGTTGCACTCAGAGACCGTGTCATCTATGTGGTTTAAGAGGGAGGGGGCTCCTTCTGTCAGTCATCAGTACTCCCACAGACATGATTGTAGGGTGCTGATTTCATTACATGGGGTAGATGGGGCTCAGTGAATGCCTCAGGTCTGTTGCCAGTGTATGTGTATTAGGTCTTGCCGGAGGTCTATTTAATTACAGTGTAATACACTAAACTACATACACTACACAAGTATTTCGTTATGGGGCTAAATGTTTTGTAAAATTAAAAAAAAATTATAAAACACATAAATATTTTTTTTTATAAATAGCCAGTAGTATTTGTAGTGGTCATTTGCCTGCACAGTCTACTTTATTCTATGTACTTTTTTTCTTTAGATTGTGATTAATATTGCAAAAGATCTATAGGAACTCCCCCACCAGTAATATCTCCTATCATTATAAAACTGATTCTCTCATTCATTTGGAAACCCACTGAACCTTTGAATGAACTAGAACTATCCTTGTATTACATGGATGGCAATTCATCTAATTAACGATACAAATCAACATTACATATTGGATAAATTGCAGGGGAAATGCTTTCCGCAACGTCCCATGGCACAATGAACTACCTGGGTAATAGATATTTTTAAGTAGGATAATTAAAGGAGTTTATTGCAAAGTTCACCTACTGAAAACCTGCCAACTGATCAGCTGCATGTGGCACTCCTCTGTATACTGGCTGGCACAGTAGGTTGAAGGGAAGGGTGTAGGATGCTGTGCAGGACATGGAGTTAGGGAGAGACGATCAGTCTTCGCTTACAGTGGGCTGCCTCACACAGGTTCCCCAACTGCAGCCTACTGTACTGCCTGTATTAGCTTATTTACAGGCAAGGCAATAGAGATTAGGTTTATACACTGTGAACCCCTTGCTTTGTATAAGGAAGCCTGCAGTGAGAAAGAGGCTTTGTATAGTATTCCAAGTGGATGTCTCACATTGACATTGTTCTTTACATCTGAGATACCTTTTATTCTTTCAGCATTTTGTGCCAATTGTCAAAAACCTTCACAGAATCTCATGGGGGGTGGTAATAAGGCTCAATATTTTGTAGCCAGATCATGCACCTGGTTGGGTTACGGAAAGGACACAATAGGGTTTATTTACTAAGGGTCCTCGGATCGCATTTCCATTGGACTTCCCGACATTTTTGGGATTTGCGCCGCTGGGACAGGTAAGTAAATGTGCCCCAGTGTCTCACCACACTGTGACCAAAGTATAGAACATGTCCTATATTTTGCCGTATCATGGCAGCAGACACTCAACTTTCTATGGAGAAGGGAGGGGTGAAGAGCACTCCCCTCTCCTTTCTCCTGCACCCAGCCACATGCTCGCCCGAGTTACGGCTATAACGGTTCTTGTGCAAGAGGCCTTATATGTATATTTTATCAGAAATCCCAAATAAAAGCTATGTTTTAACTTTCTCATATCTAATCCCACACACTCTCCCCCTCCTCACTTTCTACAAATATATACCTCTTTGAACAGTCGATGGGGTTCTCAATGTTTTTTAAAAGCCCACAGAAATCTTGATAGAATTGTGAAAGGAAATCTACCATCGAAATCTGTAATGATAAACCTGGGACACTTACTCATATATAGTTGTCATGGCTCCTTCCTTCTTCTGGCTTATTAGCATTATTTTAAAAGTTGATTTTACAAGGCAGAAGGTCATAGATAATAAATATAAGAAGATTACTACAGTCACAGTGCCTAGAGCTATGAGTAAGTAAGTGTCCATGGTTTATCACACTGGATTTTGGTGGTAGATTTCCTTTAAGTGTGGTGTTAAGTGATCGGAGCACCAGCCTCTTATCCAGCGCATCCTGCCATCAAATATGGAGAGACTTCTTGGCTTGCTGGGCACTGCATTAGCTGATTCAGGTTTGCAGTGCCCAGGAAGTATCCTGGATCCTGTTTAAATAGAACCTTTTCTTTGTATTTTCTGGTGAGCAGATAAGAATCTTTATATCATATGAGATAGCCCTTTGTGTTGAGCTCCGACCTCTTAAACACATTTTAATACACCACATTTGCATTGATGAAGTATAAAAAGGTGAATTTTTATTTTGGTCTTTACATCTGATGTTTGTGGGAGAATTAAAGAGACTTCTTTGTGTTTTGTGTACACAAAGGTTTCTATTGTTTCTATTCATGTTCAGGATTTTACTATATAACAGACGCCTTACAGTAGTCTTACTACATAATTTATGGTCATTTGCATTGTCACATTTAGCTTGTAGTCTTTGTCTATGTGATATGTAAACTACAGACACTATTACTATGCTTGATCGTAATAACAGAAGGAAAGCTTTTTATTCTATTACAGTACCTCAATTGATCGTTGGCATCCTGGAAGTTGTGACGTGCGAATATTACTGCTGGACTGGAGTTTACCGGGAGAGGCAGACGGTTATTTAGATACATGTCATCGAGCCAGTATTGGTGTATCTGAAATAAGGAAGAAACCGTAAGATAAGGTGGGGATTTTCTTTACTCTTAGTTCCTTTGGCATGATGTTAAAATAAAATCCTAGTAAAAACAAGGAACTGCTTCCTGACATACAGATTATGAAGACTGATCATGTCATTACTATGTATCGTACATTTACCTAGGGAGAACAATCCAATCAATGAAGGGAAATATGAATGATACTGAGACATTTTGTATATTTCATTCTAGTTATGAACAATGCACTTGCAAAATAATCCTCCGGTAGGAACAAGACAGTAATCAATTGCTGGACTTATTGATCAGTCTTTAGCTACAAATTGCAGCTTGACCCTAAAATTTGTCTTCATGTTTGTCATCGCACAAATGAATGTGGACTTTTTAGAAGTCTCTAGAATGCAGAATTTTTCCCATTAATACGGTTATATGTGGGGATTAGAGGTAATGTACTAAAATATTGTAAGATCTTCTCTGTGACTTCGGTATCTTCTTGCAGCCTCATGTTAGACAGATACAGGATCTGCTGCTTTACTATTTTAGCACACAGTTAACTGCAGGGGACCTGAAAGGTGATTTATTTTCATTTCCTAATTTTGTGAGCATGGAGCCTATTCTTTGGGTATGTAAGACCTCATTGGCCCACATTTACTACGGGTCATGCGCCAGTTTTTTGTCCGACTTTGCTTGTTCTTTTCTTTTCTTGCACAGTCATATAAGAAGTGTCTGAGACACATTTCTGGTGCACGAGACACAATTGTGGCACACGCGACACTTTGGGGCACAATTACTTACCCGGTCCCTGCACGATCCCCGATCCGGACTGTCCGACGAGCATGAACCCTGCCACAATTCATGAAGATCGTACAACAGATATCCTGCTTGTGTCGCTTCCCCGCTCAGGTCTGCCGGAGTTCACCTTCTTCCTCCCGGTGTATGTAAGTGCATTGGATGCGACACAAATTTAAATGTTAAATCCCCCACATAGTCCGAATCCGTCGGATTGTCCGGGAGCTCGTCCACCGATTTGTGTTGCGTGAAAGCTGGCATGATTGCGACACAAGTTGATCACGTGCGACACAATCCCTGGTGCAATCCCCAAAAAGTCAGGAAACCCGACAAAAATGCGACCGTGGGACCCTTAGTAAATAAGCCCCTTTGTGTCAAACCATGCATTATACACAGGCAAACTCACTGTAAGTGCAGTTTGTACTACTTTTAGTAAATGTACCCCATTGGGACACATTTACTTACCAGGTCACTCGAAAGTCCATTATCTATCTATAATGCTGCGTGCGCCTGAAATCATGAATGTGTTGCTTCCCCGCACTGGTCTGGCAATTCGCCATCTTTTTCTGTGGTGCATCTTTAACACAATTTGAAAGTTCAATACAGCGCTCGATCGACCGATGGCACGCCCCCTAATTTGTGTCACATAGAAGCCAGCACCACAAAAGGGTCACATGCGTCACAATTAGAGATGAGCGAACACTAAAATGCTCGGGTACTCGTTATTCGAGACGAACTTTTTCCGATGCTCGAGTGCGTCGGAATAATAACGAACCCATTGAAGTCAATGGGAGACTCGAGCATTTTCAAGGGGACCAAGGCTCTGCCAGGAAGTCGGCCAAACACCTGGGAACCTCAGAAAAGGATGGAAACACCACGGAAATGGACAGGAAACAGCAGGGCAGATGCATGGATGCCTCTGAGGCTGCTTAATCGCCCATTATGCCGAAATTATGGGAACAGCATGGCCATGACAGAGTGACAGAATGAAGCTAGATAGCATGTAAAACATCAATAATTGACTGACACTATAGGGGACGGCATGCAGAGGCAGAGGCGCGGAGCAGGCTAGAGAGTGGCATGGCGACATACCTAATTGGACTCAGGCTTCAAAACCAATGGGTGTCAGAGGGACCAAGGAGGTGAGCAAGAAGCGCTCAAATAATATCGGTACATGATAAAAGTTTGCCAGTATATTTTGGGATCACACGCAGGGTGGCGACAAAGTTACATGGAGCCATGAAACAACCCAAAATTCTGCCTGACACAGCTCGTTGATAAGGGGACCAGTATGCTTACAGTTCATGCAGTCGCTGCAGGGTGCCAGTCTCCTTTCGCATACAGTTTAAAATAATAATAACCCTACCATAAAGATCTGTATAATGCTGCACCCCCCTACCTATCCTCTCTTATCTCAGTCTATCGCCCAACCGTGCTCTTAGATCGCCAGTGATCTTAGATTAACCTTCTACCTAGTGCGGACCTCCCACTCGCGTCTCCAAGACTTCTCTGAGCTGCACAATTATTGGAATGCTCTGCCCTGGACTATCAGACTATACCTAAACTCCAAAGTTTCAAACGTGCTCTTAAAACCATTTCTTTAGGCAAGCCTATAACACTCATTAACTGCATGAAGTTTTAACTCCTCTACTAACCCGTCCTGTGTCGTCCCTCCATCTGTTATCCAGCAACCAACAGGCACCAGACTTCTCTGCAGTCCCATTCACCCTGGACCTGGTATATAAGATGAAGGCTGAGTGGTTCCAAGCGACAGCAATTCCATTATTATATTTTTTTTCTCCCTAAGAAGAATGGCTTGACATTAAATATTCTTTACCTCGTGTTACCCCATCACTTCATAAACGTAAGCTTGGCGAGCAGGGACTCACTCCTGTTGTTATACAATGTTGTGCTCTGTTACATTACATTTGTATTTGTTTCCTATGATTTGTAAGCGCTACAGATATGATGACGCTATATAAATAAAGATTATTATTTATTATTATGGAGCGTGAACTAGTAGTAGATTAAAGGTGCTGCAACTATGTTAGTGGATTTGGGATGGAGCTGGCGCTCTGCAGCCAGGCGAGCTTTTGCCAATCAAGCCCCTGTTCTAGGCTACTCCCCAAACAGCACTTCTAAGAACCTTTTGTATAAGATCAAGTGTAGTAGCGTTCTTATAAGTTTAGGATATGGCGGGTGAGGGGATGTAAACAGATGCGCAAGAACAGCGTGAAATAATATCCCTAAATGGTAAAAGTTGTTCAAGTATATTTGGGATTAAACAGCAGGGTGGCGACAAAGTTAACAACTTTGATGTGGAATGCCCTGTAATAGCTCTTGGGCGGTGTGCCTTTTATCGCCTAGGCTCAGCAGTTTCAGCACCGCCTGCTGTCGCTTAGCGACGGCACTGCTGCTGTGCTGAGCTACCGATGATGGCGCCTGCCCACGGATGGTAATTCGGAGGGAGAGGAGGTGGAGGAGGGGGGTGGGAGAGGATAGTAGGCTTTGAGACCTGGACCGAGGTAGGCCCGCAATTTGCTGCGTCGGCAGATATGACCAGCCCCAGGGTCAGACTCGGTCCAGCCTGCACCAAGTTAAGTGTAGTAGCGTTCTTATAAGCTTGGGAGTATGGGGGTGAGGGGAATGTAAACAGATGCGCAGAGCGCATGATGCGCATGGAGTGGCGTCCGCTGCCAGGCGAGCTTCGCCAATTCAAGCCCCTGTCTTAGGCTACTCCCCAAACACCATTAAGAACTTTGATAAGATCAAGTGTGTAGCGTCTTATAAGTTAGGATATGGGGTGAGGGGAATGTAAACAGATGCGCAAGAAGCGCATGATGCGCATGGAGCTGGCGCTCCGCTGCCAGGCGAGTTTCGCCAATTCAAGCCCCTGTCTCTAGGCACTCCCCAACAGCACTTCTAAGAACCTTTTGTATAAGATCAAGTGTAGTGCGTTCTTATAAGTTTAGGATATGTCGGGTGAGGGGAATGTAAACAGATGCGCAAGAAGCGCATGATGCGCATGAGGCGGCGCTCCGCTGCCAGGCGAGCTTTCGCCAATTCAAGCCCTGTCTCTAGGCTACTCCCCAACAGCACTTCTAAGACCTTTTGTATAAGATCAAGTGTAGTAGCGTTCTTATAAGTTTAGGATATGCGGGTGAGGGGAATTGTAAACAGATGCGAAGAAGCGGGAAATAAATCCCTAAATGGTAAAAGTTTTGCCAGATATTTTGTGGATAACACAGCAGGGTGGCGACAAAGTTAACAATTTGATGTGGAATCCATGAAAACAACCCAAATTTTGCCTGACACACCTCGTTTGATAAAGGGACGATGTATGGAGGCAGTAATGGACGAATTTGGAGGTAGCAATGGAGACAACGTTGTGGAGGCTGCTATGGAGACAATTTAAGTTGGATAGTGCCTGGATGTGGCAGTCCCAAACATTTTCAAACCAGAGGAGCAGTAGGTGGCCCTCCAGTAAAAGGAATAGATTGATGCCTGTATGTGGCAGTCCCAAAATGTTTCAAAACCAGAGGAGCAGGTAGGTGGCCTGCAGTAAATGGAATAGATTGAGCTGTATTGCTAGGAGCTCCCAAAAATTTTTCAACCAGAGGAGCAGGTATGGGCCTCCAGTAAATGGAATAGATGTGAGTGCCTGTATGTGGCAGTCCCAAAATGTTTCAAACCAGAGGAGCAGGTAGGTGGCCCTGCAGAGTAAAATGGAATAGATTGAGTGCCTGTATGTGGCACTCACAAAAATTGTTCAACAGAGGACCGGGTAGGTGGCCTCCCAGTAAAATTAAATGCATGAAGTACTATAGTCAAGAGCAGCTGGGCCCTGTCAAAACTAGCCTTTTCCTCTGCTTTACTGTACAAAGAGGAGGAGAAGGAGGAAATATGAGGAGAAGGGGAGTGGATCAATATTCAGGTTGAGCTCTTCCACCTGGTGGAGTTGGAAATTCTGGAAATCCATTTATTCATTTTAATAAGCGTCAGCCTGTCAGCGCTGTCCGTCGAAGCGTGTACGCTTATCGGTGATGAGCCACCAGCTGCACTGAAAACCGCTCGGACAAACCTAGGCGCGAGGGCAGGCAGAACCTCCAAGGCGTACAGCGCCATGTTCGTGCCACAGTCCAGCTTTGAAACCCAGTAGTTGTAGGAGCTGTGTGATCATTTAGGACGATGGTAGGTCAGCTACGTACTCCCTCACCATCTTTCTGTAAGATCAGCCCTACTCTGCCGAGACGGGGACCGGTGACAGTGTCTTGCTGGGGTGACATAAAGCTGGCAAAAGCCTTGTAAAGGTACCCTTGCCAGTGCTGGACAAGCTGCCTGCTCGCCTACTCTCCTCGCTACTTGTCCCGCAGACTACGCCGCTCTGCCGCTAGCGCTGTCAGAAGGGAATACTGTTTCAGCTTGTGCACCGGGCCTGCTGGTATTCATGCATCTCACACTCTTTCCTTGCGGGATGAGAGTGGAAAGATTTTGCTTGTACCGTGGGTCCAGAGAGTGACACCAGTAATCGGTGCTGGAATAATTCTTTGAACGCGAGGGTCACGGGATAGGCAGCCTAGCATGAAATCTGCCTATGTGCCGAGAGTACCAACGCGTAAGAATTCACTCCCTCACTGGCTGACTGTCCATTTCTCTCCTCCAACTCCTCCAACTCCTCTCTTCTGCCCATACACGCTGAACAGTAAAGGACTCACAATGGTCCCCTCTTGTGTTCTCACAACATTCTCCTCCTCTTCCTCCTCATCCTCCTCCACCTACACCTCCTCCGATTGCGCTGAGAAACAGACTGAGGGTGCTTTGGCTATAACAAGGGAATATTCTTCCCCTGTCTCTTGTGACGAGCGCAAAGCTTCGACTTCATGCTGACCAGGAGTTTTTCAACAGGCCAAGCAGCGGGATGGTGAGGGTATGATGGCGGCATCGCCACTGAAATCGTGTTGACTCCTCAAAGTTACTCAGCACCTGACAGATATCAGACATCCACGCCACTCCTCATTGTAGACTTGAGGAGACTGATGACCTGACTACCAGTTCGGTGGAAGTTGACATCTGGCAGTCTACAATCGCTCTGCGCTGCTGGTAACTCTGGATAACATGGTCAGTGTTGAATTCCACCTCGTGGGCACGTCGCACAACAGTCGGTGAGCGGGCAGTTGGAGGCGGCGCTGCTGCCCTGAGAGTGCAGCATCTGGGCTGGACTTCCTGAATGCGCACAGATGCGGCGCACCTTCGTGAGCAAAATCAGACAGATTGGGTATGTCTTGAGGAAACGCTGAACTATCAGATTTAACACATGGGCCAGGCATGGCACATGTGTCAGTCTGCCGAGTTGCGAGACCGCACCAGGTACGGCCGTTGTCACACACAACCATTCCCGGCTTGAGGTTCAGCGGTGCCAGCCACAGATCAGTCTGCGCCGTGATGCCCTGTAATAGCTCTTGGGCGTGTGCCTTTTGTCGCCTAGGCTCAGCAGTTTGAGCACCGCTGCTGTCGCGTTAGCGACGGCACTGCTGCTGTGCCTAGAGCTACCGACTGATGGCGCCGGGCCCACGGATGGTAGTCGGAGGAGGAGGTGGTGGAGGAGGAGGTGGGGGGAGGAGGAGGCATAGTAGGCTCTGAAACACCTGGACGGTAGGCCCCGCAATCCTCGGCGTCGGCAGTATATGAGCAGCCCCAGTGTCAGACTCGGTCCAGCCTCCACAAGTTAACCCAATGTGCCGTCAGCGATATAGTGGCCCTGCCCGGCACATCGTCCACGTGTCCGTGGTTCAGGTGGCCTTGTCAGAAACGGCGTTGGTCAGGGCACGGATGATGTTGTCTGACACGTGCTGGTGCAGGGCTGGGACGGCACATCGATGAAAAGTAGTGGCGGCTGGGGACCGAATACGAGGGGCGGCCGCGCCATGAGTTAGCGAAAGGCCTCGGTCTCTACTAGCCTATAGGGCAGCATCTCCAGGCTAAGTCAACTGGATGAGTGTGCCATTAGGTGGGTGCGTGTGCGGGTGGGTTGCACTATATTTGCGTTTCCGCTCCAGCGTCTGGGGTAGGAGAGCTGAACGCTGGTGGATGCTGTGGAGGACGTGGAGGCGACGATGGGGTTTTGTGGCAGGGTCCTGGGCAGGGGGCTGACTAGCAGCTGACACAGGGAAGGAGCAGTGGTGTGCACGGCCGGAGGTGAACGGGTTGTTGCCACTGAGTGGGGTGTTTAGCATTCATATGCCTGCGATACTGGTGGTAGTTAAGCTAGTAGTGGTGGAACCCCTGCTGAGCCTGGTTTTGGCAAATGTTGCCACCACCGTCCGTGGTCATCCGGTGTTTCCTTAAAGAACCTCCAGACTTCTGAAGATCTAGCCCTCGCGCAGGAGCCCTCGCCACGGAGCTTCACTGTTGCACATTTGGCGCTGATGCACCAGCTCTGGCCCTGCCTCTCCGTCTGGCCCCACCACTGCCTCTTCCAACCTGTTGGTCGAGGACCTCCTCCGTCTCAGAAGCACTGTGTTCACCCGGCCTCTAACCAGCTTGGGTCTGTCACCTCATCATCTCCGATCCCTCAGTCTGCTCCCCCCTCGGACTTCCTGCCCTGACAACAACTTCCCCACTGTCTGACAACCGTGCTCCTCATCGTCGGACACCTCTTTACACACTTCCACTACGTCAAGAAGGTCATCATCACCCACAGACTGTGACTGGTGGAAAACCTGGGCATCGGAAAATTGCTCAGCAGCAACCGGACAATGGTTTTGTGACTTGTGGAAGGGTCCAGAAAACAGTTTCAGAGTATGCCGGTTCAAATGCCAAATTTTCCTGGGAGGGGGCAGACTGGGGGGGAGGAGGCTGAGGTGCAGGAGCTGGAGGAGTGGCGATTTTGGTGACATGGGTGGAATGCGTGAAGACTGACTGGTGGTGGACAAATTGCTCGAAGCATTGTCGCAATCCACGACTCACCTGTTCGCCACTGTTCTGGCTCAACAGTGCTCTACCACGAGTCCCGTAACTTCAGACATGAACCTAGGAGTGTAGCTCTGCGGCGTTCCCCTGCTCCTCATCAGCAGGTGGTGGTCTCACCCCGCCAGGACCACGGCCTCTGACCCTGCAGTAGTTGGACGCCCACGTCCCCGCCCTCGTCCTCTACCCCTAGCCTCGGGTTAACATTTTAAAAGAGAGTTATAACTTTATTTTTTTTTTTACTTTTTTTTGTTTTTTTTGTTTTTTTTTTTTTTGTGTTTTTTTGTTTTTTTGAGTTTTTAAAACCAAACAATGCTATCCTATGCTATGGCTATTTTCTAGCCAAGTACAAAGCACAATACTATGCCAGATGAGATGACACTGAGTTAGTGCCTAATTGAAATCCAACCCCTACTAAATTTTCCCACTTCGGTCTTTGCTATGGATATGTGCGTCACTAAGCGCAGACCACAGGGTCGCAAGTTCACTACAAATTGCTCAGAATTGGCTAGTACATGCACTGCAGAAAGTACAGCCACCAGCAGACAACCAGAAATAAATATATAGAACGCTACTGTATGCGTAAGTAAGCTCTTTGTATTCTCCTATGGCTATTTTCTAGCCAAGTATCAAAGCACACTACTATGCCAGATGAGATGACACTGAGTTAGTGCCTAATTGAAATCCAACCCCTACTAAATTTTCCCACTTCGGTCTTTGCTATGGATATGTGCGTCACTAAGCGCAGAACACAGCGGTCGCAAGTCTCATAAAATTGCTCAGAATTGGCTAGTACATGCACTGCAGAAAGTACAGCCACAGCAGATCAACCAGAAATCAAATATATGAACGCTACTGTATGCGTAAGTAACTTTTGTATTCTCCTAGGACTTTTCTAGCCAAGTATCAAAGCACACTACTATGCCAGTATGAGATGACACTGAGTTAGTGCCTAATTGAATCAACCCTACTAAATTTTCCCACTTGGTCTTTGCTATGGATATGTGCGTCACTAAGCGCAGAACACAGCGGTCGCAAGTCTCACTACAAATTGCTCAGAATTGGCTAGTACATGCACTGCGAAAGTACAGCCACCAGCAGATCAACCAGAAATCAATATATGAACGCTACTGTATGCGTAAGTAAGCTCTTGTATTCTCCTATGGCTATTTTCTAGCCAAGTATCAAAGCCACACTACTATGCCAGATGAGATGACCTGAGTTAGTGCCTAATTGAAATCCAACCCTACTAAATTTTCCCACTTCGGTCTTTGCTATGGATATGTGCGTCACTAAGCGCAGAACACAGCGGTCGCAGTCTCACTACAAATTGCTCAGAATTGGCTAGTACATGCACTGCAGAAAGTACAGCCACCAGCAGATCAACCAGAAATCAAATATATAGAACGCTACTGGTATGCGTAAGTAAGCTCTTGATTCTCCTATGGTATTTTCTAGCCAAGTTCAAAGCACACTACTATGCCAGATGAGATGACCTGAGTTAGTGCCTAATTGAAATCCAACCCCTACTAAATTTTCCCACTTCGGTCTTTGCTATGGATATGTGCGTCACTAAGCGCAGAACACAGCGGTCGCAGACTCACTACAAATTGCTCAGAATTGGCTAGTACATGCACTGCAGAAAGTACAGCCACCAGCAGACAACAGAAATCAAATAATTGAAAGCTACTGTATGGTAAGTAAGCTTTTGTATTCTCCTATGGCTATTTTCTAGCCAAGTATCAAAGCACAATACTATGCCAGATGAGATGACACTGAGTTAGTGCCTAATTGAAATCCAACCCCTACTAAATTTTCCCACTGCGTCGTTGCTATGGATATGTGCGTCACTAAGCGAGAACACAGCCGGTCGCAGTCTCACTACAATTGCTCAGAATTGGCTAGTACATGCACTGCAGAAAGTACAGCCACCAGCAGATCAACCAGAATCAATATATAGAATGCTACGTAGCGTAAGTAGCTCTGTTTCTCCTATGGCTATTTCTAGCCAAGTATCAAAGACACTACTATGCCAGATGAGATGACACTGAGTAGTGCCTAATTGAAATCCACCCCTACTAATTTTCCCATCGTCTGTATGGATATGTGCGTCACTAAGCGCAGAACACAGCGGTCGCAAGTTCCACACAAATTGCTCAGATGGCTAGATGCACTGCAGAAAGTACAGCCACCAGCAGATCAACCAGAAATCAAATATATAGAACGGACTGTATGCGTAAGTAAGCTCTTTGTATTCTCCTATGGCTTTTCTAGCCAAGTATCAAAGCACACACTATGCCAGATGAGATGACACTGAGTTAGTGCCTATGAAATCCACCCTACTAAATTTTCCACTTGGTCTTTGCTATGGGTATGTGCGTCACTAAGCGCAGAACACAGCGGTCGCAAGTCTCACTACAAATTGCTCAGAATGGCTAGTACATGACTGCAGAAAGTACAGCCACCAGCAGATCAACCAGAAATCAAATATATAGAACGCTACTGTATGGTAGTAAGCTCTTTGTATTCTCCTATGGCTATTTTCTAGCCAAGTATCAAAGCACACTACTATGCCAGATGAGATGACACTGGGTTGTGCCTAATTGAAATCCAACCCTACTAAATTTTCCCACTTCGGTCTTGCTATGGAAGTGGCGTCACTAAGCGCAGAACACAGCGGTCGCAAGTCTCACTACAAATTGCTCAGAATTGGCTAGTACATGCATGCAGAAAGTACAGCCACCAGCAGATCAACCAGAAATCAAAATATATGAACGCCACTGTATGCGTAAGTAAGCTCTTTGTATTCTCCTATGGCTATTTTCTAGCCAAGTATCAAAGCACACTACTATGCCAGATGAGATGACACTGAGTTGTGCCTAATTGAAATCCAACCCCTACTAAATTTTCCCACTTCGGTCTTTGCTATGGATATGTGCGTCACTAAGCGCAGACACAGCGGTCGCAAGTCTCACTACAAATTGCTCAGAATTGGCTAGTACATGCCCTGCAGAAAGTACAGCCACCAGCAGATCAACCAGAAATCAAATATATAGAACGCTACTGGATGCGTAAGTAAGCTCTTTGTATTCTCCTATGGCTATTTTCTAGCCAAGTATCAAAGCACACTACTAGCCGATGAGATGACACTGAGTTAGTGCCTAATTGAAATCCACCCCTACTAAATTTTCCCACTCGGTCTTTGCTATGGATATGTGGTCACTAAGCGCAGAACACAGCGGTCGCAAGTCTCACTACAATTGCTCAGAATTGGCTAGTACATGCACTGCAGAAAGTACAGCCACCAGCAGATCAACCAGAAATCAAATAATAGAACGATCTGTATGCGTAAGTAAGCTCTTTGTTTCTCCTATGGTATTTTCTAGCAAGTATCAAAGCACACTACTATGCCAGATGAGATGACACTGAGTTAGTGCCTATTGAAATCCAACCCCTACTAAATTTTCCCATTCGGTCTTTGCTATGGATATGTGGTCACTAAGCGCAGACACAGCGGTCGCAAGTCTCACTACAAATTGCTCAGATTGGCTAGTACATGCACTGCAGAAGTACAGCCACCAGCAGATCAACCAGAAATCAAATATATGAACGCTACTGATGCGTAAGTGAAGTCTTTGATTATCCTATGGATTTTAGCCAAGTATCAAAGCACACTACTATGCCAGATGAGATGACACCGAGTTAGTGCCTAATTGAAATCCAACCCTACTAAATTTTCCCACTTCGGTCTTTGCTATGGATATGTGCGTCACTAACGCAGAACACAGCGGTCGCAAGTCTCACTACAAATGCTCAGAATGGCTAGTACCTGCACTGCAGAAAGTACAGCCACCAGCAGATCAACCAGAAATCAAATATATAACGCTACTGTATGCGAAGTAAGCTCTTTGTATTCTCCTATGGATTTTCTAGCCAAGTATCAAGAAGCACACTACTATGCCAGTGAGATGAACTGAGTGTTAGGCCTAATTGAAATCCAACCACTACTAAATTTTCCCACTTCGGTCTTGCTATGGATATGTGTGCCACTAAGAGCTAAACACAACGGGTAGCAAGTCCCCTGCTAATTCCTCACAAAATGGTACTAGATGCAAATTAAAATAAAAAAAGTAGAAAGTTAGTAGCCCTAAGAAGGGCGTTGGGTTCTTTGAGACTACCTGCCTAACGTAAGCTAATAGAACACCCCCTAACGCTTTCCTGACCAGCAGCAGCTCTCTCCCTAGCGGATCCAGACACAGAATGATCGAGCAGCGCGGGCAGGGCTAGCTATCCAGGGTCACTGATCTGGCCAGCAACCACTGCTACGACGTGTAGGGTAACCAGCTTATGCGGGTGGGTGCGAGTCCTGGCTTGTGATTGGTCTGTTTCTGCCACAAAAACAAACGGCGGGAGCTGCCATTTTCTAGAGCGGGGCGAAGATTCGTCGAGCAACGAGCAGTTTCGAGAGTACCCAATGCTCGAACCGAGCATCAAGCTCGGACGAGCATGTTCGCTCATCTCTAGTCACAATCCCAGAGCAGACACTTCTTAAATACCTGTTCAAGCCGTTTAGCCATGAAGAACGTGCAAACCCCTTAGTAAATGTGTCCCATTGTGTTTACTGCTGGGCATTTTTATTGAAAGTGTCTATAATGACAGTGCAGAGTTAGACAAAATAGTTAGCAACACCTGAATTATCAACCTGTCTGATGCTGCAGTTGAGTCTGATGCTGGAATCTCAGGAGTTGAGACTTCTAGGAGAGTTAAACCATGTTACCTTGATTGCATGTTATATACAACCCACAGGATAGTTAATTAGAAAGACAAATCTGTCCAATAGGGACATCAACGCCCATTTGTCACTAAAATGTATATTAAAACTAACAGACAGTAGTACACGGCAGCTTCCTGAGTACAGAAACTCAAGGTAGTCAAGAGTAGCACAGTCAGTAGTCGTAAGTATATTCAAGCATAACTATGGCGATTCAGCCCGGACCATAACTTAGTCATCAAACTGAGCGACCAAATATCAGTAGGATTCCCCCAGACTCCCTATTAGTCACCCACGAATACAGCACATGGGGACCAAAGGGATAGTCGATCTCCCTAACAACATGCTCAACATGCTCAACATGCTCAACATGCTAAAGGGGGAGGGTGGGGGTAAAGGAAAGGGAGGATTCCTACGAATTTCCTTAAGACTGATAGACACTCATTTCATCACTGATTGACACTATGTATTATTCCCTAATAGAGTTGCTTGTGTACACTGCTGAATCTAAAAGTATTAAAAGCAAAGTAGCCCCCCCTAGTGCTGTATCCGTGGGTGACTGATAGGGAGTCTGGGGGAATCCTACTGATATTTGGTCGCTCAGTTTGATGAATTAAATATGGTCCGGGCTGAATAGCCAGGCGTTATAGACCAATACACCATAGCTATTCATAAATATACCTACGACTACTGACTGTGCTACTCTTGACTAGCCTGTGTTGCTGTACTTAGGAAGCTGCCATGTACTACTGTCTGTTAGTTTTAATACACATTGTTCCGTTGGATGATCAGAAATCCATCTTTTAGATACATGAATAAAAGTTAAATTTTAGTGAAAAATGGGCGTTGATGTCCCTATTGGACAGATTTTTTCTACTCAACTGAGGATTGTTGAAACCCTGTCACACATTGGTCATTAAGCACAAATTCTATTATCCTTGGTTACATCCAGAGGATAGGGCATAACAATCTGGTCAGTAAGAGTCAGAATGATGGGACCACCACTAATTACGGACCATAAGAATGGAACCCCAGTGATTTGGAGAACAGGGGGTCCCGTTCTCACTAACTGACAAAACTGTGGGTCTACCATCTGTCTTTTGCACACAAGCCAATGTGGAAGAGCCCTTAGCTTGTTCATACTTGAGATGTTGTTATGGCCTTTGTATGGTTTCTTACATATGTTTAGGCATGAGATAACAATTCTCACCCAGTTTTCAGTTTTCTCTTGGCGCTCCAGCAGTTTTTGTTGTAGCATTTCCCCCACACCACCAGGCATGATAAATTTCTCCACAATTGCTTTGCTCTTTTTATACTGTTCTTCAGAGACCAGGTGCTTCATGCACTTTAGATACATATCCATAGTTTGCTGCAGCGGCGGCACTGGAAGCTTGGGTAATTCCTGAAAAAATCAGAAGAAATGAGATTTGAATTGTTCTTATGTGTTTGCTTCTATTAGTATTTCTGCAGCCACAACATATGGTATAGATGTCATTTTTCATTATAACATAGCCTGGATCGAAGAGACATGTTTGGTTTAGTACATAACTATTTTCGGAAAAACACCAAAGAGGACAATTGGTTGGAATCATTTATCCTTTTCATTTCTACTTATACTGTATAATAATTGAGCTTTATATCGACAGTAAAGGTGAGGATAAAGGGAGTAAATAATGAACCTTCGGGCACCACTTTTTTCTGGGCCCCATATCAAGTGCATGAGCTTTGTGGTATCATTCCTGCCTCTTTATGTAATGTATATTTAATAGTAGAAAGGAATGAAATCTCCAAAATGCAAACAGTGAAACTTGTACTTTGCCTTCAGATGAACTGACTGATGTCAGCAAATTTATGGCTGAGAACACAGAAGAAATGTAGACTGTAAGGCAAAGTTTTAAGTGATAAATACTAGCAAGTACAAACTTGCTATTATTTGGTAATGCTTAAAAAGAACCTGTCATCAGGAGCCTTGTTTCTGGCGCCCACATGTCCCTATAAAATAGTGTACACATTGCCATAGAATTTGTATGGTAAAACTGTCTTTTTCTGAAAAAAAAGATAAGTTAGATTAAAGTTTACCTTTCTGTTTGCAGAATTGTGCCCCTAGTCCCATGGAGTGGCCAGTGAGTAGTGGTGCAAACATGTATAATGTCCTGAGGGGGTAGGCAACTGGTGGGAGGAGATATGGGGATATGGAAGTTTTTTTAATTTGAAATTGATGCATGATGTAGCAGTTTCCCGATGGTGGGGGGAAACCACTCCTCACTGGCCACTCCCATGGGGCAAGGGACACAGCTGCATACAGAAAGAAAGCAGACAAGAGAAGCTATTCATGAGAAGAATCTGTCCTACCTGACCATAATCACGGTTGGATCCAGGGGCAACCGAAATTGTATACACCAGGACTAATAGAGACAGGTTGAAATTATATCTGTGAAATGCTTTACTTTCGTTAATAAGATTGAGCTAGAGAATGTGCTATTTTGTTATCCTGAGTATATTATATTAGTATGAGAATCTTGTCTTTGTGGGAATACCCCTTTAATGAGCTGTCCTCGGCCACCATGCGCATCCTAGGCGAGCTCCTGATCTTGCTTGTGTTGTGCACAAGTTCATGTCTCAAAGATACAGAGCTGCGCATGTGCAGAGCTCCAGAGAAGCTGGTTGTGCACAAGTTAAAGCTAGATAAGGAGCACGTCAAGGACACACAAGGTTGGGCAGCAGAGACTTCAGCAGCATGGAGAAGCCTTTACTCCCACAGCCCGGAGTGGCTACTTCACACCCCAGTAGTCTCTACCGATAATTCACATTAGGTTCATATCATATCATATGGTTAAAAACAAATGGTTTAGGCCAGAGCACAAAAGGAAGAACCTACCAACAGATCTACCTTAATAGGTAGATTCCTTATGATAGGCTTCCTTTCATGTTTTTTTTTATAATTGTATTGCTAAACAGCATCTGTAAAGAGCATACTGGAAAATATCAGTAGTGTGTGAACCAGGAGCCTTCTTTTTTATAATATTTTACATTGTAGAGTATATATCAATCATACAGAGGTTTGGCATTTAGACTCTTATAACAATTATTTAGCTGGCAGAAGGCACCACAATACATTAGACACAATAGACTGTGGTATGTAAGTACTAGTGTTAGGAGTCATCACAAGCCAGATTATGAGGCTGATGATGCTGTTACTTTATTTATTGGACAGGGTGGATGAGGGGGTTATTTATAGGTATACTGTATAAAGGTACATTAAATTGCCTGCTTGTTTTCAATGTATAATGGAAGAAATAGCTTTATGTTGAGTCAGTTTACCAAGCATGAGAAAAAGTGCTGGATGGGATATTGATAAGCAGAGAGCATTCTGTTTGGTGCAGAATCACATGGTTAATGAATTACTTAAAATGTATCTGCACCTTACTGATCCCTCTATATGGGCTGATATTAAGGCTGCATAAATGATAACGTCACCAGGAAGAACAGCAAAATAAGGGATTGGGTCACTGCAAGTGATCTAAGAGGTTTTACTGAATCTAAAAAACTGTGCTTGAATCATGTTATTATCGCATCTGTTTCTATACTCCTCAACATTGAAATTGTAACATCAAGAAGGACAAGCTATACGGTTATGAAGCAGATGTTGCAGTGCTCTGAAAAAATGATCAAATTTGACGTTCCTGGCTCCAATCTGTGGCATGTGGAATGTGGCAAAAAATTTAAAATTGGACATAAATTTTGTTCTTTGGTTGTGCAATGCCTCCTGTTCAACCCACCAGTCACCGACAATTGTTGTTAAGTGAGAGGGACAGGATCTTTATGTTATGTTGTGTGTTTCACAGAAACAAAATTGGAATTACAGAAAGTAGTCTACACATGCGAACCTCTGGATGGACTGAATGTAAGTTCAAAGAATGGGGTGTAGTACTGCACTAAGAATGGGGTGCAGTACAGAAGTACTGCAAATTGTATTGGACATCACATACCAAACCTAGGGTTTCAAAATTGTCTATAGAAAACATGAGAAGATTCGTGCACAACATTTTTTAAAACCATAAATTCTGGCACTCCGGTAATGATGCAAGGTGAATCAATTTAATTGCTGCATAGAACAAAAATCGTGACCATTTTCGGCTGGTCCACAGCCTTTATTAAACACTTCCAGCTGCTAGTTTAGGGGAATGAAAGGCACAGCTGTGCCAGAGGATAATCCCATTGCTATATTTACGGATGTGCATTACTGCTACGTAATGTCTTCTATGCTGCTGCGGCTTCAGAACATGTGATACACAGAGTGATGCTGCAAATGGAAGACATAATTTTAATCCCTAAACAGACTTGTATGCTATATCCAGATTTTGCTCAACTGTTGTGTGTATACTAACCAAATAATTCTTCAATATACCATGGATATAATTCTATTAAACTACAGGATAGCTTAGGTGAGTGTTGAAGCATTAAAACTTATATAAACATAAAGTTGTCCTTTAGAAATGCTAATTATTTTAACATGCACGTGTCATACCTCTGTCTCTTCGCTGCCCTTGCTTGCAGATTTTTCAAGTGTGGCTTTCTTTAATACAGGCATTTTTTATGATAAACACAATACTTTTCTCCAAGGTTGTAAAATCTGTTGGAAAAAATACACACAGGAAATATAAAGAATATTCTTACTGTTGAATTGATAGCTAAACCTTTATTTTATGACTTAAAGTACAATATTTTGCAGTGATTTTATTTTGCACCAATATTGCACTGCGCATTACCGATGAATACAAATATATTTCTGTTTTCTCAAGTTTCTAAACCCTCTAGGACAGTGATGGCAAACCTTTTAGATACCGAGTGCCCAAACTACAACAAAGGGCCGCTTATTTATCGCAAAGTGCCAACACAGAAATTTAATTTGTGATTTATACTCCCTTCTCTGTCACAGCTTTCATTGATACCGGCACCCTGAGGACACCAATAAAGCAGAATTAGTCCCAGGTAGAGCTGTCACTTTAAAATAGCTCTGTGCACAGCAAGTCCTGGGCTGTCTGGGACTGCAGGAAGATACCTGGAGTCATCTCTGGTGATGGCCTGAGTGCCCACAGAAAGGGCTCTGAGTGCCACCTCTGGCACCAGTGCCATAGGTTAGCCATCACTGCTCTAGGAGCTTCTTACTAAAGTAAGCAGCTCCCTAGCCCTACCCTAGTAAAAGTAGCGTTAAACTGCTAGCTTTATCGGAAC
Source organism: Engystomops pustulosus (assembly GCA_019512145.1). Taxonomy (NCBI): domain Eukaryota; kingdom Metazoa; phylum Chordata; class Amphibia; order Anura; family Leptodactylidae; genus Engystomops; species Engystomops pustulosus. Next base: position 35,176,819 of record CM033651.1, on the reverse strand, counting down.
ATACCGATAAAGCTAGCCCACACTGCACTGCCATTTCCCTCCGAACTTTGGACCAAGCTTACAGCGGTCTGGCGTATTCATGTGTATGCAGTTTGAGGCACTCCCATCTCCTCTGCTTCTCCCCCAGACCACCCCGCCCACACCATATACTGGCGGTGACTGCCTCCTTGGAACGCCCCCCTCATGAATATGCCGGACTGCTGTAAGCTTGGTCCAGCGTTCGTAGGGATATGGCAGTGCAGTGTTTGCTAGCTTTATCAGTATGTTCCAATATTTCCGAATAACTGCAAACCCTTTTTAATGACATCATGACCCCTTTGTTGTACCAGATGCAAGGTGTTTTAAGCAGCTTATTTCAATATGTAAATTATGCCAGAATTCGCATAAATCTACCCCCAATTATAGCAGTAGACGAGAGTTATAGAAAACTATACCTTTCCCTAGACCGCACTTCTTTGAGGTATGAATGACAGTAGGGAGTGGAAAGTTTTTTAAATGGGTTTCCTGGGATCCATAAGATACAGTGGGTACAGAAAGTATTCAGACCCCTTTACAATTTTTAACTCTTCATTTCATTGGTAACATCAAAAAAGTTCTTTTTTTGCTCATTAAAGTACACTCTAGACCCCTTCTTCACCGAAAAAAACTGAAATGTAGATATTTATGCTCATTTATTAAACAAGAAAAACTGAAATATTACATGGTCAGAAGTATTCAGACCCTTTGTGATGCTCATATTTAAATGGAATTCTGTCCGTTTCCTACTGATACTGCTTGAGATGCTTCTACTCCTGCGTTGGAGTCCAGCTGTTTTTAATGAAATTTATTAGACTTGATTATTAAAGGCACACACCTGTAAATGTAAGACCTCACAGTGCATATCAGGGCCCATAAGAATCATAAGGTCTAAGGGACTGCCCAAGAAGCTCAGAGACAGAATTGTGGCAAGGCACAGATCTGGCCAAGGTTACAAAATAATTTCTTCAGCACTCAAGGTCCCTAATAGCATAGTAGCTTCCATAAGACTAAAATGGAAGAGGTTTGGGATGACCACAACTCTTCCTTGGCCTGGCTATCAAGCCAAACTAAGCAATCGTGGGAGAAGAGCCTTGGTGAGAGAGGTAGAGAAGAACCCCAAGATCACAGTGCCTTCACCAGTTGCGACTTTATGGCAGAGTGTGCCGATGGTAGCCTCTCATCAGTGCAAGACATATGAAAGCCCACATACAGTTTGCAAAAAAAAACATGTAGGACTTGCAGAGTATGAGAAATAAGATTCTCTGGGCTGATGAGACAAAGACTGAACTTTTTGGTGGTAATTTTAAGCAGTATGTGTGGAGAAAACCAGGCACTGCTCATCACCTGCCAAATACAATCCAACAGTGAAACATGGTGGTGGCAGCATCATACCATGGGGGCGGGGACAGGATGACTGGTTGCAATTAAAGGAAAGATTAATGTGGCAAGTACAGTGATATCCTGGACGAAAACCTCTTACAGAGTGCTCTGGACCTCAGACTGGGTTGAAGGTTCACCTTTCAACAAGACAGTGACCCTAAGCACACAGCTAAAATAACAAAGCAGTGGCTCTGTGACCACTCTTCACTGGGCCAGCCAGAGCCCTGACGTAAACCCATTGAGTATCTCTGGAGAGACTTGAAAATGTCTTCCACCAACGTTCACTATATAACCTGAGGGAACTGGAGAGGATCTTCAAAGAAGCATGTCAGAGTATTCCCAAATATAGGTGTGAAAACTTGTTCTCATCATTCTCAAGAAGACTCATGGCTGTACTGGCTCCAAAGGTGCTCCTACTCAATACTGAACAAAGGGTCTAAATATTTATGACCATGTGATATTTCCATTTTTCTTGTTTAATAACTTCTAAAGCTTACCTTTCAGTTTTTGAGTGTACATTAATGAGTGAAAAAAGACCAATATTGATCTTACCCATTGGCTGCAATAAAACACAGAGTAAAAAACTTCTGGGGGTCTAAATACTTTCCATACCCAGTGTAGCTCATCAATATTAAAATGTTAGGGGTTTAACTTCCAGTGCTACAGTGATCAGCTATACATGGATTTCTCCATCTCTGAAACTAAGGCCTCCTGCACACCATCGTTTTTTCCAATGGCCCAATTTGCTGTTTTTTAGGACTGTGTGTAGGCCTCTGTGTATTCTATGTGTCGTCCTTTATTGCATAAAAAAAACGGGAGTTTGTTACCTGGCAACCCTCTGCAAAAATGGACAAGACTGACATATTATTGTGCCAGTTATTTGTCTATGTTTGCATAAAAAAGTATCTTTGGAGCTTGCACATGCATTTATTATCTGTTTGCACCACAATTGTGTTGCGGTTGCATTTAGTCGGACACTTTAGAAAACTGTGCACCTAAAGTTTGAGACAGATTTAGGTCTAGAATCTGACACAATTGTGTTGCACTGAGTATACTAAAAGTGCAACAAAAAAATAGGAGCTTATATATGCACATTTTCTCAATTTTTCTCAATTTTTTTGCGCCGTATAATTGAATAGGGCACAAAACAATTTGATAACCTGGTGCAAACTGCATTTATTTTTCACAGCCCCATAGACTTTTATGGGAGAGCAGAACCACAAACACAGCTAAAAGTTTTCTCTCAGGGGTTGAGGATACAGGGCTGAGGAATCATCAGCTGTGTGTATGAGCCAATAGAAATGCATGGAGCCATGAGACAGCCACAAAATCATCCACTGTATCACCTGAGGAAACACAATCATATGCATGAGGCTTATGGCATTGAATGAAGCTGTAAACAGATGGCTCTATTCTGTGTGTAACAGCTAAGCCGTGTAACTGCCTCTCATCTCCCACATGGATTGGAGCTGAACTGCAGTTACTCGTCTGCATCCCTACAGAACTGATATTGGTGTCCATCAATAAATATAAGCCTGAAGTTCTGGTTTAGGTTGGAAAACACTTATATAAAAACAATGAACTTAAAAATGTTATTGGAACAATTATGTTGTATTTAATAATCACTATTCCCATAGTACTGTAAATTCCACCTGAATCCATCTGGACATGGACAGAAAAACAAAAATTCATGAACTACTTGAATGGTCCTGAACCCTAATGTGGCCGAATCTTCTACGCAATTGGGTAAAGTTTGTAATTAAGATTTGGAGGTCATTTTGTTTGAGCTGCTCAATGCTAAAATCAATTCTGTATTTTTGTTACACATGAGCTGCAATACTCAAATCTTGTATCAGAAAAGTTTTATTGTCCTCTACCGACTAATGTGGGGATAGTACGTTATGGGCGCTAATATTTGAAATAATTCAAATACTTCCTTTCCACGCCTATCTGTCAACCTTGAGATTCGAATGGAATAGAATGATTTGAGGTTGTCACTTTTGTTAATTTTTAAGAGTTAAGTATTAAGAGGAGGAGTAAATGTATTGAAACTTATACACACTTCCACTTTTCTATAGATCAATACTAACAGAAGTCTAATGGATCCAATAAAATATCCATTGATATCAGTGGACTTGGAATGAGTTCCGTTAGTGTCAGTTAGTATTACTTCTGTTAGTTGTTCATTATTTGAGACAGAAAAAATAAAGCTGCAGCTCCTGTTCAGTTCTCCGTTCAAATAACAGTAGCACCAATGAAAGTGGTGCAAATGAAGACTAGGGGATGCGTTCAAGTCCTTTGACTGCATCCTTTAGACTTCTGTTACTATTGTTTTACAAATTAAAGTCACTAGCAAAGTTGTGAACTGGGCCACAACCATAAAGGGAATCAGTCATCCAAAAAGTCATTTTTACCTGCTGAAAGGTTCCAATACACTCTGGCATGTTTATTAAAAATTCCTTTGCCATGCATCTCAATAATTGCATTAACTTTTTAATCATTTCTTTAACATCACCTGGCTCCCTGCTAGCAGTGTGTGGCAAGTCCCAGGTGGGGCAGTTTAAATGGTACTAGTCATCTTCTCTCCAATACCTTCTCCCTCCTCCTCACTCATTGTCAACCACCTCCCTCAGCCCCTCCCATACTACCTCCCTCCAGCCCTCCCCTACTACCTCGCCTCAGCATTCATTGCAAGCAATGCTAATTTGAACCAGCCCACCACTGGGACTCACAATACACTGCAGGCAGGTAGCCAGGGGATTTTAAAGAAACAATTAAAAATATTAGAATTATTTAGATGCACTAAAAAGGCATTTTTGAACTCAACAAGCCAGGCTATTAGAACCTATCATCATGTAAAAATGACCTTCCTGGTGAGAGGTTCTCTTTTAGTCAACGACCCAACTAATGTTCTGGGGAAACAAAGATGTTGTCTAGCTTCCAGGCAGAATGAATGCAAAAATTGTGGAAAATGAAAACATGGTTTTATTCAAAATCAAGTTAAAGGAAATTCTTTTCCCCTTCTTTTAAATACATCTTAATACCCAACCACTAAATAACTGAACTTCAAATGCAGATGTCAACTGGGTCTTAGAATCTTGAATAGCTTAATGGTAATAGTGTAACTCTTATAACTCATTTCGCAGGCCAGGATTATTAAAATTATAATAGATTGAAAGAATTGTTTTTGGAAATTAGAAATTGGAACCAGACGTGACATGCCCCTGTGCCAGGACATCATCACTGGACTAAATGATTCAAAATGGACTTTTTGTAGTCAGTGCTTGATCACTGCATCCATTGTGTAAATTGGGTTGTATTAATTCAACCTCTGTACATATGCTTTAAAATTAAAGATGGCTGCTTGTAGAAATGAAAATATTACAGTACGTTAAAATACGACAATTTAGCCCGGCCATCAAAAGTTGAGGTATAGCATCTTATCTATGAGGGGTGGTCTTTGATGAGACAACTATTCAGTCTTCGTTTCGTGCTGTAAGTTTTTGTGTTTGTCCCCAGTCACATGTTTTTTATCTAAATATGTTACACCCATACAGGCAAAAATAATTTATATCTTTTGCATTGTGAAGGTATCACTGTGAACAAGAATTTGGTAAAAAGGTGATTAGTGTATACAGATTTAATGAACACACAATAAAATGTCTTCTTTTGCAGTTTATTAATAGATCATAAGAAATTGTCCTAGGAGGATTCCTCCTACCACTGAATTAGACCCTTTTGTGTAGCTCTATATAATACCAACCATCACTTTCACTTGACTGTGACATATAATCAGATCATGCTGAGCGATACATGTCTGGTCTCTGAATATAAATTCTAACTAAATTACCTGTATTACCTGACTAGACATAGCCATGCATCTCCCTGTGGCCAAAGCGTCTTTAATCCTCATAGCTAGGGATCATTGTATAAGGTTGATAGGTATTTCCTTCTACTTAACCATTAACATGTGTTTTATTGATATTTTTTAGCATCTCAATATCATTTCCTCACATATCTAGCACTCTCCTTAATGCCCTGGTTCTGTCTTAACTCCACAAACTGAGTCCTCAGGGCTACTACTACAAAAGTATTTTTTTTTAAATTTGTTTCCAGTTTACTTTTGGAATAATAAGTGGAGCCAAAAACAAATGAAGACTCTGAATGTACATTATTTTCTCTGACTGTGAACCATGCAGCCGTAAATTACGGCACAAAATGAATAAGGGATGATGGAGACGACTTTATAGGATACCACTCTGCATGATGCAAATAAATGTCAGGTACTGAATACCCCCAAAAACAATAAACATGAGCTGGATTGCCACAAGTGATTTATAGCACATAAAATGTCTTCAGAAACAAATAGCAGCAAGAATTATAACCCAACAATGGTCCAAGTAGACAAGAGAAATAATAAGCAGTATATAGTGTCTTCATCCACTCTACTCATAGGATGGATTTTAATATTTATTACTTCCCGTAGACAGTTTTTTGACACCATCATAAAAATCTTTTAAGTTTCCTCATAATTGTAGGTTTTCAACAAGTGAATGATCTACATCTACATAGCTGGCCAGGTTGCTACAAATTCAAAGGAAAGTATTGTTAAAAGATAGGATCTGAGTTTTTCAAAAGGACTGACTTTTACAGTATACGGCTTGAAGTGAAATCTCTGGCAAGATGTAGATTCTGTCTATAGAGAAATGAAAAATATATTGCCGCAGTGTAACTCACTTACTTACATAATTTCATTACTACAAATTGCAGCTTGTGTTCCTGATGATTTTCCTGGTTATTTGTCTGTGCTCGCTACAGTGTACAAGTATTGCAAAGCTGTGCAGTGTACTAAATAGCAATGATGAGTAGATAAGGTTGCTGATGAGATCTCACCGGCTTCATTAATTATTAAGGAAACCACAGAAAGCATCAATTGGATACTCAGTGTTCAGACCCAAAGTTTTCTCTGTCTATTAAACTGTTAAGAGGATTCTTTAACTCTTACAACTTTGCATTTATATTTCTGTACATTGGCTATTATAGTGAGGATCGTGTGCTTTGTTTTAGTAACCGTATCATAATATGATAGATCTAAAAGGATCACTACTAAAGCTCAAAATTATATATTTATTTGTCTCAAGTGAAAGCTAGATGTATTGGAATTCTGAAGCCACTGAAACATTGTACAGCTTCCAATTGTGCCAATTGTATTTACCAAGCATTTCATTTCATACAATACGAAGGCGACAAGACTCCAGATTATTCAAACTTTAAAAGCCTTACAGTATAAAATGTTACAATTAAGTAATGCAAGCGCTTACCTTCTTCACACAATTGATCCGTTTCAGAAAGTCTTCACAGAAGCACAAAGTAGATGTGGACTGACAGTAGCAGCTGAGAGCCTGATGGTGACGCCTGTGCTGCTGTCCATGGTACTTAGCATTTCCCCACCTGCTAGAAGACGGCGCTGTCCAGGGTGCTAGTGCTGTCCCCACCACAAGCAGATAGTGGCACTGTCCATGGAATAATTCCTAACCCCAGAAGACAGTGCCTTTCCGTAGCATTACATGATCTGGACCAAGGCACTAGTGTTATGGAAGATCTGCCCCCAGCCACCTCTTCCTGCCCACCTTTGGTGTTCTTGGTATATAACTCCTCCCTTCATTTTCCTATTCGTACACATTTAAGTTGTTGGAGACAAAACCTGCTTGGAGAACCTGCCTTCTACCAGAAAGCAACTTCATTCATATCCTTAGACACTTGAAAAGTTCTAGAAGATGACTGGCATGATGTCACTTTACTATACCAATTGTTATTAGACTTATTACTAGTGTGGTCACTCTACAGTCAAAGATGGGATAAATGTCCAACTTTTCTGATTATACATTTCAGATTATACAAATCTTAAAATATTGAAAGCTAAGAAGGTTACAATGATGAACAATTTTTTATTATATCTACGATTCATGCAAAATAAGGTATAGGTAATTTAATGGAATTTATTTTACATTGATGGCTCCCTACACAAAAACATAATTCAGACTAGAGGGTCGAGTTTGCAATGCAGAAACACTGATCTATTGAGCAGCATGCAAAGTTTATGTAGAAGACTTCTAGGCAGTATAGACTAGTACATCAAATTTGTAAAAAAGTATCACTGAAACATTTTTAATGGGATCTGTGGCAAGACTAATGTATGAATGAGTCAGACAAAATCTGAAGCCATAAGTGATTTCTGCTATGTGATTTCTGAATGAAAAACGTTTCAACATTTGGACTCTTCCTATTAGAAGTGGTCTATGATCTATTGGATTGTGAGAAGTGTATGCGAGTGGGAGCGTGATTAATGGGCTTCCTCTAGACTTCTTGAGAGCCGTCATCCTCCAAGACGTTTGATGGACACTCTGTATTATGTATTTATTGATAGAAAAGCCCTATTTTCTAAAGTAATCAGGAATTGGGAAGCAGGTCCATCAATTGGAAGACTAATGATGCTCTGAGCTCAAAATGTTGAAGAGCTAGCCATATACTCATAACTAGTATATATGCACTGCCTTCCCATAGATGTATAGTAAATATGCACTTAATGTAATTTCTCTCTTTCATATCAATAATTTATTTTCACTGTGCGTTAGGAATAGAGATTTATAGAGAAGGGGTTAATACAATGAAGTCACAAACTAGAGAGATTTACAATATTTAGCAACTTTATTTCCCTGAATATGCCACAGTATTATTTTATATAGCTTATCTTTTTTTGTACAGATATACAGTATTTCACACAATATTGGCTTTAAAAATAGACAGTTAAACAGTTCCACAATACTGCACCTAGTCTTCTCTTGGAGTGGTGTATATTACTAGCTAGTATGATTGACTTTAACGTTATGACAGTATCAAATGTTAAGGGAAAAAAAAAGCATAGTAAATTTTGAGTATGAAAAGTACAAGTTATGAATGACATGTTGGTGCATAAAGATATGGCTGATTCTGTAGTGTCATCCCCATTAGCATTGTCTAGCTATACTCGTATTCAGAGGATTCCTCGTCAGACATGTATTTACCTGTTTGGGCTCCGTTGTAATTTTCCATAGAATTGTCCTGTATATTTTCCCTTTTATGTAAGCCCTTGTTGGACTTAGCCCTGCGCTCTTCCATTTTAATGGTATCATACAAGCCCTTAGGTCCCTCATCAAGCAAGATGTTTCTCTCTGAGTGGGATGGCTTCATTTGGCACACGTTTCTGAGGAACAAAAGAGCAGGGGCATAGAGAACATTGGCGAGGCCCATACCAAGGTTCAACTGAGTGAAACCCGTAGTGTGCACAATCTGGCTGGCAACTATAGGCCCAAGAGCATAAGCCACAGAGTAAGATATATCTGCAATAGCATAGACACTTCCATACACAGAGACATGGCGTAGATCTACAAGTAAGGCGAGAGTGGGCAACAGTGCAGTGTCTACCAAGGCAATACCAAAGCATAAACCACACAAGGGAATGATAAGCTGCTCAAAATTTTTACAAGCCGGTACTGTGCATGAACTGGCACCAATTATAACCATTCCTATAGCACCATAGAACCATTGATATTGAGGGTAATTGGCTGCAAGCTTTACAGTGATATAAACGCCTAGAACATGAGGGAAGAAAGCTGGCAGCCAAGTAAGACCCATTTGCCACTCAGAGGCTCCCATAGTTGTTTTCATCCAGTTTGCTATGGTGGGCTCCAAAAATGCCAAAGGAATGTTACAGGTGGTTAGTGCTCCAGCTACGACTGCAATATATGGGTCAATCATTAGTCTGTGAATGGGTGTGCCCACCGGCATGTTTTCTCTAGTCCGATTAGCAAAGGGTTTTATGACTACTAATAAGAGCACACCATCAATGAGGGAAATACAAGCTAGAATAAGGAATGGTACTCTTTTACCCGCAAATTGGTATAATATGCCTCCAAAAGGTGGTGCAACCAAGCTCCCAAATGAGATAAATGCTAAGGCTATGCCCAAGGCTTTACTTCTCTCTGCTTCCTCTGTGTACTTGTCTGCGATCATAGCGATCCCAGAAGTGTCTGCAAAGGCAGATCCCAAACCTTGTAGGCTTCTTGCTACAAAGAGCGTAGCATAATTCTCTGCAAATGCAAATATAACAGTCGAAAGGAACATAACAATGAGTCCAATGAATAGAGGAATGTCATAGCCAACCCTGTCTATAAAAGTACCACTTAGAGGGTTGACGAGCAGCTGTAGGATAGCTTTGGAAGCAAACAACACTCCTATTTTGATGTCTTCATTCTCTGTTGGGTAGGGGGGTCTGATGATCGATTTATTGGAGTAAGAACTAGAATTTATTTCACTAAAGTGTTTTTCACTATTTAGTCTCATACTTTGTATATAGTCTGGTATGATGGGCACGATCACCATGTAAAGCATATTATCAAGGAAAAGTGCCACACAGACAATGAACAGGATAAGTCTCCTCTGATGGGGGGCTTCTTTCATGGCTGAGCCAATTTGTTTAGTTCTTTCACCCATGGCATTGGATAGTTTCTCCACGGCGGACTTGGCTGTCCCTGGTGTATTCTCTGAAGCCATGTTTTTAACTCTCACAGGTAAAGCTCAAACAGCAGAAAATCCAGGCAGTCCTTTCTCACGTAGCACAACAAGTCTCAGGAGAACAGCTTGGAGCCTAAAGGGAGCATTCAGGAGATCAGATGGTCCATGAACAGGGTGTTACTCTAAGGTGCTGTAAAAAAAAGAATGGATAAAGGTATTTATAATGTATATGACATATATATTGTGTAACGCTTGATAAGTTAGCTGGAAGTCAGCCAAAAAGATAAGTCAGACAAAAGCCGGAAAATCCATGCATCTACATCACTCTTCTATTCAAAATTATACATAGGTCATAAATAAGTTCTAACTTTTTGTAGATGTAATTCTAAATGAATATTTGGAGTTAAGATCTTCATCGCATTCTGCAAATCTAGACCCCTGTATATTAGGATGTGTGCTAGGAAATGAGGAGAAAACACTTACTTTGTGGTGTGCTCTTAAATCAATTGCAGTCCACGAGATGCATCCTCACAGCAGATTCTGAATGCTGAGCAAGTGAGCAGAGGAGCGCAGCCTCATCCATACAGGAGAAGATCTTAATTAGTGCTGGCTGCTGCTTCTTGATTTGAGCTTCATATCTCGCTGTGATTGAACCATTGGAGAGGTATCCACTTCACCCAAGCAACATCCATCCTTCCTTTTTGTGATGCCATTGGCACAGATTGAGTTGCATGCTTCTTGATTCCTATACTTTCTTTCTACTGAAGGCTGTGACGCACAGTTAGCTTTGGCCCCCAAGTGGCTACTTTGGGAGCGGCGTCTCCTTATGCTAATTTAACACATGGAAGAACCTTAACCAATTACTAACAGTTGACCCTCCCCTTATCCTGTTTTCTTCAGCATCATACATAGGAGAGGTAATCCCTTGCTCTAGACACTTGTTTTCTGGGTTGGAGTATTCTTTCTTTGTCATGTAGAATGTTAACCTTTTCTCTTCCACACTGCCAACCCCCATTCCGTGAGATTGATAAAGAGAGTTCTACTAAACCAATCCTTTTTTTTTAGTCTACATGTGGGACAATTTATGGCAAAAACAGAGAAAAGAGAGAATTTTTTTTCTCTGTTATTTTATAACCAGAGATGCTCTTTCAGTTTTCTATACTCTATAACTTTCCATAGCAAAACAGAATCTATTCATCTGCAGTTTGGCTCCTATCAGCTGTGGCATTAAACTTTAAGTCTAGGTAAAAGGGTTAAAGGGGTTGGTCACTTTCAGTAAATAATTGATATTATTTGTGTAATGAGAAGTTATACAATTTTTCAATATGCTTTCTGTGTCAATTCCGCATGGTTTTCTAGATCTCTGCTTGCTGTCCTGCTATAATAAGCTTCTCTATTTACTTCCAGTGGATATAATCTGTCCATGTTGATGTGATGGACATACAGTGCACGAACCATTAGTATCACTGAGAGTAATAGGAGATGTGTGATAGTAAGGGCTCGTGCATGTCTATATCACATCACCATGGACAAATTATATCCACTGGAAGTAAACAAAGAAACTTTCTATAGCAGCAAAGCAAGCAAAGATCTAGAAAACAGTGAGCAATTGATACAGAAAGTATATTGGAAAATTGTATAACTTCTCATTACACAAATAATATCAATTATTTGCTGAAAGTGGACAACCCCTTTAACTGTTCACTGCTGAAGCAATCCCAAAGGAATTCACTTATGTTTGTGAATTATATGTATGGGTTACACTACATGTTGTTTTCATTAATCTCATGGTCCATTGCTTTTTGGCAGCATTTTGTGTAAAACCTTTCCTGCCAATTTTACAAAAAATGCTGTAGAACACCACGTGTGCTAATTACCCAGCTTTACCAGATCCCTGAAAATTTTGTTGCAAAGAGGGAGAATAGATGGTGTAACAGTCAACTTACCCACTCTATTTATTTTATAATTTGTATATATATCTCTATTACACTTTCATATGGTTTTTATCCCATTTCTAAGGGCCGTGAGAGGCAAATCTGCCTGACTATGCTCAGCTTGGAAGAGATGAAAGGGATTTATTTAGATATATGTATCCAACTTTTGCCATCCCTAAATATAATTTATCAATGTGTAACCAATTGTGTAGTCAAGGAAAGCTCGGTAACCCAGAAATCTCTCCCTGAAGTACGCCTATAGTCTCTTCTGTACTCTCACTTAAATACCAATTTCACTTTCAGCAAGACACCACAAAGTTTAAAGGGTTTATTCCATGAAAGAAAGTCCTCAATATTAATCCTCAAGTGATGCTTACAGGATAAAGATAACTTTTAACCCCTTACTTTGCAATTTTACTCAGTTTTATTGCTGCTTTTTGCTTTTATCACTGCATTAGCTGCTCACTATAAGATTCAGCTGTGTGGGTGGGCACTAGCTGAGCAGACATGCCCTGATTTCTCTGTGCTATGCTCATGAGATGCCGTGTACTGACAATGTGCTTAGATTATCATGCTACATGGTTTAGCTGCACTTTTATTTAACTTCTGAACATTCTACTAATGTCTGACAAATAGAAAAATAGAGATGAGCAGTGGATGAGCAGCGGCTGCTATGGGGCTCGCACTGCTTAGGGCCTGTCCTCCTATGAATACCCTCTCTGAACATCCCTGACCTAGCGCTTGCACAGTGTGCACTTCACCTTCTTGCCACTGGGCTGACCCCCGATGCTGACCCCCAATGCAACTCCTCTGCCGGCTGCCACGCAACTCATCTTCGGGCCACCGCAGGGCAGATCCGCTTCGGGCTGCCGCCGGGCAGCTCGTCATCGGGCCACCACCGGGCAGCTCATCCTCGGGCCACCACCGGGCAGCTTCTCTTCTGGCAGTCGGCGAGCAGTTTATCCTCAGGCCATCACCAGGTATCACCTCCTCTGGCTGTCAGCGGGCAGCGGGTCCTTGGGCCCCTGCTAGGCATCTTCTCCACTGGCCACCCCCGGACATCTCCTTTTCCTGCTGCTGGCGGGCAGCAAAAACCTGCAATCATGTGCCCACCCTCTCCTCCAGCCACCGCACCCCTCTACGCCCCCTCCACATGGTGTGGAGGTGGTGTAATAACGATTTTAATTGCAAATTCTTGCACTGCGCAAGAGATTGTGATTAATCCACTGCTTCTACGCCAGAAAACTGTATATATGTGTGTGTATATACGGTATGTGTTAGTGTATAAATGTGAGTACATTTATGTGTGCGTATGAGTTTATATCTGTATGTTGTATGTACATATGTAAGAGTATATAAAGGTGTGGGTACGAGTGTAGAACTTTATGTGTGTGTATGTAAGTATATAAATGCGTGTATGTATGAGCGTATTAATGAGTGTGATTGTATAAATATGTGTGTGTGCAAATATGTATATATTTTTTAAAGGTACTTTAACACATGGTGTCCTGCCACATACGTTCTGACATGTGCTAAAAAGTTAATGTGTCTTCATGTTACTAAGCATTTTCCTGCTTTGAAAGTGTTTTCCTTCATTGCCGGATATGTAATCAGTTGTGTTAACATTAGGACACATTGCTTACACTTCAGCAATGAATAAAAACGCTTTAAAGCTGGAAAACGCATAGTCACATAAAAACACATGCGTTTTAGAAGCATATATCAGAACGCCACCTGTGAATGCACCTTCAGGAGAAGGGGGTCCCATTCAGAAATCTGCTATGGGGCCCTGCCTCTCCTAGTTACGCCACTGGAGATGAGACCATAGTCATTAGATGGATATAAGGCACAATTATACACTCAGCTCACCTAACCAGAAAGTTTATGGTCATCTCCACAGACACCCAAAATATACAACAGCAGCACTGATAGAGGCAGGTTGGAATTATATCTGTGAAATGCTGTATTTTTTTTGAAAAGCTAAGTATATTTTAGAGTTTTGTCATTGTGGTAAAACCACTTTATGGATGAATGAAAATAATTTCTGTTCAGCTGAAATTGGTTCTTTTGTCAAAAAGCAGTCGAGTGCTTGGAAAAGTCTCCAAAAATGTTGAAACAAAGGGGGTTATTTACTAAAGGCCCGAATCGCTACTTTTACGGCGGGTTTCCCGAATATTTCCGATTTGCGACGTCTTTCCCTGAATTGCCCCGGGTTTTTGGCGCACATGATCGGATTGTGGCGCATCGGCGCAGGCATGCAAGCGACCGAAATCGGGGGCATGGCCGTCAGAAAACCTGACAAAGTAGGAAAAACCGGGGATTAAAAAAAAAAAATGTGTCGCTTGACACGCGCTTACCTGCACCAGGAATAGGATAGTGAACTCCAGCGGACTTCAGCGCAGCAGCGACACCTGGTGGACATCTGGCGCAAGACCCCAATCCTCGACTGAGAATGCGCCACTGGATCGCAACAAGACCAAGTAAGTAAATCTGCCCAAATATCTGCTACTTGATAGTTCACCTGAAAAAGGGTACATGTGCACATTGCGTATTACCACGGAGATTGGTTGAGCACCATTTTCCTGTGGTAAATCTGCAGCAGTATAGTTTATGGGATTTGTGAAAATACACACATTGTGGGTAAAAAAACCCCCACTATGATAATAACTTTCCACTGTGGATTTATGATCTGCAGCACTTAACTCCTTGCCTTTTCTGTTTTTGCGTTTCCATTTTTTGGTCCTTTTGTTTCAAAAGCCATAACTCTAATATGTTTCCATTAACAGAGCTGTATAAGGGCTAATTTTTTGTGTGACATATTGTACTTCCGGAGTGAATATTTAATGGGGTATTCCCATGAAGTCAAATTTCTCAGGATAACAAATTAACACATTCTCTAATTCACTGTTATTAATAAAAATTCTGTATTTCACATATATAATTCCAACCTGTCTCTATCAGTCCTGTTGTATACAATTTTGGCTGCCCTGGGATCTGACCGTAAACCAGAAGTCTAGGGTTGGACAGGACAGATTGTTCTACTGTATAATGCTGCAGTGAGCTCCTCTCTGCATCTGCCCCTCCCCCTGCATTTTAAGAAAAGCTTACATACTTACAGAGATATTTCCTGCCAGCATGCAACAGCAGAGGGAGAAGACATACTATACAAGCTACAGATAGATAGTGAGGTTATTTACTGAGGGTCCGTGGACCGCACTTTCTTCAGATATTCTGTCGTTTTCAGGTTTCGCACGGGACAGGTGCGACCAAAACGACCTTGCCCTTTTTTGTTTTTTCACTTCCATTTTTCACTCACCACCTTCAAAAATCTATAACTTTTTAATTTTTCCACATAAAGAGCTCTGTGACAGCTTATTTTCTGCGTAACAAATTGCACTTCACAGTGACGGTATTTAATATTCCATGCCGTGTACTTGGAAGCGGGAAAAAATGTCCAAATGCAGTGAAAATTTGCAACGTTTACTTGTGGACTTGGATTTTACAGCTTTCCCTGTGCGCCCCAAATGACATGTCTACTTTATTCTTTGGGTCGGTACGATTACGTGGATACCAAATTTGTATAGGTTTTATAATGTTTTCATACATTTACAAAAATGAAAACCTCCTGTCCTCTGGCGCAATAACTTTTTCATATTTTGGTGTACAGAGCTGCAGGTGGTGGCTATAATTTTTAGGACTATGCGAACTTTTGATCACTTTTTATTGATTTTGATAAATTTTTCAAAATGGCAAAAAAGTGCCATTTTTGACTTTAGGCACTATTTTTCGTTACGGGGTTAAACGCAGTGAAAAACCATTATTATATTTTGATAGATTGGGCATTTTCGGAGTGTCGATGCCTAATGTGTTTATGATTTTTACTGTTTATTAATATTTATATCAGTTCTAGTGAAAGGGGGATGATTTGAATTTTTTGGTTTTTTTATTCTAATTTTTTTTTTAACATTTTCTTTATTTTTACTTTTATTTTTCAGACTCCCTAGGGTACTTTAACCCTAGGTTGTCTGATCGATCCTATCATATACTGCCATACTACTGTATAGCAGAATATGGGGATTTTCCTCCTCATTCATTACAATCAGGAAGGGGTTAAAATAGGATTGTGTCGCACGATCACGCCGGTTTTCATGCAACAGAAATCGTGCAGGATTTAACTTTAAAATTGTCACAAAACATGCACTTACATACAGCAGGAAGAAGAAGGTGAACTCCGGCGGACCTGAGTGGGGGAAGCGACAGATGCAGGAAATCGGGCGCACAATCTTTTTGAATCGCGGCAAAGTTCATTTTTGCCAGACAGCAGGGACCGGGTAAGTAAATGTGCCCCAACGTCTTTATCCAGGAGAGGGAGGCACAGCAGTGCTGACAGTGTATGTTATGGCTGAGATAGCAAAGCTGAGAATGTAATTGTGTGTTCTATGCATCTTGTGGATCTCATCATCTCTCATCTGTGATCTGTCTCATCTTTCTTTTTAGGTGTCAGATACTAGTACAATGTTCAGAAGGTAAATAAAAGTGTATATAAACCTGGACCGTGATAATCTAACCACATTGTCATTGTCTACCAATCATGTAGTGTCTGCTTGGAGAGCCCCTGCCCACACTCCGGAATTTTACACTGACGCCAGGAATTGCCACTTTTTCATGCCTTAATGCCATGCAAAAAAAATAAAAAAATAAATCTTGGGGTTGAAAGATGTAATATGTGAGCTACAAGATTGTGTTTATACTGTGCATTTCTACAGATTTTTAGTGCTGCTTTTTTTAGTTGGTGCAGAAATTTCTGAGATGGAAAAGTATATAGCCAAGCCAGCCAGTCCCCCCAGTATACAGCCTGACAGTCCCCCTTCCCCAGTATACTGCCTGCCAGCCCCCCTCCCCCCGTATACAGGCATCCAGGCCCCTCCCCAGTCCGGTTGTCAGCTCATGCTGCCGGCAGCACTGGAGAAAGTACATAGTTTATTATTTTTATTTTACCTAAGTATGAGCTGGCTTACATCAGACACCAGACCAGCCCCACATCAGCCCAACACAGTCAGCCCAACCAGAATTTCCCTTGAGGTTTTGATGGCGGGTCCACCCCTGGATGATAGATATATAGATGATAAGCAACTTCTCTCAGGAGTTCAACCAAGGCGTATTAAAAGAGCAATACATCCTCTGCCCACAAATGTCCAGTTTGCCGCCCCCCTAACGCCTGCCCTAGATCACTTAGGCTTATCCTAATACTGCAGTACAATGCTGTATGAAGCATAACAGTGCTACAAACACACAGTTGTATCTTGGAATTCCCGGGCATCAATGTAGCATCAGTAACAGGGCCTTTATCTGCACTTCATAGTACTGGCAATATGTGACTGATTATTGATTACCAAAAGAGGGAATTGCAGGGGCAGGATTTATTGTGAGCAGAGTAGTCGATTTCCCAAAGCACCAGTAAAGGCAGGAGAATTAATAAATTAAAATAAATTGATAGGTCATCAATAATTAGATCAGTGGGTGTTGTGAATAGATACTAGGAAGGACAGAAACGAAATACATTATGAGGCCTTGAACCAGAGTGTTGTACACACTCGCCCTACCCTGCTGCTACCTCCTGCTGAATCCTTACAGAAGATGTGGCTGCTGGTTATCTGAGTTTTCCAGCCTCCTCTACTACAGCCTTGCTCTGCTAGAAGACAACATCTGATACCCGTAGCAGTGATCAGGGTGATGGTCAGTGATGAAGAAAACCATTCTTGCATCATCTACAATTACAGTTGGTTTATACTAGCCCTGTGCTAAAGGGCACATAATATCACATCATATTACCTTTATAAGACCACCATACTCTTACCAAACATACCTCTTTACCAGAGCTTTATACACTCCTCAAATATGAAATTCAAATACCAAGAAGGGAAAGTTAATTATGTAAACTACATGATAAGATGCCAGGTTTATGAAGTGGAAATGATTTATGAATGGAAACAAAATATTGAATGGAAATTTAAAATACTGGAGATCATATAGGTGATTCAAAGGAATCTCTCACTACTTGTGACCATAGAGAGCTGTAGACTGTGTTAGGCACTAGTCCTGGAGAGCTGTGTAAGGCTTTGAAAAATGCATTTATATTTCAGTATTGTAGCTGGATTTGGACTTAATCCTAAAATATAAATGCATTCTTCCCAGTCTTGCTGTTGATGACAACATTTATACACATATATGTGCAACGCCCTCGCCGATGCAAGGCAGAGCTGTGTTTGCGAATACGTCCCACCATGTAGCTTGCAGCCTGTGTAGGGTCTGATGGCCCCATAGCATGTCACCACATAGTCCCTAGATAACACAGGGGAACACTGCAGTGGTAGAACCTGCCTGGTAAGGCAGGAGTTAAGTGTTTTGTGTGATGTCATATGTGTCAGCCAATCACATGTGTTACACTTGGAGGAGTAGCCACCACCTGACCAGTGGGAGTAACAAAACCCCTGGTCAGGAAACTTCTAGAAGCAGAAGAAGACTGGAATGAATCCAGTGAAGTCAGTCTTAGGCTAGAGCTGACACAGCTCAGTTCAGCTAAGCAAGTCTGTGCAGCCAGCACACCAGACCAAGAGCAGGTGAGCCCAGCTCCCTGCCTGAAGAGTGGAGCTAATAGTGAGTTAGTGAGTGAGGAAAGGGGTATCACCCTACCTTCAAGGGTGATACCTGAAGCAATCCAGGATAAAGCTGAAGCATCCTACAAGGACACAGCTACCTTCCAGCCCGCCCTTTGCATCCAGGCTGGTGATCTACATCCTGTGGCTCCCTCCAACTACATCTCCAGCATTTCACCATCCTGTTAAGGCACATTGCTAATGTTCCTGTCGGTTCCAATAAAGAACTGTAAGTTATTTTTGTTCAACGTCTGCCTCCGACAGGTCGCTGCTACTACGGCTGTCACCATCACGGGCACCCTGTCCACCACACAGAGACTCATACTCTAGACACCAAAGGGTTGCCCCAGGGAGAACCGCTATAGCAGCCTCTCCCTCATAATTTCTTGCCAACACCACCCTGCTGGAGACCTGCCAGGCTGTAGGACAGCCCTCCCCTTCCCCAGACCAAGCACCGTGACACTAGCGTTCCTAGGCCGCAACCGCCAGCCACTCAGGTACTGCGGGCCCCGGCTGACTCCAGGCTTTAAGAAAAGGCTAGGCCCCGGTGGGGGATGTTGCATATGGTAACAGCTCTCCGGGGCTGATATCTCACACCGTCTGCAGCATAGTATAGTTCATGTAAACCATAGCACTCATGGAATAGTAGTTTGTTTCTTTGCTTATAGGGAAAGATTATATTGTGGACTATATTATCACTAGGGCTCTGACCCATTGCCACAACTGCTAACAATTTGAATCTAGATCTCCTTTATATTACAATTCATTTCAGTGAATCACAGTCCTCTATTTTGAATGCCATTTTTTTCCTGACCCAGAACACCATGATGACTTATCCTGGTCATGTGAAGAGAGAATGGATGATCACACTGTGTACCGTAAAAGGTAAAGTATAGTACAGTGCCCAATCGAGGAACTGCTCATCTTGGCTGCAGAATCTCCTGGTATCCAAAACTAAAAACCAACCATGTGTTGATGTGCTGCTCAGGGAACAAGTTTTGTATCAGCAGATATACAGTAGGACAACATGTTTTGGAAACACACCATTGCCTTCATCAGGTCCAGAAAATATTCTCATTACATAAAAATGCAGAATATAGTATATAGATGTAATAAAACTATAAATCTATGTAAAAGCATCAGTACTTCCCCCTCTATATAAACCTCTCGTCCTGAAGAGCCTCAGGGCCAGACTGGGTCTTCACCCATTATTTTACCTTCTACTGCCCTTAACTGCTGTTTCCCCTTAAAAACAATATCTAACAGGTTTTGCCTCTGTTGGTATTAGTGCCTTCAATGTGGATTCAATAAGAATCAAGCATAAAAATCTGAGGACACTCACACAAAGATCCAGGCACAGTGACTGTGGTAATCTTCTTATATTTGTTATCCATGGCTCCCTTTCTTCTAAAATCAACTTTTACAATAACACTAATGACCCTGAAAGGCTCTGGGGGGTGTTATACGAGTACCTCCGTGCTGCAGATTCACAGGCTGTTACACTGCGCAGGAGCATTTTCCCCGTCCACTGTGTGCTGAAACTTAGGCCGTACACACGTGTCGCACCGTACCGCTCCATACATGGGAAACAGATAGGATGTGTCCTATCTTTTCCCGTGTTACTTCCCATACGCCGTGCATTTCAATGGAGAGGGTAAGGGTCACCCCTCCTCCTCTCCATCGCGGCGCCTTAGGCTTCATTCACATGAACATGGTGGGCATACATTCACCGCAATGGAGAGGAGGAACAGTGGTGTGGTGAATGGCGCCGTAACACGGGGAAAGATAGGAGCGTATCTCTCTTGCATCCGTACACGGTGAATGAAGCCTTAATGTGCTACAGTGAGATTACATGAGGCAGAGGAAGGGGGACGTGCTGAGAGGCCAGAGGGGGAGGGAAGACAGTGTTATGCTAAAATGTGATTTTAGAAGGAAGAAGCCTATAGTTAAGTAGGAGTGCCTGGTTTATCATGGTGGATTTTGATGGTAGATTTCCTTTAAGATGTGAAGGTTATGTTCTTTGCATATTATTTTTGTCCCTGAATCCTTGAGATGTGTATTATTCATTGGACAGGCAGTTTAAATACTTTATAAACAGGCTTACTTAATATTCATATCTTATTTTCTACCATTGCCATTTGTTCTCTGTGTGGGGATTAATGTTATGCCGTAGAAAAGCTGAGTAAGTGCATTGGCATCTTGGCTGTAACTTTATAAAGCACTTTATCTGATTAAAATACCGCTTTTAATCAGAGATATGGCAATTTCCTATTTCTTAAATGGAACTGGGCTGGGTCATGTCTGGGAATTGCTGGAGTAGTTTTTCTTGTTCTGGTCTCTGGGGAGCCAGATGTCATTTGTTACAGTTAAAGCTGAGCTGAATTATGCTTGTAAAATATTGCTAAATTAATTTAGGTGCTTCAATAAATCAAGAAATTGATCATCTTATGCTGAAAGTCTGCGTCACTGCAGACTCACTGCATGGGCAGAATGGGCAATGCATCTGTATTTTATAATAAGGTCTGGCTTCTTAATACCAGCAAATACCAGCAATAGTAAGTAAAAATACTGAAAGGTTTAATACATCGATTAGTAGTGTTGATGACCAGGTTTATTTCACCATCTACTCTATTAAAATAATTTATTTTTGTTTGAATTCATGGGATTATTATTATTATTATTACTAATACAGTTTATGAAAATCAATTACCTTATATACTCGAGTATAAGCCTAGTTTTTCAGCACAAAAAATGTGCTGAAAAACCCAAGCTTATACTCAAGTCAAAAAAATAAATATATCTAAATTCACCTTTCGGCGACCCCTGTATATCTTCCGTGCGATCTGTCCGGCAGCGCCGGAAAGCTATATACACTGGGGCAGGGACTGGCAGGCTATATACACTGGGGCAGGGTCTGGCAGGCTATATACACTGGGGCAGGGTCTGGCAGGCTATATACCCTGGGGCGGGGGCTGGCAGGCTATATACACTGGGGCAGGGGCTGGCAGGCTATATACACTGAGGCAGGGGCTGCCAGGCTATATACAGTACACTGGGGCAGGGGCTGGCAGGCTATATACACTGGGGCAGGGGCTGACTGGCTATATACACTGGGGCAGGGGCTGGCTGGCTATGTACTGGGGAGGCTGTGACCAATGCATTTCCCACTCTCGGCTTATACTCGAGTCAATAGGTTTTCCCAGTATTTTGTGGTAAAATTAGGGGCCTCGGCTTATACTCGGGTCGGCTTATACTCGAGTATATACGGTATTGGGTATAAGTGTCTAATAGTTTGAATTCTGCACCCCCTTTCTCCCTTCATCATATCAATGAGTCTACCAGTACTACTATTCAG
This sequence comes from Engystomops pustulosus, assembly GCA_019512145.1. NCBI lineage: Eukaryota > Metazoa > Chordata > Amphibia > Anura > Leptodactylidae > Engystomops > Engystomops pustulosus. The sequence goes on along the minus strand of CM033651.1, from coordinate 35,154,923 downwards.
GCTGAAGAACGTATACCAGAGGTTTCATTGAAGTGCATAGAGAGCCCCCTTTGTTATGATCTCCATGGACCCCCAGAAATTAGATACTGATCCCCTACCCTGTGGAAATGGAATTATTTTTTCAGGGTGAAAACCTCTTTAAATATTTTTATTGTTTCATTTTGTATGTACTTAAGAGAAGGTCGGCAACATGTGGGCTAACATTCTGCAATAAGTGGCCATTTTTTACCTTTCTACCTCTTAGCATTGATAACTTTTTACTTTTTTTTCTGAAGAAATAGCTCTATTAGGGATAGGTTGCATTACTGGTATTTTTGCAGTGATATTTGTGGATACATACACTCACCGGCCACTTTATTAGGTACACCTGTCCAACTGCTCGTTAACACCTAATTTCAAATCAGTCAATCACATGGCGGCAACTCAGTGCATTTAGGCATGTACACATGGTCAAGACAATCTCCTGCAGTTCAAACCGAGCATCAGTATGGGGAAGAAAGGTGATTTGAGTGCCTTTGAACGTGGCATGGTTGTTGGTGCCAGAAGGTCTGGTCTGAGTATTTCAGAAACTGCTGATCTACTGGGATTTTCACGCACAACCATCTCTAGGGTTTACAGAGAATGGTCCGAAAAAGAAAAAACATCCAGTGAGCGGCAGTTCTGTGGGCGGAAATGCCTTGTTGATGCCAGAGGTTATAGGAGAATGGGCAGACTGGTTCGAGCTGATAGAAAGGCAACAGTGACTCAAATCACCACCCGTTACAACCAAGGTAGGCAGAAGAGCATCTCTGAACGCACAGTACGTCAAACTTTGAGGCAGATAGGCTACAGCAGCAGAAGACCACACCGGGTGCCACTCCTTTCAGCTAAGAACAGGAAACTGAGGCTACAATTTGCACAAGCTCATCGAAATTGGACAGTAGAAGATTGGAAAAACGTTGCCTGGTCTGATGAGTCTCGATTTCTGCTGCGACATTCGGATGGTAGGGTCAGAATTTGGCGTCAACAACATGAAAGCATGGATCCATCCTGCCTTGTATCAATGGTTCAGGCTGGTGGTGGTGGTGTCATGGTGTGGGGAATATTTTCTTGGCACTCTTTGGGCCCCTTGGTACCAATTGAGCATTGTTGCAACGCCACAGCCTACCTGGGTATTGTTGCTGACCATGTCCATCCCTTTATGACCACAATGTACCCAACATCTGATGGCTACTTTCAGCAGGATAATGCGCCATGTCATGAAGCTGGAATCATCTCAGACTGGTTTCTTGAACATGACAATGAGTTCACTGTACTCAAATGGCCTTCGCAGTCACCAGATCTCAAACCAATCATGGATGTGCAGCCAACAAATCTGCGGCAACTGTGTGATGCCATCATGTCAATATGGACCAAAATCTCTGAGGAATGCTTCCAGCACCTTGTTGAATCAATGCCACGAAGAATTGAGGCAGTTCTGAAGGCAAAAGGGGGTCCAACCCGTTACTAGCATGGTGTACCTAATAAAGTGGCCGGTGAGTGTATAGTTTTGCAGCCTAAATAAAAATATATGGAAATTGGGATGGAGGAAAATAAAAAATACAATGCAAAAATGAGAAAAGACGTCAGCGTTACAGGGTCAACAACAGGCAAACAAAGAAAAATTTACTCAATCAAACATTTTTCATCCATTCCCATTCCATCCATTTTCCCTCAAGGGTATTTTTATGATTGTAGTTGTGGATATGATGACTGGTTGAGGTTTGAGTCACTCTCTAGTAAAGAGGTTTCTTGGAGCAGAGAAGGAAGTCCAATAATCTAAAGACTGCTATAATCAGGGGCATTGCTAGGGTGGTAAAAGATCCGGAACACGGGCCCCAAAGCATATGTAGCGGTCTTACAGTAATGCCCCCTCCTGTATATAACCCCCTCACATGTGGTTATGCCAATAACAACTTTACTGAGGTTCTATACAGCTACAGAAACCACAAGAGAAATCCCTACTTTTTCCCTCCAGTGACTACAGGTGACGTGTCCTCCATTTTCTCCATTAGGGCCAGCATCACCACATCTTATGTTCCTCATTGTCCCTACATCTTGGACCATGTTATCCTGCTGTTGCCCCTAACAATCTCCCCAAATACTGTAAGGCTTGCATTTAAACAACACCAGGAGCTTGTTACCCATTACACTGGTTTCACTAGAAACGCAAATGAGATCAAACTGAGGACTGTCCTAGTGCCACGTGTGAACACACCCCAAAAAATGTTCCCCACACAACCCCCCAGTAACATGACCCACACAGTTACCCCCAGTAATGTGCCCTACACAGCCCCCCAGTAATATCCACCACACAGCCACCCAGTAATGACCCCTATACATCTACCACCAGTAATGTCCGCCATACAACCCCCCTCCAAATGTCCCCCATACAAACCCCCGGTATTGTGCCCCACAGCCTCCCAGTATTGTCCCCCACAGCTACCCCAGTAATTTACCCCACAGCTACCCCCAGTAATGTTCCCCATACAGCCCCCCAGTAGTGTAATATCCACCACACACCCACCCCCCCAGTAGGTAATGTGCCCCCCAACAGCCCCCCAGTAGGTAATGTGCCCCCATACAGCCCCCTAGTAGGTAATGTGTCCCCACACAGCCCCCCAGTAGGTAATGTGCCCCCACACAGTCCCCCCTCACCTCACTGATGCAGCTCTGTGTGTGCACTGCTTTCCACGGCAGATTATGTGACCATGACATCATCAAAGGTCCTTCAGCCTCTGGAGTATTATTCGCCCAGAGGCTGCACATATTCTCATAACGATCTGTGTCCTGAGATCGTGATGAGAGAGGGTAGGATGCCCGGAGATCCGGGGCTCAAGCCAAAAGATCCGGGGTACGAGCCCCGGCTCTCTTGACCTAGCGAAGCCCCTGGCCATAATCATAGATTTATAATAGCAATCAAACATGCTACCCCCAAAAATAGTTTGTGTCCAAGATGATGGTGCCTATGAGCCACAAAAAATGTAAGCACTGCCGTCACATGCAATTAAAAGGTTAACACATAACACTTAAATTTACAGCATTCGTCATTTAGATGTGAAGGTAATGAAAGGGATATTGCAAGTACAATGTGCAGCCACTACTACAGCTGGTCAGGGCCCTCATCAGATATTGACGGCCCATCCTGATGGTAAGCTAACAATTAAAGTTGTAGACAGATTCTGCAACCTCTAGACAATAAGTATTTGTGCAATTTCTAATAGGGACCACAGTAACTAATACTGGGTCAAAGATAGGACGGTCTTCCACATGTTCTTGAGCACATACTTACAGCATGAGTTCCAAAGGGGGAATTATATACCCAGGGGTTGGATCTCTTTGGCTCACCCAAAGTGGTTGCATATGAGATGGGTAGATGTCATATTCTCTTCTTCAGTGTTTATTAACTATTTCAATTACATAAAACATTGTGCCCCTAGGATTGTTCCCCTTGCGCATGGATTTTGGCATAATAGGGCTTATTTACTAAGGGTCTTCGGATTGCATTTCCGTCGAACTTCCCGACATTTTCCAGACAGGTATTTAGGAGGGGATTGTGCCGCTCGTGATTGGATTTTGGCGTAGCAGCGCCGGCTTTCATGCGTCAGAAATCGAGGCGCGGGCTGATTCGGATTGAGCGCGGGATTTAAGATTAAAATTGTGTCGCAACCAATGCACTTACATACACCGGGAAGAAGATGAACTCCGGGGGGACCTGAGCGGGGAGCGACACATGCAGAATATCAGGCGCATGATCTTTGTGAATCGCGGCACAGTGCATTGTTGTCGGACAATGCACTTTCTGGGAACTCCGAGGGACCGGATAAGTAAATGTGTCCCATTGTTTAGAAAGTGAATGAACTACCCTTTCCGATATTTCCAAAATGTTCACCTATATGAGTTTTCAATTTGCAATATATTTAAGTCCACCAGGACATTCAATCACTGTCGAGGTTTCTCAGGGCTCAGTCCTAGGTGCTCTTCTCTTTTCCCTCTATACTTCTCCCATTGGATAAACCATCAGCAGATTTGTTTTTCAGTATCATCTCTATACTGATAATACCCAGCTTTATAAGTCTGGACATAGTATCACTCCTGCCTTACTGCAGAACACCAGTGACCGCCTCTCTGCTGTCTCTAAAATCATGCTCTCTCTTTTCTTGAAACCTAATCCTTCTAAAACAGAACTTCTTGTCTTTCCACGTTCTACCTAACCCCGTTCTCTCCATTTCTATCTGTGCTGTCATCATAACCCCAAGGCAGCAGGCCTGCTGTCTTGGGGTTGTGCTGGACTCTGACCTCTCCTTTACACCGTATATTCAATCTCTTGCTCGCTCTTGCTGGACGCACCTTACAAATATTTCTAGATTCTGACCGTTTCTTACAATTGAAACCTCTTAAACACTAATTGTCGCTCTGATTCTCTCTTGTCTAGACTACTGTAACTCCCTACTAATCGGTCTTCCACTATGCCCATCAGACTAATACCCAACCCCCAGTGCTTCAAACATTTTCTTGGAACTAATTTAATTAGGCAGGCCTATCACACTTGCTAACTGCATACCGGTGATGTCACCGCCTCTGTTAGCATGGTGTTGGCCATGCTTATCGGTGGAGAAGCATAGTTTATGAAGCTTTATTTCTACAAAATCTAACACTTCTTAAGATCGAAAATGAGGGTTATTGCCAATGGACACAGGACGGAAAGGTGTATTGAAGCATCTACTGACAGGTAAACTGACAGTAGATGTACTTTAAGTGTCACTGATGAGTGTATTTCCTTAGAAGAAACCCGACTCTGTGCCTCCACAGCATGTTTCAACTACAAATATCTGAAGAGGTTCTGCAGATATCATGGCACAATAAGAGGGTTTGCAGATATCATGGTCTTAAAGTATGGTGTACTGGAAGAAAAGGTGCCATTATACGCTGCTATTTCTTGGAGACTCCTTGAGAATTCCTTGACTCGCTCTATTTAGGTTATTGATGAATTTAAGGTCGTATATTTGGCCTCCTTCCTTCTAAATCGAGCTATTAAAATAAGGACTCGCTAATAGAGATGGGTGAATTGATTCTAAGGATTCTAAATTTGTTTTCAGGAAAACTTGGATTTGATGATTAACAAATGAAGGAATTTAGAATTTATTTACTTTTTTTCCCCTTTATTAGCAAAATGGCCACGAGCACAACGTGTTAAATGGGGCAGAGAACTCTGGGAAGAAGAAAGGAACATGGCAGTACTGTTCCTCACTGTATGGGTGTAGTGTTCCTCACTGTATGGGGGTAGTGTTCCTCACTGTATGGCAGAAGTGTGTTCCTCACTGTATGGCGGTAGTGTTCCTCACTGTATGGTGGTATTCTTCACTGTATGGAGGTAGTGTCCCTCACTGTGTGGCTGTAGTGTTCCTCATTGTGTGGCTGTAGTGTTCCTCACTGTATGGGTGTAGTGTTCCTCACTGTATGGCGGTAGTGTTCCTCACTGTATGGTGGTATTCTTCACTGTATGGAGGTAGTGTTCCTCACAGTATGGCGGTAGTGTTCCTTACTGTATGGCGGTAGTATTCCTCACTGTATGGGGGTAGTATTCCTCACTATATGGGAGTAGTGTTTCTCACTGTATGGTGGTAGCATTCCTCACTGTATTGGGGATGTATGCCTCAATGTATGGGGGTAGTGTTCCTCATTGTATGGCGGTAGTATTCCTCACTGTATGGGGTAGTATTCCTCACTACATGGGAGTAGTGTTTCTCACTGTATGGTGGTAGCATTCCTCACTGTATTGGGGATGTATGCCTCAATGTATGGGGGTAGTGTCCCTCACTGTGTGGCGGTAGTGTTCCTCACTGTATGGCTGTATTCTTCACTGTATGAAGGTAATGTCCCTCACTGTATGGCGGTAGTGTTCCTCACTGTATGGAGGTAGTGTTCCTCATTGTATGGCAGTAGTATTCCTCACTGTATGGGGGTAGTGTCCCTCACTGTATGGGGGTAGTGTTCCTCACTGTATGGGGGTAGTGTTCCTCACTGTATGGCGGTAGTGTTCCTCACTGTATGAAGGTAGTGTTCCTCACTGTATGGCGGTAATGTCCCTCACTGTATGGCGGTAGTGTTCCTCACTGTATGGAGGTAGTGTTCCTCATTGTATGGCGGTAGTATTCCTCACTGTATGGGGGTAGTGTTCCTCATTGTATGGTGGTAGTGTCCCTCACTGTATGGGGGTAGTATTCCTCACTGTGTGGCGGTAGTGTTCCTCCCAGCATGGGGGTAGTATTCCTCACTATATGGGAGTAGTGTTTCTCACTGTATGGTGGTAGCAATCCTCACTGTATTGGGGATGTATGCCTCAATGTATGGGGGTAGTGTTCCTCATTGTATGGCGGTAGTATTCCTCACTGTATGGGGTAGTATTCCTCACTATATGGGAGTAGTGTTTCTCACTGTATGGTGGTAGCATTCCTCACTGTATTGGGGATGTATGCCTCAATGTATGGGGGTAGTGTCTCTCACTGTATGGCGGTAGTGTCGCTCACTGTATGGCGGTAGTGTTCCTCCCTGTATGGAGGTAATGTCGCTCACGGGATGGCGGTAGTGTTCCTCCCTGTATGGAGGTAATGTTCCTCACTGTATGGAGGTAGTGTTCCTCATTGTATTGGGGAAGTATTCCTCACTCTATGGGGGTAGTGTCCCTCACTGTGTGGCGGGAGTATTCCTCATTTATGGTGGTAGTGTTCCTAACTGTATGGAGGTAGTGTTCCTAACTGTATGGCGGTAGTGTTCCTCATTGTATAGGGGTAGTGTCCCTCACTGTGTGGCGGTAGTGTACCTCACTGTATGGCTGTATTCTTCACTGTATGGCAGTAGTGTCCCTCACTGTATGGCAGTAGTGTCCCTCACTGTATGGCGGTAGTGTCCCTCAATTTGTGGCGGTAGTGTCCCTCACTGTGTGGAGGTAGTGTCCTTCACTGTATGGCTGTAGTGTTCCTCACTGTATGGCTGTAGTGTTCCTCACTGTATGGTGCTATTTTCCATTACAGGGTTAAAGTACTATACAATGTTATTATATTTTGATAGATCGGGCATTTTCGGACGCGGCAAAACCTAATGTGTTTATGATTTTACTGTTTATTTATTTTTATATCGGTTCTAGGGAAAGGGGGGTGATTTTTTTTACACCTTTTTTTATTTTTACTATTTTTCAGACTCCCTAGGGTGTTTTAACCCCAGGTTATTTGATCGATCCTATCATATGCTGCCATACTACATTATGGCAGTACATGGGGATTTCCCTCCTCATTCATTACAAGGGTTTAGACCGAGGCAGCCTTGGGTGTTTGGAAGACCCGACGCTGTCATTGCGACGGATCGCCGTTCTTTGATGACCTTATGTCCATGCGCCACCATTTGTTTGAAGCCGCAATATGCAGCAAAGACTTACCCTCTCCATGCACCCGCACCCGGCATGTGACGTACCATTACGTCACATTTGGTGATTCGTTATGGTTCAATACAGTTCAAATTAAATTTTTTCTGAAAATGCGGCGAACTGGGTCGAATTGAATTAACATAAATCCGCCCATCTCTACTCGCTACCCAAAATTGTGTACATTTTTCAGGCAGTCCCATTAGATCTACTGACATCTTTTTGTAAGCTGGCCACAAAATTTATATGGAAAGAGTCCTCTCCTCAATTGAAACACAGCCTGCTGACTAGACATAAGGAAGACGGGAGTGGGGGTGGGGGGGCGTTGCTGCCAGATTTCACTCGCTATCACTGGGCATCAATCTGCAAACATATCCTAGACATTGCTTAGGAAACAAAGACAAACTATTGGTTGACATAGAATATAGTTTCCCTTCTTCTAGAGACCTGCCTGGGATGTTCTGGTTACCTTCTATAACTGACTGGGAGTCGCTGAGGGTTTCCCCGCTAACGTCCTGAAGGCATGGGGTAGGTTCGCGACCAAATCGCTTTGTAGCAATTCCTAAACCACTAATGTACTACCCCTATCCTTTTGATCTAAATCAGGGGCGCCACTCCTACCCCCCATCCCCCTCATCCCCCCACCTTCTCCAACCTGTCTACCCATTGTGGCTTTTTTTTTCTCTCCTTTTGTTGTTCTGCAGTTCTTTTGTTAGAGGTGCCCAGGACACGCGCAAACGCGTTACATGCTTCTATTCTACACTGCATTATACGGCTGCGTCCCGAACATTTTGACCGCTATGTAAGTCCCCTGGTCCTTGTACTGTTATTATATTCTGTTATCAATAAACCTTTACTGAACCATAAATGTAACTATTAAAATTATGCTAATGAGCCTAATAGGCTACTTGAGCCGTTCCCAGAGCCCCCCCCCCATGGTGCAGATGCAGAAGCTGTTAGACTGTCTCACTCCATGCACACTGTAACAGCCTGTGAATCGGCAGCACAGCGGGACTCTCGGAATCACACCAGTAGCTTTTCATGCGCATTAGCATAATTATAAAGTCGTTTTTTTTAAAAGGAGGTGGCCATGGTTAGCAAATATAAGAAGATGGTAGATTTCCTTTACTTGAACCCATGTCATAAATTTGGAGCCCAATCCCATCCTCCCCAAAACAACCCAAAGATATTCTCCCATTCTACAGTATCAAATACTATTGCTGTATCTAGGTAGACCACCACATGAATGCCGGGCTATCAGGGGCAGTCTGGGGCTTCCGGAAGAGACGTTACATGTTAAAGGCTGCATATTTAGAGCACAAATCCTACCTGGTCTTGATGGATCAGACTTGTGGCTTCTAACATGGAGTTAGGTAGATGACCCTCCACTTCGGCAATCAGCAGGGGCTGTTGTAGTCTGGCCAGCAGATTGTCGCCCTATTTTTAAAGACCTGGAGCCTATTTTTTGGGTCCTAGAGCCTTCTCATTTGCCATCTGCTGATATGCAGAGCTTGGTTCTAATGCTGTATTTATGTGCACTATGTGGTTATGCAATTTTGATTCTGTGCTGATGTACTAAGGTTGGTTCTGGTGCTAAGGAGGCTCTGAAAAAAGTACATAATACACCCCAACAATTACCCACATTTAGGAAACCCGTTTATGAATTTACTGAGGTATAGTGGTCATTTTGACCTCAGCGGTTCTTTCAAAAGTCAGTGTGAAATTCCTTGTACAAAATGAAAAGAGACAATCATGCACATATAAGGCCTAATTTAGTCATTTAAACTGCTTTGGCAAGAAATTACAGCGAACTCTGAGATAAAATAAATTTCTTTTTATTTTGTGCAACTTTCCAGATACTCACCTTTTTCGCCTTTTCAGTACATTGTGCCCAGGTGTATATGTCTTTTAAACCTGAAGAAGGCTGCGGATCGGGGCCGAAACGCGTAGTGATCCAATAAAAACAATTAAAAGTCTACCTACAGTTTGCGAGTGGCTTTTGGATGTCGCAGCGCCGTGACTGAAGAGATCTCCCATTCCACGTGTAATGAATGTGGGGGTGCCACTGAACATTTCATGAGTGATTCAGGGTTGTTGGACAACTCAATGAAGACACATATACAATTGATTGCTAGAGTGCACAGGCAGAGATGTTTATACGCTCTACCTGAGCACACTCAATGATGTTATGTGGCAGCACAGCGCATGAAAGTATGTCTGCCTGTGCTGCAGCTGGAAGCTGGAGAAATAGAGAAGCCATGGCGATTTTTGGGATGTAGGATGGTAAGCAATGAGGTTTTTTTCATGAATGAGGGGAGGCTGCTGGATATTTACATGTATTACTGGAGGCTGCAGAACATTTTATTACTAAGGGCAGACTGCTGGCCATTTCAAGAATGATGGGAGGCTGCTGGACATTTCATGAATGACTGGAGGCTGCCAGATATTACATAAATGTGAGGAGGCTGCTGGATATTTAATGTGTTAATATTTACATGTATTACTGGAGGTTGCTGAACATTTCGTGATTGATGTGAGGCTTCTGGACATTTCATAAATGATAGGTTGCTAGAAATGTTATGAATGTTGATACGCTGTTAGACATTTCATGAATGTTTGGAGGTTGCTGGACATTTCATGAATGTTGTGAGGCTGCTGGACATTTCATGAATGTTGGGAAGGTAGATACTAGACATTTCATGAATGAGCGGAGGCTTCTGAAAATTTCATTAATGAGGGAGGCTTTTGGACATATCATGAATGCGTGGAGGCTGCTGGATATTTAAGGAATGTTGTGAGGTTGCTGAACATTTCTTGAATGACGGGAAGCTTCTGGACATTTCATAAATGAGGGGAGGTTGCTGGAAATTTTATGAATGTTAATAGGCTTTTTGTGACATTTCATGAATGATGGGAGGCTGCTGAAAATTACATGAATTATGGGAGGTTTCTGGACATTTCATGAATAATAAGAGGCTGCTGAACATTTCATGAGTGACGGGAGGCAGCTGGAGATTTCATGAATGAGGGGAGGCTGCTGAAAATTTCACGAATAAGCGGAGGCTGCTGAAAATTTCATGAATGAGGGGAGGCTTTGGACATTTCATGAATGAGGGGAGGCTTCTGGCCTTTTCCTAATTGAGGAGTAGCTGCTGAACATTTCATAAATGAGGAGTGGCTGCTGAACATTTCACAAGTAATGAGAGGCTGCTGAACGAGGGGAGGCTGCTAAAAATGTAATGAATAAGGGGAGGCTTTTGGACATTTATTGAATAATGGGAGGCTGCTGAAAATTTCATGAATGAGATCAGGTTGCTGGACATATCATAAAACATGTGACTCTGCTGGAAATTTCATGAATGAGGGGAGGCTGCTGGGAATTTCATGAGTTATGGGAGGCTGCTAGACATTTCATGTATGAGAGGTGGCTGCTGAACATTTCATTATTAAGGGGTGGCTGCTGGACATTTCATGAATGAAGAGAGGCTGCTGTACATATACAATATATACTATATTGTACATATACAATATATGAGTATGGTTCTTTGTGATTGTGTCTTTGCAGCATATATTTATATTCTCAAGTGTAATGTAAGAGTTGAGGGGTGGGGTGGCAGCGAGAGTTTAGGTATATTGGGCCCCAATTTAAAGTTCTCATTGTGGGCCTACTGCTGTCTTTTTAAAGATATTCTATAAGTAACAGTTTATACTCCTGTTGTATAGTAAGAGACAGATTTTCTCTGTCAACTGCCTTTTAATAGTGGTTTTTGAAGACTGTTCATATTCTGACTTTTACACCCACCGTCTGGTTTTATAATTCTTTAATCTTAAGGGATGAATTGGTTTAGATTTTACAAATCTTTTACATTTTTGACAATGATGAGTTTTGTGTAAAGAGACAGACTTTAATTTGGTAAAAATTGCCTCTGGCTTACACATTATGCAACCCTGCGCTGTGTGAAGACATTGTCAAAGCTGAATGAGGGACACTTGCCAGAGAGGTGTTTTTAGCAGTGGAAACATCTTGATTGGTTTTAATGCACTACTTCAATAAATGCTTTAATAGAAATGTCTGTTTTTTATTAATGCCAAAGAGCCCTCCAAAGCTTTTAGGACTATTTTCACTTTAGGTTGAGTGCACACACGTGCAAATAAAAGGGGGTGTTTAGCAGAGGGCTACAAAATGACTAATTTGATGAAAATATAGGTTCACCTTTAGAATATTTTAAACTAAAGAATGCTAATTACAGTTCCAATGAATAAGCAATTTATCAAGTGCCCACCTGGTATATCAGGTCTCTTAGAAGTTCTTTTTAACCTGGTTTTATTTCAGCATAATATGGAGTTTGCAGTTATAGGATATTTTAACTCATTGCTGAAAGCCAATATCTCAGGCCGTTCTTGAATACATGTATATGCACAGCCCGGTCCTCACTAAAAACCTTGTGTCAAAGCTATCATGGCACAATCATGCTCTTCACCATGTCCTGCTCATTTGGCTACTGGTCCTTTGTCTCATAAATGTGTTGTTGAGGTTTTTTAAACTATGTAAAATTTATGAAACCGACATAGAATTTAATTAAATTAGTCTTCTAATTAACCAAGAGTTTTCTTGGTTACATGCTGCCCTCTTCACATGGGACACATAACCTCAGTGGCCTCAGTGACATAGACAAGTCAAAATGGCTGGAGCAGTCATTTGTCCATGCCACAAAAACAGAATGTGCTGAAACAGAAACATTGGAAAAATAGTATTTCCCCACCTGTATTCTTAGGAACCATGGGGGAAATTTATCAGAAGTGTCTGAGTGAAAAACTGTTCTAGGATTTGTAAAGGTCCTACTGCTTCACCAATCACCTATTTCTTGTTGTTTGGGTCACAGCAGTCAGACCTTACCTAACCAATAACCCTATTTACCCCTTAGTTGCAAGAGCTCCTTTAAAAAACAAAGACTGTAGGAAATTGTTATCTGTGTCCTTCCCATCACATTTTGACTTTTTTTTAGAAATGTAGAAACAGAAAAGTTCCTAGTCATTAAGAGGTTATTATAGGAATAGAGGTCTTCACAAAAATAGTATAGTAAAAATGCTGTAAAATCCAGATAGCGTTGCACTTAATTGGGGGGGTGTTTTAAAAAATACAATAGATAACACATAAAGAAAGTTTTTCTTGAGATTTTAGGAAAATTGTCCAAAATTGTCAAAGTAAATGAGAAAATAAATAAAACTTTGCTAACCTGCTAAATTGCCTACAACTTCTTTGGTCCTGACGGATGACATCATTCACATGACTGTGGAGCAGGACCGGATTACAGGTGAGGCTCGTGAGGTGGGTGAGCCCCCACCAAATGACAATGTCAGTCAGTATTGTACTTGGTCTAATGGACAGTGTGTTGGCGCTTCCAGGTACTGAGATGACTGTCTCTCTCTGGACCCCAGAGTATTCTTTGATTTATTAGAGAAGTCTGTCAGGGATATCTGTCTGGGCTGGGGGTCTCTACCTGTTGGGGGGTGGAGTGTCGATCATTCAAGGCTGGGGGTCTCTGCCTGTAAGGAAGGGTCGATCTATCTGGGTGGGGGGTCTCTGCCTTTGAGGGGGGGGGGGGGCTGGCTGGGCCGGGGGACTCTGCCTGTGGAGGGGGGTGGGGGGCGTCTGTCTGGGGGTCTTTGTATAGATGTATTACTGGGGGTGAAGCGGCTGTATGTAGATTTATTACTGGGATGAGGAGGCTGTAAGTAGATGTATTACTATGAGTTAGGCGGCTGTATGTAGACGTATTACTGGGGTTGAGGTGTCTGTATGTAGATGTATTAGTGGGGTTTTGGCAGCTGTATATAGATGTATTACTGTGGAGTTGGTGGCTGTATATAGATGTATTACTGTGGAGTTGGTGGCTGTATGTAGATGTATTACTGGGGGTGAGGTGACTGTATGTAGATATATTACTGGGGATGAGGTGGCTGTATATGGATGTATTACTGGGGGGTTGGCAGCTATATATAGATGTATTACTGTGGGGTTGGTGGCTGTATATACATGTAGTACTGTACGGTTGGCAGATCTATACAGATGTATTGTTGTGGGGTTGTGCGGCTGTCTGTAGATGTATTACTGGGTAGATAGTGGATAGTGAGCAGCAGGATGTGTATGTATACTACATTCATTGAGGGCCCCACCAACCTTAATATGACCCTGCTGTTGAGACCAATGTCAGCTTCAGTAGTTTTGTGGATAATGTCTGGTGGGGTTCACAAGAAGTGCAGAATGGCGCTGCTGCTGCCCAGTGTATTTTTTCTTTACTCCAGAGAACTTTTAAAACTGTTAAAAATAAAGTTCCACCTTTTTTCTAATATTCTTCTAGAGGATTTTTTAGTTAAAGGACCCATGGGAGATGTGAATATATCTAGGGCCTGACTTTGAAAAAAATCGGAATGTAATGAAATAATTTAAAGGTGCAATGCTGTGTAGGAGCTGGAGTTTAATTGACAAGATGTTAAATTTCCAGTCAGAGTCCAGTTTTCTTTTCTATATTGTCCCATTTCACCACTAGCACTTAAGTAGTACTCACCCACATGGGATTTATGCTGTACTGTATGCTCAATTAAGCAATGATCCATTATGTCTAATTAACAGTGTTTTATTGGTGGCTTATATAATTGTAAATGTTTAACCCTGCTAAACAGAATTGCAGACAATCCCCATGACAAATCACTAGAAAAGAACAAAAGCATCAATATACCCGAGCACCGAAAGTTATAGGGTTGTGGGATGGATTGGCTCATCATGAACCACATGAGGACTTCTCATCAGCTCAGTAAAAGATTGAACAAAGGTTTCCAGTAAAATAAATTTGCCAAATCATTATTTTAGTGGCCCCCTGTAGAACACCTTTATTTTGACAAGTGTGGACATTAAATAGAAAAATGAGAAGTATTGCACAAAAATAAGTCTTTTAGTGTCAAGAAAAACCTGGTTCTTTCTATCAATCTTTGGTTAGGATGGATCTGTAAAAGGTGTCACGGGTGTCCCTGCGATGTCTCTGTGGCGGCGCACCGCCCACCGTCCCTCACTTACCTTCCAACGAGGCTGCTCAAGGCCAACTCAGGCCGCCCGTGCGTCCCCGCTCCCTAGGGCGCGCACACGTCGGCACTCGGAAATTTAAAGGGCCAGCACACTGGCACTTCTGGCTTTCCCATAAAGACCGTTAGCTCCCTTCACTCCCCGCCGGACCTTTGCGCTCATTAGCCCTAGAGAAAGCTTCCCAGTGAGTTCCTGTGGCGTTCCTTGTTCCCGTTCCCGTTCTGCTTTGACCTCTAGTTGTGACCTTGGACCTGACCTCTGCATCTCTGTTGCCTGCCCTGTCTCCATGACTGTTCCTGACGTTGATCCTGGATCATGTTTCTGTAGTGTGACCTTGGCTGCCACTGTAGTGTGACCTTGGGGCCTGTCAGAAAAGGATAGAGAGGTCTGGAGGACAAGAGAAGCCTGGAGGATTAGGATTTTAAAAACTATATCCCCCAGTATATAGCCTGCCAGCCCTTGCCCCCAGTATAAAGCCTGCCAGCCCCTGCCCCCCACTATATAGCCTGCCAACCCCTGCCCACAGTATATAGCCTGCCAGCCCCTGCCCACAGTATATAGTCTGCCAGCCCCTGCCCCCCCCAGTGTTTAGCCTGCCAGACCCTGCCCCCAGTATTTAGCCTCCCAGCCCCTGCAGTATATAGCCTGCTAGCCCCCCCAGTATATAGCCTTCTAGCATTAGGAGATACAAAAGCGAGATTGTGCTCCTCTAAGGTAGATAAAACACAATCAAATGGTGGAGACCCCTATTTATGCCTATTAGGGTGGGGGTTTACCTTACCTCATTAAATATCCAGGAGGAGCTGTCCAACAGTCAGATACTGGGGCAGATTTATCAAGCAGTCTGAAAGTCAGAATATTTCCAGTTGCCCATGGCAACCAATCACAGCTCAGCTTTCATTTCACCAGTGCTCATGAATATTTTAAAGGGGAGCTGTGATTGGTTGCCATGGGCAATTGGAAATATTCTGACTTTCAGACACTTGATAAATCTGCCCCACTGTGTGTAGACTGCACTCAGTGGTTAGTATTTGGGGAGACAAGGGAGGGGTGACTGGAATGGCGCTTGCTGGATGGTAATTGTTCAGGAAAGTTGTCCACGCTTCATAAGTATTGGTTTAAATGTTGATTTATTGATGACGCGTGTCGGAGACGCACCATCTCCACCACCGCACCAGTGTGGACACCTTTCCTGAACGATTACCATCCAGCTAGCGCCATTCCAGTCACCCCTCCCTGGTCTCCCCAGGATATAGCCTGCCAGCCCTTGCTGTATAGGGCCAGTCAGCTGCCCCAGTAGATAACCGGCCAGCCCCTGCCCCAACAGTATATAGCCAGCCAGCGCCTGCAGTATGTAGCCGGAGAGCCACTGCAATGAGTAAGCGAAGCCTTTAATAAAAAATATAAACACTGTACTCACTTTTCCGACAGCCACCGCAGATCCTCTTCTTGCTTCGGATGCTCTGGGTCCTCTTCACATGCTCAGCTCCTCATCGGATTGTTCAGTTCTTTTTGGGCCCTTGTGGACGGCTTGCGCACACAATGACACCAGCCGCTTGCTGACGTCATTGTTTGTGTGCCAGGGGCATTGCGAGGGGAACTGAAGAGGAGCCGAAGGACCCAAAGAGCATCTGAAGAGGCATCGGAGCATCCAAAGCAAGAAGATGAAGAGGGCATCAGAAAGGTGAGTACAATGTTAATTTTGTTTAGACTCGAGTATACTCAAGTATATACGGTAAGAATATTGTGCATAATAGTAAACAACTAACTAAGATTAAATAGGGGTCATAGGAATTTGGGTACAGTACCAACCCTATACCAAAACCCAAAAACCTGATTACTGGATTACAAGTTTTGACTGGAAAAAACTTTTCTGTAAATTACAGAAAACAGATTAATATACTTGTACTCTAAACTTTTTTTATAGGCTACTTACCTTATTAAAGTGTCTAGCATTAACTTTATTATTTAATGCTGTAGTTGTCATTATGTTGTTTTCTTTCCAGTCAAAAATTACAGTGCTGGGGTTGTTTATTTTTGATAATTGTGAACAGGTCTAAGCTGGTTATTTCCATCTTGCTATATTCTTCTTATATATTTTTTAAGTGTAGGTGCTGTTGAGTTGATGAAGATAGATTGTGTCTTGCATGTTGTTTCTGTTGTGTTCCATGCATAGAATCCAAGACAAAAATCTGTAAGGATATGTTGCCACCATCTGTTTACTTTGTGTAACTACATCAAGATCTCATTGAAAAACAATTTTTGCGTCTTTGTTTATCAGTTTTATTTTCATCCTGTAAATTACTTCCTGGTTTATATGCTTTGGAAGATTAAGCACTATAGACAGTAGACTGATACAGCAAGATACATCAAGTGTACATCAATCAACAGAGCTGGATTATGGGTGGTAGAGTTTGTTTATATAATTGGCTACGGGAGACATCACTACCACTGATAGCATCACTACATCTACTGGGTACTATGGGCATCCCTATGGCTTCCAGGGACATCACTACAACTACCGGCTACTGGGGTCATCCATAAACTACTGACTACTAGGAGCACCCCTATGGCTACTGGGGGCATCACTACAACTACTGGCTACTAGGGGCATCCCTACAGATGCTGGGCGCATCATTACTGGCAACTAGGGGCATCACTGTGACTACTGGGGGAATCACTATGGCTACTGGGGAAATCACTACTACTGCTGTCTACTGGGGGCATCACTACAACTACTGGTTACTGGGGACATGGAAAAAATGTTGCTGGAGCTGCGGCACCTACATTACACATCGTGGGCATCTCTATGGCTACTAGTTGCATAACTAAAACTACTGGCTACTGGGTGCATCACTACAACTACTGGCTGCTGGGGGCATCCCTGTGGCTACTGTCTACTGGGGAAATTACTGTGACTACTAGGGGTATTATTGTGGCTACTGTGGCCATCTCTGTGACTACTGGGGGAATCATGGCGATTACTGGCTTATGGGGGCATCCTTGTCGCTGTCTACTGGGGGCAGGTAGTGTAAGTACTGGTGGCATTATCGTGGCTACAGGGGACTGGCACTTTAGTAAATGGCTGTCGGGGGCAATGTGACCATTGGCTACTGTGAACTGAAACTATATTGGCTACTGTGCGGCTGCTGATACTACACTGACTAATGTGTGGGGGCAGCATTAATATATTGGCAAATATGAGCAGAATGTTACCCACAGGGAGGCTCACTGACACTGTGTGACTGACTACAGGTTCTGAGAGTCATTAGTGGCATCTAGTACCTTATAGATGACAATCTCTTCCATCAGTAGGAATTTATAACAGGTTCTCCAATCCATGACGTATCACTGCTGAATTCATGGCCAGATATCTTCAGCTCTGTGCAGCATCTCCACCCGGCGTCCCTAAAAATACCACAGTCACTTACAGTATAAAGTCACCTGGATAATAACACTCCTAAACAATATATAACCCTCACAACACAACTGACCGCACGCTCCCCACATAAAAAACACCCCTTCATTATATACTATTCTACTGGAATAATAGCAGAAGAATTGCACAGCACACCAATAAATATACAACAGCCCTAATTTATTGTTTGTTTTGAAACTGTTTTTATTAGGTACAAATAAACATAAACATTTCCTCATTTGAATATCCCAAATTTCTGAAGGGGAGAGCAGTGGGGTATTGAAAGGAAAAAAAGAAAAAAAAGAAGGGTGTATCTATGATAACAAAGACAATATACTAATGATGAATTGTCAGATAAACTTGATAACATTACAAGCATATTATGACTGCTTAGCCGATAATGACCTCTTATTCAATCGTTCCTGTATATGGGATTTACTCTATTACTTTATTATTACTATGGGACTATTTTTGTCGCTATGAGACCTCACGTGTGGATGAGCTGTTTGTTCGCCACTGTCCCCATATCCGCAAGAATTTTTCCCTTGTACCTAACTCCCAGTGTATCAACTCGTCAAATCTGTATATCTCATTAACTTTTGTGTATGTATGAAAGATTCTTTATTAAACACAAAAAGGGCATGAATAAAAACATTTAAAAACCCAAGAAAAGAGGGTGTACAGTCACAAAAACTCAGTTCATTACTTTTTTACTTTTTTATATATTGCACTTCTTCTCCTGGTTACTTCAGTGGTCGATAGGTTTCATCAACAGGTGATTTCATTTCGCTATTTCCTTTTTTTGCAGGGTTAATTTACGACGTTTATGGCATGTGATACTTACCTGGCATTCTCTTAATCCACCACTTTGATACTATTAATATCATTATTTCTATTTGCGCCGTTGTTCGTGTCGCCACACTGCATATCTTTCATCACTTGGATCTATGTTTTATTTTTACCTCACATTGGCACTTTATATGGTTTGCCTTACCCAGGTATGCAAATTATTAATATATTTGTATTTGCAGTATTTTGCACAAAGTCTATAGCACTAGATATTATTCAGCACTTTATCACTGTAATTGCGCCGTTTTTCTGCATAATGATAATTTTCTTTCCTTTTCATTGTACTATATGAGCTTCATTACTTTTTATAATATAACTCAAGGACATAGATATCTTCTTGTTTTCTTATATTGGCTTGATCTAAGCTCATGCAATGATTTATTTTAAATCGATCTGGTCACTAACTACTCCGTTTTCCGTTCCATACGCCGTTAGTTATTGTTGTACTTACTCTGATTCTGCGCCGTTTTTAGACACTGCCTCTATCTCTCGGTAGTATTACTCACGTTGCCATGGATTCTTGGCACGTCCTCCTTCTTCGTATTGGCCCGTACTGGACGGGGTGTGCTGGAGTTGACACGCATACCCCGCCTGTTCAATGGGCCGCATGAGTCATGTGCATACTGACGCACTTCCGGTCGAAACCGGAAGTGACGTCGCGCAATGCTGGCGTCCCGGCTCCAAGGCTGAGTCGCATCAGGACTTCCTTTGGGGCTATTTAAGGGTACACTAACCACTACACCACAACCCCTGACGAAGTCTTCTATCCTCCCCTGGGTTTTACCAACGGTAATGTAGCTTTATTATATGTATGAGATTGTAGTCTTTTATTATTTATAGCTTGTATTGCACTGATATTGTATATTTATTTGCCTACCCATCTCATTTGCCTACTATCTTTGTTATTACCATATCAACATTTCTTGGGGAGTTTTTGTGACTGTACACCCTCTTTACTTGGGTTTTTAAATGTTTTTATTCATGCCCTTTTTGTGTTTAATAAAGAATGTTTCATACATACACATCTGCTTTTCTCTCCTATTTGTTCATTGATCTATATAGATGTGTTGACTTTCCTCAGTATTGATGTTTTGCCCCGTTTTTTTGTTACGTTCTCATTAACTTTTGCCACCCATTGGGCAATAGAGGGTGTTTCTGTTGTCTTCCAGAGTGTCGGAATAATTAGTTTGGCTGCTGAAATGAGGAAGGGCACCAGAGAACCTTTCTTCCATATATTAGACTGGCACGGTTTCCCAAGTAGTACTACGCTTGGCGATGTTGGTATGGAGCACTTACAAATTTTTTCTGTCCAATTTAAAACCTTTTCCCAGAAGGGTAACAGTTTCGGGCATTACCACCAGATATGGGACATATCTCCTATATCAGGATTGTCTCTCCAGCAACATGCTGGTATATCAGAGTTAATCATATTGAGCCATTTGGGGGTTTTGTACCACCTTGATATAATTTTATAATGATTTTCCCCTACTCTAACACATCTGAAGAAGCCATTTGAGTATTTCAGCATAGCTTTAATATCCTCATCAGAGAAGTTTTTCTTGTATCTCCTCCTCCCATTTCACCAGGTGGCCTGGCTTGTTTAATGTATGGAGACTTTGTATGGAAAAAGCTTCTTTTCTAGGAGTTTTCTGGCACAAAGATTTTCTAACCAAGTGCATGATGTCTTCTCTTCATTACAATTCCTATACTTTTCGCATGTTTTGACAAAGTCTCGTATATGGAGAAAATTGTTTAAAAGAAGACCTGTTTTTTGTGGAAAATATTCTTTGGTTGTTTCTGTGTCTGTTGAGAAAATGGACCCTACACTGTGGTGTCGCAAACTTTTCCAGAATGAGCTAAATTCTATTCTATCTGGGAACAACCATTTAGGTAGGAGGTAGGAGTGAGTGAGCATCCGAATGTAGTTTACAATTCTTCCCCAATACTTCCAATGATCCTATTAGCCCTTTATGGAGTAAGCTTTTAAGGACTGTGTTAGCATAATAGTTTTTCATTCCCCATATTCTGGCCCTATCCGCCTCATCTATTGTAGCGTTGTCTAAGATGGTATACAGCGAGTGATCAGGGGCTTGTGTAATAAGGATCCACCTGGCCACCTGACATGCATAGTAGTAGTTAGGGATGTCTGGCAGTCCAATGCCTCCTTTTTTAGGATTTTGTGTTAGTTGAACCCGTCTAATGTGTGGTGTTTTGTTCTGCCATATTAAGGAAGAGAATAGTCTATTGATTTTCCCAAAATATGATTTGGGAAACCAAATTGGGACCGTCTGAAATAAGTATAATATTTTTGGAACTATGAATGTTTTCAGCAGATTTTTCCTCCCCCACCATGACATATATGGTACTCTAAGTTCTAATAGTTGTTTTTGAAGATCTTTCAACAGAGGTTCGTAATTCAGTTTGTCAAGTTGATTTGGATCTGCTGTTAGCTGAATTCCTAAATATTTAATAGACTTATTTGGCCATTTAAAGGGAGAGTCTTTTTGCAATGTAGCTGCGTTTTTTTGTGAGGGACTGAGACATTCAAAATTTCAGATTTCGCGAAATTAACTTTGAAGTTAGAGAACCTGCAGTGCTCCTACCGGTTCCTCCTGGAAGGAGCTTGGAAGCTTGGAGAGAAAGGGTTTGCTGCTGCAGTGAAACGAGGCTACCACTGCTTTTCAATCAGCTATATTCCTCCTCCAACTAGATCACGAATATTTAAGAACCTGACGAAGGGAGCGGTCTGCCCCCGAAACACGTTGTTCATTAATTGACACTTTGTTGAATAAAATAATTTTGTGATCAAACATTGGTTGAACCTGAAATCAATGTAGCAGCGCACTGAGGAAGCTCCACTTTTTTCCCTTTAATCCACTGCCCTTGTAATAATGAGTTACATACTGATGTGAAATGCGGGAGTAGGATGTGTTTGAATTTTTTATAATAGGCAATAGTTAAGCCATCCGGGCCTGGACTCTTGCCTATTGCTATGGATTGGAGAACTTTTTCAAGCTCTTCACTTGTAAAGGGCTTTATTAAGTTCATTGCTAACTCAGATTCAAGTGTAGGTAATTTGCATTCCTCTAAGAATGAGTTAAGCTTTCTTTTCCATTCTTCCCCCTGATGTGTATCTTTTGGGTTAGGCAAGTTATATAAATCTTCTTAAAAATTCCCTGAACGCGTCAGCAATCTGGTCAGTCTTGGTGAGCTTTATATTGTTTTTATTCGTTATTGAATGTATATATGTTTTTTCTCTTTGTTTTTGTATTAAAGTTGTCATTAGTTTGTTACCCTTATCTCCGTGTGCGTATTGTTTACATTTTAAAGATTGAAAAGCTTTTGCTGATTTAGCGTTTAGTATGTCTCTCACCTGGTTGCATAATGAAATAATTTCTTGCAGTGTTTCCTCTTTGGCAAGTTTTTTGTGTGATGTTTCTAGATCAGCAATTTGCTTAAATAGCGTATCAAATTGTTACCTATGGCGTTTTTGTACATATGAACCTATGGAGATCAATTCTCCCCTGGCTATCAACTTATGTGCTTCCCATTGGAAAGGTTTAGACAATTGTGTATTAGTAGGATGTGAGAAATGGGATCTAAGCTGTGCTTCGATTCTCGCTGCGTGTGCTGGATCTGCGATCAAGGTCTCATTTAGTCTCCAGCACCACTCTCCCTTACTGAAGTTTTTTAAATTTATAGTCACAGAAATGGCCGCATGGTCTAATAATAATATTGGACCTATGTCTGCTTTCACCATCGATTGACTATATCTTTGGGACGTGAATATGTAGTCTATTGTTTGGTATGTGGCTGAATAGTACGTATAATCTCAGTTGTCTGTATGATGGAGTCTCCATGTGTCTGTTAAACTAAGAGCTTCTAGAGCTTTGGTTACTTTTACCGTCTTCTTGTATGAAGTGCGACTCCCCCCATTGGAGTCAAGGTCAGGGTTGAGGGTTAGATTCAGGTTCCCTCCTACTATAAGGGCATCTTCTGCAAAATCTTTTAGTTTCTCTAGCGTCTGGGCAATCCACTTGTGCTGTCTTAGGTTAGGTGCATATAAGTTTGCTCCTGTGATGGGCTCATCCCCATCCCCAAGTTTTCCCTTAATAAAAAGATATCGCCCTTCTCCATCTTTCTGTTCGGCGGTGATTATAAGTGGTAGGTTCTTATTAATGGCTATGCTCACTCCTCTAGCTGCTTTGGAGTACGTGCTGTGGTACCACCATCTATAACCTCTAGTGGCAAGATTTGGAATCTTGTTATTTTTAAAGTATGTTTCTTGTAACAATATGATAGATGATTTTTGTCTCTTTAGAAGGTGTATCACTTGGCTTCTTTTTGGCGGTGTGCCTAGTCCCCTAACATTGCGTGAAGTGATAATTAAGTCTGTCATTTCAAGATTAAGGTTTTGGTTTCCCTATCTTTTTGTCTGTTAAAATCCCTATTCTTTTCCATATGGGAAAGGGGTATCATCCCAAATGCGAAAATGTAGAAAAAAGAGGATGCAGTCATTTTCAGGCTTGATGCAGTAATGTGTTAATGTGTTTTGTCAGGGCTTCGTTAATTAGTGTGTAATGGATGGACATGGCTTCTTTAACTTTGGCGTTGTATTGCAGCATATCATTTTGTGAGGCCTCCACTGATTCAAGCCTGTGCCCAAGATGTTTGATATCAGTTTTTATCTCAGCTAAGTCCTTTGCTATTGGGCTCAAGGCTTGGAATAATACTTTTTTAATAAACTTGTGTGAGGCCGGTGTCAAGTTCTGCCCTTATTCACACAACCTCAGGTTCTCTAATGACTGATAACATTCACAGAGTTGAGCTCAGGAGAGATCAAACCAAGACAATCGCATGGTATAATATCTCAGTCTCTGCGTACTGTTGCCATCAAAGGTAAGGCAGATGTGAGATGCTTTATTTGTGTCACACAGTATTATACAGAAATCTGCAGTGGGGCAGGACAAAGGCTAAATTACTTAGGGATAAAGAAGTAGTGTCCATAGTCCATTGGTTGGTAAATTATTACATGGGCATCGGAGACACTTCTCTGAAGTGGATACACAGTCGTAAATCCCTCTTGATAGATGTAAACATTGACTAAGAGAGATGCAAACAGCAGCTGTGGGGGGTCTTTCACTCCTTTGGTGGACAGCATTGGACTTTGTTCAGCTTCAGCCATAGTCAAACATCTTCTTAATTTCAACACTCAGCAAGTATATGAAAAATAAAAACATTTTCATTAAACATAAAACAATACTTCACACCGGTACCTGTGTGGATTCTGCACCAGTGTCTGAATATTCTCCTGTGCTTTCTGCCTCCGAGTCTTCTGTTGTACTTCATTTAAGTGGTAAATGTTTGCCGTTTTATTTATAAAAAAATGAAAAATTTGCCATTTTAGAAATTCGAAAGTCATTGTGGTTGCAGGCAGATAGATTTACCATCTAAATAAGTTGCTGAATAACATTTCCCATATGTCTACTTTATATTTTCATAATTTTTTAAATGTCTGGATAATGTATTTTGATGTCACGCAGCTTACAAATCGGTTTTCCGTATTTTCAGAATTGACTAAATACTGTTTTGAATGAAATTTTACATACTTAACATAAAAAACCCCTATATTATCAACCCATTTTCAAATTTGTCAGAAACAACTTTTAGGAAGATTCTTAACCGATTGAGATCTTCAAAGTATTTACAACAAAATAGAGGTGAAATTCAGAATGGTCAAATTTTGTTGGTTATACGTTCATTTAGCCCTAAAATGTACATATTTCCAAAAGATAAAAAGTGAAAAACCACCTTAAAATTTGTTACGCAATTTCTCCCGAGTACACAGACCCCCCACATGTGGCCGTTACTTCCAGAAGGGAAGGAGCACCCTGCAGCTGTCAGGATTTTAGTTTCCTCGTTGGCCCCTTTTGCAGGCTATAAAATTTAGCTTTTTCGTTATTGGAGCCACGTGACAGCATTTTTTTTTCCGGGAGGAGATGTTTTTTCCAGTGTTACCATTTTGGGGTTGGTATCCCCTATTGTTGAAAATTAAGGAACTTTTTTTTTGAGGGCAGCTGCACAGTCATGGCTAGAGATTGTTAGAATTTGTTAAAATTCGGTTCGTCCCAATTTTTTAAAAAAATTAGATTCGGCCCGAATCGAATCATGACGAATCATGTTAAAAACAGGTATTTTCTGGCTGCAGAGAGCCTGTGGGGTGTTGTAGAATGTTGTGTCATGCTTAATATGCATAGGGAGCTTGGTTTGGTCTTCAAACAATGCTGTGTTTTAGTATGACACGCACATGACAGCTGACGCTCTTAGAATCGCTTCACTTCCATGTGCACTTACAGAGACCAACTTCACCAAATAAGCGAAGCTGGAACGCAGCCTGACAAGGCAATGTCTGTGCCAGCTCAAAAGGACTGAGCTGAGGGCCAAGATCCCACTATAACATCAAAGAGTGCACACTTTTTACTTTGACATCAGATAAATCCATAGATTACGACAGAACCTGTTCTGGTAAAAGCGGATACATGTAGAAACCCTCCAGAAGAGTGCAGAGGGTGTCGTCAGTAATTCTGCATTGACGTCACTGATCATTTTGCCCTTCATTTTGTCAGTCAGTGTCCGCTTTCAGTCAATAATCCATCATCAGTATTGCTAAAGCCAAAATCAAACAGGAGTGAATCCAAAATGACCAGTAAATGGGATATTTGCATGTCCTCTGTGTCCTGTATCCACTCCTGCTTTTGGCTATCAATCCTGAGGCTTTTCATTTCTTCTGACAGATGAAACGTAGGGGGAAACTAAACATAGTGGCAACGTCATAGAGCGATGGAAGGTGAAAACAGCATTCTGAAAATCACAGGGTGTTCCAGGGAGACAGCGGTCAGTTGGCAGCAGCATGAGTAGGCCGCAGAGTGGCACAATGACAAATTATGGAGGTGGCGGAAACATGGTAGGCCACAAACTGGCACAATTAAAATAGCGTGGAGGTGGCACCAGCAGAAGCAACAGCAAGAGTCCACAGGTGGCAGCAACATGGTGGCAGCAACATGGAACGCCACAGAGTGGCACAATGATGAGAGTGTGGAGGTGGTGGCAGCAGGAGCCCACAGGTGGCAGCAACATGGTGGCAGCAACAGGGAAAGCCACAGAGTGGCACAATGATATAGTGTGGAGGTGGTATCAGCAGCAGCAGGAGCCCACAGAGTGGCACAATGATATAGTGTGAAAGTGGCATCAGCATCAGCAGGAGCCTGCAGAGTGGCACAATGATATAGTGTGAAGGTGGCATCAGCAGCAGGAGCCCGCAGAGTGGCACAATGATATAGTGTGGAGGTGGCATCAGCAGCAGGAGCCCACAGAGTGGCACAATGATATAGTGTGGAGGCGGTGTCAGCAGCGGCAGCAGGAGCCCACAGAGTGGCACAATGATATAGTGTGAAGGTGGCATCAGCAGCAGCAGGAGCCCGCAGGGTGGCACAATGATATAGTGTGAAAGTGGTATCAGCAGAAGCAGGAGCCCGCAGAGTGGCATAATGATATAGTGTGGAGGTGGCATCAGCAGCAGCAGGAGCCCACAGAGTGGCACAATGATATAGTGTGGAGGTGGTGTCACCATCAGGAGCTCACAGAGTGGCACAAGGATATAGTGTGAAGGTGGCATCAGCAGCAGCAGCCCACAGAGTGGCACAATGATATAGTGTGAAGGTGGCATCAGCAGCAGCCCACAGAGTGGCACAATGATATAGTGTGGAGGTGGCATAAGCAGCGTCAACAGGAGCCCACAGAGTGGCACAATGATATAGTGTGAAGGTGGCATCAGCAGAGGCAGGAGCCCGCAGAGTGACACAATGATACAGTGTGGAGGTGGCATCAGCAGCAGCAGCAGCCCACAGAGTGGCACAATGATATAGTTTGGAGGTGGCATCAGCAGCGTCAACAGGAGCCCACAGAGTGGCACAATGATATAGTGTGAAGGTGGCATCAGCAGAAGCAGGAGCCCACAGAGTGACACAATGATACAGTATGAAGGTGGCATCAGCAGCAGGAGCCCGCAGAGTGGCACAATGATATAGTGTGGAGGTTCCTAGTCGTTTAAGGGCTGACCGCCAATCACCTAGCCACCAAGATATAAGAGTCCCATGGGTGGTCAATGCTACAGTTAATTTGTTTCCCTAAGTCGTTTATTAATCCCCATCAAAACTTTAATAAGGCATAAAAGTAACAAAACTTGACTTAAGTGAATCTGATTAGGTCTTTCTTCTAGCTGTCTTGAAGTGCTTGTTGTCCACAACACCTGGAAGGCATCATCATCATCATTTCTCTTCCTCACATGGCTCTTTATCACCAACAGATCTCCAGGTTGAAGCTCATGAAAGAGAAAACTCAAAAATATACTTAAGTACAGTGCATGTGTAAGGTTATCATACAGTCCAAGTCTCACATACTGCATTTGGAGCAACTGTGAACAATAATATCCTAATCTAGGAACCAAACAAAATGAAATCTTGTAGGGACTCAATCCTGTCTTTTTACTGGCCTATATCTTACAGAAAGGGCTAATGGCTAATGGTAGACCCTCGGTCCATGGTTTCCCCATCTCCACCATTGCCTTTTAGATCTTTAGTTTCAGAGTCCCATTCAACCTCTTAACCTTCCTGCTACTTTGTGGATGGGGTGGGATGTGACTACCTAATATATCCCTCAATCTAAACTTCTCTTGAGAAGTGGGTATCTTTAAAGCACCTCTGGTCACTCATACCTGTAGACCATTTTTGAACAGAACATAGTCAATACACTTCTCTCTGGGAAAGATACAAAAATCTTGTGCTGTGGTGAAAGCTTCACAGACTGGTAGATATAACCATAAGTCACCTGGGTCACAATAGGTTGTAAAGAATCCATTGTCCACAGATCAGACTGGCACCTTCTTCTTGCTTCATCTTCTGTCCTTCTTTTGCCGCTTGTAGCATTTCTTTTGCAGGACCTGTAGCATGTTAGGACTTACCAAGGTAGAGGTTTCCTCAGCTGGCAACACAGTCATGGTGGCGACTAAGGGTACAGACGTCCTGGCAGCTTCTTTGGCTGCTCTATCTGCCTAGTCATTCCCTTGTGTTTCTGTTCACCTTGCCGTGTGCCTTACTTTTAACAATAGCTACTACTGTAAGCTCTAGTAGCCTCTCCAAGTATCTTAGGTCTGCATGTTTCACTAGGTGCCTGCTGCTGGTGTGATGAACGTTCTGGCTTTCCACATAGGGCTGTTAACATAAGCTGTTCCAAACGTACCTTGAATCTGTGTACATGCTATATCTGTCTTACCCTAAGCTAAGGGACGTACTTCTATCAATACTTTCAGTTCTGTTCCACTAATGTAATATGTAATGGAAGTGCTTCTGTTTCTTATACCTGGTTCCTTGTTGGGTTGTGCAATGACAGTATATAACATGTTAATAACATTTACCTTCATATTAATACCTGGAACCAGTTTGAAACGCATTACAACAGCTGATGAGAGGTGATTTGCCTAATGATATTATTGTTTGCATTTGTTAACGTAATGTTAGCGCCCTGAGGGACGGAGGGCACTGTATGTTCTCTCCCTGTTTGCATGGGTTTCCCCTGGGTCCTCCAGTTTCCTCCCACACTCCAAAACATACTGGTAGGTTTATTAGACTGTGAGTCCCATTAGGGACAGCGTTATGAACGTGACGCTAGCGAAACGTGTGAATGCGTCCTCAGTGAGGTAACCAATTTTCTATAGAAAGATTATTTATTTTTAAATTTGTGTATTCTTGTAAGTATACTCCCCCCCCCAGACGCTCTTGGTCTGTATTGCATATTTGTTTTTCCTAAGCCTTCCACTTTGGATTTATGTTATTTTACTGCGGTTTTAGGTGTGGGTGGCGTTATTTGTGTCCACCATTTACTTTCCGTAGCCATACTTACCTGGGAATACTTAGTGTTTATTGTTACCTTGATTGAACTGTGTGTACTCTTTTTTTGTCTGTCTGTCCCTTTACACTGCCTACAGTTTTATTGTATTTTATGTAACATTGATTATCAGCAATAAAGTTTACCATGTTTTATTGTATATTTTCATTCTGATTTATCGGCTTTGCGTATGAAGTCATTAGGTGTTAAGTATTGGGGTGATGGCACATGTGGCACGGCAAAGCCGATAAATCAGAATGAAAATATACAATATAAAAACATGGTAAACTGTATTACTGCTAATCAATGTTACATAAAATTACGCAGGAATAAACTGTACGGCAGTGTAAAGGGACAGAACACGCACAAAAAAGGAAGAAACAGTACCACACAGTTCAATCAAGGAACGCGTGGTAACAATAAAACCACTAGTATTCACGGTAGTATTGGCTACGGAACGTAACTATGGAGTGGACACAAATAACGGCCACCCACACTTAAAACCCGCAAAGTTAAAATAACATAAATCCAACGTGGAGAGGCTTGGAAAAAAAAACACTATGCACAAAGAGTGACAGACCGCAAGCCAGCCAGTTGGGGGGGGGCGGGGCGTATACGTACAAGCCTACACAAATTTACAAATACAATAATCTTTCTATAGAAAATTGGGTCCCTCACTGAGGGCGCATTCAAACACGTTTCGCTAGCGTCACGTTCCTCACGCTGTCGACCTAATGGGCCTCCCCCGTCTCCTCCCCTCCCCCGTATGTTTTGGCGTGTGGGCGGAAACCTGGAGGACCCCGGGGCAAACCAATGCAAACAGGGACAGAGAAACATACAGTGCCCTACCGACGTCCCTCGGGCGATAACATTACGTTAACACAAGCAAACAATAATATCATTAGGAAAATACAATCATCAGCTGTGTTGTAATTTGCGTTTCAAACGCAATGAAAACGCAACCCAAAACGCAACTTGGCAACACGCCCCCAGGGTTGATGGCACACATGGCGTTTTGAAACCGAATTTTTGGTCCGTTTTTAAGCAGTCCGTTGAAAAACATACGTTTTTGACCACCTTTTGAATTAAGATAATTGTCAAAACCTGTCAAAAAACGATGAGTTTTCAAAAAAACCAAGCTTCTGCACCGCCACTTGTATGCCATCACCTCATAGACTCTTTCCATGCTGGATGTGACAAAACTCACCCGGCCAATTTATTACGGTACACCATCGCGTCGTAACGGGTTACCTTTTGCCCTCAGAAAATGCCTCAATTCTTTGTGGCATAGATTCAACAAGGGGCTGGAAGCATTCCTCAGAGTTTTTTGAGTTGGTCATATTGACATGATGGCATCACCACGAGTTGCCCGCCAAGTTTGGTCGGGCCGCTGCACAGCATGATCGCGAATCTCCCGTTCCACCAACGTCCCAAGATGATCTTATGGGATTGATGAGGATCTGGTGGGACTGTGGGAGGCACAAGATTGAGTGCAAGGACCCTCATTGTCCTGTTTCAGAAACCAGTGAGGGGATTGCAGTTTCTTTAGGACATGGAGCATTTCTGCGTGAAAGTAGCCATTCAGCTGTGGGTACATTGAGGTCATAAAGGGAGGACATGGTCAGCGTATGAAGTCATTAGGTGTTAAGTATTGGGGTGATGGCACATGTGGCTTTTTGAACGCGTCCTGTCAAAAAACACATGCTTTTATTGACCAGTTTGAAATGAGATAATTGGTTAAACCTGTCAAAAACTGATGTGTTTTCACAAAACTCTTCCATTTTTTGACAGACTGCTTAAAAACGGGCCAAAAACGCGTTCAAAACGTGTGACATCACTCAAAGGATGATGGCACACATGCCGTTTCATCTGCGTTTGCAAACGCAGACCAAGCCGCACCCACCGAGGCGGGCCGCAGCCCGATCGCATCAGCGTTTTTATGGAAATGCCTGAGAGTGGGAATGAGCCGCCAGTGTTTTGCATTAAATTAACGCAAAACACCAGCGGCTCGTTCCTGATCGCAGGTGTTTCCATAGAAACGCCGATGCGATCGGGCTGCGGCCCACCCCAAGACGGCACATCTGCCATCACCCTAATTGACTGCTTTCTGATGCATCCTTGTTTTTGCTGAAATGCTTCTCCATGTGAAATTTTGTAGTTGAAATCTTGAGGGTGCGTTCACGCGTTGCGTTTTGACCTGCGTTTTCATTGCGTTTGAAACGCATATACAACAGCTGAGGAGAGGTGATTTGCCTGATTACATCACTGTTAACGTTTCCGTTTACAAAACGCATCGTAATCGCGATGTTAACGCATGTGTTAACAAAGTGTTAACACATGCATTTTGTTAACGCATGCATTAACATTGCGTTTACAAATTACCTCACATCAGCTGTTGTATATGCTATTCAAACGCAATGAAAACTCAACCAAAACGCAACGTGTGAACGCGCCTCATGTAGGCTCACCCCAGATGGCGCTCCAATTCCAAGAGGACATATCAGGGAGTTAGGCCGCTGTCACATGTACCGCTTCGCGAAGAAGAAAACAAAAACAACACGGGAGAAGATGGACGGCGCCCTCGCGTAATAACTAGGGATAGGTTTCAGAAATCGATTGAGGATAGAAGGATGGTGTGCTCACGCTGTGACACCTTGTTAGTATAAGCGGGGTTAAATAATAAATCCCAAATAGGGGAAAGGGTTTCTTATTGTAAACGCAACGGTTACGCAGCAACACACGCTCTCCAAAGAACCCGCGTTCACACTTTTGGTCTGACGAGAGGTGCTCCCCGAAACCGCTGTTAACCATTGGATTGTTTGTTATAAATAAATCAAAAAAACAATAAGAGTACGATGAATTGTCCAGTGCAAACTATATGAATAAGACTTTTATTTCATTTTCAGTATCATACAAAGCGTCACCATTTGGCTCTCCCCTCTTTTTGTGTACTCCTGTAATTATTAACAATGTACCGTCTAGGCGCCGTCATAAAGCGCGCCGCTAGCGCTCAGGGCAGCAGTTCACACGTTCGTTTTTGGTTGCGCTTTTCATTGCGTTCGGATTGTGGAACGCAAGATACAACACGATGTGAAGGTAATTTGCCTAATTCCATTACCGTTTATGTTCGATCGTAAACGCTCGTTAACGCTGCGTAACATTGCGTTTACGTGCGTTTTGTTAACGCTGCGTTACCAGTGATGAAATTATCAAATCACCTCTCCTCAGCTGTTGTCATATGCGTTTCAAACGTCATGAAAACGCAGGTCAAACCAATGTGTGAACGCCCCTCGGGAGGTCCTCGGCCCGAACGCACATTCCGTTTCAGGGATTCTTAAGCTG
This sequence comes from Engystomops pustulosus, assembly GCA_019512145.1. Lineage (NCBI taxonomy): Eukaryota > Metazoa > Chordata > Amphibia > Anura > Leptodactylidae > Engystomops > Engystomops pustulosus. The sequence goes on along the minus strand of CM033651.1, from coordinate 35,122,853 downwards.
TTAAGCCGTCGCATGCGTTCTCTGGAACGCATGTGCGTTCGGGCTGAGGTACCTCCCCCTGTGCGCTAGACTCCGTTATGAAACGGACGCCTACGGTACGTGTTACCGCGGCCTTATGTGTGATAACATAAGCTATAATGCATTATACACTTCACTCCCTAAATTTTCACTGTCCACCTAAGTGCCTTAGTTTTTAAACAATCGTATAGTATAATATTTTAGTTTAAAAAATATTTTTTTTTTTACATATTGTGACAGAGTGTCCGTAGAAGTGGCTGGATGGGTTATACATTTGCCAAGGTTCCTCCATTCTACAAATTTCTAAATGCATCCGAGGAGTATGTCAGACACCTCTGCATTGAGGTTTTGGGAAAATCCTAGGCCCTGTGTTGCTGGAGTAGTAGGGTGGACCTCACTCCATGTGGACAGTCCGGGTTTTGGTCCTTGTTCCTCATTACTTGTGGTACTACATGTTGCTGGGATCATTTAAGGCTCTCGGCACCCTGGGGATAGAACTGTGAGTGTCTGCTCGTTTTTGTTTGCTGTGAGTCTGTGAGTAGGTGCAGTCCTCTGGTCAGAAGCCTGATGTCTAGGTTAGTGGCCAGATGGTCTAAGATTTATTTTCTTCTTTCTTTGTTTTATGTTACTATAACTTTTATGAACACAAACTGGTTGCAGCCAGTTGACCCAACGATTGTGTCGTTTGGTGTCTCCTGGCTATTCCAGGAGATGAATACCCCCGCTACCTAAGATAATACAGTTTGGGCATAAGTAAACTTAGAATGTGAGTAATGCCATTACTTTGGACACTCGAGGGTGGCCAATGCCTTTAAAGCAGTGGTTCTCACCTGTCTATGCTGTGACCCCCGCAATACAGTCCTCTGCTGTGGTTTACCCCCAACCATTCAACTCGCAGTAAAACACAGTAAAATTGCGGCTCCAATTGCTTTAGATTCGACCCCCGTTTTTTGTCCGTTCGACCCCCGCTGGGGCCCGACCCACAGGTTTTGAGAACCACTGCTTAAAGCTTATTGCTGAAAAGAAAGTGGCACAGTTTCAGAGACTTAGCAATTCCTAGAAATGAGTTCGCGTCTAACACCATCGAGCAACACCTGAGATAGCTTTAATAAGTATGTACTTGATTCACTCACTGATTCCTTGTTGAGAAGGAAGCACAAAACAGCAAACTATGGCTTACGCTTGCTATTAATGACAGGCGGACCCTGTAATTTTAAAAATCTGTGTAGGTGTAACTGTGTTTGCCTCTGTCATTTGAATTACGGGGTCCATGCAGACCCCCTTCCCCCATATGATTGTGCTTGCGGTCCACAGCGATTTAAATACCTCTGGTTTTGCCAGTGCCAATTTCAAGACACGGTCACACTACCGCTAGGCGTCCCGTTCCATAACACACGCTAGCGCCCCTTCATCCAGTAATGTCCCATGTGTTTTCCGGGAAACCAGCGATTGATAATGCCCGATTTCCTGTGTCCTCTTTGGATGCATTTGCGTTCTGTCCGAGGACCGCCCCTGTGCGCTAGCTGCCACGTGTAATGCAGCCTAAAGTTTTTAATCGTCGCTTTCAAGTGTTAAAAGGGAGGTGGGGTTTTACAGCTGAACCCAACCCAACTTCTAATGACTGGTGCACTCATAACTATTGTATACTTCACATCTCTTTTTTAGCTGTCCAACACATTCTAGATTTAGCTCACAGAAATAGAGAAAATAATTCATCACTATGACTGAGCCTCCCAATTATTTACTATTCTCACTCGTTATTCCACCACCGATTGAAGCCACTAATCCCGCAGTTTACTTCTTCTTCTCCCTGCTGAAGTATGTCACCATTCAAACTAGCACCATCGCATTCTTTCATTATCCTACTTTAAATTATAGTGTAGCTGAAGATACTATTGTTATACTCTTCTACACCTCTTTTAAGGCTGCCAAGACAGTAGAGATTCTGACAGCGATCTCAAATGACTGTCTAACTTTAATTCTTTGGGTCGATACGATACAAGGATACCAAATTTGCATAGGTTTTATAAGTGTTTCATCCAAATTCTTTTTTTAACTTTGCCTCTTTTCTGGTGCTAATAACATTTTCATACTTTGTTTTATGGGCTGAGGGTGGTTTCATTTTTTTGATAATGTTTCTTTCTAGTTTTTTAATATTTTTCAAATGGTTAAAAAGTTGCCATGTTTTTTACTTAAGGCGCTATTTTCTTTACAGTGTTCAATGCATTGAAAAAACGGTTATTAATTTTTGATAATCCGGGCATTTTCGGACTCTTCAATATCTAATGTGTTTATGTATAAAGTAATAGCCATCTGCCTACTACAGTATGTCGCATCTTCGACTGGGTGGGTGCGTTAAAACGATGAATGACATTCTCATGGGGAGCGAGATCCTCAGGCAAGATTCGTGCCCCGGCGGTGTTACCTGTGTATTCTCTGCTGCAATATCAGCAAATGCTTACCGGCTATTGGAGAGGCTCAGCCCTGAGCCCGCTTCATGCCCGCGGCGGTGGTGAACTTGTTAATCAACCAAAATATTTCTAAGAGCTTATGATACTCTCTCCCCCGACTGATTTGGCTTATTTTTTTCTATTTGGATCATTGATCTCAGTCTCTCCATTTTCGATGGCTCTTATTGTCCTGGCAGCTGCTTGTAGAGCATTGTAACCGCAATAGTCAGTGATTTTGTCCCATGGATTCTTCACCTTCTTACACATCCCTCTTTATATCTAAATGATCTACTAATGTTAATGTATGGAAGATGGGAATCTGTAGCTTTGATTCTTATTCCACTTAGGCTTATAATTTCTTTCTAAGCTGTGGAAAAATTGCACTAGTTCTTTATTTTTTGGGGAAACGGGGTAGCTGCTATAGGCAGTGAGACTGCCCCGACAGGGGGGTTAATATGTTAGTTTTTCATTGTGGTTGTCATGTTTTGCTCCTAGACTGCAAAGCATTTCTTACGACCAACTCTAGCAGAAAATTTACGAAGATAAATGTAATGGTCCACCCTTTAATACTAGAGTAACATTGTTTTTGCTTTAAAACATTGACCTCTTGTCTTGCTGCTTCACCCATTGTGTACTTGCAGGCATGTGAAGTGGATTATTAAAACACAAGCCATGCTTTGTGAGCGGGACTTACAGTTATCCTTGCTTGTCACTAGTATTAACTGCATGAGATCTGATACACGAATACGTCTATTTTGGAACAAGCATGCTAAAAAAAAGTGTGAATATTTTCACAACTTTATATCTTTACATAGCCCTGATATTCAATTTGCTTTCATTGTCATGTTTTTACCATTTATGTGAGATCTATTTATGGCCATTTATGGGGTCCCAAACTGCTGGTGGCTGTAACTTTGACAATGCCCAAGAAAAAGGTGATTCTTGGGTTTAGGTAACAGCTGAGTCTATGCTCTGGTACAAGTTGGGTATAAGGGGCCAATAGCAGACTTCTGAATGGGGCCCCCCCTAGCTCCTCAGGAAATATACAGACAGCAGTCCCCGGGTTACGTACAAGATAGGTTCTGTTAGGTTTTGTTCTTAATTGGATTTGTATGTAAGTCAAACTGTATACTTTATAATTTTGCGGTCCAGTGAAATTTTTTTGTGACAATGGATTTTACCCCTTACTGCTGAAGCCACTTTTCCTTCCTGACAAAGGCCCGATTTTTCAATCTGCCCTGAGTCCTTAACGTGGTATAACTTGGAACGCTTCCCCACTATCCAAGTGATTTTTGACATTGTTTTCTCTTGACACTTTGTACTTTATATAATTGAAAATTGGGTGTTGTTATCTTTTGCGTTTTAGTATAAAAAAATGAAAAATGGTGAACATTTTGAAAGAACGCTATTTCAACTTCAAATATTTCTGCTTTGCAGGCGATTGTCCAGACCCCCCAAATAAACTTACTAATCTAACTAAACATTTGCCATAAGTTTTCTTAAAGTTAGCATGATTTTTAAACTATCTTATACTTTCTTTTAGGAGATAGGAGGCTATAACTATACAAGTGAATTTCAGATTTTTGTGAAAATCACCAAAATCTATTGTTTGAGGGGCCTAGATCGTGTGATGTGTTTTTGAGAGGCCTATATAGAAAAAAATCCCCTATACTGCCCGATTTTAGAAATGCACACCCTCTTCACGTCTTAAAGCAATGTAAAACCACTTTTTATGCAATTTTGTTAAACCTTTTATTGTTTCACCAAGTTTAAAAACAAAATATTTACAATTTTGAAATTTAATTTTTTTTGGGCAAATTACGATTTTTTTTTTTCCAAAACTGTACACATTCTCATTGGAAAAATACTAAAATTCTCCTAAATTTGTGATACGCAATTCCCTCCCAAGTATAGGATACCCCCACATTTGTTGGCAAACTTGCTTTAATACGCCCACAGCAGGTTTAGAAGGAAGGATTCAACCACTGGGTTTTTTGCAGAGCACTTTAGCTGAATACCTTTTCTGTACCGTGATACATTTCAAGAGCTTCCAGAGAATGTTGAACAGTGAAACCCCATAAAGACCCAATTTGGACAACTAAACCCTTTCACATATTTTATCAAGTGTAAATGTTGTATTTGAAGAAACCCACAGGTGTTTCAGCAATTTGGGCTGAACCTGAAAAATGAATATTTTTCCTCAAAAATTTTTTTAAATCCCAATTTTTTCGTTATCCACAAGGGCAAAAAGAAAAATTGCTCACAGAATATTCAAACATTCCTCCTGAACATAACAGACGGAATCCCCACATTGGATATACAATTGTAGGGACACACCGCAGACGGAGACGGGAAAAGACCGTTTTTGGCTTGTTAAAGTTAATTTAGGACAATAAATAGTTTCCAAGGGTGGACACTGATCATTTGGGAGAACCCCGTGAAGTACCTTAACAGTAGAAAACTCCCCATAAATACCCGCATTATGTAAACTACACCCTTCACACCGCATGTGGTCAAGGTGTAATAAGGAGTATTTGGACTCCACAGCAGGTCTCAGAATTTTGTGCGAAACCTGAACAAAATGACTATTTTTCTCAAAAATGCACTTTCCATATTTTTCTGTTATCCACACGGGGCCAAAAGGAAAAGTGTTCAACAATTTCTCCTGAGACAAACACGGAAATACCCCACATGTGGTATATAAACTTCTGTAGGGACAAAACACAAGCAGGACTTTGAAGGGAAGAATGGTGGTATGCAACAAGGGCAGATGGGTATTAGGAATGGTGAAATGATAGTTCTGAAGCACTCTTTCATGCAGAGGCCAGGTTTTTCATGACAGGTGTCACATTTGATAGTTGTGTCCTTCATTTCCCCTTGCAACTTTTTGGTCTTCCTCGTCCTCCCATTTGTGGTACGCCTCGCCCTGTTCGCCTGTTGAAATGTTGATCTCTGTACAAAGTGACAATCAGAAGTACTGGGTCACTACTTCACCGACCGATTTCGATCGATCTCGTCAATAATTTTTTAAATTCTGTGACGGGTTGGTTTTAATTCTAGCACAGCCCCGATCATCCATTTATCTGTGGCAAACTATGCAGGACTAGCGGTGGTCCATGCATTACATTTATCGCTATTGTGTAGCGATATCGGGGTGGAGGCAGGATGGAGGGCCTGCGGAATAGGCTGTCACTCCTCAAAGATGACGTGCTGTCATCATTTCCTCCCTCCGCCCTGCAGTCCAGCTTTCCCAGCAAAAGTTGGTAATCGGACCCCCGGCTTGACAGCTATGATCCGATCTGGTCGGACAGACAGATCAGATCATTAGAGCGAGGTTGGCACTTGCCCCTCCGATCATACGAAAAGGTGATCGGTGCTAACATGGACAGCACGACCACCTCCTGATTGACAGCAAGCAATGCTCGATGACATTTTTTTTTTTTTTTTTAACTATGCACTATTGCATTGCTGCAATCAGCTGGTCTGAATTGACCACTGATTGCAGCGATCTAGGCATGGGGAGGGGGAGTCCCCCCCGGTCCTTGACAGAGGATTGGTTTTTTTCTGCTGCCAGGTGACAACAGCAATCTCCTTTGAGCTTGTGTCTGTAGACACAATGGTCTTTAATGCCTACATAATAGTACTGCATTAGTTGCGGGAACACTCACCTCCCGACATCAGTACTTTACTCCCAATTTTTGGAAAGTGGGTTAAAAATGTTTGGATTGTCACAATAAAGCTAAATGCAAGACACCTTCGATAACGGCGATATTATAGCCTGGGACTGAATGTGTAGTAATTACCAACATCCAGAGTCCCTTTTGTGTTGGGTGTTCTTAAGTAGGGTGGCCGCCTGTATTAGCAAGCATTGACTCATCCATTTATACCACTTTACACACATACACATTTATACACTTAAAACCGATCTGTTTTCAGTAGCTGTTGACCACTTTTGGAAATACAAGGCATGGTATATATACCTCCTAGTCCTGTGTTTCACTCTTACGCCCTCCTTTTTCCATCCGATATTTCTTATCGAGCTGCAAGATTTATGCTTGACTATGGTAGATCTCACGTTATTCGTACATGTACATTATGAATTTTGTGCGCATTCATATTTATATAATGGTGATAGTACTATATTTTTTTTTAGTATGGTAGGCCAGGCCCCAGTGCGGTCCCCCACTGCGGGCCCTCATACAGCTGCTATGGCTGCTACCCCCCTGTATTTACACCCTGGATGTAGTGTTCTTATTCTGGTAAACACGTTTTTTTTTGTGTTCCGACTCCTAGAGAAGTGTAAGCTGATATATACAACACACTTTTAAATCTAATTGAAACTGGAAGCGGCAATTGCCTAACTCAGTACAGTGAAGTATTTTAATAACTGTTTTTATAAAGCCTTGCGTAATCAAAATTTCGTGGGTGACCATATCTGAAATAGAGCATAATTATACCAAGATAACTCTTTTATTGGTTTCCTTTCCTACCAAAAAGAGTCAATAAAAACTCAGTATCCTAATTATCCAAACTGTCCATCCCAGTAACAAGAACGAGCAATGTTGATATCTTACCTCCGTTGTAGGGTATGACTGTGGTGTTTTTTTCGACTGCTTTCATCTTCTACACTATCAAAGATTAAGGTTACACACAGACTTCGCAGTATTATATCCAGATGACAATATTGCGCCAAAAAAAATTAAATTATTACAACGGCAAGACAGAAGTTTTGGATGTGTGGGTGTATGTCAGAAGCATTTTGGTATCCATATAAGTCTTCCGTTCATATATCTCAAGACCCCACAATCTTTTTATCTACATTACAATATAAGAGTGAATATGGTATTAATTCAAATCTCATTAAATTTTTTATACAGATTTTTTAGTATTACTCATTTAACTAGTTTATTCATGTTTTTGGAGTATATGAGAATTTCGCGTGTCATTGTTCTTGCAGCTAAATCATGTCTAATGAATTTGGTTTCTTTTCTAATATAGTGTAGGGGTTCACTCAAAAATGGTAGCCTTTATAGATAGCGCCAGGCACAGTCCTCTCAGGTGAACAAAACAGGTGTCTTTATTTAGAACATAAAAAATAACGGGAAAAGGGCTTTGCTCGAGCTGGCAAAACAAATGCATAGTCCATATTATAAATTCTCACCTCTCAGTCCATTTATCAAGCACAGTTCACATTCACAGACCACAGTACCGTACTTCAACACCCTCCCCTGGGTCAGGATGCCCCTTTTTAGTCCCTCAGCTTCCCCATCACAGCAAGGCTCAGCTCTGGCTCCTGCTATCCCTGTGTTTTCCACAGCACACACAGTAGGGAACCACCCACCCCCTTCTCCTGAACACAGGTGGCCTTACATAGGGCTGCGGCAGCCCCGCCCTGGCGAACGTGGATACACCATCCCACCCAGCACTGGTTACTGCTCCGAAAAACCCGTCCCGGATCAGCTGCTTGACGCTATGCTAAAGTAACAAAGTGCGTCTGTCAGTGGCCGATACCGCCTGCTGCCACCTCGAATACTGGTTTTTACTTAACCGAGGTCCCCCCCCCGCCCCCCAGGCACCACGGTGACACGTATCTACCCTCCCCAACCTCACACCTTGATCGCCATTTTCTACATTCTAGTTTCTATATGGGAATACACTAAGGACTATTCTGAAAATAACACAATTTTAAAATCTCGAGAATTGGTCCACCACGTGCGCCGGCTTCAGAAAATTGAAAGGGCCAGCCATTCCAGTAATTGCGCTGTCATATTCCCAGAATTGTATATATAACTGCCTCTCCCTGCCACTTTCCCATATCTTCGTGCCTTGTGCCTAGAGAAAGCTTTGTCTCTGTTCCCCTGCACCGTTATTGTGCAATTTCTTGTAGTGAACCGTGTTTCTGACTATGAAAACTAGGGTTTTTTATTAGGGCATAATGGCCAAACCTTTAACGTAAAAGGTTTTCGGTTTGGTAAGCACAACAGCCTTTATCAACCGTGAAAATCGTGAACAACAAAAAAATATCAGTGAAAGCAATGTACCCAATAGTAAGCTTGTTACAAAATACAAATTGAGTCATAGGTCGGATGCCAATATTGCTCTTGAAGGATCAAAGCCATATGAGTCAATAATAAGCGTACAAGTATATCTATAGGTCTCTGCAGACAATCAGGTAGGACCGAACACATATCAGTAATAGTGAGCATAAAGTAATATGGTCACTATGGAAAAGACCTAGACAATTAACAGATAATATTAAGGTACAGGATAGTCGGGTATCAAGTAGCTGGTTGTAGGGATTAAAACAATTCAAGTATTAAAAAATTAAAGTATTAGTTGCCTTACCTAGGCTAGTAGCGAGCGCGTGAGAAACTCATTATAAACCCAGAACCTTTTTTTAAGCCCAACCTCATAAGATCGAACAAGAGAAGAAAATGGCGGGCATCGAGGAGAGGTACATAATCCTGATGACATCAAATCCCCTGAGTATGCTTCTCCCACAACCTCAACTCACCGATAACGGTTTAGCAATCAACATCTCCTCCCAATCACTCAGCCCAATATAATCCCTACAGAAAGGCATATCATGTTACCCCACATATTACTTCGACACCTTCCAATTATATTTGGATCCAACATTTTTTTTTTCGATCTCCGCAGATTACAAGACCACTTCCAAACTTCCCCCACCTGACATCTCATCCCGACAAAGTCACTCCTCCAAGCATAGACACACCACACTCTAAGACTTCGGACTTAATTCAGCTACGCCCCCTAAAACTCAACCATCAGTAAAACCTACATACAACTCATAAAAGAGATGTAGATATCTTTAGGCACTTCTCCAACGGGCAAATCAAGGCACACTCCAACCTGGACAACAACATACAAGCCTTGCAATCTCTCATGGATATCAGGACCTTCTTATCAAACCGTCTCCTCCACAGATAATGGAGGGCACTGGTTATTTATGTACAGACAGGAATACATAGGAAGAGGCCCTATGCCCCACCTTAACAATGAGAACAATCTACAAGCAAACTTCCAGCATACTCAACCTTTCTAATCAGCAAACATCTCTGCCTCATTTCACAATACACCCAAATGACACAATTACCGACAAACAGCCAAATTCCGGACAATACCACCCTCATCCCGGTATTCTATATACTACCTAATATTCACAAAAAAACTACTAACCCCAGGACGTACCGATAGTAGCATCCACGGAGACATTCCAATTTTTAAAGTTCCCCGCCTGTCGAAGTCCAATACGGATTGACAAAAAGGTAGCGAGGGGAGGGGTAGACTGGGGCGGGGGGGGGGCGGGGGGATTGAGACTGGCTAATGCTAGAGCAAGAAAAAAACGAAAAAAAACTTACTTCTACTACTCCTTCCGTCTAATCTCGGACACATCCAACATCAAAATGGCAAATCCTACCACTCTACACCATTCCTCTTTCCTAACTATCATCCAACTAGATGGACAACTCGCACCAACCTAATCACGCAAACGCTTTTTCACATCTACATTAGCAAAGCTATTGACTTTCACAATAGGACAATCAACCCCCCAGGTGACTAGGAAGCTATGACAGAACTGATTACGTCTAACCTCCGTACCCGCTGGGTCCTACATATCATCCTGGCTAATGTTACGCGTCTCTGCAATGATTCCAGTCCTCTCATGTCGCAGCCAAGTCGCAAGCCGCACGTGCAGCTATTCGACTGAGCTAAGGACACCAAGACGAGCTCCCCGGCCATTTACTTCAACATCCTCTATAATCTACATCGATCTCTAGACAGCTGTGTGGGGTGTCCTGGAGAGGAATTACTTTCTGGCGGTTATCCAGGCATCGAAGACGTAGAGTGTTGACTCCGTGCATAACGAAGGGGCCACTGGTGTGCGCATGTGTGCCTTCCACTACTGTTTGACCTCTTGGCGCAGCCGAGGTAGACTCGGATTGACTGACGCCCATGTGGTGTATGTTGCTGAGGAAATTGGCTGGAAGGGGAGAATTGTGGGATCAGTGTACATGGATGTCAGTGAAAGATCGCCGACGAATTTACCCTAGCACGGAACCACTATGATGGGTGGAAGGGAGGAGGCAAGGGGGGAAGGTGACAAGGGGGAGCGGGGCCAACAACAGGCTCAAGTTGAGTCTGTGACACAATGATCTCTACATATAGAATGAAAACATCGTACTTCGGGGTACCGGCTACATAGCCACACTCAACCATTTCACGGCTTCATAACAACATTAATGCCAGAACTGAATTTTCCATTCCACATCCATGACTCACAACAAATCAGCTCTTAGACATTCTCTGTCATCAACGACCAACACGACAGACTACCTCACGACTTATAGTAACAACCACGAACGGAACAGCTCCTGCACTAGACCATTTGCTACCCTCCCTCAACCAAAAACTTAGATTTCCTCGTCTCACAATTCTCCTAGGTTAAACCCTCGTCAGTACTCTCAATACTCACCCAACATCCAGAATTAATCTCTTTGCGGAACGCTTTTTTGCACACGGCTTATCTCAAACGTCATCCAAAAAACTCTACCAACACCCACGATTCATCCACAACCCCCATTGAGAGACAAACACTGCTGAATACCTTTTGTACATGCATTAACTCCGGTCAATCAATAAGATTCTTTACAAAGTTCATCCCACTGGTTCTTCCTGCATTCCAAAAGTTCTCCCCTTTGGCATGCGCTTGACATCCAAAAAACTTAAGAGACCTTCTCATAAAGCGTACATCACTTCCAATACCTGTGTCCCTCGCCAACGGTTCCACAAACTCACGAAAAGGCACCCATTTTCCCCTGCCTCCAGTGCTCCCAATGCCTAATTTTATCAAGGGAGATGCAATTTCACCCTACACGGGTAAAACCCTTCCCGAGCAAGGATCGTTCACCTGTCAACATCCTGTGTGGTCTACTCATCAAGTGTCCATGTGGACTTATTTTGTAGAGATCACCCAGCCAGTTGGCTCCAGAAAGGTCAACACAACTCCACCATCCGCCCGTAAATCTGTTACGACCTTCCTTATCATTTTCATAAACATAACCACAACTGCGGTACCAGTGATTGAAATATCCCACGACTAGGTGAAAACTCCTCAAGAAGAGAGAATCCTTTTGATCCATGCTCTACAGAGCAGGGAACCACTGGACTTAACCGAGAATACTATACCCAGCGAGTTTCCTATAACCGCAATCCGTTTTACTATCCTGTTTAACCAGTATGCCCTATACTCGTTATTGCTATTCAAGTCCTTATTTTTTGTTTTTCGTTTCGATCACTAATAATAAGTTGTCCTAGTCCTCGAGGGTGGTAGATAAACCACACGCCCCCTCCCTCTCTTCTCTATTTTCTTCCATAAATGCCTGTACCTACTACTATTTCCTTATTTTCCACTTGTCCTAACCCCTTACCCTCCTCTTTCCCCTCTTAATAATTTCTCTTCATTTTACATTCCATGCAGGCTGCCTTATTGCCCCTGTTCTTTGAGCCCTAATGCATCTCTCTGTTGCAGGCCCACCTCCCTATAATAACATACAGCTGTCCAAGCTTAAGGTGCGCAAGCGCCCTCATCCACGTCCTGTTACCTTTTGTCTCCTGAACCGGAAGAGGCTATTGCGCAACTTCTGATCACGACGCCAAACACCCAGATTGATGCAACCACACGACACCCAGATCCGGAAGTACCAGAGTTACCACTTCGGGTCCTCCACAGCCCGCTCCACAGCCGCGCTCCCTTCAAATAGCATGCAGAACCCTATCCAGTTCGCCTTTTCCAGGAGTACTGTATACTTTCCCATGTGCCCACCAATCTGCACCTGCCACTACTGGCCTATGTAAATTACTCATACTTTAAATTTTTAAATTGTTTACACCCCACCTGAGGACCACTTCGCTACATCTGATACCGCGACTACCAGTTTGCCTCATTTTATCTGTTAATCGTGTAGGTCCGTTCCATATTGTAATGCGACCAATGAAGGTCTATAGGACAAAAGTCCAACCCTTAGTCACAGACCAAAAACTACATTGGGACTAAAATAGCAACAATCTTTATTGTATACGAATTACAGCAATCAAGACAATATTATTAAAATTATAACATAAAATCCACAAACCAATAATGGGTGGTCCAAGGCAAGTCAATATATATATACAATTGTAATACCTATATGCAAAACCAAGTGTTGTTACAAATGTCATATTACCACCCTGCGTGCAAACTGCAGGAGAGACAGGCTTGACCACCACCACAGCACCCCGACTCACGTTTCGTCCTTGTGTGGTAAGGGACAGCATATATATATTATATCTCTCCAATGTAGCACAATCATGTGACCCGATTTGGGCCAATAAATATTTTGTTTTTACCGGAAATTTGAAATAGTCATGACCGAAGGCGTGTTGCGCTGCATTGCTGCGATCTTCATACCGCGCATCCGTGGGCGGGGACACCACGGGTTCCGGCAAGACGAATGAACGCGCACACGTGCTCAACATCATGAACGCGGAAGTCCGGAACCGATGCCGGGACACGCTCACGCGCCGAGCCACTGCGCAGTTTACTGGCCATTTCCGATAAGGCATAGTTTGGGCAAGCTGGTACTGGGTTTAATCAATAACATACCTGGACTGCACAAAAATACGACTGTTAGACAAATCTAGCTATGGAAAATAGTATTACAGTATGATACATTATTAATGATACGCTTATATATAAAAATTAAATAGAACCAACATGGCCTATTGTCACATTTATCCTAAAGACAATAATTTTCAATCACCCTACGTGCAAATATAAAAGTACACAATATAGTGACATAAGGGGGGGGTGTTTGTAATATAATCACTGGTATTTTCTATTACATACTTCTATATATGGATACATTACATGAAGTGCATGTAATAAGTGCTAATATTGAATACAAACAAAAAAGAGAATCACAATAACTGTATCTAACTACAGCTGTGCACACTACAATACAATACAAAAATTGAGAGCTGGAATTCACACATAACAATTACATTCCTCATAAAATATTACACTTATAAATCTGTATGAAGGCATAAGTTTTATATTAGAAAAATGTGCTACTGTATAGATTAGTCAATTTAAACCTGTGAAAAATAATGTTGTAAAATTAAATTGAGAAATATTCTATACATAAAGTGCATTAGTGATAAATGAGAAATTGGTAAATAGATATTCAGTACTTAAAGTGCTGATTATGCTGAAATCACATCATCCTGTATGTTAGTGGTGTGAATAAGTGGTATTAAGTGATATGTCTGTGTATGTTCATAATGTGAAGGTGCTGTTTAATGATATGGGTGGCATTGGACTATCTTGCCGTATAGGTGTACCTTGAAGAGTCCTATACCCGTGTGAATAACAAGAATTTAAAACCCGATGTGGGGTAAAGATTATATATATGGAGAGATGATAATTCTCATTTTCAAGAGGGAAATGTATTGGCCAGTTTGACTACATCCACTTTAGTTCATCCTTTCAGTTTCTTGAAGGTGTCCACCCCCTCGAGTTCCCACAATGATCTTGTCTATTCCATAGTCACGCAAATCCTTCCACTGTTTTCATGATTTCCAAAAAATTTTAGGAGTGGTTTCCCTTTGCTATTTTTTCCAAGTCCGTGGAGAAATTTTTGCCTGCCGCTCTAATGTCCTTCAGATGTTCCTGTATGCGGACCCTCAATTCTCGTTGTCATGCCCACTATTTCAACCCGCAGGGCCAGCCCAACAATGTAGACCACACCTGTAGTACTACAATTTACATAGTGTATGATGTTTAAACTTCGTTCTCCTCCTGAGTCTGGAATTTTTTGTTTTACCATCTGTGGACAGATGACAATGCCCACAGGGACGAACCCAATCCGGCCCGTTGAACCCAAAATATAATTTTTGGTTTGGGAGGTGCATAGTGACTCCTCACGCACATGTTCCAATAGTATCGCACTCCTTGGAGGTTATTTGTGGTGCACTCGCTATATGTTTTGGCAATTTCTGGATTCTTGATATAGTATTGTGGTGTCTCTTCTGTTGGGTCAGAAGGGATCTACATCGGATGTCTTATCTCGCAATATCCCCTTGGGACATCTGAATCCGAATATCCTCTTTGCTTGAACCGTTCTTGCAAAATCCCTGTCACACTCTCCTGCTCTCAAAATTGACCTGTGGGATTGTATCGGATTGTAATGTAGAGGGTTGAAAGGAATTTTGCATGAGAAGAGCATTGACCCGATATTTCTTTTACGATAAATTGTTGTTTCAAATGTCCCTCCGTCCTACACCCCCCTCAATTCGATATCCAAAATTTGATATGTTCTCGGCTGGCATTGCTTGTTAAGCGATGTTCAAATTATTCGAGTCAGATCTTTCTCAAAACGTGTCTAGACCTTCTCGAGTTTCCTTTGCCACATAAATAGAACATCGTCAATGAACCTCATCCAGTAAATCACCTGTCCTGAGGCCTGTCCATAGCTTCCTGCAACTTCATTTCTTTCCCAGTGTCCTAGGAATAAAATTGCATATGAGGGGCACCAGTGCCTCCATATCGTCCCCCTCATCTGCAGGTAAAATTTCTCCTTGAAGAGAAATATTTGTGAGGAGTACATTTCATCAGTGTCCAGGAGACCATACTAGTCTTCATCTAGATCTCAAATTTCCAAAAATTTTTACAAGCCTTAATCCCTAACTCATGGCCTATGCAAGTATAAATCCCTTCGACAGCACAAGAGAACCAAACCATGTCTGATTCCCAGGACCACACCTCCAGACGTTTTAAACGTCGTGGAATCACGAATATATGAGGACAGTCTTCCACACCTGGACGGAGGTAAAAGTCCACGATCCATATTACGTTACTCATAATGACTGACTTATACGCCTATTGATCCATTTGTATTTTGTAACCAAGTTAACTATTTGTCAATTGCTATCACGGATATATTTTTTGTGTGTTCATATTTTCATGTTTGATGAAGGCTGTTTGTATCAGCCGAAACTTTTACGGTTCAAGTTTGGCCATTGCCCCAGTAAAACCCTTTTGCATATTGTATTGCATGGATTACCTTTTTCTGTATATATTGGAATGCCTAATCCACAAGCACCCTTCCTTGTTACTCTGAATGCACCGATCCCTATTGAAATCTCCAGGAAAGGTGATCAGTTTCAAGTTCTTGCCTTCGTCTTTATTCTGGATCATCAGGAAACGCTATTTAGTCTTTTGGCATGCTCTCGGGCCCCTGTTCTCTCAGTATCCCGTCTTCTTGTAGTCCATCTCAGAACCGCTGGCATCTCATCAGCAGGGCAGCTTCTCCTATACCTGACCCGTACCGCACTGAATCCCTATGCACAAGGGAGACTTTCCTTCTATGTGCCGACCCTAGCACCTGTCATTTCTTCTGGTCTTCCTTGGTTGCGCGCCATGCACCATGCTCGACTGGCAGACGGATGAAGTTCTCCACTGGGGACCGGAGTGCCCTGCACGTTGTCTGGAACTACCTGTCGAGTTTCCACGTCTCGCTTCCGAAGTCCTGCCCCTGCTCTTATGTGGAACTTTTCTGATGTTTTTTCAGAGAACCAAGCAGAGACCTGTGCCATTACGATCCTACGATTGCCCGATTGACACCTGCTTGCCGGGCACATCTCCTCCATGGGGTTGGTTGTACCCACTGTTTGTATTCGAAACCGCTGCAATGTTGGCCTACGTGTAAGAGAATCTACAGAGGGGGTTCATACATAAGTCCTAAACAAGATCACCGTGAAGAACCGCTATCCTTTGCCTTTGATCACAGAACGTGGAGCCAAGTCTACCAAACTAGACCTTCGTGGGTGCATATCTCATTCGGATCATCAAAGGCGATGAGTGGAGACTGCCTTCATTATTGTGATGGCACGTTGAGTACTTGGATCATGCCATTTGTACTCTGCAACTCACCACCTTTTTCGAGTTCGCAACAACATTCAGAGGACTTGCTATACTCCTGTGGTAGTGGTCATCTTGACAATATCCTGTGTTCTCTACGGACTTGCGTCCCACTAGTTCCACGTGCACTGTGTTGTGGGGGAAGACCGCTCCTCGTCATGTTGTTCCCCATTACTACCAGTTGTTTTGCTGCTCCTGTGGACCTATGGCACTGCCTCCTGGCAAGACTATGTCCGATCAGCTCTTCCAAAGAGGAAACTGACTTTGGGACGTCGCTCTCAGGTGGCGGGGCACCTGGGGTCCGAGAATCTGTTGCTCTCATTATTCTCTAGTATTGGTGTCCAGATCTGTTCAAGGACGTTCAAGATTTTGTAGTTTCTCCATTTCCTGTGCCTGTACCAAGTCGTCCGTCTGCTCCTACCGTTGGCCGAATCCCACTTGCCCTTGAACTCAATTCTATGGATCTCCTTTTACTACGATTCTCCCATCTTCTTCAGTATACTTCATCTGGTGGTCATGGATCGTTTTCCAAGAGTTCGATTTTGTTCCTTGCTAAGTCTGCCGCAGCTCCACGCTTGCCATCCGTACGTCCAGCATATCTTCTGGCTTCATGGACTCCCCTGCAGCATTGTCGCAGACGTGGGTCCCCTTTCCTGGTGTCTCTGTGCGTGCAACCTTCAAGTAAAGTTTGGCTTCTCATCCGCGTCCAATGGACAAGTTTGAGAGGGTTAATGTTGTCTCCGCCCAACAGGGCGGCTGGTCTTCTCTGCTGCCATGGGCTGAATTCTCCTACAACTCTCTGTGGTCTGAGTCTGCCACTGCGACTCCATTCTTTGTTGTTTATGGACAACAGCCACGCCTACCTCTTCCTATCTCCGTGTCTCCTGATGTTTCTGCCGTGGGAAAGAGTTGGTAGAATAACTTAAGTCCCCTGGGAACAGACACGTTCAAACTTTTGGTGCTTTCCTTCCACTCCTGAGGCTGATGCAACTGATGTCTATGATGTAAATGATGTCCTGGATATGAAATTGGTCATGAGGAAAGTGGTTCTTTCTCCGTCCACTGGAATGTGTTTTGGGCCGGAGAAGAGGTCCTGAGGGAATAAGGGGTACTGTCACGGGTGCTCCTGTACCCATTCTGAGGTTGTGGACTCACACGTGCATCGGTACGTGCTGGCGGCCCTTGTGCATCTTACCTGCCCCTGCCCTGATCTCCGTCCTCGGGCAATGCATTGCATGTCCCGGCTCCTAGGCACTTGCGCCTAGTCTTCACGAACAACTTTGCCTTGGCTTGCCGAAAGAAAGCTATGTCTCATAGCTCTGGTAGTTGTGATTTCCCCCGTTTGTGTAACTTCCCAATTCCATCCTTCGCCTACTACGGCTTCCTCCCTTTGCCCCAATTCCCTTTTTATGCTCTCGTTTTCTCTCCTGCCTGCCTTGCCTAATTGCTACGTCCTCGACTCTGACCTATAACCGCCCTTTCTGACCTCCTGCCTGTCTCACGACTAAGATGCTGCCTACGTCTTTATCTCGCATTGGCTGCCACCCACAACCAAATCACACCTATGGTATACATGGAGGGTATCGGGCCGGACCGTCCCCCACCCGCTTTGCGGCGGGCTCTGGTGCAAACCGGTTGTCCACTTAGATTCCGGTCCCATGTCTGCCGGCTTACGTCATCATCCGCGGTGGTCAGTGGTCCACTAGCTCCTGAACCTAACATCCATACTTGCCAGAAGATTTTGCTGCGGAAGATCAACATTTATTTTGTTTTGTATCTATTATCCCTCCATCCCACATATATCAAGTGCCTGTATGGTCTTGCACCTACCTTGCATTGTTAGCAACCAGTGACATGTTTCTCACCCTTTCTTTTATAACAGTGCCTTATTTGTCTTCTTTCAGCGGTTGCTCAAGTGATAACTCTCTCATTAATACAAAGCAAAAAATCTCAGTCAGATATAGTGGGCTTATTAATCTGGGCCCTCAAAACCAGGTTATACAATATCTCCCCATATATGGGGTAGATCCCACGCTACGTGGGCTGTTGCTGACCAATTAAGTGATTGCAGTCTTTGGATAATTTTCCTTATATAGACTGCTTTTGCACTTGTACAAGTCTTAAGTCAATACATTTTTCCAAATTTTAGAATGAGATGAATATAAAATTTCCATTTGGGAAAGCTTCCTAAGTCTTAAAATAAGTGGGTTTTTAGGTGAATTCCATAGATGAGTGATCAGAAGGGGCCAACTACACTGCACTGATGAAAGCAATTACTTTGAAATATTGCTTTCTTAGTTGGTGCCAATTCCTGTCACAAGGCTTCTTGCAGTCCAGGCATTGATTTATAGTCGAGCTGCCTTCTTTAACGACTTGTCTTACTATTACGTTTCAATATTTTTAGGGGGGTATTTGAGAGGTTCGCGGGTGAGCTGCATTATGCTGTAAACATCACAACTACCCGGGACGATCAGTGCTGACACCCATTGCTGTTTTAATACTGTGTTCAAGCACTATTGCGACACTAATTATTTGATCATGCCCCCTTATACCGTCATCGGGGGGCACGCAATCAGTTGGTCATGGCAGCAGGTTCCCTTACCAAGAATAACTTGCTTCATAGCAGTGTCTGATACAGATCCAGTAAAATGTACTTTACAGTAGTATTGCAGTATATTTTTATCATCAATTAAGACCCCCTCTCGGCTTAAGTATTCTAGGTGCCTATAAAAAATTATAAAAAAAAAAAAAAAATTCCAAATCAATATTACAACCAGTACCAATACAGGCAAAGTAAGTAGGTAATAATTTAGATTTCTTTGTTGAGTTCAAGTAAACACATACAGATCTATCCATCGCGTGAATGACCAATGCGTTTCAACCAATAAAGTATTATTCATGGCCTTATTCTACATAACCATAAGGAAGTGTAAACACCCAGCCTGCATGGTCGCATGGTGGTAAATCCTCCCATTGGTCATGTACTGGGTATATTCATCTCAATTAAAATACCAGTTTTGTCCCAAAAAACAATTCTTACAAATACTTTTTTTTCCCCTATCACACAAATGTAGAAGCCATTGTATATATTGTGTATTGAATACGTGTATTTTGTAAATTAGTTCGTATTGTTTTCAGTTTTTGTTTTGTATAAATGTCCTGCCAATTTTACGTTCTTGGATGAAATAAATTACAAAGTGGATCCGTACATAGTATTTGCATCAGAATCATGATGTTTGTTTCTAATTCTCTTTCTTCCTTGGAGGACATCGATATTTCTATATGAACCCCTCCTAAGGACAGTATGTGACAAAACTAGGAATCCAATAGAGACAACTTGCTCTGGGCTGTTATCCTTTCCTATGAATAGTAGGTACTTTCCTGGATTAGTACCATTAACAGTGATGACAACAATGTCCTCATTTCTCCAGTTTGCATGGGTTTAAGGCAATCCTTCTCTCTGATCCGGTGACGCAGTTTGCCATCGTGCATCATCTTTTGTTTTTTTAACAGCGCTTATCCTTAAGTTCAGTGGTCCTTTTGCTTCCTTCATGCACTGCTTGATGGGAGATTCGTACTAAATGATGTGAAGTTCCGATGTAAGTACACAAGGACATTGGTTTTATTAGTGATTCTTCATCCCTGTCAAGTATGTATTGACAAAAGACTTTTCCTCTAGCGAACATATGGGACAATAAACATGAGAAATGACAGTTCTGAGCATTATGACTGTGTCTCTTGCTGCCATGTGAATCAGAGGACGGCAAGTGTAAAAAAAAAGTATGTCAATCCCGCCGTTCGGCAACAGTATACACACAGCAGAGAGGAGAGCTGCGCGGGGAACAGGGAAGAGGTTAGTATCTGGTGTTCATTTGGGCCAATATTGGGATCTGTGGGATACAATATGAGGGAGGCCACTTGGGGACTGGGAGCTGTGGGGAACTACGAGAGAATTATAATAAGTAATGCGCAGGACAACATTGGTTTTTAGCGTAATAATGACTTTCACTCCACAATGCTGAAGGTTTTATGATAGTGGCTGAGGAAGCAGGGGGAAGGGACCAGTATAACAGACATGCATAACAAAGGGGCCATGGATAACGAATATAAGATTATTACCACAGTTTGGCAGTTTCCTGGCTCTATGAGTAAGTCTCCCTGGTTTATCTGCTCGATTTTGATAACACAACAAAGCACAAATTGTTAAATAGCAAAAGACACCGGCAGTTGCCATTATGTGCCCCTTTCACACGTTGCATTTTGACCTGCGTTTTCATTGCGTTTGAAATGCATATACAACAGCTGAGGAGAGGTGATTTGCCTAATTACATCACTGTTAACGTTTCCGTTTACAAAACGCATCGTAATCGCGATGTTAATGCATGTGTTAACATTGCGTTTACAAATTACCTCACATCAGCTGTTGTATATGCTATTCAAACGCAATGAAAACGCAACCAAAACGCAACGTGTGAACGCGCCCTCATGGAGGGCGCCCCAGATGGAGCTCCAGAGTGCCTAAGATGGAGCAGATCAGGGAGTTAGGCCGCGGTCACATGTACCGCTAGAAGAAAGAAAACAAAAACAACAACGGAAGAGGACGGCGCCTCGCGTAATAACGTAGGGATAGGTCAGTATCGATTGAGGTAAGAAGGTGGGTGCTCACCTGATGACCACTTGTTAGTAAGCGGTAAATAAATAAATCCAATCGGAGGGAAAGAGGTTTCTTAATTGTAAACCAAGGTTACTGCAGCAACTCCTACGCTCTCCAAAGAACCCAGCGTTCACACTTTTGGTCTGACGAAGGGGTCTCCCCGAAACGCGTAACCATTGGAATAAGTGTCGGTGAAAAAGAGAGTCTACAACCCAAAGGTCAACATGTCTTGAGGGAAGTGCCAAAAGCAAACAAGCGATCGATCGGTTTGGGTATCATGACAAAATCATATTTTAAATTGCAGACTAGTGTTCAGTGCTGGGGTTTGTCGGTTTCGGGCAAGTAAGCTGAAAACATGTAAAAAAGGGTCTCCAAATCAATGTTTTGAATTACGCCCATATTCTCCATTCCAACTCTTTCTTATGTTCTCTTGTGGTTCTGTGGCTCGCCGGTACCGGTATAAATCCGATACCGGCTGATAGATTGGTGGTAAACCTAGCTGTATATGTGCACTACGTGCCCGCCGGTGCATAGACAAGGGAAGGATGGCGCTCTCTCCAAACTCAATTGGCTATGTCACACATTGTTTACGAGGTCTATAAATTTTTTTTCTTGTTCTTTATCATTATGAAGGAACACTATAGGGTCTTATTTCTATTTGCACGGAGAGGCACTTCTGTTCTGGGTCACAGCATTGTCTGGGGCATCGATACAATTTGGAGAATTTCTATAAGCTTTTTTTGTGGAGAAATGAAAATCGTCAGATTTTTAGGAACATTTTTTAATGTGGTTTTTTTTTGGCCGTTCCATACATAAAAATAGATATTATATTATTTTTATTTGCTCGTGGGTCGCCACGTTACAAAACATACTTCATTATATTATCTTTTTAATTTTTTCCCATTTTTACTGAATTAAAAAGTAATTTGCAAAAATTGTTGTTAAGTTTAAGCAATCACAACACCCTGTCTTTCATATGCATAACTTTTTTAGTTTTCACCTCTAAATCTGTTCAGGGTATTTTTTGTGCTAATTCAAGGTTAGTGTGGGTGCGTTTAGTGGTCCTAGTGTAATTTCGTATGGCGTTGTTTACATCAGCGTGGGACAAGCGGGGTTATAAAAGTGGAAGTAAAGAAAATGCAGCTTGGTGTCAGAGTGAAGTGCGAGGGCGGAGGGTTGTTTGTTAGACGGTAGGGTTTTCCACTTGGGTGGGACGCGGAGCAATATCATAGACGATGGGCTGGTTGGTTGCTACACAGTAGGCAGATGTACGGGACGCAGGGATATCTAATATTGGAGGGGTGTTGGTGTTATTGTGTTAGTGCATTGTGGCTGAATAAAAACGAAGTTGTTGGAGATAAACTTGTTCGATGCTCTAGCAGCACCATGCAATTTCATATCCTATAGACTTTGTTTTTGTGTTTTCAGGGCTGACAAGCTGGTTTAGTGGCTTAGTGTTTTTGCAGAACAGGTGTTCTTTTTAGTGGGGCGTATTTTAGAGTGATAGAATTTTTTAAATCACGTGTTGTTACAGGCGGCAGGCATGATTTATAGCGGCTATTGAATTAAAAATTATCATATTTTGTCGTTAGTCGGTGTGGTTTTGTCGTGGTTTGGGTTCGCCCTGATACCCGCCGTGGTTACCGGGCACGGGAGAACATAGGAACAATATAGTTCTAGTGAGAATATTAGGCAGACTTGTGTTACGGTACGCTGGACAACGTACACGCAAACATGTGCGGGTGGGGTGTGTTTGTGGGGGGTGGGTGAATGGATTGGGTGTTTTGGACGTTATGGAAAGGTTTGCATGGGAAAGTGAGATTTTGTATGAAAGTGGAGAAGGAGGGAGGCGTATGAGGGTTGAGGGGTAGTTTAGGGTGGGAATTTAGGATAATGTGAGTGTGTAGTGGTTTTTGTAGTAATTTTACTTCTACAGTACTGAACTGTAAAAAACCAGTGATCCCTGATCACTGGTTTAAGAGTTCCATACACTGCTTCTCATAATATTTATTGGTAATCAGTAGTTAACTGTCTGAGCAAGCTGCCGCATGCGAGACAAGTTTACAGCCAGACCGCGAGGGTTCTGGCTGGCCATGAAACCTGAGCAGCTCGGGGCACATAGCAACAGTCTCGGAGCTGCCCGCTGAGAGAGGATCGGATTATCCCCGTATGCGGGCACGGGGGGGGAGTCCATGCCATAGGGGGAGGAAACCCTTACACGCCGCGGTCATGTACTCGTGCCCGCGGGCGTGTTGAAAGGGTAACATCCCTCGATCGGCAGTCGCTCAGACGGGTGTTAGCGCTAGCTGTCACTTTACAGACAGCTGACAGCCGCTTGCTACTGGTACCATGGCTCCGTTCGTCGAGCCGATGCCCGAAGCAGGACGTTATACTGTTCGTCCTGAGCGCTAAGTAATCATAGCCATCCGGGACGTACGTTATACGTCCTGGTGCCTAGAGGGTTAAACACTGCTTTGCACAATGCTGTTTACAGATGGGCTTGTGGCAATAATATTTATTAAGGTCATGTCTTTGCAATGTTTGTACCTGCTACAGGGTTTGGGTACACATTGTACCGTCTTTTTCCAATGTACTCTGTTACTTTTTTTTAGATGTTTTAACCTTGTTTTGTTTTGTACTGTATATGAAATGAAATAAAAGCTTGTTATATAGTTTTGGCCACTGATACACACTCCTTCTTGTCTTTTTTTTTTTTTTTTTTTTTCACGTATTTTGATTCTAACATAACAATCCAATGGTTACGCGTTTCGGGGAGACCTTCGTCAGACCAAAAGTGTGAAGCGGGGTTCTTTGGAGAGCGTAGAGTTGCTGCAGTAAACCTTGGTTTACAATTAAGAAACCTCTTTCCCTGATTGGATTTATTTATTTACCGCTATATAACAGGGTCATCAGGTGAGCACACCACCTTCTCACCTCAATCGATACTGAACCTATCCCTAGTTATTACGCGAGGCGCCCGTCCTCTCTCGTGTTGTTTTTGTTTTCTTTCTTCTAGCGGTACATTGACGCGGCCAACTCCCGATATGCTCCATCTTAGGAACTCTGGAGCCCTCTGGGTGGCCCTCATGAGGCGCGTTCCACACGTTGCGTTTTGGTGGTTTCATTGCGTTTGAATAGCATATACAACAGTGATGTGAGGTAATTTGTAAAGCAATGTTAGCATGCTGTACAGCATGTGTTAACACTGTTAACACATGCGTGTAACATCGCGATTAGCGTTTGTAAACGGAAACGTAACAGTGATGTAATAAGCAAATCCACTCTCCTCAGCTGTTGTATATGCGTTTCAAACGCAATGAAAACGCAGGTCAAAACGCAACCGTGTGACGTGCACCCTCAAGTTCACTACAAATTTCACATGGAGGTTTCAGAAACAGATGCATAGAAACAGATTAGTGTGGCGATGTGCCGTATTGGGTGGACGCAGCCCGATCGCATCGGCGTTTCTTGGAAACACCTGCGATGGAACGAGCTGGTGTGCGTAATTTAAATGCGAAAACACTGGACGGCTTTACCACTAGGATTTCCATAAAAAACGCTGATGCGATGGCTGCGGCCCGCCTCGGTGGGTGCTGGACTGGTCTGCGTTTGCAAAGCAGAGATGAAACGGAAGTGTGCCATCATCCTTTGAGTGATGTCACACGTTTTGAACGCGTTTTTGGCCCGTTTTTAAGCAGTCTGTCAAAAAATGGAAGAGTTTGTGAAAACACATCAGTTTTTGACAGGTTTAACCAATATGTCTCATTTCAAAATGGTCAATAAAATAAAAACCATGTGGTTTTTTGATCAGACGCGTTCAAAAAGCCACATGTGCCCTCACCCACAATACTTAACACCTAATGACTTCATACGCAAAGCCGATAAATCAGAATGAAAATATACATATAAAAACATGGTAAACTTATTACTGATAATCAATGTTACATAAAAACAATAAAACTGTAGGCAGTGTAACAGGGACAGAACAGACAAAAAGGAAGACAGTACACACAGTTCAATCAAGAAGTGGTAACAATAAAACCACTAGTATTCCGGATAGTATGGCTACGGAAGTAAATGGTGGACACAAATAACGCCACCCACACTTAAAACCCGCAGTTAAAATAACATAAATCCAAAGTGGAAGGCTTGGAAAAAAAACACTTGCACAAGAGTGACAGACCCAGCCGCATCTGGGGGGGAGGCGGGGTATACTTACAAGTACACAAATTTAAAAATAAATAATCTTTCTATAGAAAATGGTCCCTCACTGAGGGCGCATTCAACACGTTTCGCTAGCGTCACGTTCCTCACGCTGTCACCTAATGGGCTCCACCGTCTTAAACCTCGTATGTTTTGGGTGTGGGGGAAACTGGAGGACCCCGGGGAAACCATGCAAACAGGGAGAGAAACATACAGTGCCCTCCCGTCCTCAGGGCGTAACATTACGTTAACAAATGCAAACAATAATATCATTAGGCAAACACCTCAATCATCAGCTTGTTGTAATGCGTTTCAAACCAATGGAAAACGACAACCCAAAACGCAACTTGCAACACGCCCTCAGGGTGATGGCACACATGGCGTTTTGAAGACCGAATTTTTGGTCCGTTTTATAAGCAGTCCGTTGAAAAACATACGTTTTTGACCATTTTGAATTAAGATAATTGTTCAAAACCTGTCAAAACAACGAGTGAGTTTTCAAAAAAACCAGAGCTTCTGCACCGCCACTTGAGCCATCACCTCATAGACTCTTTCCTGCTGGATGTGACATACAACTCACCGGCCACTTATTAGGTACACCATGCTAGTAACGGGTTGGACCTTTTGCCCTCAGAAATGCCTCAATTCTTGTGGCATAGATTCAACAAGGGGCTGGAAGCATTCCTCAGAGATTTTGGTCCATATTGAATGATGGCATCACCACGAGTTGCCCGCAAGTTTGTCGGGGCTGCACACATGATGCGAATCTCCCGTTCCACCACTTCCCAAGATGCTCTATTGGATTGAGATCTGGTGACTGTGGAGGCCAATTGAGTGCAGTGACCTCATTGTCCTGTTCAAGAAACCAGTGAGGATTGCAGCTTTTATGACATGGAGCCATTTCTGCGTGAAAGTAGCCATCAGTGTGGGTACATTGAGGTCATAAAGGGATGGGACATGGTCAGCATCGAATTGGTATATATTGAGCAGTGCGGGGTTTCTTTAACATTAGATATCAATAAATAGTGTGAATTCCATCACATTTGAAGATTTTATTTCATTTCCGGTTACAAGCGCACCCATTTGGCTCTCCCCTCTTTTTGTGTACTCCTGTATTATTAACATGTACCGCT
The DNA here is from genome assembly GCA_019512145.1 of Engystomops pustulosus. Classification (NCBI taxonomy): domain Eukaryota; kingdom Metazoa; phylum Chordata; class Amphibia; order Anura; family Leptodactylidae; genus Engystomops; species Engystomops pustulosus. Next base: position 35,096,414 of record CM033651.1, on the reverse strand, counting down.
AGGCGTCCGTCATAAAGCGCCGCTAGCGCTCAGGGCGCGTTCACACGTTGCGTTTTGGTTGCGTTTTCATTGCGTTTGGAACGCATATACAACAGCTGATGTGAGGTAATTTGCCTAATTACATTACCGTTTACGTTCGTAAACGCTTTGTTAACGCATGCGTTAACATGGCGTTTACAATGCGTTTTGGTAACGCATGCGTTAACAGTGATGAAATTAGGCAAATCACCTCTCCTCAGCTGTTGTATATGCGTTTCAAACGCAATGAAAACGCAGGTCAAAACGCAATGTGTGAACGCGCCCTCAGGGGGAGGTCCTCGGCCCGAACGCACATGCGTTTCCAGGGATTCTTAAGCTGTTAAGCCGATCGCATGCGTTTCTCTGGAAACGCATGTGCGTTCGGGCTGAGGACCTCCCCCTGTGCGCTAACGTCACGTTATGAACGGACGCCTAGCGGTACGTGTGACCGCGGCCTTAGTGTGTATAACAATAAGCTATGCATTATACACTTCAGCATACCTTACAATTTTCATCTGTCACTAAAGCTATGTATTTTGTAAAAATATATATATATATTTAGTTTAAAAAATATTTTTTTTTTTACATATTGTGACAGAGTGTCAGGAGAAGTGGTGGATGGGGTATACATTTGCCAAAGGTTCCTCACATCTACAAGTTTCTAAAAGCAACCAGGATGTATGTCAGACACCTCTGCATTGAGGTTTTGGGAAAAACCTAGGCACCTGTGTTGCTGGAGTAGAGGGTGGACCTCACTCCATGTGGACAGTCCGGGTTTTGGCTGTCCTCATTACCTGGTCTACAGGTGTGCTGGGATAATTTAAGGCTCTCTGCACCTGGGGAAATAACTGTGAGTGTACTGCTGTGTTGTTTGGGAGGCTGTGCAGTAGGTGCAGTCTCTGGTCAGGAGCCTGATGTATAGTTAGTGGCCAGATGGTCTAAGATTTATTTTTCTTATTTCTTTGTTTTATTACTATATTTTATTGAACACAAAACTGGTTGCAGCCAGTTGAACCAAACGGATTGTGTCGTTGTGGTGTCTCCTGTCTATTACAGGAGATGACTACCCCGCTACCTAATATAATACAAGTTGGGCAGAAGTAAACTTATAATGTGAGTAATGCCTTACTTGGACCACTAGAGGGTGCCAATGCCTTTAAAGCTTTATTGCTGAAAGAAAGTGGCGCAGTTCAGAGACTTAGCAATATTACCTAGAAATGATACAGCTTCTAAACCATCTGACAACAGCCTAGATAGCTTTTAATAAGTATGTACTTGATTCACTCACTGATGCCTTGGTGAGAAGGAAGCACAAAACACAAAATAATGCTTACGCTTGCTATTAATGACAGACGGACCCTGTAAATTTTAAAAATCTGTGTAGGTGGTAACTGTGTTGCCGCTGTCATTTGAATTACTGGGGCCATGCAGACCCCCCTCCCCCAATATGATGGTGCTTGCGGCCACAGCGATTTAAATACCTCTGGTTTTGCCAGTGCCATTTAAGACCACGGTCACACGTACCGCTAGGCGTCCGTTCATAACACAACGCTAGCGCCCTCAGCCAGAATGCACATGTGTTTCCAGGGAAACGCATGCGATTGATAAGCCGATTGCATGTGTCTCTTTGGAAATGCATGTGCGTTCGGGCCGAGGACCGCCCCTGTGCGCTAGCGCCACGTGTAACTGCAGCCTAAAGTGTTAATCGGCGCTTTCAGTGTTAAAAGGGAGGGGGGGGTTAAGCTGAACCCAGACCCAACTTCTAATGAATGGTGCACTCAATACTATTTGTTATACTTCTACATCTCTTTTTAGCTGTCCAAACATTATAGATAGCTCACAGAAATAGAGAAAATAATTATCACTATGACTGGAGCTCCCAATATTACTATTCTCACTCGTTATTCCACCGATGAACAGCACTAATCCGCAGTTTCTCCTGCTGAAAGTATGTCACCAGTCAGACTAGCACCATCGCATTTTCATTATCCTAATTTAATTATATTGTAGCTGGAAGAATACTATTTGTTATACTTCTACACCTCTTTTTAGCTGTCCAAACATTATAGATAGCTGACAGCGATTTCAAATGACATGTCTACTTTATTCTTTGGGTCGATACGATTACACGGATACCAAATTTGTATAGGTTTTATAATGTTTTCATACAAATTCTTTTTTTAAATTTTGCCTTCTTCTGGTGCTAATAACATTTTCATACTTTGTTGTATGGAGCTGAGGGTGGTGTCATTTTTTGATAATTTTTTTCTAGATTTTTTTAATATTTTTCAAAATGGTTAAAAAGTGCCATTTTTTACTTAAGGCGCTATTTTCTGTTACAGTGTTAAATGCAGTGAAAAAACGTTATTATATTTTGATATATCGGGCATTTTCGGACGCTTCGATATCTAATGTGTTTATGATTTTTTCTGTTAATTTATATTAGTTCTAGGGAAAGGGGGGTGATTTAAACTTTTAAAGTTTTTTTTTTTTAATTATTATTTAAAAAAACCTATCTTTTTACTATTTTTCAGATCCTATCATAAAGTATACTGCCATACTACAGTATGGCAGCATATGGGGTTAAAACGAGATGACATCATGGGGAGCGATGATCCTCGGCAAGATCGCGGGTGTTACTGGTAAGTCTCTGCTGCAATATACAGCAAAAGCTTACCGGCTATGGAGAGGGCTCAGCCCGTGAGCCCTCTTCATGCCCGACGGGCGGTGGTGAACTGGTTAATCAACCAGATTTCTAAGAGACTTATGATAAATCTCCCCCACTGAATTTGCTTAATTTTTTTCTATTTGGATCATTGATCTCAGTCTCTCATGTTTAGCGATGGCTCTTCTTGTCCTGGCAGCTGCTTGTAGAGCATTTGTACCGCAATAGTCAGTGATTTTGTCCCATGGATTCTTCACCTATGTCACAGCCTCTTGTAGTATCTGTATGATCTACTAATGTTAATGTATGGAATAGGGGAAGCTGTAGCTTTGAATTCTTATTTCCAAGTAGGCCTTATATTTCTAAGCTTGAAAAAAAATTGCACTAGGTCTTATTTTTGGGGAAACGGGGTATCTGCTATAGGCAGTGAGACTGCCCTACAGGGGGGTTATATGTTAGTTTTCATTGTGGTTGCAATTGTTTGCTTCTAGAATGCAAAGCATTTCTTAGGATCAACATCTAGCAGAAAATTTACGAAGGTCTTGATGTAATGGTTCAGCCCTTTAAATACTAGAGTACAGTTGATTTTGCTTTAACATTGACCTCTTGTCTTGCTGCTTTCAACCATGTGTAATTGCAGGCATGTGAAGTGGATTTATTAAAACACAAGCCATGCTTTGTGAGCGGGTCTTACAGTGTATCCGTGCTTGTCACTGTATTAACTGGCCGAGATCTGATTACACTGAATACTGTAGATTGTTGGAACAAGCAGGCTAAAAAAAAGTGTGAATATTTTCACAACTTTATACATTTACATAGCCCTGAGATTCAAGTTGCTGTTCATTGTCATGTTTTACCATTTATGTGAGATCTATTTAATGGCCATGTAGTGGGGTCCCAAACTGGTGGCTGTAACTTTGACAATGACCCAAAAAAGGTGATTCTTGGGTTAGGGTACAGGCTGAGTCTATGCTCTGGTGACATAGTTGTGTATAAGGGGCCAATAGCAGACTTCTGAATGGGGCCCCCCTAGCTCCTCAGGAAATATACATACAGGCAGTCCCCGGGTTACATACAAGATAGGTTCTGTAGGTTTGTTCTTAAGTTGAATTTGTATGTAAGTCGGAACTGTATACTTTATAATTGCAGGTCCAGTCAAATTTTTTTGTGACAATTGGATTTTAACCCCTTACTGCTGAAGCCACTTTTCCCCTTCCTGACACGGCCCTATTTTTCAAATCTGCCCTGTGGTTATAACTTTGGAACGCTTCCACATATCCAAGTGATTTTGACATTGTTTTCTCTTGACACTTTGTACGTTATATTAGTTGAAAAATTTGGGTGTTATCTTTTGCGTTTAGTTATGAAAAAAATGAAAAATTGGTGAACATTTGGAAAGAAACGCTATTTTCAAACTTCAAATATTTCTGCTTTGCAGGCAGATTGCCATACCCCCCAAATAACTTACTAACTAACATTTGCCATAAGTCTTCTTAAAGTTAGCATGATTTTTTAAACATCTTTTACTTCTTTTAGGAAGATAGGAGGCTTATAACTATACAAGTGAATTTTCAGATTTTTGTGAAAATCACCAAAATCTATGGTTTGAGGGCCTAGATACGTTTGATGTGATTTTGAGAGGCCTATATGAGAAAAAAATCCCTATAATGACTCCATTTTAGAAAATGTATCTCTTAAAGAATGTAAAACAACTTTTATGAAATTTGTTAAACCTTTAATTGTTTCACAAGTTAAAACAAAATCATTTACAATTTTGAAATTTAAATTTTTTTTGGCAAAATTAACGATTTTTTCCAAAAATGTACACATTCTCATTGGATAAAATACTAAAATTCTCCATAAATTTTGATACGCAATTCCTCCCAAGTATAGCAATACCCCACATTTGTTGGCAAACTGCTTTATACGCACACAGCAGGGTATAGAAAGGAAGGAGCACCACTGGGTTTTTGCAGAGCCGATTTAGCTGGAATACCTTTCTGTTACCATGATACATTTCAAGAGCTCCAGAGATAGTTGAACAGTGAAAACCCCATAAAGGACCCCAATTTTGAAACTACACCCTTCACAGATTTTATCAAGGTGTAAAATGTGTATTTGAAACCCACAGGTGTTCAGAAATTTGGGCTGAAACCTGAAAAAATGAATATTTTTTCCTCAAAAATTAACTTTATCCCAATTTTTCTGTTATCCACAAGGGGCAAAAAGAAAAATTGCTTCACAGAAATTGTTCAACAATTCCTCCTGTACACGGAAATACCCCACATGTGGATATAAACTTCTGTAGGGACACACAGCAGGACGTGGAAGGGAAGAAGCACCGTTTGGCTTTTTAAAGGTAATTTGGACATAAATAGTTTCCAGTGGCCATGATGCATTTGGAGAACCCCTGAAGTACCATAACAGTGAAAACTTCCATAAAGGACCCCATTATGGAAACTACACCCTTCACAGATTTTGTCAAGGTGTAAAATGAGTATTTGGACTCCACAGGTGTTCAGAAATTTGGGCTGAAACCTGAAAAAATGAATATTCTTTCTCAAAAATTCACTTTTCCATATTTTTCTGTTATCCACAAGGGGCAAAAGGAAAAATTGCTTCACAGAAATTGTTCAACAATTTCTCATGAACACAGAAATACCCCACATGTGGATATAAACTTCTGTAGGGACACACAGCAGGACTTTGAAGGGAAGAATGGTGATATGCACCAGGGCAGATGGGTATAAGGAGATGGTAACCACAGTGAAAAAATTATAACTGAAATGCAGGTGAATGATAGATTCTGAAGCACTCTTTCATGCAGAGGCCAGGTTTTTCAGGACAGGTGTCACATTGATAAGTTGTGTCCTTCATTTTCCCCATTTGGAACTTTTTTGAGTCCTTCCTCGTCCTCCCATTTGTGGTACCTCGCCGGGGAAATGTTGACCTGGTACAAAGGGACATCAGAAGTACTGGGTCACTACTCACCAACCGATCGGATCGATATCGGTCAAGAATTTTTTAAATTCTGGTGAACGGGTGTTTTTAAATTCTAGCACAGCCCCGATCACCATTTATACTGTGGCACACTATGCAGGGACTAAGTGGTGTCCATGCATTACATTATCGCTACTGTGTAGCGAGATCGGGGTGGAGCAGGGATGGAGGGCCGGCGGAAGAGGCTGTCACTCCTCAAAGATGACGTGTGTCATCATTTCCTCCCTCCGCCCTGCAGTCCAGCTTCCCAGCAAAGTTGGTAAGCGGCATTGACAGCTATGATCCGATCTGTCGTACAGACAGATCAGATCAATTAGGAGGTTGGCAGATGTGCCACCTCCGACATCAGACAGAAGAAGGTGATCGGTGCTAACATGGACAGCACCGACCACCTCCTGATTTGACGCAGCAATGCTCCAATGAGCATTTTTAACTATTGCACTATTGCATTGCTGCAATCAGCTGGTCTGAATTGACCAGCTGATTGCAGCGATGGTATGCATGGGGAGGGGGAGTAACCCCCCGGTCTGTGACAGGAGATGGTCTGCTGGCAGGGACAACAGCAGTCTCCTCTTGAGCTTTGTGTCTGTAGACACAATGATCATTTTAATGCATGACATAATAGTACTGCATATTGCGGGAACTCACCTCCCGACATGCAGTACTTTTACGTCCAATGTTGGAAAGGGGTTAAAAATGTTGGATTGTCACAATAAAGCTAAATTGCAGACACCTTCGATAACTGCTATATTATAGCCTGGGACTAATGTGTAGTAAATTACCAACATCCAGAGGTCCTTTTGTAAGTTGGGTGTTCTTAAGTAGGGGGCCGCCTGTATTAGCAAACTCACACATTTATACAAGCTTACACACATACACATTTATACACTTAAACAGATCTGTTTCAGTAGCTGTTGACCACTTGGTGAAAATACAGGGCATGGTGAGAGATACCTAGTCCTGTTGTTTCACTCTCCCCTCCTTTTCCATCGATATTTCTTATCTGAGCTGCAGATTTATGCTTTGTACTATGGTAGATGTGCACTGTTATGTACATTGTACATTATGAATATTGTGCGGCATCATATGTATATAATGGTGCATATACTAATTTTTATTAGTGTGGTAGGCCAGGCCCCAGGGCCCCCTGACACTGCGGGCCCTATAGCAGCTGCTATGGCTGCTACCCCTGTATTTACACCCCTGCTATGTATTGTTCTTATTCTGGTAAACAGTTTTTTTTTGTGTTCGACTCCTAGAAGAGGTAGAGCTGATATATAAACACATTTCAATCTAATTGAAACTGGGAAGCGGCAATTGCCTAACATCAGTACAGTGAAGTATTTTAATAACTGGTTTTATAAAGCCTGTGCTAATCATAAGAATGTCTGTGACCATATGCTGAATAAGAGCATTAATTATACCAAGATAACTTCTTTATATGGTTTCCTTTCCCTACCAAAAAGAGTCAATAAAAACAGCAGCATCCAGATGTATCCAAATACATCCAAGAAACAGGTGAATTTATTACCTCCGTCGTAGGGTATGACTGTGGTGTTTTTAGACTGGCTGTCATCTTCTACACTATAAAAGATTAATGTGGCACACAGACTTCCGGCAGTATTATACCAGATGTACAATATGTGCGCCAAAAAAATTAAATTATTACACGGCAAGACAGAAGTTTTGGATTGTGTGTGTTTATGTCAGAAGCAGGTTGGTAATCCATATAAGTTTCCGTTCATAGTCCTCAAACCCCACAATCATTTTTATCTACATTACAATATAATAGTGAATATGTATTAATTCAATCTCATTAATTTTTTACAGATTTTTTAGATGTACTCATTTAACATTAAGTTTTATTCATGTTTTTTGAAGTATATACGATTCAAGTGCATTGTTCTTTGCAATCTATCATGTTCTAATGAATTTGGTTTCATTTTATATAGTCTATATGGTAAAAACTAAGGAATTATTCTGAAAATAAACACATTTTAATCTCGAGAATTGTCCATCCACGTGCGCCGGCTTCAGAAAATTTAAAGGGCCAGCGCACCATTAATTGGCGCTGGTCATTTCCCAGAATTTTATATAAACCTGCCTCGCCCTGCACATCTTGCCAGATCTTCGTGCCTTGTGCCTTAGAGAAAGCTTTGTCTCGTGCCCTGCACTGTTATTGTAATTTCTTGTAGTGACCGTTTCTGACTATGCTCCTCTGCTGCCTGCCTTGACCATTTGCTACGTCCCCGACTCTGTTCCCGTGCTGCAAGTCTTGACCTCTTGCCTGTCCCCGACAACGATTCTGCCTAACGTCTTTGTACCTCGCCTTGGCTGCCACCGCTGACAAAGTTGCACGTCGAATGACGTGGTGGTACCATGCCCCAGCAAGGCCAACTCTCTTTGCGGCAGGCTCTGGTGAAAACCGAGTTCCACTTAGATTCCGGTCCAAGGTGTCAGCTTACGTTATTGTCCGTGGTGGTCCAGTGGGTCCACTACCCCTAAAGCCTGATAGTAAGAGCAGACCATGGATCCCTCGAAGGTCCTGCGACCCGAACTGGCTAATCAGCAGTCCCAGCAGATTGCCGTGCAAGGTGAACAGCTTGGTCAAGTCACCTCTATGTTGCAGCAATTGATGGCAACTAAGCAACAGCGTCAAGCTCCTGTGGCTCCTCCTGATATTCTGTTTAGCTTACCTGTTGCTGAACCAAGGCTGAGACTATCCATGCCGTCTAAATATGGTGGGGACACCAAGTTACTTCATTACCCAGTGCTCCCTGCACATTGAGCTTATGCCGACACAGTTCATCACAGAACGGTGGCATTCATCAGTGGCCTAATCTCCGGGAAGGACCTGGCATGGGCTACTCCCCTCTGGGACAGAGAAGACCCGGTTACAGCTGACATCACCTCCTTCTTAACTGAGTTCCAGGCCATCTTTGAGGAACCTGCACTACTGAACCTGCATCAAGGGGACTCATCTGTTGCTGACTAAGCGATTCAGTTCCATACTCTGGCCTCTGAGCTAGCCTGGAACGATGAAGCCCTGATTGCGACTTTTAAAAAGCAACTTTCGGGACAAGTTAAAGATGTGCTGTCTGCATGTGACTTGCCGTCTACTCTGAGCGATCCCAGTTTATATCCAGTTGGAGTTCTCTGAGGAGCAATGCCTCTAGCTAGCGCAAGTCCGGGTCTGACACTTGCTTCGCATTCCAAAGACGCTTCAGTCACATGTGACCACTGCAGAGGAACCCGATGCAGATGGACAGAGCTCGGCTGTCTGCCCAGGAACATTCCAGGCGACATCAGGGGAACCTCTGCCTCTACTGTGCCAGACCGGAACACTTCCTTCAGTCCTGTCATCTCCTTCCTCAGCGTCCGGGAAACGCATGCACCTAGGGTTCTTGGAAGAAGCTTCCCTAGGTGGGAACAAAGCTTCTTCAAGTCTGAACATACCTGTCTTACTCAGCTTACCTGTAATCCAAGCACTCCAATATGCAAAAAAGGGTTTTATTAGGGCATATGGCCAAACTTTAAGCGTAAAAGTTTTCGTTTGGTAAGACAGCCTTTATCAAACACTGAAAATGTGAACAACAAAAAAAATAATCAGTGAAAGCAATGACACAATAGTAACTTGGTTACAAAATACAAATGGATTCAATATGCGTGCACAATATGTGCTCTTTGAAGGATCAAAGCCATATAGAGTCAATATACGTACATAGTATATATATATGTCTCTGCAAGACAATCAGGTAGACAGAACACATATCAGTATATAGTGATGCATAAAGTAATATGTCAATATGGAAAAGGACCTAGACAATTAACAGATAATATTAAGGTACATGATAGTCGGGTATCAGATGTAGCTGGTTGTAGGGAGTAAAAAAATTCAAAAATTAAAGTATGAGTTGCCTTACCATAGGCTAGTAGAGAGCGGTGAGAAAACTACATTATAAACCCAGAACCTTTTTTAAGCCCAACACTCCAGAAATCGAACAAGAAGAAGACATGGCGGGCATCGGAGGAGGGGACATAATCCGGATGACCATCAAATCCCAGGTATGATCTCCCACAAACCTCACCGATAACTGTTTAGCAATCAACATCTCCTCCCAATCACTCAGCCCAATATAATCTCCTACAGAAAGGCATATCATTTTACCCCACATATTACTTCGACACTTTCCAATTAGATTTGGATCTTCAACGTTTTTTTCGATCTCTCAGATTACAAGACCACTTCCAAGACTTCCCACCTGACATCTCATCCACTGACAAAGTCACTCCTCCACGCATAGACACACCCACTCTAAGACTTCGGACTTAAAGTAGCTACATGCCACCTAAAAACTCACCAGCAGTAGAAACCTACATACAACTCATAAAAAGAGATGTAGATATCTTTAGGCACTATCTCCAACGAGGCAAATACAAGGCACACTCCAACATGGACAACAACATACAAGCCTTGAAATCTCTCATGGATAGTAAGGACCTCATTATCAAACCAGCAGATAATGGAGGGGCACTGGTTATTATGTACAGACAGGAATACATAGAAGAGGCACTATGCCAACTTAATGACGAACAGATCTACAGCAAACTTCCACATGACTCAACTTTCATAATCAGCAAAACCATCTCTTCCCTCATTTCACAATACACCCAAAATGACACAATTACCGACAAGACAGCCAAATTCCTGACCAATACCCACCACATCATCCCGGTATTCTATATACTACCTAAGATTCACAAAAAAAACTACATAAACCACCAGGAAGACCGATAGTAGCATCCACAGATTCCATTTTATCCCCCCTGTCTAGTCTACTTGAAAAAGTACTCCTTCCTTCTCGACACATCCTCTTTCCTAACTATCATCAACTAGATTGACACGCTACCTCCTAACAGCTTCCTAGTCACCTGGGATGTGACCTCTCTATCCACCTCTATCCAACAAACCAAACGCATAGCAGCAGTGACTGACCTACTCAACACCCCCGGCCATTTACTATCACACATCTCATTCTACATCGATCTCCTGCACTTGGTCCTGGAGGAGAATTACTTTCTCTTCCAGGATCAATTCTATTTCCAAAAACAAGGCATGGCCATGGGCTCCAACGTTGCCCCACCCTACGCCAATTGGTACATGGATTCAGTTGAAAGACGCCACATTTACCCTCACCCACTATTCCAACAACACGCAATGGTCTGGAAAAGATACATAGATGAAAACATCTGTATTTGGACAGGCGACATAGCCACACTCAACCAATTTCACGGCTTCATGAACAACATTTATCCAGAACTGGAATTTACATTACACCATGACTCACAACAAATCAGCTTCCTTGACATTCTTGTCATCAAAGACCAACACGACAGACTACCCACCGACATTTATAGATAAACCACTGAACGGAACAGCTCACTTCACTATACCAGTTGCTACCCTCCCTCAACCAAAAACTAGATTCCTCGCTCACAATTCTCCTAGGTTAAACAACTCGTCAGTAATCTCAATACGCAAACTACCATAATTAATGAAATGACAGAACGCTTTTTTGCACACGGTTATCTCAAGCAGGTCATCCAAAAAAATCTACAACCACCCACGATTCATCACAACCCATGAGAGAAACAACGCTGCATACCTTTTGTACATGCATTACACCCTGTAAGCAATAAGATTCTTTCCAAAGCTCATCCCACTGTGACTGCATTCCAAAATCCCCCTTTGGCATGCGCTTGACATCCAAAAAACTTAAGAGACCTGCTCAGTAAAGCGGACATCACTTCCAATACCTGTGTCCCTCGCCAACGGTTCCGACAAACTCCACGAAAAGGCACCTTCCCCTGCCTCCAGTGCTCCCAATGCACTAATTTTATCAAGGGAGATAAATTCCCCCTCACACGGGTAAAACCCTCCCGATCAAGGATCGGTTCACCTGTCATCCTTTGTGGTCTACCTAATCAAGTGTCCATGTGGACTTATTTATGTAGGAGAAATCACCCAGCCAGTGGGCTCCAGAATAGGTCAACACAAATCCACCATCCGCACGGAAAATCTGTTACTACCTGTCCTGTATCATTTTCATAAACATAACCACAACTGCGGTACCAAGTGATTGAACATATCCCACGACCTAGGAGTGAAACTCCTCAAGAAGAGAGAATCCTTTTGGATCCATGCTCTACAGAGCAGGGAACCACATGGACTTAACCGAGAATACGATACAGCGAGTTTCCTATAACCGCATATCCTGTTTTACTATCCTGTTTAACCAGGTATGCCCTATACTCGTTATTTCCTATTCAATGTCCATTATTTTTTGTTTTTTCGTTTCAGAATCACTAATAATAAGTGTCCTAGTCCTCGAGGGGTGGTAAGATAAACACAGCCCCCTCCCCTCTCTTCTCTATTTTCTTCCATAAATGCCTGTACCACTACTATTATTTCCTTTATTTTTCCACTTGTCCTAACCCCTTACCCTCCTCTTTCCCCTCTTTCATAAATTTCTCTTCATTTTACATTCCATGCAGGCTGCCTCTATTGCCCCTGTTCTTTGATCCCTAATGCATCTCTCTGTTGCATCCACACCTCCCTATAATAACATACAGCTGTCAGCTTAGTTGCGCAAGCGCAGCCTTCAGCCAGCGTCCTTAGTTACCTTTTCTCACTGACACCAGAAGTAGGCTATTGCGCAACTTCTGATCAACGACGCCAAACACCCAGAGTGATGCCAACCACACTACACCCTAGATCCGGAAGTACCAGAGTTACGCAACTTCGGGTCCTCCACAGCACGTGCTCACAGCCGCGGCTCCCTTCAAATAGCAGGCAGAACCACTATCAAGTTAGCGCCTTTTTCCAGGAGTACTGTAGAACTTTTCCCAGGTGCCACCAATCTGCATCTCTGCCCACTACTGGCCTATGGTAAGATTACTCATACTTTAATTTTTAAATTGTTTTACTCCCTACAACCAGGATCTCCATCAGGCTTCACACCCCACCTGAGGACCACTTCGCTACATCTGATACCCGACTACCATGTGCCTCAATGTTATCTGTTAATCGTGTAGGTCCTTTTCCATATTGTAATGATACCAATGAAGGTATATAGGACAAAAGTCAACCCTTAGTCACAGACCAAAAACTACTATTGGGACTAAAATATCAACAATCTTTATTGTATACGAATTACAGCAATCAAGACAAATATTATTAAAAATTATACATAAAAATTCCACAAAACACAAAATAATGTGGTGGTCCAAGGCAAGTCAATATATATATACAATGTAATAACCTAGTATGCAAAACCAAGTTTGTACAAATTCATATTACCCACCCGGGCGTGCAAAACTGCAGGAGAGAGGCTTGACCACCACCACAGCACCCCGACGCACGTTTCGCCGTGGTGTGGTAGGGACAGCATATATATATACCAAATGTAGCACAATCATGTGACCGATTTGGGCCAATAAAGTAGTTTGTTTACCTGAATTGAAACAGCATGGCCGATATGCGTGTTAGCGCATTGCCGCGGTTGTCATACTCGCATCCGGGGATGGGAACCGGGATTCCGGAAAGACGAATGACGCGCACACGTGCGCGACATCATGAACTGGTAGTCCGGAACCGCCGCCGGGACACGCGCACGCGCCGAAGCACTGCGCAGTTACTGGCCATGTCAGGTAAGGGCAATAGTTTGGGCAAGCTGTGTACTGGGTTTAATCAAATAACATACATGGACTGCAGCAAAAATACGAGCGTTAGACAAAATCTAGCTATGGAAAATATGTATTAAAGTATGATACATTATTAATGATGACCATTATATATAAAAATTAAATAGAACAAACATGGCCTATTGTCACATTTATCCTAAAATACAATAATTTTCAATCACCCTAAAGTGCAAATATAAAAGTACACAATATGACAATGACAATAATGGTATGTATATATATCACTGGTATTTATCTATTACATACTTCTATATATGAGTACATTACATGAAGTGCTGTAATAAAGTGCTAATAGTGAATACAAACAAAAAAGAGAATCACAATAAACTGTATCTAACTACAGCTGTGAACACTACAATACAATACAAAATTGAAGAGCTGGATGCACACATAACAATTACCATGTCCTACATAAAATATTACTACTTATAAATATCTGTATGAAGCATAAGTTTTATATTAGAAAAATGTGCTACTGTATAGATTAGTGCAATTTAAACCTGTGAAAAGATAATGTGTGTAAAATTAAATTGAGAAATATTCTATACATAAAGTGCATTAAGTGAATAGAATGAGAAATTGAGTAAATAGATATTCAGTACTTAAAGTGCTGAGTATGCTGGAAAATCACATAATCATGTATGTTAGTGGTGTGAATAAAGTGGTATTAAGGATATGGCTGTGATATAGGGTGGCATGGGACTATATTGCCGGTAGAGGTGTACCTTGAAGAGTCTATAACCCGTGTGGATAAACCTAATTCGTGCAAATCAATAGGTACAGTAATTTAAGTGAATTGAATAGTATCATGCGAAAAAATGGCCGTGAGAAAAGGCCAGGTCAGTTTATGAACTGTGGCGGACACCCCAATGGAAAGAAGCGATGCAAGCATGATTGTCCAACTTGTTTCTTAAATGTTGGAGAGAAAAATCCTCCATAAAGTTCGACGACTCATCACCAAGAAAACTCGCCTTAAAAAAGAAGAAAACATAGGCTAGAGATCAACCCTGCACCCAAGTTATAAGTTTTTATAGCCCAAACTTTCACGACATGACTATGTATCACACAGCAACATACTTGTCCCTTCCAGAGAATTTAAAACAATGGAATAACAGACAATTTAAAACCAGCGATGTGGGGTAAAGATTATATATATGGAGAGAATGATAATTTCTCATTTAGTCCAGAGGGAAATGTAGTGGCCAGTTTGACTATCCACTTTAGTTCAATCCTTTCAAGTTTCTTGAAGGTGTCACCCCCTCGAGTTCCCAAAATGATCTTGTCTATGCCATATGCAGGCAAATCCTTCCACCTGTTTTCATGATGTTCCATAACATGTTTAGGAATGGGTTTCAGCTTTGCTATTTTTTCCAAGTCCGTGGAGAGAAGTTTGCCTGCCGCTCTAATGTCCTTCAGATGTTCCTGTATGCGGACCCTCAATTCTCGTGTGGTCATGCCCACATATTTCAACCCGCAGGGACAGCACACAATGTAGACCACACCTGTAGTACTACAATTTACAAAGTGTACGATGTTAAAACTTCGTTCTCCTATTGAGTCTTGGAATGTTTTGGTTTTTACCATCTGTGGACAGATGGAACAATGTCCACAGGGGAACGAACCCCAATCCGGCCCTTTTGACCCAAAAATATACTTTTTGGGTTTGGGAGGTGCATAGTGACTCCTCACCAGCATGTTCCCAATAGTATCAGCTCTCTTGGAGGTTATTTGTGGTGCACTCGCTATATGTTTTGCAATTTCTGGATCTGATAGGAGTATTGTGGTCGTCTCTTCTGTTG
Organism: Engystomops pustulosus; assembly: GCA_019512145.1. NCBI lineage: Eukaryota > Metazoa > Chordata > Amphibia > Anura > Leptodactylidae > Engystomops > Engystomops pustulosus. Next base: position 35,081,168 of record CM033651.1, on the reverse strand, counting down.
GGTCAGAAGGGATCTACGATCGGATGTCTTATCTCGCAAATATCCCCTTTGGACATCTGAATCCCGATATCCTCTTTGCTTGAACCGTTCTTTCAAAATCCTGTCACAAATTCTCCTTGCTCTCAAAAATTGACCTGTGGGATTGGAGCGGATTGTATGAGAGGGTTGAAAGGAATTTGCATGTAGAAGAGCATTGACCGATATTTCTTTACGATAAATTGTTGTATTCAAATGTCCCTCCTGTCCTACATCAATTCGAATATCCAAAAATTTGATATGTTCTCGGCTGGCATTGCTTGTTAAGCGGATGTTCAAATTATTCGAGTTCAGATCTTCCAAAAACGTGTCTAGACCTTCTCTAGTTCCTTGCCACATAAATAGAACATCGTCAATAAACCTCATCCACCTGTCCTGAGGCCCTGTCCATAGCTTCCTGCACTTCATTTCTTTCCCAGTGTCCTAGGAATAAATTTGCATATGAGGGGGCACAAGTGGCCTCCATAGCAGTCCCCCTCATCTGCAGGTAAAATTTCTCCTTAAAGAGAAAATAGTTGTGATTGAGGATAAATTTCATCAGTGTCAGGAGGAACATAACTAGATCTTCATCTAGATCTCAAATTTCCAGAAAGAATTTTACAGCCTTAATCCCTAACTCATGGCCTATGCAAGTATAAAGTCCTTCGACATCACAAGAGACCAAAAACATGTCTGATTCCAGGACCACATCTTCCAGACGTTTTAAAATGTCTGTGGAATCACAAATATATGAGGACAATTCTTCCACACATGGACGGAGGTAAAAGTCCACGAATCCATATTACTTTACGCATGACTGTATACGCATATTGAATCCATTTGTATTTTGTAACCAAGTTACTATTGTGTCATTGCTATCACTGATTATATTTTTTGTGTGTTCATATTTTCAGTGTTTGATGAAGGCTGTTGTACCAGCCGAAAACGTTTACACTTCAAGTTTGGCCATATGCCCCAGTAAAACCCTTTTTGCATATTGGAGTGCATGGATTACATTTTCTGTATATATTGGAATGCCTAATCCACAAGCACCCTCCTTTTTATCTGAAGTGCACCGATACCTATTGAAATCTCCAGGAAAGGTGATCAGTTTCAAGCTTCTGCCTTCCTTGATTCTGGATCAGCAGGAAACTTTGTGGATGCTGCCCTGGTCTCTCAGTACCATCTTCTTGTAGTCCATCTCAAGAAGCCGCTGGGCATCTCATCAGTCAGTGGGCAGCTTCTCCTATACCTGACCCGGTACCGCACTGAATCCCTATGCACAAGGAGAGACTTTCCTTCTATGTGCCTACCCGATGCATCTCTTCAGTTCTTCTGGGTCTTCTGTGGTTGCAGCGCCATGCACCGGTGCTCGACTGGCAGACGGATGAAGTTCTCCACTGGGGACCGGAATGCCTGGCACGTTGTCTGGAACTACCTTGTCGAGTTTCCACCGTCTCGCTTCCGAAGTCCTCCCCTGCTCTATATGTGGACTTTTCTGATGGTTTTTCAGAGAAACAAGCAGAGACTTTGCCAATGTACCGATCCTACGATTGCCCGATTGACCTGCTGCTGGGCACATCTCCTCCATGGGGTTGGTTGTACCCACTGTTTGTATTCGAAACCGCTGCAATGTTGGCCTACGTGTAAGAGAATCTACAGAGGGGGTTCATACATAAGTCCTCTTCTCCTGCCGGTGCAAGGTTCTTCTTTGTGGCCAAAAAGGATGGGTCACTCCGTCCATGCATAGATTACTGGGGCCTAAACAAGATCACTGTGAAGAACCGCTATCCTTTGCCTTTGATCACAGAACGTGGAGCCAAGGTCTTTACCAAACTAGACCTTCGTGGGGTGCATAATCTCATTCGGATCAGCAAAGGCGATGAGTGGAAGACTGCCTTCAATACTTGTGATGGGCACTTTGAGTACTTGATCATGCCATTTGTACTCTGCAACGCACCAGCTGTTTTTCAGGAGTTCGTCAACAACATTTTCAGAGACTTGCTATACTCCTGTGTAGTGGTCTATCTTGACAATATCCTGGTGTTCTCTACGGACCTTGAGTCCCACTAGTTCCACGTGCAGCTGATGTTGTGGGGGAAGAACCGGCTCCTCGTCATGTTGTTCCCCCAGTACGACCAGTTGTTGCTGCTCCTGTGGACCTATGGCAGCTTCCTCCTGGCAAGACCTATGTCCGATCAGCTCTTCCAAAGAGGAAACTGACTTTGGGACGTCGCGCTCATGTGGCTGGGCACCCTGGGGTGCAGAGATCTGTTGCTCTCATATTTCTCTATTATTGGTGGCCAGATCTGGTCAAGGACGTTCAAGATTTTGTGAGTTTCTCCATTTCCTGTGCCTGTAACAAGTCGTCACGTCTGCTCCTACCGTTGCCGAAGCCCACTTGCCCGTGAACTCACATAGCTATGGACTCTTTTACTGATCTCCCATCTTCTTCCAGTAATACAGTCATCTGGGTGGTAATGGATCAGTTTTCCAAGATGTTCGATTTTGTTCCTTTGCCAAGTCTGCCGTCAGCTCCATGCCTTGCCAGTCTGTTCTTCCAGCATATCTTCTGGCTTCATGGACTTCCCCTGCACATTGTCGCAGACCGTGGGGTCCCGTTTCTGGTGATCTCTGTGCGGTCAACTTCAAGTAAAGTTGGACTTCTCATCCGCAGTCCAATGGACAAGTTGAGAGGGTTAATGTTGTCTCCGCCCAACAGGGCGGCTGGTCTTCTCTGCTGCCATGGGCTGAATTCTCCTACAACTCTCTGTGGTCTGCCTACCTCTTCCTATCTCCGTGTCTCCTGATCTTTCTGCCGTGGAAGAGTTGGTAGAAGAACTTAAGTCCACCTGGGAACAGACACGTCAAACTTTGGTGCTTCCTTCCACTCCTGAGGCTGATGCAACTGATGTCTATGAGGTAAAGGAGGTCCTGGATATGAAATTGGTCAGAGGAAAGTGGTTCTTTCTCGTCCACTGGAATGTGTTTGGGCCGGAGAAGAGGTCCTGAGGGAAGAAAGGGGGTACTGTCACGGGTGCTCCTGTGACCCATATCTGAGGTTGTGGACTCACACGTGGCACTCGGTACGTGCTGGCGTGGCACTTGTGCATCTTACCTGCCCCTGCTCCTGATCCCTGTCCTCGGGCAATGCATGCATGTCCCGGCTCCTAGGGCACGCGCCGACTTCAGAAAATTGCCTTGTGCCGAAGAGAAAGCTTTGTCTCATGCTCTGTTATTGTGATTTCCCGTTGTGACCCCAATTCCATTCCTAACTACGCTCCTCTGCTGCCTGCCTTGCCCTATTGCTACGTCCTCGACTCTGATCCTATACCGCCCGTTCTGACCTCCTGCCTGTCCACGACTAAGATTCTGCCTAACGTCTTTATCTCGCATTGGCTGCCACCACAGACAAAATCACACCTATGGTATAACATGGAGGTACCAAGTCCAACCCGCTTTGCGGCGGGCTCTGGTGAAAACCGGTTGCCACTTAGATTCCGGTCCCAGGTGTCGGCTTACGTCATCATGCGCGGTGGTCAGTGGGTCCACTACTCCTGAAGCCTAACATCCATACCTTGCCAGAAGATTGTGCTGCGGAAGATCACATTATATTTTGTTTTTATCTATTATCCGCCATCCCACATATATCAAGGGCTGTATGGTCTTGCACCTACCTTGCATTGTTAGCAACCAAGTGAACATGTTTCGAACCCTTTCTTTTAATAACAGTGCATTATTTTGCTTTCCTTTCAGCGGTTGCTCAAGTGATAATCTCTCATTAAATACAAAGCAAAAAATTCATCAGATGATAGTGGGCTTATTACATCTGGGCCTAAAAACCAGTTATACCAATATCTCCTCCATATATTGGTAGATCCCACTGCTACAGTGGGCTGTGCTGACAAATTAAGTGATTGCAGTACATTTGGGGAATAGATTTCCTTATATAGACTGCTTTTGCACTTGTACAAAGTCTTAAAGTCAATACATTTTCCATTTAGAATGAGAATGAATATAAAATTTCCATTTGGGAAAAGCTTCCTAAGTCTTTAAAATAAGTGGGTTTTTTAGGTGAGATTCCATAGATGAGGATCAGGAAGGGGCCAAACTACACTGCACTGATGAGAAGCAATTACTTTGAAATATTGCTTTCTGAAGTTGGGTGCCAATTCCTGTCACAAGGCTTCTTGCAAGTCAGGCATTGATTTATAGCGAGCTGCCTTCTTTAACGACATGTGTCTTAATATTACGTTTCAATATGTTTAGGGGGGTATGGAGAGGGTTCGCAGGTTGAGCTGCATTATGCTGTAAACATTCACAACTAACACCGACGATCAGTGCTGACACCCATTGCTGTGTTTAATACTGTGGTCAAGCACTATTGCGACACTTAAATGATTTGATCAGTGCCCCCTTATAACTTCATCGGGGGCACCAATCAGTTGGTATGGCAGCAGGGTCCCTTACCAAGAATAACATTGCTTTCATAGCAGGGTCTGATACAGATCCAGTAAAATTTAATTTTACAGTAGTATTGCAGTATATTTTATCATCAATTAGACCCCCTCGGGCTTAAGTACTCTAGGGTGCCTATAAAAAAATTATAAAAAAAAATATATATTCCAAATCACATAGAACAACAAGTACCAATACAGGCAAAGTAGTAGGTAATAATTTAGATTTCCTTTGTTGAGTTCAAGTACAGGCAGTCCCCGGGTTACATACAAGATAGGGTCTGGAGGTTTGTTCTTAAGTTGAATTTGTATGCAAGTCGAAACTGTATATTTTATAATGGAAGTTCTAGACAACTTTTTTTCTTTTGCCCCAGTGACAATTGGAGTTTCAAAATTTTTGGTGTAATTGGACCAAGAATTATCAATAAAGCTTCATTACAGACACCTTACAGCTGATCATTGCAGTCTGGGACTATAGTAAAGCATCCAGAGAGCTTTACCAGAGGTCACATGGGGCAGAGGGGTCCGTCTGTAACTATGGGTTGTCTGTAAGTCGGGTGTCCTTAAGTAGGGGACCGCCTGTAAACACATACAGGATATATCAACAGCGTGAACGACCAATGCGTTTCAACCAGTAAAGTCTTATTCATGGCCTTATTCTACAGAACAATAAGTGAGTGTAAAAAACCCAGCCTGCATGGTCGCATAGTGGTAAACTCCTCCCATTGGTCATGTGACTGGGTAATATTAAATCTCAATTAAAATACCAGTTTATCCCAAAAAATGCTTACAAATACATTTTTCCCCTAGCAGCACAAATGTAGAAGCCATTGTATATATTGTGTATGAATACTGTGTATTTTGTATTAGTAGTATTGTTTTCAAGTTTTTGTTTTGTATGAAATGTCCTTCTTGTGATGAATAAATTAAAAAGTGGATCCGTACATAGTATCTTGCATCAGAATACATGATGTTTGTGTCTCATCCTCTTTCTTCCTTGTGAGGACATAGATAATTTATATATGAACCCCTCCTAAGGACAGTATTGTGACAAAAACTAGGAAATCCAATAGAGACAATTGACTCTGGGATTATCCTTTCCTATTAATAGTAGGTACTTCCTGGATTAGTACCATTAACAGTGAATGAAAACAATGTCCTCATTTCTCCAGTATTGCATGGGTTAAGGAATCTTCTCTCTGATCCGGTGACGCATTTGCCACTGCATCATCTTTTGTTTTTTAACAGCGCTTAATCACATTAAGTTCAGTGTCTTTTGCTTCCTTCATGCACTGGCTGATGGGAGATTCAGAAACTAAATGAATGAAAGTTACGATGTAAGGTAGCACAAGAGACATTGGTTTTATTAGTGATTCTTCATCCACTGTCAATGTATGTATTACAAAAGTACTTTACTCATAGGCAAACATATGGGACAATAAACATGATCAATCCAATAGTAATTGGCAAGATTGAACTGGCTGAATGCCGATAGAGTTGATAACAGTTATAATGCAGAGAAATGACAGTTCTGAGCATTATGACTGTGTCTATTGCTGCCATGTGAATCAGAGGACGGCAAGTGTAAAAAAAAAGTATGTCATCCCGCCTGTCGGCAACAGTACTACACACAGCAGAGGAGGAGAGCTGCTGCGGGGGAACAGGGAGAGGTTAGTATCTGGTGTTCATTTGGGCCAAAATATTGGGGGATCTGTGGGAGACAATATGAGGGAGCCACAATGTGAGGGGGAGGAGGCCACTATGTGGACTGGGAGCTGGTGGGGAACTAGAGGAGAATTATAATAAGTCTGTGTGAAGTAAGGGGCAGGACAAAAGGTGGGGTTTAGGGGAAAAGAATGACTTTCACCTCCACAAATGAGGGAAGGTTTAGGATAGTGCTGAGGAAGCAGGGGGAAGGGGAGCACAGTATAACAGACATGCATAACAAAGGGGCCATGGATAACGAATATAAGATTATTACCACAGTTGCAGTTCCTGGCTCTATGAGTAAGTCTCCCTGGTTTATCATGCTCGATTCTGATGACAACAACAAAGCACAAATTGTTAAATAAGCAAAGACACCGGCATTGCCATCATGTGCCCCTGCAGTAGCACAAAGTCACAGTTCCCCCAACGTAGGCAATAGTCACTGTGCCCCCACAGAATAGGGGACATTATAATAGCCCCTTTTCTCTAGCCCCCCTCACATATAATGGCCTCTTATCGGTAGAATCCCCTGCCCCTGGTGTATGTGCAGATGTATGTTTGTTTCGCTGAGAAAAAAAAAATTACTCACCTTTCTACTCTCTTATTTGTTTCTTTGTGTGGAGGCTGTATGTGCCTGCAGCGTGATATGATGTTTGCCAGCTTCAATGCCGCGTACAGCCACCACACAGAGGATTAAAGAAGAGCTGCAGCTTCGGGGGATTGGGTAAAGGTGAGTATCTGAGTACCTTAGGCCCTTTCCTGCTCTCCTGACTAGCGCAGCATAGGGGCAGGGAGATGGGCTGGATAACACAAGGCCGTGGACTGGATTTGACTCACGAGCCTTGTGTTTGACACCTATGACAAGATAAGGCTCTTGCTGGGTTACGACCAGACTGTCCAGACGTATATCATTTATAAAAGACCAAGAAGCAATGAAAACAGCAATGGTGTTTTCACCATTTACACGTGATCCGAGACATGGATCGCGGGAGCACCCGTGACAATCACCTTATACGACCTACCCAACCCACCCATGCCCCAACTAAACCTACCAACAAATAATCAACAAAGACAACACAAAAAAAAATGTATCCCCCGCCTATCTCTCTCCGCTCCCCCTTACATACCCTAGATCTCCCCCAACATTAATCTCTCCTCCTGACAAAAATAGATGGATGTCCAAAAAAGCCATTTTGCCTTAAATTTTTAAACCATTCTTATCCAAGACATAAGTGACGGTGAATTATTTGACATCCAGAGTTTAACTATAGAGAATAATTTCTTTACCCTATACTTCCACTCTTGAGCAGTCTCATTTTCTATTACTCCCAAAATACAGCTTTTCAGATCAAATACAATCTCAATATCAATAAACTTTATCATTTCTTCTTTAATTCCCCTCCAGAAAGCTCTTATCTTGCAGCAATACCAGAGTAGGTGAACATCATCCACCCCCTTCAAACCACATTTATTACATATATGCTGCTTCTGGGAGGGAAATTTGGAAAGTTTTTTTTGGGGTATAATATGCTCTATACAACAAAAAGAGTTGCGCAAGTCTGTGTGTCAGATTTTTTAAAAGCCTATCTATATCCCTAAATGCATTAACCCATAGCTCCTTCATCCACCCACTCACAATTCTTTCTCTATTGGATATTTCCTCTCCTTCATACCAGCATTTTAAAAATAACTTGCTGTTAAACTTAACATCCAAAGATGATCTCATCATCTCTAAGAAAGGATATACATTACCATTTATCTTGTTTGATATACTCATTGCATGCCACCAATGAGACAACTGTATATAGGAGAAGTACATTTATCCCTAAATATTTTAAACTCTCTCCTTCTTCCAATATCTTATCGGGGGAATAACCATGCATTATATCTAAGGGAAGGCAAACTGATTTATGCCAATATATTTAATCCTGAAAACTGACCATATTCCCCGAATATCTCCAAAACCCTATCAATTGAAGTGTAAGACCCTATATTTAATTATATGTCGTCCACGTACATACAGATTTTTTCATGTACACTTCCTTGCCTAAAACCTGTAACCTGCCCATCCTGCCTAATTTTGCAGGCTAGCAGCTCAATGTTGATCGCAAATAATAAAGGGGATAAAGGACAACCATGACGAGAACGACTACCCAAACTAATTGGTTCAAATATCATGTCGTTTACCAGAAACTTTGCTGTTGCGCCTCTAAAAGTAGTTTTACCTATGAGATATATTGTGGGCCAAAGCCCATCTTTTCTAATGTTCCCCACAAAAAATTCCATTATAATGTGTCAAAAGCCCTGTATGCATCTAGAAACAATAATGAGCGTTGTCCGGAGTTGGACGGGACCACCTGCAGATTCAAGTATAATCTGCGCAAATTATCTAGCGTTGAACCTCCAGGCATAAAACCTCTTTGGTCTTCATGCATAATTTCTCGAATGTATTTTTTTAAATCTTTATGCCATAATTTTATCCAATAACTTATTATCCATATTTATTAATGAGATCGGTCGATATGAGTCTACCAATCTGTTATTTTCATCCTTATGTATTAACACTGACACCCATCTAGAATAGGAAGAGTAAAAGGAATTATACAATTTTCCTACCCAATTTTTCTTAAGAATTTCCCCTTTTTCTGCCATTAGATGAGTTTCTTGCAAAGCTCCAATGACGCCTTATCAAATCAAATACTGCTACATGCTTGACTGGGGCACCTAGACCCCGAATATGCCATGATAATACTTTCATACCCTACCCATCTCCTTTCCTTCTAGTACCAAAACAACCATGGAGTAGAGGAGCACCAAAAGCAATAAGGGGAAGTGGGAGAGAGGGGGAGAGAAAAAAACAACTGCCAGCCCACTGGACTCCAGGATTCCAACCTTGTTCGTTAACCCCAGACTTGACATCTTACTTAAGCATCATCCCCCACCCAGGCCACCTAATATTTTAACATAAAATTATTTAACCGTCTGGTTCAGCCAAGTGAGTATCTCTTCTGGTTCCTCAAAAAATATTGTTTTTTCCTTCAAGATGACCCTTAGCTTAGCTGGAAACATCATAGCATATTGTATGTCCTTTAGCCTAAGTTTTTGTTTCACATCAAAAAAATTCCTCCTCTTTTTTTGTGTTTCAACTGCAAAGTCCGGGAAGATTTCAAAATCAAATCCCTGTCCCTGTCACATGAAATTTCAGGGTGCATCCATCTCTGCATCCAGATAGATGCGCAAGCAGCAGAGCCAATCTGGCTCCTGTTTATAGCATTCTGAAACCCAACCAAGGTCAAGGCTAGGTCAAGCATTGTTCCAGCCTGTTATCTGATGTTCTGGACTGTGTGCCAATAAAAAAACTGTAAGTTATTTACAAAGATTCCTGTTGTCTCCAATGTGATCTCTGGTCTGCCGCTAGCACCAGGGCCTCCCATTCACCATCTAACTGGGATTTCGTTACCACACACACTGGGAGCCCAAGTGGCATCCATTATTTATATTTCAGCCTCCCACTCTTCTTGCATCTCAGTTTGTGGAGATGAGGCTCATTCTCATGGAAAAAGCCATTGGGGCATATTTAGTCGCTAGGCTGGAACTACAGCCAGCCACTCTGGTCCCTGGGAATCCAACTGGCACCACACTGCAGCCAGGCCATGGTGGGGTAACTTTGCAGCCCTTGACCATTACAACGTAGCCCAATCCTGCTCTAGCCCTTTAACTAGAGACGATTGACTATAAATCTACATGATATTGATATTTTTGGTTGCTGAGTAACATACTGCATTGTTTATATTCATAAAAAATAATTTAAATAGAATAATGCAGAATTTTTAAATATTGTAAGAAATAATATCATCATTTTGTAATAAAATGGAAAAGATGTACATAATAGTCAACTGAGATAAGTTGAAATCATGATAAGTTTTAATTGTTAGGGATTAAACCTCTAGGAAATACTGTAAATCCGTTCCTGTAAAGTTTACCTACTAGTGGGCACATGACGAGAGGGGAATCCAACATGTGGTAGGCACTAAAGTAGCAGCTGAATTAGTACTCTGTATTATGGCACTAAAGTAGCAGCTGAATTAGTACTCTGTATTATGTAAACCTTCATTTACAAAGAGCTGAGATTGTGTCTTTCATCCAGCATTAGCCAGCGGAAATCTCCCTCTGATGAACTTATGACCTTGCAGCAAGCAATTAAGATAATTATAACAGAATAATACAAAATAAGTTATTATTTATTTAATCACAGGGAGTCTAATGTGATTATTACCCCCATGCTTGTCAGCGCTACATGTGATACTATTTTGTTTTAAGAATAAGATTGTAAGATTATTAGACAGATCATTTTAAAAAGGGAAAAAATAAATGAAGCAAAACTCAACACAACTATTGCCTGACGATCCCTTGCAGGTCTCTCCCAGTTCCCAATGGTCTCTAATTTCTGATTCCTTTTGACAAATAGGAAATAAACTCCTACTCTGCTGTTCTGCAAACTGTCCATTATTTCCTCAGCTGCTCTGTGTATTGCCTTAGAAAACATTAAGAACAATTTTCTTTACCATTACATATGTTACAATTTTTTTTTGTGTTCAATGACCCTGACTATTGCAGATAAACAAAGTCAGTAATGACAACAGTAATGTTAAGTTGCTGAGATCAAGGGATTTGAATTTTACATTTTTGTGTATTCATCTTTTACTGTTAATAGAACATTTATAAATTATAATTTTTTATATGATACTTAAAGGGGTATTTAGCAAATTAATTGTTTGTACTAGAAAAAGTTGTACAAATTTCCATTATACTATCTGTATCAATTATTCACAATTTTCTAGATCCCTGCTTGCTGTCCTTCTATAGAACACTTCTATGTTTACTTCTAGACAGAAATCTAAACATGGTCACACAGGTGCACGGCTCCTTATATCACACGGCTGTAATTACCCTCTCTGATACCAACGAGCTGTGCACCTGTGTGATCATGGTCAGATTTCTGGTCCACTTATAGTAAACATAACATCTTTCTATAGAATCACAGCAAGCAGAGATCTAGAAAACCATAAGGAATTGATACAGAAAATATATAACTTTAGATAATACAAACAATAACATTAATTTGTTGAAATGGAAATACCCTTTTAAAGGGAACCTACCATCACGATTCTACCTATAAAGGTAGAACGGGTGTTAGGTGGATGTACCCTAATATGTAAATTTTCTAGAGGGGCTACTAGGGCGTGGAGTATCCGGACATGAGGCTACTCCACGTCCCAGTAGCCTCTTTTCTTTTCTTCCCTCACATCTTTGCGCGCCCTCGTCCGAGAACGGCCCGTCCGTGTCTGCGTGGCCACTTCTCCGCATGCGCAGAACTCCTCGTAGTTGCGTGCTGAAGATGTCATGGTAGGAGGAGAAAAGAGGCTTCTGGGGCGTGGAGTAGCCACGCCGTGTAGCCTCATGTCCGGCTACTCCACACCCCAGTAGCCGCTCTAGAAATTTTTTTTTTGGCAGGATTTGTCCAAATTAACTAAATTGTAAGCAAAGGTACCCCTTACCCACAGGGGAAAGACGGACACAAAATAGAAATGTAAGCATAAAATTGAATCTTTATTAGTGACACATATACAAAGATAACATATACACGAACGGTGCCAACATGAAACGGCACTGTATTGTGAGTACTAGTAAAATGCAATAAAATACCGAGTGGTATTTTTAGGAGGCCCTATGTCCATTTGTGCCCAGCCTCACCTTACTATACCTCGTACACTACCTCTTCTCCACATTGTCTGGGTTGGTCCGCTTTCTTTCTGTGCCACACCACTCAGTATTTTATTGCATTTTACTAGTACTCACAATACAGTGCCATTTCATGTTGGCACTGTTCGTGTATATGTTATCTTTGTGTATGTGTCACTAATAAAGATTCAATTTTATGCTCACATTTCTAGTTTTTGTCCGTCTTTCCCCTGTGGGTAAGGGGTACCTTTGCTTCCAATGTAGAATCGTGGTGGTAGGTTCCCTTTAAAGCTTTATCTATGTGCTCTCTATGTGTCCTCCTAACAGCACTTAAAATGTGACATTGATACATTGATTCTAGTATACAGTGGTGTTGAAAAGTTTACATACCCCTGCAGAATTTTGGCTTTCATGGCATTTTTTCAGGGTCACTTGGATGTTTTTGGTTGTCATTATCATTTAAAAAGAGACAACACAGTAGATAATAAATGTCTTCACACAACCACAAACCATGAGTGTGTTATCATTCATAGTTTATGGAAAAAAGGTCAAGAAAGCCAAAATTCGGAAAGAGTATGGAATCTATTGAGCACAACTGTAGCAAAGTAGCCTCTATGCAATATGCCTCTGTATGATATAAAAACACCCTTGGAGTGACAATCTTCAAGGTCCGATCAAATAAGTTCTCCTGAATAATGTACAATGCCCAAGAAAGCCAGCCACTAAACAAACGGGGGGGTTCTGTGGTACCTCTGTCGGACCCCTCGTCACTCCCCTGAGTTAAATGGATCAGATGGTCGCGCATGTACTTTCTGCTCCATTCATCTCTATGGAGATGACATATTTACACATTTCCGAGAATCCCCCAGTGGAGCATCAATAGCTATAAGTATAATTGATGAAGTCTCCATTAGGTTAACTCTTACTCCCTGACCCTTAGGTTCCAGCAAGGTGTTGTGTAGCATTTCCTATCCCTGATAATAGCCTCCGGGAAAGTTAAGGGAGCTGTATATGTCTGTAGTTAAATATTGGTAGACAGTCCCTAGGTTTCATATCTGGAGACTGGTGGTAGCAGTGAGACCTGTCCATTAGGAACAGGGAGGCAAGGCCGTGCAGGGAACAATGAATATGCAGGACTCATTTACTGTGATTGGACTTACTTCAGGTAAATCTACAAACTGATTTTTTTTTTTTGTAAATTCGTTTTTATTGGGTTTTAAAGAAAATATAGTAACATATATACAATAGACCTTTGCATATACATAAGTAGCCATAGCTCTTCAGGAGTTGTTACAATATACATATCTGTTATAATTTCCATTGTTTCTCTTATTTCCTCTATGACCAAGATAATTACGTTTCAAATCCTACCATGTCTAGTTTCTGTATTGTCTTTCTCTAATGTTTGCCATAAAACAGAAACACCATAACAGAAAAAACAGAAGAGCAAATGAACTACAAACTGTTTTTTTAAGTGCGTGTCTTGTGACACAATTCTAAATGTTAAATCTTGCGTGTCTGAATCTTTTCCGAATCACTCCATGCCCCCCGATTTCTGTCGCGTGCAAGCCGGCGTTGATGCGACAAAATCCGATCGCGTGTGCCAAAATTCCGGGTCAATTCAGCGCAATGGGTATTTTCCTCTATAACCCTTTAAGAAACTAAAGTGTTGGAGCTAAAACAATGTTATTGGGAAAAAATATATATATATTTAAATTTTTACCTTCCATTACTTTTCTATTCTTTTAAACACTTCAAATGGGTTCAAATGTTACCTATAACCATTTACAAATTCCCTGAAGGGTATAGTTTACAAAATTGAGTCACTGGGGCAGATTTACTTACCCTAAAATCGTGCGTCCGAGTTCCTTCCTGTGTTGCTGCTGTGCCGTGGTCCTCTGGAGTTCACCTGCTTCTTCCCAGTGCATTTGAGTGCTTGATCTTGCGACACAAAACCTTTTTTTAATTCCGCGGTTTGTCCAAATCTGTCGGGTTGTCCGACAGCCACGCCACTGATTTCTGTCACGTGCAAGCCGGCGCCAATGTGCTCAAAATCCCGGGACAACATTGCGCAAAACGGAAATATTTGGGAAACCGGACCAAAGTGCGGTGTTCAGGCCCTTAGTAAATGAGCCCAATTGTTTTGTTCTATACTGTTCTGGTTTGCAAATTTGACATAGACCAGAAAACTAGTCTGGCAAAATCTGCCCTCCAAAAAGCCCAAAGGCGGTCTGTTCCTTCTGCTTAGCGCCGCAGCATTTTCTGACAATACGTAGAATATTTCTGTATTCTGGAGAAATTTTGTATCAGACTGAGGAATGCATTTTCTCTTTTAATTCTTTTAAAAAGAAAAAAAATATTAAACTTAAACAACTTAAAAAAGCTGTATGGCACTCCTTCTTTTCTGCACCCCACTATGTGCCCAAAGAACAGGTTACATCCAAAAGTGGGGAGAAACTGCAAAAAATTCTAATAAATGTATGTTCTCATTTTATAAATTGGTGAATTTTATGGCTAAATGAATTTATAAATGAATAGTACCTCCATTTATTTTAATTTCTGTAAAATACTTAAGGATAGCAACCATCTACATGCTGTTTTGAATACTTGGAGGGTGATCTTTAGAAATGAAGTGGTCCCTGAATTACTGATTCCGATATTTTCATTTGAAAAATGCTTTTTGATTTGTACTTAGTGATGAGCAAACCCAAGCTTGCTGCTGCAGGGAAAGTGAATTACAATTGAGATAATGGGGCACATCTACTTATCCGGTCCGCGGAGTTCTCCAAAAGTGCATTGTCCGTGTATAATGCACTTTGCCGCGATTCACTAAGATCGTGCGCCCAATATCTTGCATGTGTCCAGGGGCAGTCTGGCCATAAGACCCACGGTTTGGGACTGGTGGGGCTGGTGGAAAAATAAAAAGACATGAAACTCACCTTTCCAACGCTCCCCCCGCTGCTCTGCTACATGATCCAGTCCGGCCACGGCTGGGGGGGCTGGCTGGCTATATACTGGGGGGGGGGCTGTCTGGCTATACACTGGGGATGGGCTGTCTGTCTATATACTGGGGGGCCTGGCTGGCTATATACTACAGTGGGCTGGCTGTATACTGGGGGGGCTGGCTTGCTATATACTGGGGAAGCTTTCAGGCTATATGCTGGGGGGGGCTTTCTGACTATATACTGGGGTTGGCTGGCTATATACTTGGGGGGCTGGCTATATATTCTGGGGGGCTGGCTGGCTATATACTTGGGGGGGGGCTGGCTACTAGTAATAGTAGTTATATTCCTGTACATAGGGGGCAGTATTATAGCAGTTATATTCTTGTACATAGGGGGCAGTATTAAAATAGTTATATTCTTGTACATAGGGGGCAGTTTTATAGTAGCTATACTCTTGTACATAAGGGGCAGTATTAAAGTAGTTATGCAAACAAAGAAAAAAATTGTGTCAGCTCACCTAGTCTGTAGCTCCAAAGTGCGGGGCCGTGCTCGATGGGTTAACCCGGTCCAATTCCGGGGACTAGCGGTAATGGCACACAAAAATCGGAAGGTCCATCAGCATGAGGCAAGGGGTTGGTAAAATCAGGAAAAAATTTTATTGAAAAAACATCAAAGTTAAAAGTGATCACAGGGAAAACACAGGTAAATAAATAGGTATAAATGGGAATAAATCGGTAAAAATCATAATTTTTGTTGTTTTTTTTTACATTGTTAATTGTACGGGTTCAATAATTACTGTACTTACTTTTATTCTACGGGTTGTTACGGACACGGTGATAATATATATGTGGGGTTTGTGTTATGATTTAGAATTTTGTTGGCGTTATATGTTATGGGCATTTTTATTGATTTCTTACTTTATTTTTTATTGAATAACTTTTTTTAAAAAACTTTTTTACTGTTTCCACCATGGGCCATGATAATATTTTGCAATTCTGATGTATTGCAAGGTATTAGTAAATGCATAGGCAGTGCCTGCAGGCAGTGCCATAGCAACGGTCGGCGCCCCCTAAAAACAGCACCGGGGGGGGGGGCATTGTGGGGGAAATACCCCCCAAAGGCAGGTTAAATGTCGCAGTTGAGCGCTAAGGGGATAACATTGCTTTGAAAACAAAACTCCTGGTTTCTCAGCCTCATCAGTGAAAAAAGACACATTTCATCAGTTGTTTTTTGTGGATCCACAGACTTCTATTGCCTCCTGTGATACGCATCCGTGAAAATAATAGGACACTTCATAATTTTTTCCACGGACAATGGTTCAGTGAAATGGCTTTGTGAGGCATCCATGGAAATCACTGAGCTACAAATGTGAAAGAGTCCTAAGGGTGATGTCAGTGGCCCACTGGGGCGGGCCACTATGGAAACGCCTGTGATCGGAAACGGGCTGCCTGTGTGCCACCAGCCTAAGTCAAATCATTCTACAGTTTTTATTGGATAAAATGACACATGCAAGTTTTGAAAAATAGAGCTTGGTCTTTTTTTTGGAACAAATGAGTTTGGTCACTAAGGGGTTAAAAAAAGTTACATTTACATTTTGACTATACAGTGATTAATATTTATTTAGTAAATTGGAGATTTTACAGTGACTCATTGCAATGCATTGATCGCTGTGTCAGATGATCAGAGTTTGCTCTCAACATGGTGCTCTTTATAATTGGCACATACATATTCATTAAGTGCCATGTCTGTCAGTGCCATTGCTAATTATTGTTAAAAAAGCAGTCTTGGCCACTAATTGGATCTTTAGAAAGTCCATAAATGAATTAACCTATGTAGAGTAAGACAAGGCCTAGATTCCTGTGTGCACACAGAGAGCAGTCAGCTGCCTCTAGCACATGGCTCCTTGCACAACAATCCCGCATTGTTCACAGCATGTGTGATTCAGTAAGAACATCATCCAAAACCATAAGAGGCAAGCTGCGCTCTGATCCTCATTATAGGCATGTAATGGGATTTCACAAGCATGTGGGATACAAGACAAAAACAGAAAAGCTTTATTTTTATTTCCATTGCTAATCCTGTTTTCACATCTCTTTAATATCCTAATGAAATCATTCTTTACATTTATTTTATTATAGCCAAGGTCCAAGGGTACACACCTGTATATAAATATCATGCAGATAACATTCACATATATAAATAGCTCAGTTTTACATTTTGATACAAATCCGATTGTAAGTGCGCATTTTTTTACCATTTTTATTTACTATTTATTTATTAAAAAAGACTGATCATGTGACTGGCTTGATGTCTTACATGTCTAACTTGTGTTAAAAAATGCGTTTTTGACCATTTTTAATTAAGATAATTGGTAAAACCTGTCAAGAACGGATGCGTTTTTAAAAAACGCATGCGTTTTTTAACACATGCTTTTTTTAATGGACTGCTTAAAAAACGGACCAAAAACGTGTTCAAAGCGCCATGTGTGGCATCATCCTAAATTGGAGCTGTAACTTAGGCCATTGCAGATCACGTCAGAGTCTGATCTGGGTGCGATCAGGGTTTGGTCAGTGAAAAACTGACATTTTTTATCAGAGTTCAATCAGGTTTCAGTCAGAGTTTGTTCAGTGTCTCAGTTTTTCACACGCGTTTTCAATGCAATTTCAATGCGTTTTTCACATGTAACGAGTGTGAGAAGGACTCAGGACTCTATAATTTCTATGGCAATCGATGCATGAAAAACTCATTGCACTTGCATTGGACTTGCATGTGTCTCAGAGTGCAATGTGTTTTTTATGTATCTTGATAGACTTGTATGGTGCGTTTTCCATGCGCGTGACTTACAAAAGTAGAGCATGCTGAGATTTAAACGCACGTTAAAAGAAACGTGCATGTGTGCGTGAAAAGAGTCTGAAAAAGCCTCTTGATTACAATGGGCCAGAGTGCAATGCAAGTTCTGTACTTCAAAAGCACGTGCAGAATTTCGCACGTGAAAAACGCAAGTGTCAAAGGGACCTTACTGATGCAGATTTATTTATTTTGATGGATATCTATGACATAATTCACACCTAGAGGAATGGGTGTCCCAAATAAGAGCTGGAACACATGAGGAAAATCTAATCTGTAGGGACTTGCCTTGGTCAGTTAAAAATCTGTGCCACGCCCTGACTATAATGTATGGTTGTCACGGGTGCTCCTGAGACCCATGTCCCGGGTCACAGGCGTACCCATGCCCCTCTCCATTCCCCTGGTTCACTGTGGCTGGCTCACTTACCTGAACTGCGGCAGTGCGCCACTAATTGGTGCTAGCAACCTGGTACTTAATAAATAGCCAGCCTCTTCCCTCATGCCCCGCCGGATCTTTGTGCATCGTGGCTTAGTGAAAAGCTTGTTCCTGTGCCCTGTGATTATTTGGTGAATTCCCGTTGTGACTCTGATTCCCTGACTTCTGTGCCTGCCGCCTGCCTTGACCTTTTGCCTTGCTCCTGAACTTGATCCTGTGCTGCCTGTCTTGACCTCCTGCCTGTGCCCGAATACGATGCTGCCTCACGACTCTGTACCTCGCCTTGGCCACCACTGCGGACAAAGTCGTACCTGCAGAGCGACCTGGTGGTACCACGCAGCAGTAAGTCCAACCCGATTTGAGGCGGGCTCTGGTTAAACCCTGGTGCCACTTACACTCTGCTCCCAGGTGTCGGCTTACGTCATCGTCCACGGTGGTTCAGTGGGTCCACTAACCCTGAAGCCTGACTATGGTTTATAGTACTTGTCTTCTCATATAGGAAAGTCACACCTTATGGGCCCCTTTAAGCCGTGGTTGCGACCTCACCCTCTGCACCCTCTGCCCCTGCCCTTGGTACATTTACAGGTAGATGTGCAAATTCTTAAAAGGATGATTATTTTGGCATTGTAGCGGATATGCGGGTAAATACAGCCTTTCCCATTTGAGCCTTGATCCAGCCACCATGGTCAGCAAAGTGTCCCATAAACTGTTTTTAAAAGAAAAACCGGAGCACTTGTGGGATTTTACCCACAAGTGCTCCGGTTTTTCTTCAAACTTTCTTTGGATTTACCCTACATGCCAGATACCGTTGCAGCACGGGATTGAAGAGGACCCCAAGCTACAGACCAGCCAAAGGAATGTGAGTGCACCCTTTTCCCCTTTTTCTCTAATATATATGTTTTTAAAAGAGTTATTACGGTACTTTTTAAGACCCATCCACCATAAATCTTTACACATAACCTATTAACTTACATATTGAATTTATTTAACGTAATGTACTGTCAAACATTTAGTTATGTTACTAATCCTGTTCCTTGTAGGACCGCTTTTCTGCAAAAGGATTCTTCTGTTCAAGTTTTACTTAGGATTAGAGATGAGCGAACATGCTCGTCCGAGCTTGATGCTCGGTCGAGCATTAGGGTACTCGAAACTGCTCATTGCTCGGACGAATACTTCGCCCGCTCGAGAAAATGGCAGCTCCCGCCGTTTTGCTTTTTGGCGGCCAGAAACAGAGCCAATCACAAGCCAGGAGACTCTGCACTCCACCCAGCATGACGTGGTACCCTTACACGTCGATAGCAGTGGTTGGCTGGCCAGATCAGGTGACCCTGGGATAGACTAGCCGCTGCCCGCGCTGCTCGGATCATTCTGTGTCTGGATGCCGCTAGGGAGAGAGCTGCTGCTGGTCAGGGAAAGCGTTAGGGTGTTCTATTAGCTTACTGTTAGGCAGGAGTGATTCTCAAAGAACCCAACAGCCCTTCTTAGGGCTACAATAACGTTCTACTTTTTTTATTTTAATTTGCATCTAGTACCATTTTGTGAGGAATTAGCAGGGGGACTTGCTACCGTTGTGTTTAGCTCTTAGTGGCACACATATCCATAGCAAAGACCGAAGTGGGAAAATTTAGTAGGGGTTGCGAATAACGAGTACCCGAGCATTTTAGTGTTCGCTCATCTCTACTTAGGATGTCTTTGAACAAAGCCTGGATCAACTGTAGTTATAGGGCATGCTTTATGATGACAGGAAGTACCTCGAAATGTTATCGTTATTATAGTTCTTTTCAAATCTTCCAGAAGTGTTTGTTTGGTTTTACACATAAAATGTGCTAAAAAACCCTAACTCTGCTTATACTCGAGTTTATGAAAAAAGAACCCTCTGTGCTCACCTTTTCAACGCCCCTGCAGGTCCTCTTCTGTCTTCTGAAGCTCCATCTCCCTCTTCCTTTGCCTGCAAGCTGATGTCAGCCTGCTGACTATATGCTGGGGACATGGGCTGCTGGCTATGTACTAGGGGGCATGGGCTGCTGGCAATATACTGGGGGGCAGGGGCTGCTGGCTATATACTAGGGGGCATGTGCTGGCTGGCTATATACTGGGTGTAGGCTGTGACCAATCCATTTCCCACCCTAGGCTTATACTCGAGGCAATAGGTTTTTTCAATTTTTTATGTTAATATTAGGTACCTCAGCTTATATGTCAGCTATCGCCCAGAAGTGGAGATGTGGATTCATTGAACCATTTAATTGAGGGCTTTTTCCAGCATTTTGCAAGGTCTATCTTAGGGCAGCATTACACTGATTTCTATGGAGATACTCAACAGGAGTGCCAGAGGAGGTGAGTATAAAATGTTTATTGTTTTATTTTTACAGCGCCCCCATCCATAAGTAAAAATAATATATACCCGGACAACCAACTGGGAGACCACAGGAGAGAACATTGAAGTAGTCCAAGCTGTTGATGATAAGGGCATGGATAAGCATAGCAGACTCTGGGATGAGGAAGGATGGGATCTGAGAGATGTTCTTGAGATTGAGGCACCAGATAGTTGTCAAGGCTGAGTCAAAGGTTACTTCAGAGGAGCAGATTGCTGGAACTGACCAGGATGTTGGACCATTATTTGTAAATGATATGTCTGGTGTTAATTGTAAATGTGTTAGATGCTGTTCCCTACAATTTGCTATAGCCTTCCTCCTCACACTCTTTTTACTCTTCAGAGTTTGAGGAGCTTAGTGCCATGTGAACCAGGCTGCCACAGTAACAGTAACTAACAATGCATAGAGCGGTGTGCCAAGCAAAGTTGATGGAGACAGAGGGCACAGGTCCTCTTTCAAAGGCTCACTTCCCCCTCCACAGCATCTCTTGAGGTACATCTGCAGGAGACAGTTGATTCAAAAGTGTCCTCATAAAAGTACTACCAAGCTTTGGCCAGACTGATCCTATGACATAATGGGGCAGATTTACTTACCCTGTCCATTCGCGATTTGGCGGCGCGTTCTCTGTGGTGGATTCACTGGTGATTCACTAAGGCAGTTCCTCCGACATCCACCAGGTGTCGCTGCTGCGCTGAAGTCCACCGAGGTCGGACGGAGTTCACAATCCTATTCCTGGTGCAGGTAAGCGCGTGTCCAGCAACCTTTTTTTTTAATGCGGCGGTTTTTCGGAATCCGTCGGGTTTGCATTCGGCCACGCCCCCCGATTTCTGTTGCGTGCATGCCGGCGCCGATGCGCAACAATCCGATCGCGTGCGGCAAAAACCCGGGCCACTTCACAATAAAAACCTGCGCAAATCGGAAATATTCGGGTAACACGTCGGGAAAACGCGAATCGGGCCCTTATTAAATGACTCCCAATGACTCCTATAGTCCGTCGAGATTTCTGCCTGTAAGTGAATATGGGTACAACCGCCAGTTCCCAACTTTAAACCAGATCAGATCTAGAGGAGTTTTCTACCATAGTCTATAGCAATTTACTATAGTAAATATGACGGGAAGTGCATTCATGTCTTGGCCCGGGCTCCGCCATGATACGGCCATAGTGCCGTGCGGGTTGGAAAAACTCAGGATGTGGTATTTTCAAATGGTTGTTCCCCCAGAAAACTGGCAGAAAAGCCATAATGAATCTCCCCTGTTGTTGTAGATTTTTCTTTGAAAAAAGCAACTCAACTCCTTTAACCGAAATTATGTGAGTCCTTTAGGGGTTAACATTTCTGTACAGTTTAGTACAGTACAGTACAGCTATTTAGGGACTGCCAGAATGCTAGTTGCAGACATCTGACATGTTAAGTCTATGTTTTGTGCCAGGTATTTCACAGCAATACCTACATCTAATATTAGCTGGCGACAGGCCCATAAATGAAGTTATGAATAGATTTCTTGTACTGTATGTGCAGATGAGAAACAATTTTATACATTTGCATTCCTCTGTTTCTGTGTGTCATTGTAATGTTACCACACTTTTACACGGCATGTTTATTTCTGCTTTTTGCTGGGCACATTTGGAGCCTCTTTTTAGACTGTGCCATAGAACATGCTGACGTTCCAGATGTTGTGTCTGGTGACCTCTTTTATTTTGCATTTAACCCAGTTTTGGACTATAACATCTGTCGGAGCAGACAGTCTGCTGTTTTCAGACTAATCCACTGAGTACATTTACATGTCATAGCTCCTAGGTTAAAGGATGTTTTAGGCTTTTCTTCTTAATAAGATGAATTTGTTAGTGATTAAATAATATCTTTAAACTGATTTATTTCTAATAATTAATTATTAATAATATTACATTTTTTTGCAAAGCATCGAAATACATAGTAATTTCTGACATATTTTTCTATTTTGCTGTTCTTATTTTTGTAACATAAAGTGATGAAAAACTGTCCCCTGAAAGGCAAACAGAATTATAGCTTCCCTCCAGGGTCTTCTGAACAGGTAGAATGACAGGCCCAAAGCAAGGGTTCAAATTTTAATCCAGTTCTGTCCACACCACCTGACTCATCCTGCAGTGACAGGCAGCCAAGGATGAGACCCTTTAAAGTAGCACTGAAAACCACACATCCTGGGCTGCCTGGTACAGTAGGAGGAGGTCCTGTTTGGTAAATTCTGTGCTTGGGTGACGGTCATAGCTTCACAGGGAGAATTAAGGAGCACTTTTGACCCACTGTTCTCCCAATTGCTGGGGGTACCCCCACCTTCTGCCACTTTTCCTGTATCCTATGAGATTAGATTCATGGCCCATTTGGAATTGCATGGATGCTCTTGAAGAATAGCTCACCGTTTAGTATGAGGCATGTCAATGGGTGATAGTATTGGGCTTTAATCTCTGCCTGAAATAAGCCAGTGACGAGTAGCCACTGTAAAGCTAACACGGTAGTTACCTCATGGCCTAGACTAGAGAAGGCAAAGTGCGTGCCTAAGGCAACATTACGGATGAGGTTCAGTATATGGATGCAAAGTAAAACAAACCTCTATTTTTCAATTTTGTTGCACTAAAAGTTTGTGACATCTAAGTAAATGATATACCGATTAATTCCATAGATACTTAATCGCCTAAAATACTGCAAGACAAAGTCAAAACTGCTCGGAGTTGCCAATTTTTATTGTTCTTATAAGTGCTGGATTTTACTGACATGGGAAGTTTGGATGGTATTGATATTGACTTTCACAAAATGTCTGGAAGCATTGCTGCTACAAGTTGATGTAATGTTTCCTGTATTTTCATATTCACTTCTCATTGTCCATTATTGGATCATACAGGGCAAGCTCTCCATCGGAACTTATTTTAATTTGTTGTCAGTTTCTGTTTTTTCAATTTTCTGTCCAGTGAGAAACTGCCAAATACCTCCTCTGTAGTTCTCATTACCAAGTCCATAAACATAAGCATTCACTGCAGGAGACATCTTGGCCAATAAAGCAGGCATCTGTGAAGAAATAGTGCAGTAAATTAACGTAAAATAAAACCCATATAAAGGTTATTTATTTTATAGTTATTTACTTTATTTAAATCACACTTGCCAAACCAATTGAAATATCGCCAGTGGTATTTAAATAGTTAACAACAGTTGCGGATGTTACTAGCGGGCAGGACGGGAAGGGGGAGGGTTGACCTGAACCCGGTGATCTGCTCGTCCCTCCTTGTAACCAATTCATTTATGGTTTAAACTTTTGATAAATCAACACCAAGAATATGAGAAACCTTGTAATGTATTGTATCAGAGTACAGTGCTTCTTTCTTCACTTACTGTTATTTGTACCTTCCCCTCCTCCCCCCTCCTTATTGGCTTTTATCTCTTGCTAGCAAGATGGACAAACTCTTGTTGTTGACTACTCTGAGTTGTCAGATTACATATGAGCTCTATGGAAGAGGGAGGGGGATCAGAGAGGAGAACAATTTTAGATCTGTTAAAAGTGCACGTTAATAACCTTAAAGGCGTTGGACACATTCCGATCGCGTGCGTCAAAAAGTCCTTCTAAATGCGGCTCACATCAGATATCGTCGGATATTCCAACGATAGTGCGGTCCGCGGACCCTTAGGAAATGAGCCCCACTGTCGTTTCTCATCAGAAGGCAAATTTTTAATGCCCACAAAGTGTCACATTTTCTCAACTGCCCTTAAAGCCGTTGAAGCAATGGGTATTAATGTATCATGAGTCAAGGTCATACATGTATATGTTACTAATCCTGTAAAGATCTTAACTTACCATGCGCAGTTTCGGAGATAGAATGGTTGCATCTTGCACAATAGCATAAAAGCATAGCAACGAATAGGGTCCCCAGCAGATCATTAGGGATTTTACAGGTATGCTGGTATTCATCTGAAGAAACAATATACAGATATTAAACAGGAGAGATGTAATTTTTTTTTTGCTGCATTCATTTTGTGTGTTCTTGAAATGATGATTGAGTGTTTACTAGCCTCGTTACATAATTGTGATGACATTTCGGAACAATTACCCTTCCTATTTTTTGCACTTATTGCAATTTGCAGCAAATGTTTGGCTTTTTTGTTCATCTGCTATCCACATCTTTGTGGCCAGTTTGCTAAACTTTGGGAACGACCTCAAAGAGAATTCATTCTTAGCATCTCAAAGCTATTGAAGCTACATTCAAAGCAAGATCCAAGAAAGCGAGTTACATAAATGTTCCAGCTATTACATCAGAATAAATTCAGCTGCTAAAACCCTAAATGCCAGAACAGTTCATTGTATTCATGAAATACACAGCTGAGATTATCCTTTCATTTCCCAACAAGCTTATTATGAGCTGTAAATGCGAGGGCTCAGAGTGTGAGAGACCACGTTACCTTAACTTGGCCAGCTTTCTTCAGCTTCTGGTATATAGACTGGTAGGCTGTCAGCATTATAAAGAGAGGGATCATGTACTCAAAGAAAGCCAGAGGGAAAAGGAAGGAGATGAAGTTTCTGTCAAAAAAAGTAGGATTTTGTTTTCAGATTGTTACATGTTCTAAGAGACTGCTCTAAAATAATAAAACAGCATGATATATAGCAGGATGAGCACAGCATACTGTACAAAGCCATTTGATAGATCGGGCATTTTCGGACGCAGCGATACCTAATGTGTTTATGATTTTTACTGTTTATTTATATGGGTTCTGAGGTAAGGGGGGTGATTTGAATTTTTAGTATTTTTTTAATTATAATTTTTTTTAACTTTTAATAATTTTCAGACTCCCTAGGGTACTTTAACCCTAGGTTGTCTTAACCCTACAGTATGGCAATACATGGGGATTTTCCTCCTCATTCATTACAATGTGCTGATAGCACATTGTAATTAAAGGATTAAAACAAGACAGCCTATGGTCTTTGGAAGACCCGAGGCTGTCATGGCGACGGATCGCCGCACACCGTTGATGTCATGGATAGCGACGAACCTCAGCAAGATGTCAGCGCCCGTGCGCATTGCCGGTGGTGATTAGCGGGAACACACCCGCAATATGCAGCAAATACTTGCCGGCTATGGATAGGGCTCAGCCCGCGAGCCCTCTCCATGCACTGGGACCCGACGCACGCCAAACTACTACGGCGCACGTCAGTAACGGATTAAGATTGTTATTATTGTCATGTTATAAAACATGAGAAACTGAGAAGATTGCCCTATTTGCAAACACAAGTAGGGCAAGTGAAGCTTAGCAGAGTGTTGAATTGTACATACAGATAAATTTGCTTCAACCACTGGAATTCTAAGCACAGAAATTTAAAGGAGATCTACCATCTTGAATCATATACCCAGGTAGCTCCAGTGGCAAATTTCCAGGACACTATTTGATTTATGGCCACCTTTATCCAAATCTTTTTTTGTATGCAGATTAACTGCAAGTGCTATGGGGGTGTCACCATAGGAAAATAGTACCATATATACTCAAGTATAAGCCAACCTGAATATAAGCTGAGGCCCTTAATTTTGCCACAAAACTGAAAATCTGACTCGAGTATAATCCAAGTGTAGGAAATCCAATGGTCACAGCCAGTATGTAGCTAGTTATCCCCCTTCCCCCTAGTATATAGCCATCCTGCCCCTGCCCTCAATATATAGCCAGCCCTTTGCCCAAGTATATAGCCAGCTAGCATTCCCCCAGTATATGGCCAGCCCCCTGCCCAAGTAGTTAGACAGCCTTCTTCCCTAGTAGTTAACCAGCCCCCTTCCCCAGGAGTTAGCCACCCCCCTGCCCCAGTAGTTAGTCAGTCTCCTGCCCCTATAGTTAGCCAGCATTCCCCCAATATAATCAGCCCCCACCCCTGTAGATAGCCACCCGATTTGCCCCTGTAGTTAGCCAGCCGATTTGCCCCTGTAGTTAGACAACTCATTTGCCCCTGTAGATAGGGATTTAAAGGACCTTTTTTTAACATTTTTGGTGGGTTAAAGTTACAAAAACTGGAGAAATATATATTTTTGTAATATCTAGAGTACATATTTTTTTCAGTTTTCAAATTTACTCAAAATGACTATTATAAAATAATTCCCCAGTGTGTGATCGTCATTTTGCAAATGGGTGACTATGTCAATGTTTTTTATAGCGGGGGGATTTTTTTTATTTTATTGGGGAATATTAATCTGTATGTTTAGATACTTATTAATATGTGATGTGCATGTGTGTGCTTTAACTTTGTATGTCCCCCACGAGGCCATAAAAGCCCCCTGGGGGGACATTTCCACACTTTTTCTTTTTTTCCTTTTGCTACATTTTTTTTTCCTTCTAGTTTTTAACTGTAGATGAGGCATCTGTAAGAGGGAGCAGATGTTTGATCAGAGCTGGACTGGGACCCAGTAGCTCTGATTAACCCCTACAGACCTGATGGTCAAGTGACTGCCTGGGTCTGTAGAGCAGTCTGCACTGCTTCAGCGAGGTGCTGTGAGGAATGGTGAAGGAAAAAGTGGTAATAAACCCCTCCTACCTTTTCCCTAGGGTCTCCAGCATAGTCTGACATCTGGGGACAAAGTCCCGCGTCCATGACATCTTTTGTTAGTGGGTGGTCGAGGAGGAGTTAAGATGCTGTCAATCCCTGTCATTAAAGCCCTATTATATTATATGGGGGTCACCCAGTTTGAGTCAGATTTGGGCATGAAATGTAACTAAAGGTGTGCAGTGTGTAATTAAATTAGGTGATGTATATAACTGAGGGGTTGTGTAGGGGATAAATATTATATCATATTACAGGGGCAACTGTACAGTTCATTTATTTAGTGGGAAAACAATACATTTATTCAGTAGGCATGATATAATTAATTAATATTGCAATTATGGAATAGTCTATAGTCTTATAATATTTTGAGAGGGTCACAGTGTGGTCACTTACAGTGGTATTTTAGATCATATTGTGGGACATGGTTGTTATACTGATATTTTACTTTAAGTAACTGTGGTGTTAGTAGGAGCGCAGTGTGAAGATGTGATGCACAGAAAAAAGACATCTGTTGAAAAATTCTGCAGCCATAAGTTGTCTGGAAGAAGTCAGTCTGAACTTCTGTAACTGATGGAGCAGATCATCAACTGAAGCCACCACTATCTGTGTGTGATCCATACTGCAGTCATTGACTAACCTTCTAGTGTGTGAGAGATCTCACAGTATTTGGGTGCGGGTGTTGTTTTAAGATTTGGCTGGTAAATTTATTGGAGATGATGTAGCAGGGTATCAAGGATTATGGGTTTTATCTAAGTTTTTATAAACTCAATACTCCTCAATATCTACACTGTTTGGGGCCTGGGGTAACCCTAATCTGCCATGGTCTACTGGACCTCAAATAGCAGTGGATGTTAATTTTTTCAATGAAAATGGAAAATGAAAACGTTAGTAGTCTCTGCCTTCAAGTACATTTAGATAAAATTATGCCTGTCCATAGTCTCCATAGCAATATACATAGGTTTAATGTCATAATCAAGTTTTACCTGTCAGCCTTAGAGTAGTCCAGGGTGCAGCAGGTTCTCAAAGGTTCATAATCATATTCACCCCATCCAAAGAGGGGCATCATAGACCAGAATGCCGCAAACCCCCAAGCAAACAACACCACAGATATTGATGTACTCCAGTGTAACTTACTACCTGCAAAGTTTATACACAAAGATCAGGTTTTATATCAGTGTATGTCTGTATATATGAGTGCATACTAATACTTCCCAATAAATCTCATTGTCATACTATGTAAATGCACAGCAAAAAGAATGTGATATTGCTCATTGGTCAATGTTTTCATAAATATTTTGAAACATCAACACAAGGAAGAAAGAGGAGAAGAAGATGCACCAGAATATTTATCTCACAGGTAATACAAGTACTGCATTTACTAAACAGACACATTGGGTGGGCTGACAGGTTCCCTAGAGGTACATATCGGCTTTGAGCTTTCAGACTTACGAGTGCAGTACTGGTGATAGCGGTCCCATGCGATTGCAGCACAGGAGCTGATACTTGACAGAGCAGCTACAAAACCCTGGAACCCATGAACTTGACATCCTTCTGACCCATAGGGCCAATACCTGCAAAAATGACAAAATAAATAGAGTTTCAAATGTTGTTTTCCACTTTCAGCAAATAATTGATGAAATTATACAATTTTCCAATATACTTTCTATATAAATTCCTCCCTGTTTTCTAGATCTGTGTTTGCTGTCCTTCTATAGGAAGCTTTTATGTTTACTTCCAGAGGATAAAAATCTGTCCATGGTCATGTGATGTCACGCAGGCGCACAGCTTGTTAGTATCACAGAGAGTAATCACAGCTCTATTAATTATCTGATAATAATATCTCCTGCACCTTTGCGACATCACATGACCATGGACATATTTCTAGACAGATTTCTATCCACTGAAAGTAAACATAAAAGCTTTATTTAGAAAGACAGCAAGCAGAGATCTAAAAAAAACTGTGAGTCATTACCATATATACTCGTGTATAATCCAAGGTTTTCAGCACACAAAATGTGCTGAAAATCCTCACCTGGGCTTATACACGGGTCAATACAGCAATACAGCACTTAAAAAAGAAATAAACTTTTATACTCACCCTCCGCTGTCCCCAATGCGCAGCCCGGCTCCTCTTCTGGCTTTGCGGCCATGTTTCCTCTCGGCCGGCATGTGACCAATGTGACCAATGCATTTCCCACCCTTGGCTTATACTCGAGTCAATAGGTTTTCCCAGTTTTTGGTGGTAAAATTGGGGGTCTCGGCTTATACTTGGGTTGGCTTATACTCGAGTATACACTCACCGGCCACTTTATTAGGTACACCTGGCCAACTGCTCGTTAACACTTAATTTCTAATCAGCCAATCACATGGCGGCAACTCAGTGCATTTAGGCATGTAGACATGGTCAAGACAATCTCCTGCAGTTCAAACCGAGCATCAGTATGGGGAAGAAAGGTGATTTGAGTGCCTTTGAACGTGGCATGGTTGTTGGTGCCAGAAGGGCTGGTCTGAGTATTTCAGAAACTGCTGATCTACTGGGATTTTCACGCACAACCATCTCTAGGGTTTACAGAGAATGGTCCGCAAAAGAAAAAACATCCAGTGAGCGGCAGTTCTGTGGGCGGAAATGCCTTCTTGATGCCAGAGGTAAGAGGAGAATGGGCAGACTGGTTCGAGCTGATAGAAAGGCAACAGTGACTCAAATCGCCACCCGTTACAACAAAGGTAGGCAGAAGAGCATCTCTGAATGCACAGTACGTCGAACTTTGAGGCAGATGGGCTACAATAGCAGAAGACCACACCGGGTGCCACTCCTTTCAGCTAAGAACAGGAAACTGAGGCTACAATTTGCACAAGCTCATCGAAATTAGATAGTAGAAGATTGGAAAAATGTTGCCTGGTCTGATGAGTCTCAATTTCTGCTGCGACATTCGGATGGTAGGGTCAGAATTTGGCGTCAACAACATGAAAGCATGGAAACATCCTGCCTTGTTATCAACGGTTCAGGCTGGTGGTGGTGGTGTCATGGTGTGGGGAATATTTTCTTGGCACTCTTTGGGCCCCTTGGTACCAATTGAGCATTGCTGCAACACCACAGCCTACCTGAGTATTGTTGCTGACCATGTCCATCCCTTTATGACCACAATGTACCCAACATCTGATGGCTACTTTCAGCAGGATAATGGGCCATGTCATAAAGCTGGAATCATCTCAGACTGGTTTCTTGAACATGACAATGAGTTCACTGTACTCAAATGGCCTCCACAGTCACCAGATCTCAATCCAATAGAGCATCTTTGGGATGTGGTGGAACGGGAGATTCGCATCATGGATGTGTAGCCGACAAATCTGCGGCAACTGTGTGATGCCATCATGTCAATATGGACCAAAATCTCTGAGGAATGCTTCCAGCACCTTGTTGAATCTATGCCACGAAGAATTGAGGCAGTTCTGAAGGCAAAAGGGGGTCCAACCCGTTACTAGCATGGTGTACCTAATAAAGTGGCTGGTGAGTGTATATGGTAATACAGAATAATATAAATTATTTGCTGAAAGTGGACTTCCCATTTAAGTATACTGAGTATCTGGTAGTGTTTTATCAGAAATATATTATTTCTGGCTCTGTTGGTAACCACATGTTTAATTAAGAACAATGGATTGAAGCCATGAATAGAAACAAAATTTACTGTAGATGAACCATATTGTAAATAAAATACAATTTTAGACAAATCTAAAATAGAGCTTTATAGACTTTGGGTCACTGCAGTAGCAGGCTTCTGTGTGAATACTACAACAGTTACTAAGGTGGGTTGGGGAGGGGATGTTTTGTGTTCAGTGAAGAGTTCACACGCACTAGTGTGATCCAAGTCCAGGTACAATCCTGGAATATAAAAGCATTTTTCACAGCCCTGCTGCTACTACCAGCACCAACAAATCTATGATTACATAGATCTCCTTGGTCAATACCTGACACAACCTGTAGTTTTACATGTTCAAAGCTCATGACATATTCCCTTTGACAAATTGTGGAGTTCCAAAATTTGTTAAAGGGAATATGTCATGAGTTTTGAACATGTTAATCTACACATCCCTTGTTTTATTGTCGGTTAAGAATATATTGATCTAAAAAGAAATCATGATGATGTTTTTGAAGTATATTTATAGAAAATGTACGGGTCATACTGTTTAGTATGACACTCATGAGGAAATCATGTCATATACAAGTTCCTAAAGTTTGACTTTTCTACAGTTAATTATGTATAAGAATGCAGAATTTTTTATAACCCTAAACGGCACCTGTTATTAGGTAAGCATCTAGCCTTTCTGAATGGTGCCTTAGGTTAATCAAATACTGAGGCATTCCATAGTTTATAGCTTAGTAGTCTATAGCTAAGCTATGGTAAATCGGAATCATATTGGTAAGAGGATCCATGCTATCAGATTTTACTATGAGAACTGTCAATCTTTGGAATAGCCTGCCTCAGGCGCTGATCACAGCAGGGACAGCAGAGAACTTCAAGAAGGGTCTAGATGCCTTTTTACACCTAAATAACATTAATGGTTGTGTCACATAGAATTTTCCCTTAAATCCCTTCCTCATCCAATAACTTCCCTTCCTTGGTTGAACTTGATGGACATTTGTCCTTTTTCAGCCATACAAATTATGTATATGTATAAGGATTAACCCTTAAAAAATGCATATAGTGTAATTTCTGGAGAAAGTGACCAGGGCTACAAAAACTCTATTCATAAGCATGTATAGTGATATAATTGGTATCCTAAAAGTGTGAAAAAGTCTTAACATCTAAGATCGCAGAATCATTATTAAAAGTATGACAAGAAGTGATACAATCTACATTGTACCATTATAGAACTTGATTTGCTTCCATAATGCAAAGGTATGATGTACTAGAGGCCACGGTGACATCAGATACCTGTATGTATGGGTATGAGTCCTTGTAGTGTAAACTAGTATATTACTGGTGTTCCAGGTTAGTGGCGAGTCCCCATCAGCTCTGATAGTCAGCTGACAGTAGACTTAACATGGGAACAATCAAAATGTTGTGCAATTCAATATCATCTTGACATCTGATATTACCTACTTCTACTGACCAACTACAAACCCATGAAAAAGATATGGGAGTCATTTATCTTATCTCTGTTTGTTTAGGCTTGTTTTTGTCTTTTTTCCATCTGCTACTTTGGTAATTTATTAATCTCACTTCTTCCTAACGTTAAATGTTTGTTTTTCACACCTCTTGTTGAAACATTTGTTACAAATGTCTCAAAAATGTCACACTAATGTCTCAAATCACATCTTTCCATTTTTCCATGGTTTCGTCTGGAACTTTGCTCTAAAAAATGTAGAAAATTTTAGAGAATTTGAAAAGATAATTGTCATTTGCTACATTCACAACATCTGAAATAGAAAATATATGTGTCTTATTGATGATAAACAAATGTCTGGCTGACTTCAGTGCACATTGAAAAAAGTCCCCAAAAAGGCAAAAAAATTGCAATGGAACAAAAAAAGTTGCAAAAAAATACAAAAAAAGGAAGAAAAATTAAGATAAATGACCCCCCCATGGGTCATCCTTATCAGCAATCTCTTTTTGGTACCAGGTTTGCCATAAAGCGAAATTAGTAATATATTACTTCATGTTATGTAGCAGGGCATTAGTAGTGAATATCTTACCGTAGGAAGCTGGAAAAGGCAGCCACAAATGCGTTAATACAGAGTCCAGTGTCTGCCACTGCCAGGCTTATTATTAGCAGGTTGCTGGGGGTCCTGAGCTCTCTGATTTTGTAGAAAGAAAGGATTGTCAGACCATTTAAAATGAGTCCAAGCAGAGCTGTAAGAAAAAATCAGACAGTAAAATAATTAGAATCTGTTTTTTTTTTAATTACTAACAGTCTCATTCTTATTGATAATCTAAGAAAGTCAGTGCCGCATCTTGAACAAGGAGTTAATATATAGATGAGCGCTAATCCCAAATCTTCCAATTATTATCATCTGTATGAGATTCTGCTTACTAGTCAAGCGTTCTAGTAGCAAAAAGGTACATCAAGATAAGAGATGTCAAATGTACTTTCTGTGGTTAGCTCATCCTATGGAACACCGCCTGTCTTGTTCCTCATAAATAGCTACCGCAAGTAAAATATTGGCAGAAGTGACATCAATGACTTGTGTGAAGGTGTCAAAACATTTACAAGACAGAAGGGAATCAGCTTTCTCTGAATCACAACAATCATCAGTTGTCAGGCTCTATCCTTATTTTGAAATATTTTGCTTGATTTATAATTCATATGCTTTATGTGATGTTTCCTATAATATACAACAGGGTTTTGCTCTACATTTAACCGGTTTGTAGCGTCATATCACCTGTTGACAGGTTGGTGAGAAACAATGATTGTATTAATGGAGACATGTTAAACCACCCTTCAATATATGTGCTGCAAAGCTGCTTGTTCCTCTGACCAATGTGACAGAAAATGGAACAAATCAGTCTGCTACCTCCTATATATAATACTATATATTGTTCTCTATGTCTTGCTTTGCTGTGTACTAGGATGGTGAGGCACAGGAGAAATAATATGAGCTTTTATATAAAAACTGAATCCTCTATGAAATGAAGATCTTACCTTCTACTAGAAGAACTGTACCAATGCTAAACACTTCAATCTCCGTGAAACCCTCAGGAAGCGGGTAAGACGTAACCATGTTTGCAAAATTGTGCTAACACCCTGCTGGACTGTCTGCTGCCTTTCCTTCACACAGGCGCACAATAGAAAGGCTTCCTTATAAAGGGTCTGTTTGTCATGAAGCATCATGCAAGTCATTATGTAAAATCTTTTTTTTCTTCTTAGTAGTTAGGTCTGAAACATCTCAATCCCCAGAAGAATTCTCTAATGATGTGAATGAAAGCAGGATCCCTCACTTTTACAGTCCCCCCCATTCCACCTTTCCTAAATCGTATTTGCATACCATGGTAAAAAGGCTGCATTCATAGCACTGAGAACAAGAGGTTTGTGAATGCACGATTATGAAAACTGCCTTGTGAGCGACAACAGAATTATCAGAAGATGAAGCAAAAGGATACAAAAACAGGGCCCTTTCTGTCATGTCCAATTGGCAGAGACGCATGGTAATTAACGGGGAAATGCTCCTCAGAATTAGTCATTGCCTTATCTCAATGACTGTGAACTATAGTGTAAACCTTCTATTGAATAAATATAGTGAATTGTAGTCAACAATTATACTAATAATTAGCAATACTTTAAAGGGAGTTCCATAAAAACAATAATATAAAAACTCCATAGTTATCTCACTGACGCCATTCATAACACTGGGGACTTTTCATTACTGCAGCCAACCACTGACTATAGTGGGTGATCAAGATGAGTATATGACTATAGTTTTTTACACAGTGGACTAAGTATTTTTAATTATAGTTTTATGTAATTGGAAAACCCCTTTAATTCATCTTCTGGATATTCTTTTTGACAAAGGGCTTAGAATACGATACAATAGGACTTTATTACTTCCTTGGTTTGAGGAAATTGTTTTGTACCAGTGTTTCAGGCATTGTTAGCAAGAGACAAGACACAGGCAAACATTCATAAGCAATATTGTCTGCAGGGGACAGGTCAAGTACATAAGCAACAAAGTTATGCTGACCTCACAAAATCCAAATTCACTTACATTCTATTACTTACAGTACCCAGTTTCCACTGGTCCCTAATTCTTTGTCAGGAACGTCTACTCATCCAGTCATTGGTCATAAATGTGACCTGTCTCCATCCATCAATGGGTATTTCTGTGTGTAAAGATTGTCCCATGGCATCGAAACCAGTTGGGATCTGAAGATCACTGGAAAGGGATAAGCAAGTCATTTCTCCTATTTCTTTAACCCACTTAGCTAATAATGTTTTCAGGCTGGCCGACCCATTTTGTGGCCCATATGATCTGTGCCTCCTTAGAAATCTATGAAGCATTGCTTGGCGGCCGGGATGAGTGAGACAGATTTGGTCCTCTGAGAAATCTCTTTCCCACAAAAACATCTTTCCAGTAATTTCTAGTAATCTGGTAATTTGGTCTACTTTGTTGATATAAGGATCTTCCTATTTAGCTAGGTACAAAGCATTGGTATGGGCCTATATTCATATGTGTTCTACCCAATCAATATCTCATGTGTGTGGGTTGCTTTAATTAGAATTATTATGCATTATGTCACATTCACCGTTTATATTCTATGTTACATTTTGCCGTCCATGTGGTGCCTCTTAAATAATGGATATTTTCAGCCTCTGTATTGTGTTTCAAGGTTTGTCTTATGAAATGCATTTTCCATTTCCACGAAGATTTATATAGTATTGTGCGAAAGACAAAAGTAACTGTACATTTATAATTTAAGCCCTGAGAGTTTCGGCTACTTGACTGCTATTTCTTCTATTGAATGTAATATGGATGTTCAGCAAATTTAAAGTATATTTACCTCAACTCAAACCTTTATACTCTTGGTATCCGACTTCTGTAGAACTGATAGAAACCAGTCTTATTCAGAACACATATGTAACGAGATGAAAGGCGCACATTTCCTAATGAGTATATTTTGCGTAGGAATAGATTTGTACAAGCTCGTTAAATGTGACAATAAGTAAGGGCGTTTTCTCACAAAAAAATGTATCAATGTCAAGTCATCCTTTTTATTGCTCAAGGTCAGTCTTGTCTGCCTTTTGTCTATTGTACCTATTCTCAGCACTATGACAGCTGCCTGTGGTATTAGGGTTTACAGAGAAATTAATTAAAAAAAATGCATTATCAGAATAAGAAGCAGTAATGTTAAAGTTAAAGTTTGATTCCTCTGTAGACAGAAAAATAAAAAATAAATAAAATAAAATAGTTTCCAATGTTTAGGTTTCACTTCTGGTTTTGGTTTACAAACACTGATGCAATCATCTGACCAATGTCCTGAAAGGCTTTCTTCACACCATTTTACTGCATATGTTGTTATATTTCAGCCAAAACCTTGCATCAGAACAATATATAGTGGAACAGCAATATTCAGGTGCTACTGCAATAAAACATGACCTTTTATGAATATCTTAATTCAAATGTCTCGTTTCTTTACTATATTTAGTGGGTAAAATACTAAGAATAGTGACTGGGGGCATCACCTACTAGTTTCTTGGATGTCCAATATCAACAACACAAGTCAAACCATTTCTTATGTTTGGCTCACTGAATTCGTGCATTGTACCACATCAGGAAAAAGTACCAACCATTTCACATATGTGACTCCGTTTCATGTAAATTAAAAAAGGTAAAATCTTTCTGATTCTGAGCTTCTGTGACGTTAGTGTAGGGTTTGATGATGGGGCATGTGCTATTCTGCCCCTCACAAAACCCCTCAATAGCTCTTGCCCTTACAAAGGTGCTCCCAAGACTCTCAAACCCTACACTAATGTGACAGAAGCTCCGATTTCAGTTGAGTACTCTACTGTGACTCACCTGAATGAAGGAAAGATTTACGTTTTCTTATTGTCTAAAATCCAAATGCAAGAATCCAGGTGCTGGAATAAAGCAATGTATAGAATTGTTTTTAAAAAGATTTAACAAAAACGATATAAATTTAGTAACTCTGATCCAAAAAATAAATAGGATGATGGGAACTTTGGACCACATATTTAAAGCTTGTAGTAAAGTATGTTTTTACTTCATTTATACTGCATATAGAATTTTTTTTCCAGCTTTCCAATACATTTCTTAGAAGGCTGTATTTTGTGTATTATTTTGCATCATCATTGTTAAGACAGAACCAAGCTTAGGTCCAATATATGTAAGATGTGGAAATCATACTTTTTAAAACATGTTTATGGTCCCTGCTGGGTTTGGCTAAAATACTGGGTGGCCTTGGATGTCTTTTCACAATTTGCAGCCTCTTTATTATACCTTTGTTAAAGGGAGAAGTTTCCTTACTGTTTCTATATAGAATCTGTATTTATTCAATAATACACAGGCGGTCCCCTACTTAAGGACACCCGACTTACAGACAACCCATAGTTACAGACAGACACCTCTGACCTCTGGTGAAGCTTTCTGAATGCTTTACTATAGTCCCAGGCTGCAATGATCAGCTGTAAGGTGTCTGTAATGAAGCTTTATTGATATTCCTTGGTCCCATTACAGCAAAAAATGTTTAAACTCCAATTGTCACTGGAGCCCAAATTTTTTTTGTCTGGATCTACAATTATAAAATATACAGTTTTGACTTACATACAAATTCAACTTAAGAACAAACCTCCGGAACCTATCTTACGTAACCCGGGGACTGTCAGTATATACTTATATAGCTTATATACATGTGACTGGAGGTTCCTATTGTGTTCTGGTTCCAGTGATGACTGCAGCAATGTACATTATGTTGGTTGTCTCTATTTATTACAGTAACGTTTACATAAGCAATGAGGTATGGTCTCGTCCTTGTCATAAAATGTTTTCTCTGTGTTCTGTTCAGAATACACCATCATATTTAATAAAACCTTCAACTAATGTCTCTACTTTGTTGTTTACAACATGAATATGACCTTGTCATCAGCGAGGTTTGTGTTCCCAGATTACAATCTTACTGCTGCTATCACTTGACATTTCATACAAGTAGGTCATCTTCAATTCGCATATAAAGAGCTCATGCTCAGTTTACACATGGCTGCATTTTCATTGAACTAAACAAATGCAGGTCGGAAATTCTAATTGCTTTTTCTAGCAAGTTTTCCTAATCATTTCTGAAATTTGACACTTTATTTTTTAAGGACCGATTTTATTAAATAGTTGCAACATCCTCTTTTTGGTGCAAGTAAAAACCCCAGTTTCTTAGGTGGATGGAGTGGGACAGGTTTAACGGCAGGGACATTATTACTATGTAGAGTCACATACAGGTCATTATTACTACATAGTAGACATAGGGGGATCATTACTCTATTGAGGGCTTCCACTTTAGGTGAGGACATGAAGGGGTATTATTGCTAAAAGGGACTAATGTGACTTTATCAGGCACATATTTGGTCTTGGTGAATGTGTGTGTCATAAAAGGGGAACTATGCAGTCATGTGTGAAAGAAGCTATCGCGGCATATCAAGCCAAATGAAAAGAAAAAGTAGTGCAGTAGTTGTATTACATTATACAAAAAAATCTAAATCAACACATGTTAAAATGTCAGCTTTTTGTCATGTAAAAAGATAAGTCGAATAATTTCAGAACTTTTTGTCAACGCTTCCGCTAAAAAAATAAACTGAAATAATTTAGATTGAAAATTTATAAAATGAAATTGAAAGTGGGTTCATAGGTGTGAACACCCAACAATTTGTGGTTCTGTTCAGAATTAGCCAATCACATGTAATCTCATGTTAAAATCAGTACACAGCCTCCATCATTTAACCTAATAATCGCTTTAAATGGGCAGTGCATGTTCTAACACAGTGGTGGCGAACCTATGGCACGGGTGCCAGAGGTGGCACTCGGAGCCCTTTCTGTGGGCACCCAGGCCTTCACCCCAACAAAGAGTTTGCCAGCTCGAACTCAAGGCTTTCTCCTGTGATACAATACAGCCCAGGGCGTGCCAAGCTCAGCGCTATTTTAAAGCAACATCCTTGGCTGCCAGGATTACAGGAGGCGCAAGAAGGTGTGGATAGAAATGGATTGCAACATATAAGTGGGTTTTGGTTGTAGCTTGGGCACTCTGTCTCCAAAAGGTTCGCCATCACTGTCCTAACACAAAATAATTATCATCGGCATCTTAACTTGAGTGTATTTTTCAGTATATGATTGTAAATTGTGGAGGTGGTGTTTTTCTTAATATTTTAGTAGATCTGACAAAGATAGTCCGCCTCCAAAATATGTAATCTACTATCCAATGAAAGGAAATTGATTTGACGATAAAGACTGTGTGGTCCTATATAATCTGCACTTCTTAGCACTGAATGAGCACTATGTAGTGAATAGAGGCAGTGATTTCCTTGTGTAAAGGGGACAATCAGAAATTAGAAAAATAATTCCCTGCCCAAACTAATGCAAAACATTGAGGCTCATTTACTAAGGGTCCGTGGAGCGCATTTTCGTCGGGTTTCCCGGCGATTTCTGTTTTGCATGGCATTTAACAGGGGATTTTGGTGCACGCGATCTCCCGCTTGATTGTGACAGGACCAGGTAAGTAAATTTGCCCCATTGTGTTGTCTCTTTGTTTGTATGAGACTATACTTTTCAAATTTCAATAATTTTCTTTTTAAGTCCAGTTAGAAATTAAAGAAAAAATAATGCACTATGCATTAAAAAAAGGCTTATAAATCCTAAATCAAACTAAAAATATAAAAATAAATTAAAAAAAATTATAAATGCTTCTTTGTGTCATTAAACTACTAAATCCACAAATATACTAAAAATACTTGGTCATTAAAGGGGGCTCTTACTCATAGATCCAGGCACTGTGACTGCGGTAATATTCTTATATTTGTTATCCATGGCCTTCTTTTTAAAATAAACTTTTAAGATTATGGTAAAAGTTACCATAACTCCTTTATGCTCTGGCTGCATATGTTCTCACATTTGCCCACATTTATTAAAGCTCCAGTTTTCTATCTGACTTTGCACTGAAAAGAATGTGAAAACTGCTTGCACATACATTTATAAAGAGTCTGCGCCAATTTTGAGTTGCGGCTGCTCTGTCTGACAAAACAGAAAAAACGTGCACATAATGGCGCGTGTTACTGTTTAGTCGGAGTTTGCGCCACTTTTATTACTGACTTGCGCCACAATTCTGCAGCAAGAACAAAGTGCACCAAAAAAATGCAGGAGGCGCAAAGATTAATGAAGACCATACTCCATTTTTATTAATTTGGTGCACTCTTATATACTTTTGATTAGACTATCCAAAATATACCAAATATCCTATAATTCCTTAATACTCAATCTTGCAAAGGTATCCGCTGCCTGTAACCTATATAACACCGTGGCATCCCTGTATAGCAGCTTAGATGCTTTCCTATGACATTCCAGGAAGCAATAGGCAGCGACAGGAAAATAACCAAGTCCTCTCCCTAATCCCCTATCCTATTTTATCTGATGGACTGAGCTGCAGCTAAAGCATCAGTCTGCGACTGGAAGAGGAAGACGCTTAACAAGATGTGACCAGGTGCCGCTTGTGACTATCTCCTGGTTTCCAAAGGTGCTACTCATGGTTAGTTCACCATGTGTATCTCTTTGGTCATCTTTGGTTGCCTGGTGTTTGGAAGCCTTCCTTTTTTTTGCTTTTCCTGTCCATCTCAGTGCAGCTGCACTTTTCACTCTGTCAGTGATGGACCGAAATCAAGGTATGTCACCCATAGTCCTACACCCACCCATACAGCTAACTAGTAACTTGTTAATACTCTCTTCTCTATGCAATTATTGCTTGTTTGCTATTTATTATTTTCCTCATTCAATTTGTGCTGCCACTTCCTGTGGCCAAAGGATTAACTTCTGAGCAGTTTGTAATCTGATTTCACAGAAAGCACCGAATGCCTTCTGTACTGCATAGAGTCTGTAGATTTATAAAATGCAGACACTACCACGGAAATATTATACATAACAATTATATTACATCTATTCTTCACAAATGTTTGCCTACTGGTATAAAGTCTTCTAGTTTACCTTATCTGGATATTGCAGGCTCATGTAAAGAGCCACATATCCTGT
This sequence comes from Engystomops pustulosus, assembly GCA_019512145.1. Taxonomy (NCBI): domain Eukaryota; kingdom Metazoa; phylum Chordata; class Amphibia; order Anura; family Leptodactylidae; genus Engystomops; species Engystomops pustulosus. The sequence continues at coordinate 35,040,378 of CM033651.1, read as the reverse complement.
ACCTGTAGTAGGAAGCCTTACAGCTGCTGTGTCCGACATGCACTGGAAATGCATAGAAGATGTCTTTAAGTTGTCTTCCACTGAACACTTTACACGTGAATAGATCAGTATGTGTATGGGTTTCACAATCTTCCTTCTCTAAGTTTATGAACATATTAATATGCTTAATATTCTATGCTATATATGCAATCTAAATATCACATATTGCATGAGATATGTTTTTATTTATACAGAATTTGGTTTTGGGGGCACTGAGGTGAAAACCACAGCATACAAACAGTAGCCACAACATGCACCATATAAAAAGATGGGTCGATCTAGAAAGATCTAGAAAACAAAGAAATCAGTAGAAGTTTCTGAAAGAACTTTACAAAGTTTTTCAGTCACCAAATTTTTGTTAATGACAGGAATTAGTAGATAGGGTTCAAAACAGTGGTTATACAAAATCCAATAGAGTATGAAGCAAAATATAATATATACACAGCATTTTGGGTAATGACTGTGTCCGAAGATGTATGCCTTCACAGGAAAGTTGTATAGGTACAATAGGGTCACGTAGAATTGTGTAGGTCTGATTACAGAATTGTATGCATTTATCCACAGCCAGAACATATTAGCAACTTACAGTGTCCAGTCACAAATTACATAAACATAGGAACAATAAGAAGGCATAACATTCCAAAAATAATACACTTATAATCTAAATTCAATTAAAGAGTTCATTGGGGCACATTTACTAAGAAAATGGAAACTTTATGATAACTTCACTAAAAATGCTCTGCCTGTGTATAATGCTGGGTGCAACTGATTCATTAAGAATGTGCCCCAGAAATCATGAATCTGACACTTTCCCCGCAATGGCCGACAGAGTTCACCAACTTTTTTGTGTTGCGCCTTTAACATAGGGTGTGCAACACAATTTGCATTTTAAATGCACGCAAATCTCCTAATTCGTGTTGCATGGAGGCCAGCGCAGCTGCACCACAAAAGGGTCGCGTGCAATAGCGCCACAGACACTTCTTAAATACCTGTGCATGCAGTTTTCCCCTACAAGAACGTGCAAAGTCCAACAGAAGTGCAGGGCACAGCCCTTAGTAAATGTTCCCCATTGTCTTGTAGGGCTAAAACTAAACTATTCCAATAATAATAATAATAATAATATTCAATAATGGACATTTTATACTAATACAACATCTTTCGCTATACTATATCAGTTCTGTCGGGTTTTCCAACATCTCCCCACATAATAACCATTAATTCCATCTAAAGATGCTTTACAGAAATTAACAACTAGTCACCAGTCCATTTAATTACGAATGGGGCGGAAGAAGAGAAGGTCACTACAGCTCAGGAGGCCAATAATTCTAATTGCTGCTAACTTATCTGCATTATGGTCTTCAGAGACTTTGACCCTGAGCCAAATAGCATGTTGAGATTTTTTACTATTATTATTATTTATTTTTAGGGTACCGTTAATTCCATGGTGCTGTACAATCAATAAAGGGCTCACAAACATTACAAACAGTGATCAGGAGACAAGTGGGAGGAGGACCCTGCTCGTGAGGGCTCATAATCTATGTCCTTGATGGATAATTTATTGAAAAAAGACACAGATGTGCCACATGTAATGCAAATTAATTAACCCTCTCTATCCAGACAAAAGCCCCTCCTATGGAGGAGTGGGAAATACAATTGTATTAGGATCCGGTTGGCATAAAATTGTAATTGATGCTGAAGATGTCCTGGAATATAGGGAGTACCATGTAAAGCACATTTTCACCAATTGTCCGATACAGTATCTATCCGAATAGGGATACATTCCTGTAGGATTGGTAATGGTGACGTGCTTATACTTCTTGAATAAACAAGACCTCCATCACAGTATTTTGGAAAACCCATCCTTTTAGATGGTCTTTTCTTTTCTAATTAAATAGGATATCCCTTACTCCTAAAAATGGCAAGACTAAGACCATGGAAAACTAGTATTATGAACGGGCCTTCAAGAATGGTAAATCCTAGTACTCATTCCTTACATAGGTTAAGATTATAGGACCTTTTAAACAGTGCGATTACGATTCTTAGCAAGGGGATTACAAGTCATGACGTGTCACTACAAGGGTATATTCCCATGTGTCACATCCGCTGAAGACATTTATGCATACATTTAATTTGTCTCAACTAAAGAGCAGCAGTTTACAGAATTACCGAGCTTTGGTTGAACAAAAGGCTTTTACAGAACAGAACTACATCAATGTCATGAATTGAAAACTGAATGTGTTCCCATAAAAACCCTTAAAAACTCAACTTTTGAAAACTGCACCGTAATTCTTTTGCCAAAAAAATAAGATGGGGTCAGATACTATTTTCCGCTTTGAATGTGGGTTAGGCCTTATTGTCAGGAGAATGTCACACTTATTTTATACAAAAAAATTAACAATTATTAAAATATAATAATGCCTTTTCTCCAAAACAACAAAGTGATTCTGGCAGGACTGGCTAACACTTATTGCTGTGGTGTCATTTGAATCTCCTTTCTTTTGGCGATGTGATTCTTTTGGGGCTGATGGCTTTTTTGATCTTTCTATTATATCTGACCTGCTCTATTCTATTCACTATTTTACATATATACCTGCGTGGACCCTTTTTTAATTATATGTAACTATAGCTCATGTTAGATTTTTTAAGGTAGGTCTTATTTTCTGGGGAACATAGGGGGAGATTTATCATTTGGTAGGATTTGGCGCAGATGCCTATGTGTTAGAGTGGCAGGTTTCCAACAGTCTGCTTTATTGTACTGTGTATGTGGAATGTTAAATGCCTTCAGCTGTGTGCGAATAGACTGCACTAGTCGCACTTATGTTTAACATCTGCTCAATTTCTGCCTTTTTGCAATGTTTTTTGCACAGGAAATTATCAGATACCTCAAAACATAAAATTGAGTGAGTTTGGTTTCCTACATTGCACAGCATCTATCTTCCTGTTGTTTTTTCCTTGTGGTCGCCTGATTTATTTTCAGCATTTTTACACCTACTCTAAGCAGCTTACAGAGCACGGGCCCAGCAAATCTAACTGCATGTTGTTTTTGTTTGGATAGTACTGTGTGTTGCCGAGGATTTATAGCACAATTCTGGAGACTTGCCCCAATGCACACATTGGGGAACATTTACTAAGAATAGTGCCCCTTACCTGCAAACATTACCTAGGCAATGAGCATGTCCCCTCCCCCTTGGCAATGAGCATGTAACCCTTGCCCTATGGCAACGAGCCATTTTTCGTGTGTGCTTGTCTTATTTGTCCTACAGGACCATACCTGCAGCAGACTACTTTGAATTCAAAGGATTATGTCGATGACTAGCATTTTACTAACAAATAATAACAAGGGTGTGCCTGCGTTATTATTTCAATAACATTTTCTATATGTTAATAAAAGTGTTTTTTTTTCTTTGCAACACTCTTCAAAGTTTGCCATGGTAGTGGTGCTGACTGGTTGACAATGCTCATTACTAAGGCCTGGCCTTAGTGTTTGCTTTTTTTTTTGCCAAATTCACACTAATGCCAATTCCATTACCCCAGTACCCACCGCCAATATAGATGTCGGGAAGAGCCGGTACAAACTGTACATGAACGTAGGGCGGCTGCAGGCTGTTATTGTTGCGCTGGAATAGCCCCCTAACAGTAGGCTTTCCCCTTTAGTAATGGTAGGCTGCTGCTTTTTTTGTATCTGGCTGATTTTGAAAACAGGGGGGACACCTCATTTCTGGCCTGGAAAAAAAAGCAGTGTGAGTTCCCCCCAATTAATAGGGGAGGCCCTATGCATTTTTTTCATTGTTGGCCAAAAAAAATGAAAGAAAAAAAGCGGTGTGAGTTCTCCCCTATTTTCCAAATCAGCCAGATACAAAAAAGCAGCAGCCTGCCATTACTGAGCTGGGATAGCCCGCTGTTCAGGGGATATTCCAGCGCAACAATAACAGCCTGCAGCCGCCCCGCTACCTCACCATGTATAGTTGGTCAGGTAGTAGTTTGCACCCAGGTCTTCCCGACACCCGTGGTGGCGGTGAGTACCAGGGTAATGGTATTTGCATTAGTGTGAATTTGCCAAAAAAAAAATAAAACAGAAACATTGGCCAGTCCTTAGTAATAAGCAGCGCCACTACCATGGCAAACTTTGAAGAGTTCCGCAAAGAAACCCCCCCCCCACTTTTATTAACAAATAGAAAATTTTATTGAAACAAAAACGCAGACAACCCTCATTGACCATTTTATTTGTTAATAAAAAAGCTTGTCATTGACGTAATCCTTCGAATCTGAAGTAGTTCACAGCATATATGGTCCTGGACAAAAAAAACCAAACACACACACAAAAAAAAGGGGTGGGGAACATGCTCATTACCAATGGGGAGAGGACATGCTTGTAATCTAGGGGGAGGACATGCTGGTTGTCTAGGTCAGCGATTTTCAACCTTTTTTGAGCCGCGGCACACTTTTTATACTTAGAAAATCCTGGGGCACACCACCAACCAAAATAGCACAAAATGATATTATTATGACTATATTATACATATAGTTAATAATATAGATTCTAAATTTATTTTACTCACTCAGTGTGAAACCTGGGCCTGTTTCGATAAAAAACAAAAGGGATATCCTGGCAGGAATGGTGGAAAGACACACACGAAGCTCTTCCTCAATAGTTCTCAGTTTCTCCCTGTTTTTAGTATATGGTGCTGATTATTATGTGGCTCATATACTGCAAAATAAAGGGGTACAATGAGAAGTACTATGGCCATGAGGCCAGAGTACAAGTGCCAGCTCAGCATATGAGCTGGTACTTGTAGTACTCCAGCCTCATGACTATAGTATTTCTCATTTTACATTTCTCATTGTTATATGCAGTATACTGCTGGAGTACTAAAAGTACCAGCTCTGCCAACAGTTCATACACTCAGGCAAAAGCTCATATAGTCAGCATTATTGGCGGGCATTACCTTGGTGGTGGGCAAATGCGAGAGTCTCTCCGCTCTCAGGATGATGCGCCGGCCTTGGTGACGTCATTTTGTTGCACGAGGTTCAAAGCTTGCGAATGTGTTATTGTACACGTCTCCTACATTGTAAGAAGTGGTGACTGCGCATTGCCAGGAAACAAAACACAGGGGGCACCATAGTTTGGGGAACTTTCCACGCGGTACACTCGACCATGTGTCACGGCACACTAGTGTGCCACGGCACACTGGTTGAAAATCACTGGTCTAGGTAATGTTTGTGCAACGCCCCTGCCAACGTATAGGCAAGGGGGTAGTTGCGAATAGGGCCCTCTAGTGAGCCTACGCAACTCACCCAGAGGATAATTCAGGGATAACTTAGGTAATTTGCAGCTGTAGCCTCTGCCTGCAAAGGCAATGGTTAAATGGGTGTTATCCAATCAGTTGGCTGTATTGTAAAATGGAGTGTGATTAGAGAGGTGCTACCGGCTGACCAGGGGTGAGTATAAAACCCCTGTGCAGTGGGAGTACATGGTCTTTGAGCACATTGACAGAGTGAACAGAGAGATAGTGTGTGCAGCATACCTTTTGTGCTGTCACAGAAACCAATCCCAGGAACTGAGTCAGGAGACTCTAACCCAGAGTTGTAGCTTCCACAGCTCCATCTCAATTATCCCAGCCTGCATATACAATTAGGCTGGTGCACTATTCCTGCGGGCCACTCTTCATGACCACTCCAGTACCAGAACCAGAATCTGCTGTTTGACTGTTCTGGCCCGTTGCCTGCTAGCTGTTGTTCGATAAAGAACTGTGAGTTGATTTGCACAATGTTGCCTCCGTCTGATCCCTGGATATGGCTGTCTACCACCATGGGCTTCCCCATCCATTACCTAGGGACTCATCTTGCAGACACATAGGAGTTGCCCCAGGGAGAAACCAGTACATCAGCCTCTCCCTCTTTATTTCTCACACCACCTGCTGGAGACCTGCCAGGCTGTAGGAAATCCCTCTGGTCCCCGTATCAAGCACCGTAAAAACAGCATGCCCTAGCCTGCAATAGCCAGCCATTCCAGTATTCTGGGTCCTGGCTGCCTCCAGAGCCCAAGAAAAGACTAGGCCCCGGTGGGGGAAGTTGCATTTGCGCCAATTAAGGGGTTAACCAGAACTATAAAGGGAAAAACGTCAGTAGGAACAGATACATTTTATGTGTATGGAGACAGAAAAGTCAGGGTGGGGCGCAACTATACACTAGTGGACTCTGAGATGAGCGGAGCGTGCAGGAAGAAGATTTCATGGTGGGCGGTTGAGGGGACAGGTAGAAAAAGATTACAGAGACCGGTGATGAAAAACACAGAAGCATTTCACAATAATATGGCCAGCCACCCAAAGATTCATGCAGAATGTGCATCAGAAATCCTGAATCTGGTGCCCCCTGCACACTACACAGGCAATCTGCACATAGTGCACACTGCACTGTTCTTAATAAATGAGCCCCATTGTGTGCACAGGTCTTTAGACTTATGCTACACATCCCCCGCAACACACAGCGCTATCTAAACAAAAACAACATTCAGTTAGAATTCCTGGCCTTGGATAGCCGGCCCGAGGTCTGTAAGCTGCTTAAAGTAGGCAAGTTTAAAAAAAATGAAAAAACAACAGGTGGGAAGATAGATGCAGTGCAAAGTAGAAAACCAAGCTTGCGGCAGAAAAACAACAGCGCCAAAAAAACCTGCAAAAATATGAGCAAGTAATGCGAATTAAAGAAAAATGTGCAAGAACACCCCCCCCAAAACACCCCCCCACACCAACCTACCCAAAATAAAGATAAGCCCCCCCCCCTGTAGTAGCAATGAACACACATACACCACCTCCTAAGTGGTGTAGGTTTGCGATTAAATTTGCCTTCTTTCGAAAATTCTCAGTTGATAAATGTGGTGTTGCACACTCTATGGTATATTTTTTCCACCATTGTGGGACTCTAGAGCAAAAACAACAATTATACGCCAAGAAGCTACATAGTAAATCTCCCCCATAGTATTTAAAGCCTTTTGTGTCTAAAGTCCTTTATGGTTACACTGTAGCAGCATCCACAGGACTGAATACAATCTTGTTACATCATACATATTTTATGCAGTATAATAGGAAGGTCTATGTTCCTCAGAGGGTTTTCATTTTCTTTAAAAGAAATCTATCAAAATGAAACCAGAGACACTTACACATATATCCAGGAACTGTGAATGTGGCAATCTTCTTATATGTGTTATCAATGGCCTCTTTCCTTCTAAAACCAATTAAAATTATGCTAATACGCTAGAAGGGCTTTTGGGGGATGTTACCTGAGCCCTTCCATACTATAGCTCCTTTCACAGGAATGTTATGCTATGCCCGGGCCGGAACTCAGGCATAGCAAATGGATAGAGAAGTGGAGAGGTGAGCTCTGCTGGACTGTTTGTAACACCCACAATGCCCTTCTGGCTCATTAGCATAATTCTACAACTTGACTTAAGAAAAAGGAGGTGATAGATAATAATTTTAAGATGATTACCACAGCCACAGTGCCTGGAACTATGAGTAAGTATCCCTGGTTTATCACGATGGATTTTGATGGTAGATTTTCTTTTAAGGTCATCTGTATAAAAAGATGAATTGATAAAAAATTTAAATGAACTTCATGAGCCTCAATAACATCTATCAATACTATAATTTTATCCACGCATGTGTATTAGGCATATACATAAGCCTTCTGAATAGAAACCTACAGTTTGTTCTTGCAGTAGATATTATAGACACATTGACATATGAGACCCTCTGCGTGTTTCTGAGAAAATATGAAAATATGTGATATATGGCTATAACAACAGGTTATTTTAGATGTGTAAATTCCCCATTATTTCCTTCCTATGTTTTACTTTGATAAAACACTAATGAAGTACATGCTATTTAGGGTAAGACATAAAATACCCTTGCAACAATGTTTGAGTTTACAATCTGAAATACAATCTGAGGAAAAGCCTAAGGAGCTCAGAGACAGAATTGTGGTAAGGCACAGATCTGGCCAAGGTTAAAAAAAAATTCTGCAGCGCTCAAGGTTCCTAAGAGTACAGCGGCCTCCAAAATCCTTAAAGGGAAGAAGTTTGGGATGACCACAGCTCTTCCATGACCTGTCTGTCCAGCCAAAATAAGCCACCATGGTAGAATTGTGTATATTTTTCTCAATAGTTCAAATGCTGTGATAAGGTGTCTGTGTGCACTTTATTGAAATACGTTTGCAAAAAGATCTTAAAAACAGCTTAATCTGATCATAGGGCTCATGAGGATTGCTAAGTAACAGGACCAGTGGTCAATTTAGTTAGGAATGCAGGAGCACAAATTGGATTAGAGCCATCCGATAAGCACATGGACCCGCAACAGATTTCTTACAGGTTTTAAAGTGGGTTAAAATACTCTTAAACTCTGTCAGTTTAATTCAGGACTCAGCAGCTTTGTGGTTGTTTAGCAGTATCGGAATAATTTGTACATGAATATTTTAGACCCAAAAGAAAAATATTTATTATTCATTTTTTTTTAAAGATTTACATTGATTTTTGTTCCACAAGAAACCAACAATTAACTAAGTCAAAGAAACAATATCACACACATACAAAAATAACATACATAGAAACATAGAAAAATAAATAAATAAATTGACATAAAAATGTCTGATCCCAATTAGTTTATGAAGGAGGTTCTTTGTAAATTTTACCAAATGAAAGGCATATAAGATTTGGCAAGATCTTAAAGTGCAGTAATTACCTTTAATCTCCTAGTACCTGCCATAGTGTTACTATACTACTAATCTTAGGGTAAACCTTATTTAATATTTGACAAACTCTTTATCTCTTGTACGGGAGCCCATTTTTCTCAAAATTGTTTTATATACAACATCCCGTCCATAGACAATATTTCTTCGTATCTGTAGTAAGTAATAAGCCTCTCGATTACCTTTTTAGGGGTGAAGGGTTTGCACTTTTCCATTTTGAAGTGAGTTTAGCACGAATGGCTGAAAATAATTTATCAACTATCCATCTTACTTTTATTGGAATTGTTTCTACAGCCAAATTCAACAATCTCCGGACTAGGGCCAACTACAATACCAGATATCTTAGAGATAATGGTAAAAATACTGTCCCAGAGATCTTTTATTTGGGGACAGGACCACAACAGATGATAGATATCGGCCTTCATCCCACATCCTCTCCAACATTTGTCACTATAGGTGTGGAATGCTTTTAAAATTCTAGAAGGCGAGAGATACCAGCCCAACTGAATTTTCTCAAGTGTTTCTATATGATTAAAAGTGCTCTCCTCCATTCCTCAATAGTAAAAGTTTTATTAAGAAAGCCTTCCCATTTTATCACGTAGCTTAATTTATACCTAATTTTGTTGTATATAAATTCTGAGTATATAATAGAGATTCCCCTTTTGACAGTTTCATTAGGCTGGAGAAATACGCCATATCTACAGTGACCTGAGAGCTTCAGCTTAATTTTTTCAAGTAGTTTATTTGTTCCTAAATATTCTCTAATTTGGAGATATTGAAAACTAAAATTAGTCAATATGTTATATTTAATCTGTAAAGCTGGAAATTTCAATAATTTACCTTTTTGGGAAAGTTCTTTTAGCGAGACAATACAAAATGATGCCAAAGGCAACAATCTGAAATTGGGAATTATCCCTTCTAAATATTGAAGATGAAAGTCAGCATAGTTCATTTAATACCATTCATTAATTTCTTAAATCTAAGCCAGGCGAGAGAAATAGTTTTTGTAATCTCACTATTAATCTGTATTGATTTTGTTGTGAGCAAAAGGTGCAACAGGATAGCTTTAGTTGCTGTATTGTTGTTTATGTGCTTCTCCAAGAACTCCCAGTTTCTAGCACTAGCTGTTGTCTACCCCCTTTAGACATTGGTATGTATAGCAATCTTTTAGATAATCTCTGTTTGCCCTTTTCCCATATGTAGTTAAGGGTTAATTTTTGTACTTCCCTAGTTACTTTTCTGGAGAAGTTTAACGGTATTGATCTAAAATAAAAAAGTATTAATTGTAGAATAATCATTTTGACAGTAATGACAAAATGATATTTCCCGTTCTCTGTAATTTAGTCTTAATACATTTGATCACATCTCTAGAGTTATATCTCAAGGTTTTCTCTAAATTACTTGCTATAAAGATACCTAGATATGAAAAACCCTTCTCCACCAGTGTGAAGGGGAATGATTGTGCTAGATCTTCTTTTAATTTTGTGCCACCATTAACCACCAATAGATGACATTTTTAAAAATTGAGTTTACAATAGGAAATAGCTGAATACATTTCTATAATATGTAATTATTTCCTTAAAGATGATCCAGGGTTCATACACGTACAGATTATATTGTCTGCATATAGACTTATTGTAAAATTCCTCGATTTTCCACATAAGCTATTTATTTCACAGTCATTCCTTATTGCTTCAGCAAATGGTTTGTTAACTAGATTAAAAATATAAGGGGATAGAAGGCAGCCCTGCTTGGTACCATTGCTAATATCAAAAAATTTTGAGACAAAGCCTGCATTAGCTATACGAGCTGATGGATTATTATAAAGAGCTAGAATGGCTTGTAGAAAGTTTAGATTTTAAGAAGTCACCAGTGCATTCTGTCAAAGACCTTCTTTGCTTCCAATGACAGAAATGCACTGGGGATCCCCGAGTCATGTGCTATTTGTATCAGATCAAGCGCTCCCCTGGTTGCGTCTCTGACTTGGAGATCCGGCATAAAGCCCATTTGATCTTTTGGTTTTAAGTAATTAATTACTCTCTTCAGACATCCTGCTAGGACCGAGGCGTAAGTGTATGTAAGTATATGGTGTAAATATGTATGCAAACTCTTTATAATATTCTTTAATAAGACCATCTGGTCCAGGAGCTTTGGATAATTTTAATGAACATATTACTTGGTTTATTTCATTCTGTGTAATAGGTGTGTTTAAGATCTCAATTTGTTCATTTGAAAGGCTTGGTAGATGTAAGCTATCAAAAAATGTTAAAGTATTTTTTTTCCCAATCTTGGGGCTCATCCTCGATAGTCCCAATATTTTATAATCTAGAGAAGTAGTTTTGAAAAGCTTCCATTATTTCAACTGGGTTGTGTATTTTTTCACCCTTATCGTTTTGTTTTTTTGCATTCTTATTATTTTGCTTAATTTGTTTTATTCTATTAGCTAGGAATTTACTCGGTCACCCAGGGAGTAGTTCTTTGCTATAGTTTTCCTTAGATTTTCTCTATATTCTTTTATCCATATTATTTGAACTTCAGAACAAAGCTTCTCAAGTTCTTCTTTAATTGACTCTATTGGGTTATTTTTATGTTCATTTTCTAACATTTTTATTTGATCCAAATATGCTGTAAGTGCCGCGTTTTGTTCTTTATTAATATTTATTATTGTACATATAAGGATATACAAAAAAAAACGATTCCCTGTTTTTGTTCTAGTGTGTTGTTTTACACACAATTTTTTTACAGAATATATCAGGGTAGTCTCTTTTTGCACACAGGTCTCCATAGAATTCTATGGAGACCTGAACTGCTTCTGTAATCATTTTAGAACTTGCACTTCCAACAGTAATCATTGTAATAATGAGGCTAAAGTCCAGCTCCAAGAAACTTTTGTCTTCATAAAACAGCATATTGGTATTGAGTCAATAATAGTAGTCCACCAGTACAAAAAAGATGGAAAATAACAAATTCAGTCAATGATCAAGAACATTAGTGGAATCATTGGTTACTGTATTTATCCAGCCATTAATAGCTTTTAACATTTTCCCACATTCCTCTGGCTTTAAAGGGGTATTCTCTTCTGGGCATTTACATTCAGTTTCATTAATCTGCCATATATAAACATTTCTTCAATTGGATGTTATTAAAAAAAATGTTCCTGTGTGAAGATAATTTCTCATAAATGTAGTCATGTTGTCCCTTGAAACGAGAAAGTTTCCTCAGATACACCACGTCACACTCTGGCACAGTGGCCAGACATCGCTATTGAGTCCTGTCTGATCCCTGGATTGAGCAATCATTTCCACAGGACGGCTGTGGGACATGCAGTAACTCCCAGACATTTCATATACAAAAAACTTGTGTTTGTGCAATCCCTTCAGCAGAGGTGGCCGTTTCCAGGGACTACATTTATAAGAAATTATCTTCACACAGGAAGATTTTTTTTAATAACACCTAATTGAAGAAATGTTTATATATGGCAGATTAATGCAACTGAATGTGAATGCCCAGATGAAAATACCCCTTTAAGTGCAAAGTCAATTACATGTGTGGCTCTGCTAATTATAACTGCTTAATAATGTGCCTGTGCTCAATTTTTCATTGAAGATATCAGTATAATAGAAAGGCTGGTAAGATTTTATTCTGACAATGGCTTACACAGAAATATCTTTCCAAATTAGATGACTTTGGGAAATCAGCAGATTTGAGTCTGGAAATTAAAATTGTTAGCCATCATCTAGGAAATATGTAAAACCGTGATTAATACATGACATGTGCTCTACATATTGTATCTCAAAATAACCAACAGGGAACTCCCTTTTAGATGTTGTTTTTATGAACTTGCACATTTAAATACTGTATAATACTATGCTAAATTCATTTATTAATATATATTTTTTTTACATTTTGTAGAAATGTAAATGATCAAATAAGTATCATGATAAAAAAGGCACAAAGATAAGAAGCATTAAACCACCATGACCACAAAAGTGGTTTGTCATAAAGTTCTTTTGTGTCCTTGCAACTAAGAAGTTAAAGCTTCAGAGTTCAGAGTCATAACAGGTTTTACTCTTTGTCAATGCTGGTAAGAGCAATGATAGTGTCACAGAAACACAAAGCACCCTAGGAATAGTAAAAATCACAAATAATTCAGGGGTTCAGACTAGGTCAAATTGGTCTTCCTACAAGAGGGGGGTACGACACAAGGCTCTTTGCACATGGATCCCTTAAGTCTATTGGCATGACAAAAATGGCAATTAAGGGTCTTTATTTTGGCTGTGGAACTGTTGAATAAAATAACAACCTTGTTTCAACCCTAGTTCTACCTACCTCTTACATGAAGATCAGTTTGACCTTACATTGCACCTGAACCTCTGAATTTTCTTTCCTTATTGTGCTTCTCCTAGATTTAGCTTGAACCACACCATGAGGTACAACTATTTTTGTCTGAGAAACACCTAGCTCATAATCTGGTTAAAGTTACAGAATAACCATTTAATTCTCATCATATTTAAGTTATTGTTTATCTTTTTAATTTTTATCACTTTGCAGGGAAGTCCTTTGTAGTGATCCTGAGATGACCTTGACACCAGTGAACATTCCAACAGACACTTTTAAACTTCGCATAGAGAAGACATCTATCAGACGTGTTCAGGCAGAAGCTTTCTACCTTCTCACCAACCTAGAGTTTCTCTGGATGCCCTATAATTCCATCTTGAGCTTGAGTGTGGTAACATTGCGAGGTCTCCGAAAACTTCAAGAACTTAGACTGGATGGAAATGACCTTACATCTTTTCCTTGGGAATCTCTTGCCAGCACACCCCGACTAAGACTGCTTGACTTGCACAATAATGAGCTGTCCTCTATACCTAAAGATGCAGCTCGCTACATGAAAAACATAACCTACCTGGATTTGTCTAGCAATAAACTCCTAACACTTCCTCAGGAACTCATCGCCTCCTGGCTTAACCTGCATTCTGCTTCATATTTTTCCAATGATCATTCCACCTTAATCTTAGGTAATAATAGTAATTTATCAAGATACTAAAGGAAATTTATTAAAGATGCACTAAGCACTTTATTAAACATGGTAATTACATGGTTAATACGTTAGTTTTATGCCTATGTTTGAAATCATAGCATAGATAGGCAGAAAAGAAGAGAGATGCTCATAGAGGCACATGTATCATAGTTTCTTGGCTGACACTTTTTCAGACTTCCTAAAGGTGTGCCTGTCTACTGTCATTCTTTTCTCCCTTGCTGGAATCCTAAAGGTGGCCTACTTAATTATTGCAATGTATCTTTAGGTTTTTTCCCCTTTGTGATGCATGTGATGAGTTGCCTGTTAAGTCTCGCAACTTTTTGTTTCGGTGTGCAAAAGTACATCTGTGTCTACCGTGCTCTGTTTTGTGACTTATTAGGCGCAAGAATGGCTCAATTTCAAAAGTCGCACAAGTTGAACAAACATCTGGACTACAAAGATAAATATGTCAACGGCATTAAATCCTTGAGGTCACTTTGGTACACTGCTTGATTCTGTGCCTAAAAAGTTACAAACTACAAAAAGTCACAAAAAAATGGGAAGAAAATGCAGGATGGATGAGACATGTGGTCAAACTTAATAATAATAATTCCTATATTTATATAGCCCACACAGATTATATAGCACTGCACAGAAATTGCCAAATTGGACCCTTTCACCAAAGGGGCTCTCAATTTAATCAACCTACCGGTATGTGTGGGAGGAAACCAGAGGACCCACACAAACACGGAGTGAACATACAAACTCTTTGCAGATGTTGACCCTGGGGCTTGAACCCAGGTCCCCGGTGCTGCAAGGCTGTAATGCTAACCCCTAAGCTACCGTGATTCTATGAGCGTTCTCACATTTCCTAGAGACATCTAATGGAAGTCTACCTACTTGAGGGTCACTCTTGATATCTCAGCACTCTACTCGAATACCCCCAATGAAAAGGGAATATGCATGATCAAACGATGTTTATGTCAAAATCCATTGATGCCCACAAAACAAAGAGATTCTGTCCTTTGAGCTGTTCAATAATATTTATGGCGTTCATGACATTTTTCCCAGAGCGACAGACTTTCCGTGCAGGGTGCAGTAAACACGTAGTTCACCTAGACCATTTTTCTTTTGGAACTTATGAAAAATGTTGGATTGATTTAGTTTTTGTGTCACTGTTTCTGACAATGGAAAATGCTCCCTTTCAGAGCGGAGTCAGAGGGGCTACAAAAATGTCCACCATGGTCTGATCTTTATTTGGGATGGTCCAGAAATAGAGATTCAACCTTCCACAAAAATGATTGGGTCCTAACATTCACTAAAATCATCTCTAAATCAGAAAGTTATTTCCTCAATCTGCATCTAGAAAATGCAGCAAACACCTGGGTTGCATGCAGAGAGCTCCGCTTGTGAGCCCTTTCCATACTCCCCTTACCACCCACCATTTTTACTATGACAAGTGGTTTGGAGCAAGAGGTTAAAGAGGTATTCATATTTCAACAAACTGTAGCAAATTTATGGTTCTCTAATAACATCCACTGGAAATGCAAGCTATAAGATTTACATCATGTTGCTATAATTTCTGAATGTAGCAGTTATATCTTGATCAACCTTTTACTTCCTTTTACTTCAGCAAACATGTTTGGATGACATTTAGTTTTGGATTAGTTATGTTAAAATGCAAAATCACTGTGCATCTGAATATTAAGATATGGTTTTATTGAATTCATTGTAGAAACAATGTAGAACAGTTAAAGATCACATTCCTACCAAACGTGCTGTGACATTGAGTCTTTTCTGAAATTTTTATTCTTGACATGAAGAGGGAAACAAGATCTGACCATTATTCTTTGTAGTTTTTTATCGCATGTGGCAACTTTGACTGAATTCTTCGACATGAAATGCCTTGTGCCACATGTATCAAAGATTTTAGATGACACTTTAAAGAAAAGTAAAACAAAATTGGGGGTTCACTGGAAAATGGTTATTTGTCAAAAATAATGCAAGTGCATCAGAATTTTGCCATAGTTATCTGGCATAAACTAAGCAAAAAATTAAGAAATCTGGTGCAGTCTATGAATGTGGGTCATGTCTTTAGACAGTTTTGATACATCTGCCTAAATGTATCTCTATTAAAAGTAATTCAAAAACAATAATCAAAATATGTTCATGTTTTCAGGTCTGCAGGACAACCCTTGGTTATGTGATTGCAGCCTATATGAAATGGTTCATTTCCTCAACTTCCCATCTCCATCTGTAGCATTCATAGAGCCTCGCCTAAAGTGCTATTCACCACGCAGCCTTGCAGGGGTACAGTTCAATCAAGTGGAGCTGAGGAAATGTCAGAGTCCAGTCATTCACACTTCTGTGGCAAAGCTCAAGACAATGATTGGCAGCACAGTCTTACTGCGGTGTGGCACCATGGGTATTCCAATCCCAGAACTGACATGGAGAAGATCTGATGGGAACCCAATTAATGGATCAGGTAAAATTCCAAATAGTGACCCTTAAACAGGGCCGGCACCAGCACTGGGCACACCTTGGCAAGTTCCAGGGCCCAGAACTGCTTTGGGGGGACCACATAATGCTGTACTTAAGGAATCCATAGGGGTGAGGGGGGCAGGGACAGATCAAGGCTGGTGGGGCCCCTGGGCGCAAAATCTGGCAGAGACCCCCAATGAATGTAGCGTTTATATACACGTCTTTTTTCTCACTATCTACTATCCCACCAGTAGTACATCTACTTATAGCCGCCAACCCCCCAGCAATTTATCTACATACCGCCAACTCACCCCCAGTAATACATCTACATACAGCTGCCAACCCCCCAGTAATACATCTACATACAGCCGACTCTCCCCCCAGTGATACATCTACATACAGCCACCTCAACCCCAGTAATACATCTACATACAGCCGCCTCACCACCATTAATAAATCTACATATAGCCGCCTTACCCCCAGTAATACATCTACATACAGCCGTCAACACCCCAGTCCTAAGCACTCCCGCAGACTATGGCAGAGCGGGGAACATACTGTTCCACTATCTCCCTTAGACAATAACAGGGCTGGATTAAAGGGTAGGTGCCTGAGGATCGTCGGATCATGGTATATAGTGTGCGATTTGGACGGAATTCCCACACTTGGTGGAGGGCCCCCGTAAAGCGAAGTGGTGCGGGTTCACCCTTTAATTCGTCCCTGGAGGGGGGCTGTATTTAATGAATCCATAGGGTGTGAGGGGGGCTTTTTATAAAATAAGCATGAGTACTGTTTGGGATGATTAACTAGGGAAGATTTTAGGGAACAGGAGACTGTTTTAGTTTCTTTATTTTTAATGCTGCCACGTGAGTTCACTGCAAAGAGGCTCTCTTGCCCAGAAGCCTACTGAAAGCTAGAGCTGGATCTGGCCCTGCCCCTAAAACTCAATTTTTTGACCATTTTTGTAATTTAAATATTTTAAGTAGGGTGGAAATGTCAGTGATCTCTGAGGTAGCAGGGTTGAAAACGGGATATAGGATAGTATCATCGGTGAACAGGCCGATCTTATGCTGTCTAGCTCCCCAGAAAACATTTTTAATTTTGGCAAATGTAATTGAACATTTTTCATGGGCTTAAAAAGGGAGCAGCCTTCCTTTGAAAAACTTCTTAGATTCCTGGCTTGGTTTTGACCTGGAAATTTGAGGAGAGATCATTAATTGAGGAAACTTTAAACATTGTTTCTGTTATAGGAGGAATTTGTTTGTGTGTAGAATTTGAAATCTAATTGTAAAGGGGCAGAAGATACATAAGATTTCTTGTTGGGAACTATAAAGAATGATCCTTATGTACATTGAATAGGAGCAACAAAAACCACTTGAGCACTCTGGACTGTGGCAATATAAATTATACAGATAATTGGAAGTTGGTGAACCCCCCGAAAAATTGACAGGTCATAAAAGTAAAATGGCTGTCATTTTGGCACAAGGCTTTTAATAAAACAATTTTTTTTGTGATCTTTGCCTTTTGGCTAGTAGACCTTTTTAATTTTAATTTGGCTTAATGCTTTGTTTTTTTTTTCAAGAATATTGTACTGTGTACCTTCATCATATATATATATTAGGGGGTTTTGTTATTACAAAGATTCACGTTTTTTTCTTTTGCTTTATTCATGTCAGACTAAAATCAGACCTTCCATCTCTCCAGATATGTATATTACACTAAATACTTTCATTAAATCCTCAGAAACAAACTATGCTGAAGAATTGTGTTTATTAAATATTTAAAATGTTTGCAATTTTGTTCCCAATTGATTTGTTTCATATTTGCACTCAATGGACAATCTTAAGCAGTATAGGAATATATCTTTAACAGATCACTAAAATCCATCAATTTATTCATAATTACTAGAATATGATGTTAAGTATTTACGAAGCTAGTACTGGAACATGTATTTGCACACTTCTTACATAATATTTTTTAAAACAGAGATGTTAAAGGGGTTTCCAGGATTAGGTTTTTTCAAGGGGTATAAAAACCACAAACATTCTATACTTAAAGCCTAAGTGTGAAGTTACTGACAAAAATAGAGAGAGCCTTTCACAACAATTCCAACTATACCTGTATCATGCTGCTGGATTCTTCTTAGCCTGAGATATAGCCTGGTATATCTATCATAATCTCCTATAAAATCATATTCACCTATTCCTAAAGAGGGAGGCACTTCCTGGTTGTGACATCAGCTTAGGGCACTGAGGCAAGAGCATTGAAGGCATTCATATGAATCTAGACAGCATGTTTGTAATTGGACGACCTGAAGCATGTGATGAGTCACATGCTTGTAGCATCACACAAGGTCCTATTTTTTGCACTCCTCTCCTACAGCACCTCTCAATAAGCCTCCTGTTGTCTGTAGCTGTTCTATATGGTTTCCCATGGTCACCAGGAAACTGGGCAAATGGAGATTAGCTTTAGGGGACAAGGTAAAACCTTCTCTAGCAGCTAAACTCCTGCAGGTAGCCAATTACAGCAATTAGAGAATTACTTATTTTTGCTTAGTGCAGAGTAAGGCAAAAGTTTTTATATTTTACAGTTTTACTTTAACTCTTTCTGACCTTTGTCTCCCATCAAGTACAGCACATCTAATCACCCCCATCCTGTGTTTGTGACAACACATTGACAGCCTGCTCTTGCTTTAGCCTGCAGGTGCAGCCTCTATTTAGCTATAGTGGGTGCGCACTACTGAATTTTTGTATCCCATTGACTTGGAGCATGAGAGAGGAGTAAGTATAGGTTGTTACTTTTACAACCGTTGGGGTAAAATAAAAGGTCCATTCCAAGGCATCCCCTCTAAGATGGCACACAGGTTGTTTGTAAAAGGACTGTGCCCCAACTTTTGTTTCCAATAATCAAAACCAGAATGGTGAAATGCTCTTTTTATTTGTTTCTCATTTGTTTTAATTTTCTGGTTGCTTATACTATTTCCTTCTCTTATTTTCTAGCCTTTAGTAATAGACTTTATAACAACCTAATGGATGCAATGGGTTCACCGAGTTCCTTAGAAAGTTTTCTAGGCATGTGCCAATAGAAAGTAAAACAAAGTGACATAATTGTGAATAGTGGAGGCAGTGCTGGTCTTTTCTACTGAGGCTTTATATTGTGTTATCCAATCCTATCAGTTATGTCTGTAATGGAAAGTAAATGACTGCTGATGAGAAAAACCTGAAAGGAAATTGACCATCAAAATCGACCATGATGAAACAGGGACACTTCCTCATAGATCCAGGCACCAAGACTGTGGTAATCTTCTTATATTTGTTACCCATAGCCTCCTTCCTTCTAAAAATCAATATTTAAAATTATGGTAGTGAGGCAGAAGAGCTCTGAGGGCAATACAAAAGCCCCTCCCTAAGCTGGCTTTACAAGCTTGTTATACTGTACAAGAGCACTTCCCCCTCATGCTGTATGAGATAACATCAAGCAGAGGGAGGGGAGAAGTGCTGAAAGAGCATAGGGTAACATGAGGGGGCACTGTTTTCATCTGGAGAAAACAACCACCAGAGGCGACAGGGCTTTTTTTACTGTGAGAACTGTCACTCTGTGGAATAGCCTGCCTCAGGCGCTGGTCACAGCGGAGACAGCAGAGAGCTTCAAGAAGGGTCTAGATTCTTTTTTACACCTAAATAACATTGACAGTTATGTTATATAGAATTGTTTCCCCTAAATCCCTTCCTCATCCAATCCCTTTTCTTCCTTGGTTGAACTTGATGGACATGTGTATAAACTATGATCCTTAGATACTATGTTCCTGCACAGTGTAACAGCCTATAAATCTGCAGCACTAGTATTGCCCCCCATAGCACTTCTAACTCATTAAACTATTTAGTTTGTTCTAGAAGGAAGTAGTCCATGGATAACAAATATAAGAAGATTACCACAGTCACAGTGCCTAGATCTATGAGTCCTGGTTTATCATGATGAATTTTTATGGAAGATTTCCTTTAATGAATTAGTCATTATTAGGTCTATTATTCAGCCTATTGTCCAGAGTGAGAATTTCAGGATATATTTATATTGATCCTAGAAATTAACATCAAAACTTTTTTTAACAAATCATTAAAAAGTAAAGACACATTTCCTTGAAATGAAGTGTACGGATTTAAGGTTTGGTGGTATCGAGGTTCCTTTCTGTATTTCTTTTTATTAAATGAAACATATTCTAGTAACATGTTTTTATGCTCTAATATCCTTTTTGCTATTTTGCTAGCATTTTTTTCAACAATAATATTTTTAAATATGTTAAAGTTGTACATTTTCTCGCTTTATTTACAGTTATGATCATGTACTTATGTCAGCATATTGTGGCTATGCATAAACATTTGGCATTTAAAACTTTAAACTGATCCATAAAGCTTCTTATTGTTTTTGTTTTACAGTGCACCAAGAAATTGCAAGTGATGGTATGAGCTGGTCCATGCTTAACCTTCCTACTGTTAGCTATAAAGATTCTGGCGAGTATATCTGTAAAGCCAGGAATAACCTGGGAATGGCAGAAACCTTCATTTCTGTTTTAGTCACCGACTCTAACACAACTGATGAACCGAATGACAGTGGTAAGTAGTCACAGTAGGTGGTAGTTTTTTATTGTTGCGACAGAGCATTTTCTCCTTTCTAGATGTACCGTACACAAGTGATATAAACATAGACAATGCAGATTCATGAATGTTGTATCCCCTATGGAAAAAAAAGTGGAGATGTAGCTGCTTATTTCTCCTATACATATCACACAGACCAATGCAAATTCTAGTAGCATAGAAGATGTTATAGTGAATTATTGACATTGGAAGAGAAAAAAAGGTCTGGACTACACATCCACACGTATAAGTGACATATTTCCGCTAGACTTTTACAAACTCAAGGTTCTAAGTTACATTTTGAGCAAATTGCATGAGCCACTAACCACTTCACTGTGAATACGTTGTAGTGGATCCCTACACTATTGTGTGCGGCATCACATGGCATCCACTGCCGTTGCAACACAGAACTAGAAGGGACCAAGGCCTAGTTTCCCTCAGCACCCATATAGGCTTAGGCCCCCATGGCTCTGGGGCCCCACCAGCACCGTACCACAGAAGCAACAGATAGCAAGCAATACGGCGCCTTTTGATAGTTATAGTGAATTATTGACCAGCACAGTGGTGATGTACAACATTCACTAAAAACTGCAGCCAAGTCTCTAAGTATATCTTTGCCTCTGTGTCCTTTCTATCTTCATAACTTTCTGTAGGCAGGATGTAATCTCAACTTTCACTGAGCTGAAAACTTATCTTGTCTCTTGCATAGAATCTTTCAAAAAGAACAAAATGCTTAATGGCGTACATTATGTGATCGTAACTGTGTCCCTCAATTATGTGTTTGTTTATTCCATCGACGCATTCAAAATGTATGACCATTAGATGTGTATATGTGATATAGTTTCTCCTAGACAATGAGTGTGTATCTATGTGCTGTATGAAAAGAAAAGGTTACCGCCCTCTTGTCTATTATGAGTGGATTCATATAATGGTGGTGGGGGGATACCTTTGAACTGCTGTACTTTGTACTTTGAACTGCAGAATACAGCTGTAACGCCTTTTCGTATATCTGGTGGGGGGAACATCATGCACTCTCACATTGCACTCCTTTATCTCCATGTAAATATGAAAATAAAAGTACTGTAAATCTACCAAATAACCAATACCTGGCTACATGAATCTCAACTTCATCATGCTTTTGAAAAACTGCATAACAGGTTATGCAGAAAGACAATTCATACAGAGGACAATTTAAACCTTATATGTATATTTTTCCTTGTAATGGTATGAGCAGGTCCTAACCTAAGACAGTATGGAAGATGAATGAGCTGAAATTCATAACCTCCATTTGCAAAACTGATATCAACCCTTAAGAGGTTATCTACGTAACTAACATTACAAGCTGCTTATTGATGATCCTTCCATTCTAGTGCTGGATGCCCAGTTTGTGTCACTCAGTGATGTGCCATGCGTTTAATTCAGTGATTAGCTGCTTTATACTGAATTAGAACCTGCCATTCAAATCAAAACCCATGCAAAATACTTCATAAAAAAAACTCTAACTAAAAGCACTTTCCATGGTTCCTTTCCATGGCTGCATGTCGGGACTCGGGGTTAGTAAACTCCCTGGACCACCGCGGACAATGACACAAGCCGACACCTTGGACCGGAATCTAAGTGGCATCCGGTCTTCACCAGAGCCCGCTGCAAAGCAGGATGGTCTTGCTGCAGCATGGTGCCTCCAGGTCATTCCACAGGTGCGGCTTGTCCGCGGTGGCAATATCAAAGATCCGCTGGAAGTGGCCAGTGCCAATCAGCGGTGCGCTGGCCCTTTTAATCTTCGAGAGCCAGCTCGCGAGTACCCTAGGGAGCGGATCGCGCAACAACTGGCCTGGACGGAAGCAGGAGCGTGGTGAGGTAAGTGAGGGTCCGTTAGGGCGCCGCTACTGGGAGGGGCACAGGGACACCCATGACACTGCAGTGTTAAAACATGTACTGCCCTGCCTCCTTGTTCCTGACAGTTGTCCCTTCTACAACCATTCTGCCAGAATGTACTTGGGGACCATCTGCCAATATTCAACCACAGACATATATATATACTCGTAAATACTCGGATATACAGTGCCTACAAGTAGTATTCAACCCCCTGCAGATTTAGAAGGTTTGATAAGAAGCAAATAAGTTGAGCCTTCAAACTTCAAACAAGAGCAGGATTTATTAATAGATGCATAAATTTTACAAACCAAAAAGTTATGTTGCTTAGTTATATTTTAATAAATTTTAAACTTAAAAGTGTGGGTCAATTATTATTCAACCCTTAGGTTTAATATTTTGTGGAATAACCCTTGTTTGCAATTACAGCTAATAATCGTCTTTTATCAGAACTGATCAGGCCGGCACAGGTCTCTGGAGTTATCTTGGCCCACTCCTCCATGCAGATCTTCTCCAAGTTATCTAGGTTCTTTGGGTGTCTCATGTGGACTTTAATCTTGAGCTCCTTCCACTTGTTTTCAATTGGGTTAAGGTCAGGATACTGACTAGGCCACTGCAACACCTTGATTTTTTCCCTCTTGAACCAGGCCTTGGTTTTCTTGGCTGTGTGCTTTGGGTCGTTGTCTTGTTGGAAGATGAAATGACGACGCATCTTAAGATCCTTGATGTAGGAGCAGAGGTTCTTGGCCAAAATCTACAAGTAGGCCGTGCTGTCCATCTTCCCATGAATGCGGACCAGATGGGCAGGCTCCTTGGCTGAGAAGCTGCCCCACAGCATGATGCTGCCACCACCATGCTTGCCATCCAGTCTCCAAATGTCACGTGTGGTTGGCACCAAAGATCTCGATCTTGGTCTCATCAGACCAGAGAACCTTGAACCAGTCTGTCTCAGAGTCTTCCAAGTGATCATGAGCAAACTGTAAACGAGCCTTGACATGACGCTTTGAAAGTAAAGGTACCTTACATGCTCGTCTGGAACGGGGGAGTACGTTACTTATGGTATTGACTGAAACCAATGTCCCCACTGCCATGAGATCTTCCCGGAGCTCCTTCCTTGTTTTCCTTGGGTTAGCCTTGACTCTTCGGACAAGCCTGGCCTCGGCACGGGAGGAAACTTGTCCAGGCTGTGGAAGGCTAACAGTAGTTCCATAAGCCTTCGACTTCCGGATGATGCTCCCAACAGTGGAGACAGGTAGGCCCAACTCCTTGGAAAGGGTTTTGTACCCCTTGCCAGCCTTGTGACCCTCCACGATCTTCTCTCTAATGGCCTTCGAATGCTCCTTTGTCTTTCCCATGTTGGCCATGTATGAGTGCTGTTCACAAGTTTGGGGAGGGTCTTAAATAGTCAGAAAAGGCTGGAAAAACAGATAATTAATCCAAACATGTGAAGCTCATTGTTCTTTGTGCCTGAACTACTTCTTAATACTTTAGGGGAACCAAACAGAATTCTGGTGGTTTGAGGGGTTGAATAATAATTGACCCACACTTTTATGTTTAAAAATGTATTAAAATTTAACTGAGCAACAAAACTTTTTGGTTTGTAATATTTATGCATCTGTTAATAAATCCTGCTCTTGTTTGAAGTTTGAAACCTGTAACTTATTTGCTTCTTATCAAACCTGCTAAATCTGCAGGGGGTTGAATACTACTTGTAGGCACTGTAACCCGAACTGAGTATGAGCCGAGGTACCTAATTTTAACACACAAACTGGGAAAATCTATTGACTCGAGTATAAGGATAGGGTGGGAAATGCATTGGTCACAGCCTCCAGCCAGTATATAGCTGGCCAGCCCCCTGCTCACTGTATATAGCCTGCCAGCCCATATCCCCAGTATATAGCCTGTCAGCCCATATCCCCCAGTATATAGCCTGCCAGCCCCTGCCCCCCCTGTATACAGCCAGATCCTGCCCCCAGTATACAGCCAGCCCATGCCCCCAGTATATAGCCAGCACCCCAGTATATAGCCTGCCAGCCCATATACCCCAGTATATAGCCTGCCAGCCCCTCTCCCTCAGTATACAGCCTGCCAGCCACTCTCCCTCAGTATATAGCGTGTCAGCCCCCCTGCCCCACAGTACATAGTCAACCAGCCACCTGTCCACAGTTTACAGTTATCCAGCCCTACCTGCAGTATACAGCCATTCCCTGTCCCCCAGTATACAACCTGCTAGCCACTGTTCCCCAGTATATAGCCTACCAGCCCCTGCCCTTAGTGTACAGCCATCCCCTGCTCCCACTATACAGCCAGCAAGCCTCTACACCCCAGTAAAAAGCCTGCCAGCCCCAGAACTCAGTATATAGCCAGCAGCCCCTGTCCCCAGTATATAGCCTGCCTTCCCCTGCCCCACCAGTGTATAGCCAGCCCATTCCGCAAATATATATCCACCCACCCCCTGCCCCAAGTATGCCAAGCTATAAAAAAAAAATGAACACTGCACTCACCCTTCCGATGTCCCCACAGGTCCTTATCTTGCTTTGGGTGCTCTGGCTCTGTCTTCTGGTCCTCCTGCTCCTCTTCCGCCCGCTTGCTGATGTCATTGTTTGTGAGCATCTGGCATTGTGTAGGTACCTGAAGAGGAGCCATCATAACCGAAGACAGAGCCATCATACCCAAGGCAAGAAGAGGACCTGCAGGGGTGTCGGAAAGGTGAGTACAGTGTTAACTTTTTTATAGACTTGAATATATATGGTATAAAGCTTACTTTACTTCCCCCTGCAAGGGCTGTATGAAATCTATTGCTGGAACATCGAGAGAGAGGCACACAGTGGTTATGTGTGACACGCCTCTGCTACAACTTTAACCACTCTTTCAGGAAGGTGGGGAATAAGGGAAACCTAGCTATTTGAAGCATCAGTAAGGAAATGAGCTTGACTTTATACTGCAGCTCCCTGGCTCCATGCCAGTACTTGGTGGCTCTAATCCCATAGATATCCAATAGATATCAGTGGAATATGTATATAGAAATCTAAAAGGTACTGCATGTGGCTGGGCTGGTGACAGGTTCTCTTTACAGAAAAAATATTAAAACCTACCTTTTGCATAACTTATTTTAAACAAGGAAATCCTGTACATTTTTTGTTTTAAAGTTTATAAAAAGTTATGTTTAAAGTTGAGACTTTTTTTCCTATGTAACTTTCCATTATCTGCTTCATTTCAGGAAAATATCAATCTACAGAAGAAAATAGTTGGATGCAAAAATTTAAACTCAGTGGAAATAGATTGCCAGACAGTGGTCTACAGAACATTAATCCCAACTCTGTAATGAAACCGGACATCAAGGATCCAAGAAATATCATGCTCAGCTCCCCAACAAAACAGCCAGAGACCGAGAGGATGGTAAGAGCGGTTAAAGTTATAGGTGATACTGACCACAGTGTGTCACTTGCTTGGAAAGCTCCTCTTGCCAAAAACATTACAGTCTTCAGTGTTCTGTATGCAATCTTTGGAGAGAGAGAAATGAGAAGAATCAATGTGGAGCCCGGCAAGACAAAAATTACCATAGATGGTCTAATTCCAAAAACCAAATACATTGCATGTGTTTGTGTAAAAGGGCTTGTGCCAAGAAAAGAACAATGCATTATCTTCTCCACCGATGAAGCTGTGAATGCTGGAGGGACTCAGAAACTGATTAATGTAGTGGTGATCAGCGTGGCCTGTGTCATTGCTGTCCCTTTAACCTTGGTAGTCTGCTGTGGAGCTCTGAAAAGGAGATGCAAAAAGGGGCTAGGTCGAAAATCTAAAGACATACAAGATTCCTACGTAACGTTTGAAAGTCTGGCAACAGGCTCCAAAGCAAAGGCATCAGAAGGAGAATATTTGACTCGACATAATCTTGATGAATCTAATAGGCTGCTGTCTGCACGATCCAGTGTGGATTCTGAAGCCATACCAAAACCTGAAGGACAGCCCAATGAGTTTTTCTGCTGATACAGAATGACTAATATTAAAAGATCACTAACTTTTCAACACGCATTGCATAAATCAATAGTGAACTTTGGGATATATTTTATCAGATACATGTGCCTCTTTCTTCTGCTACATAAGCTCTACCTTCCTCCTAATCTTTCCACTCTGAAATCTTTGCTGCATTCCCTCTTGCTTGCAAGATCGACAGACACCAGGATGTCAGATTACATAGAAGTTATATACAGAGGGAAGAGGAGAGGGGGCTGAGACTCTCAGAAGCCAGGCCTCCACCAAGCAGCTTATAGGTGATGCCACACACTCAGTGACCAAACACAGTGCTATTCCATAGATGTACATGCACTGTGCTACAGATTTTTTGCAACGTTTGCTGAAAGGTTGTGTATGCTTTATTTGAGTTCACATTCAGAAAAATGTATCAACCATTTGCCGGAAATATGTAGTAAAGAAACATCATTAGCTGCTAAGTCATAACTGCACAAATGACCTAATCAAAGTGACTACAAAGAAAGAGACATACCAACCATTGTGCATCTCACTGGTTTAACAAAATAACTGATACAATGTAAATTATAACTATAGAATTCCTCATGAAGTAATATAAAAAAAAATCTGAAGAAACAATGCACTGACCCCTGCACTATGTGTTACAAAAAATGTATTCTGTCACTTATTTATTATCTACAAACCACAGCTTATTAACACATTGGTGCAGATTTACTTACCCGGTCCTGTCGCGATCCAGCGGCGCGTTCTCTGCGGAGGATTCGGGTCTTGCGGCGATTCACTAGGGCAGTTCCTCCGACGTCCACCAGGTGTCGCTGCTGAAGTACATCGGAGTTCACTGGACTTCACCAAGCCAGGCCGAGTGCAGGTAAGCGCGTGTCCAGCGACACTTTTTTTAAAAAAAATGCAGCGGTTTCTCTGAATCCATCAGGGTTTTCGTTTGGCCACGCCCCCGATTTCTGTCGTGTGCACGCCAGCGCCGATGCGCCACGATCCGATCACGTGCGCCAAAAGCCCAGGGCAATTCAGGGTAAATTGTCGCTAAACGAAAAAATTTGGGTAACCCGACGGTAAAACGCGATTCGGCCCTTAGTAAATGACCCCATTGTACCAGGAATGTAAAATAAGTGTAAGTAAATATGTTCATATGTTGGTGCTGGTTCTCTATCGGAGTAAGGAATATGTGAATGACAAGTTTGCAGACTTTATAAATATGGGGATAAATCCATTTATTACAGATTGCTGCAATCACAAGGTATGGACTTCCATAATGAAACATAGTCATGATATTTCCTTGATAATCTGGTTATCTGGACCTTATCACTGCTATTTTAAATCTATGATTGTGCTATTATGGAATTTGGACTCGTTCATCTTCTTTGTGTTTATCTTGATTTGTTGTGTTTTGTGATGTTTTACAAATATCAATAAATTTTGATATAAATATTATCTTATGGTTTCCTGAAAATTCTGTCAATATAATATCTTTATAGTGTGGTCTTTGTTAATCAAACTCAAAATCGATTGAGTGTATAAACCGTAGGATTTACAAATTCTGGAAAGGTTAGTTTGCCTCCATTGGAGACTGCTTTTAGGTGATATCTTCTAGATGGATGAGAGATAATTTTAAAAAAAACCCTATTCGGGGGTACTCGGGGATGTATGTCAAATTACCTCTACGGGGGGCTCAGTAGTCCATTGGTTCACAACATTGAGCTTGTTCCCTTGTCAGCCCATGACAGCTAACATATATTTGTCCTTAGGTTTTGAGAAAGGGGTTTTCCCTGAAACGCATAAACAAGGACTGTAAAATTTATTATTATATTTTATTACTTTGTGTGTTTTTATGCTGAATAAATTGCCCTTTCATTTATATTAGAAGGAGGTGAGTCAATATTTCTTGATGTGGATACTCCAATACTTTTTAGACGTTAGCGCCACATTTTTTGCCTAGTTTTCTTTTCTTATTTTTGCTCACATGACATGTATAAACTTAGGCAGCCCAAAGGCAGCCCAAAAAAGCAGTCCTCAGAAGGAGACATATTAATCATCCTGACACATCAAAGTAGTTCTGAAATGTTGGATCAGCTGTCTGCATATGGGGGTCTATTTCTTTTTGGAACAGATTTTCTAAATTGGCTAATAACTAAAGTCATGGTATCTTGTCTTCCATTGTTTTATTGGAACCAGCCTTCAAAAAGGTGTTTCATGTGCAAACTGCTTGCACAAGTATTTAAGAATTGTCCGCGACACATATGTCAAAGGAGTTGGGAACTGCTGAAGTGTCTTCTCTCGGATTTGGGAGAAGTAGGTCCTTGCAGAAGGGAAACAAAAACAGAGGGCAAGCGCGCCCGATTCAAGCGTATCTTCGGTACAGTGGGATTTACATAAACATATATATATATATAACAGCAAAAAAAAGTGGCAGCACTCCGAGATTTGTGGAAATCAGAAAAACGTACTCATTTATTCACACGTGTCAAGGCTACGTTTCATCTATCTATCTATCTATATATATATATATATATATATATATATATATATATATATATTAGGCTTACCTTATTGTGAACATCGGATGGCTTTTTTATTTTTGTTGAAGATGGTCTTGGTAAGCTGCAAGCCGTCTGCTCCGTGACCAAGGCAAAGTCATATCTCGCTGCTTCTGATCTGGGTTTTAAAGGGTACACAGCACAAAAAGATTCTAGGAGCCTTGAGTAAGTGGCATCAGGCATATAAAACATGCGTAGGGGCACATTTACTATGGGTCCGCAGACCGCACTATCGTTGGATATTCTGTATTTAACTGGGGATTTTGGCGCACGCGATCGGATTTTGGCGCATCAACACCAGCTTTCATGCGACACAAATCACTGATTTGGACTAGGCGCGGGACTTAAAATTTAAATTATGTCGCAAGCCAAGCACTTACATGCATCGGGAAGAAGAACGTGAACTCCGGCGGACCTGAGCGGGGAAGGGACAGATGCAGGATATCGGACGCACGCTGGTAGTGAATCGCGGCAGCTGTGCATTCTCGTCGGGGAACGCACCTCGGGGATTGCGCAGGGACGGGTAAGTAAAAGTGCCCCATTAATACATTGAGAAAAGCACACTGTAAAAAAAGGAAATTACATCAAATGATTGACAGATGTAAATGGATTCTACTGAAGACCTGTCTCCTTTTAAACCCATTCATTAAAATGTGTTAATTGCACATTGTAATGAATGAGGAGGAAAATCCCCGTATACTGCCATACTAAATTTATTTATTCATTTATAAATAAGATGTGTTTTTCCTAAGATTTTTGCCCTCCCTATCTTTCTTAGTACTTAGCTGGTTATTAGTTGCATTAGTATTCCAGCTATTTAATGATCCTTTCATTTCTAATTAATTATTCACACTGTTGCTTATCCATCAATCTGTATACCTGTATACCTAAAATTTCATTGATTTTACCCATTATTCCCCTGTATACTTTACCTTGAGAATTTAGATATTCATCTTCATCCCTTTTTTATACATACCAATTATGTTTCTATTTCTATTTATACGTTACATTCAACTACTCTTATTTATATACTGTACACTGTACATGCCGCATATCCCCCGTACCATTTGTATCATTCTATTAATGTAGAGGATCGCATTGTTTTTCCATTTCCATTTATTTATCAATTTTTTTGTCAACTGACAGAATTTTGTTGATTATCCATCTATATTCAAAAAATGTTCAAATCTCTTGACATAATATTTAATATTGGCAATTCTGGAGATAGTATAAAGGGCTCTTTGACTACTAGATCTATGATTTTATGTTAAAAATTCTGATGTGGGGATATGAAACGTCTCTATTATGAGTTTGAATGGAGCTATACCCCCTTCTGTCCAGATGTCAGCTAATGTAGACATACCTTGTCTTTTCCAAAGTTCAGGTTAGTTACACATGTGTTTTGCAGGATCAATTTTATATCTGATGGTTCCAGAACTAGTTGTTTTCAGCTCCCATAATATTTTGCACAAAGTCCAGCCCATACATTAATCATCACCCAGGTGGTAATGAAGAGTTGAGTGTGACCCTTTTTTATGCCTAGGTTGGTGAGTATAGGCAAGTATTTTATTTGCTCATACCCTGCATAATCCGCCTCTATATGCATCCAATTTTCTGAAGGGCTATCTAAACAATATTTTTTGCAGGTCTCCAAGATTACTGCCTAGCGATATATTAATATATTGGGGAGGCCTGCCCCACCTCACCATCTATTAACATAAAGGGGCTCATTTACTAAGGGTCCGCGGTCCGCATCGTCGGAATAGCCGAAGATTTCCGTTTTGCGTCGCATTTAGAAAGGGTTTTTGGCACATCGGATTTTGGTGCATCGGTGCCGGCTTTCATGCAACACAAATTGGGGGTGGGCCGGTGGACGATTTAACAGATTCGGACAACGCGCGGGATTTAACAAAGAAATTTGTGTCGCAAGACATGCACTAACAACCCCCAGGAAGAAGAAGGTGAACTCCAGCTGACTTCAGCGGGCCACATCTGCCATGAGGAGGAGGGGGGGGGGGGGCTGTATATATTTATATGGGGCCGGATTGTGTTTATACTGGGGGGGCGTATAAAAATAAATTGAGGGCTTGGAAAAGGCTCTCTTGAGCCGAAACGTCACTATTGTTATATGTGATGGAATAAAAGGACCACATTTATATTTTTTCACTACAAACGGAGTGCTGCACGTTTTCTTCATATTTCTATTTGGAGGACTTAAGGCCCAGTCCTAAGTTGCCTGCACCCACCTGTTCAAGACATCTTGTGTGCTGCTTGTATTTTCCTATTGTATATATATATATATATATATAACATTAATCAGGGTAGCAATCTATATAAAATCACATGTAACATAATAACAGGGTTTTGTATATTGATTGGAGTGCTGTGCATGCTATAATTCCAGTAGAATATATAAATATATATATATAGATGTTTTATATGTGGGAGAGTGAGGTCAGTTGTGTTCTGAGGGGTATATATTATTTAGGAGCACAGTTCCTTCATACTTCATACTGTAATTGACTGTGGTATTTTAGCGACACCGGATGGAGATGTGCTGCACGGAGCTGAAGAAATCTGGCTGTGAACTCAGCCGTGATATGTCATGGATTGGAGAACCCGGAATAAAGTCCTCCTGATGGAAGAGATTGTCATCTATAAGGTGTTAGATGTCAATAATGACTCTCAGAACCTGTAGTCAGTCACACGATGTCAGTGATCCTGTGGGGATGTTAATTGTTAGTAAAGTTTTCAGCATTTACTGAACAGGGAGGGGGCAATGGAACAGGAGTGTGTGGGGTGGGGCAGCATTTTAATATTTGCCTCAGGCAACAAATATGCTAGAATTGGCCCTGGACACAAATATTATATTTTCACATGATCTGTTGCCCTCTGGTTTCACATGACCTGTTGCTCTGGCATGCTCTGAATCAACTTCTGGACCAATTCTTGCATAATCAATGCTTGCATTTTGTCACCATTTGTTGGTTTTTGTTTGTCCACCCGTCTCTTGATGATTGACCACAGGTTCTCAATGGGATTAAGATCTGGGGAGTTTCCAGGCTGTGAACCCAAAATTTCTATGTTTTGTTCCCTAAGCCATTTAGTTATCACCTTTGCTTTATGGCAAGGTGCTCCATACTGGAAAAGGCATTGTTGACCACCAAACTGCTCTTGGACGGTTGGGAGAAGTTGCTCTTGGAGGACCATTCTGGTACCATTCTTTATTCATGGATGTGTTTTAGGCAAGACTGTGAGAGAGCCGATTCCCTTGGCTGAGAAGCCGCCCCACACATGAATGGTTGCAGGATGTTTTACAGTTGGCATGAGACAAAACTGGTGGTATCGCTTACCTTGTCTTCTCCGAACAAGCTGTTTTCCAGATGTTCCAAACAATCGGAAAGGGGATTCATCAGAGAAAATGACTTTACCCCAGTCCTCAGCAGTCCACTCCCTGTACCTTTTGCAGAATATCAGTCTGTCCTTGATGTTTTTTCTGGAGAGAAGTGGCTTCTTTGATGCCCTCCTTGACACCAGGCCTTGCTCCAAGAGTCTCCGCCTCACAGTGCGAGCAGATGGACTCACACCTGCCTACTGCCATTCCTGAGCAAGCTCTGCACTGCTGTTAGCCCGATCCCAAAGCTGAAACACTTTTAAGAGACAGTCCTGGCGCTTGCCGGTCCTTTTTGGGCGCCCTGGAGCCTTTTTGGCAACAAAGGAACCTCTCTCCTTGATTTCCTTGATGATACAATAGATTGTTGACTGAGGCGCAATCTTTCTAGCTGCAATAGTCTTCCCTGTTAGGCCAGTTTTGTGCAGTGCAATGATGACTGCACGTGTTTCTTTAGAGATAACCATGGTTAACAGAAAAGAAACAATGATGCCAAGAACCAGCCTCCTTTTAAAGTGTCCAGTGGTGTGATTCTTACTTAATCATGACAGATTGATCTCCAGCCCTGTCCTCTTCAACACCCACACCTGTGTTAATGGAGCAATCACTGAAACGAGGTTAGCTGCTCCTATTAAGGCAGGCCTGCAATGAAGTTGAAATGTGTTTTGGGGGAAAAAGTTCATTGTGTAGGCAAATATTGAGTTTGCAATTAATTGCTGTTAAGCTGATCACTCTTTATAACAGTAGACTTTGTAAAAATTAAAATCTGTATCATTCTCAAAACTTATGGCCATGACTGTAGGCTAGCCTAATTCCCAAATATACCATACCAGTTTGCGCCCAATCAAAAGAAAATTTCGAGTTAATATTATGTTCACTTGCTTCATTAACCCCTTAAGGACGCAGCCTGTTTGCAGGTTAAGGCTCGCAACTTTCTTTTTTCTTTTTCTCTCTGTGATGGGCTTGTCCTTGTATTTTATAGTGCTCATTCTGTTTTTTTGTGTGCTATTCTGTTTTGCGGCTTTTCTGTAGTAGTATGCGGGATTATTTTTTGTGTGCCATCTGTTGCGGCTGTCCGTGTGGCTTGGTGTGCATTATCATCTTTTTTTCTTCTGGTGCTATCTGTGCGGCCTTGTCCGTGTACGTTCTAGTGCACATCATTTTTTGTGTTGGCCATCTGTGCGGCTTGTCCGTGTAGTTTTGGTGCGCATTATTTTTTTTTTTGTGTGCTATCTGTGCGCTTGTCCGTGTAGTTTAGTGACAATTATTTTTTGTGTGTGCCATCTGTGCGGCTTGTCCGTGTAGTTTTGGTGTGCATTATATTTTTTTTTTGTGTGCCTGCTAGACGGTTAATCTATCGTGTAGGTTTGGTGCACATTATCTACTTTTTCTTGTTCTCTATATTTTTTTTGTGTGCCTGTCTCAGAAGACGTACACCGTGTTGGAGGCATATAACCTTGTTGCCTCTGACCCGGAGTCAGCTAGTGGGGATGATGGTCCCTTTTTACCTATCATCATCCTCCTGCTCATCTTCCAGTGACCTGGAGGCCCACCCAAGAAGGGCGCCGTAGGGTTCCAGGGACTTCTGCAATTGAAGTGCCTGGACTTCTGCGGAAGTGCCTGCCTTCTGCAGGAGAAGTGCCTGGACTTCTGCAGGAAGAATGCCTGGGACTTCTGCAGGAGAAGTTTTCGCGGGACTTCTGGCAGGAGAACGTCTGGGGCTTCCACTGACCCCACATGGTTAGCCCCAGATAATTATACCCCTCAGGTCCCTGACTTTTTGGGCCATCCTGCATTAACTTTGACACGACAGGCTCAGAGCTGTAGACTTTTTTAAGTCTTTTTTTTGATGAGGAGCTGCTAAATATTATATATTTCAGACAATCTCTACGCTGCACAACATATTGCCCAAAACCCCACGTCCTTTATGCACCAACCCTACAGGTGGACCCCTTGTACACTGCAGCAGAGATGTACAAGTATTGGGGCATAATACTCCTTATGGGGATAGTAAAGAAGCCTTCAATCAGGACTACTGGGCACAAGATATACTGTACCACACCCACCCCCATGTTCCGCATGGCAATGAGCAGGATGCGCTTTGAGCCATCCATAAGTTTTTGCACTACACTGCCACCACACAGTGCCCCCCCAGAGGTGACCCCCATTATGATCGGTTATTTAAGGTCAGCCCATATTAGATCATTTTAGTGCCAAGTTTGCCCAGGCATATACTCCCGCCAAACATGTGAGCATAGACGAGTCCCTGGTAACAATTCAAGGAGATTCAATTCCGCCGATCCTGCCCAATAAGAGGGCAAGATATGTGTGAAAATTGTATAGCTGTGCGAAAGTTCATCAGGGTACACATACATGTTCGGGTATAGAAGGAAAGGACTCCTCTATAGGGCCCCAAATGCCCCCCCTTCCTGGGTGTTACAGGGAAGATAGTGTGGATTAGTGCACCCACCTGGACCAGGGCTACCACCTCTACCTGGACAATTTCTACAACCAGCACACCCTGTTCAAGTGCCTCCACTTCCAGAAATATCGCGGCAATGCGGCACTGTCGCAGAAATCAGAGAGGGTCTCCCTAAGTCGCTGCTTGGGCAAAAACTTAAAAGGCACGAAAGCAGGGCACTATGCGCGACTCTGTCATTGTGTGGTTAAGTACAAGGAACAAAGAGAGGTCCTTGTATTACCACAAACATGAGCACACCACCACCTGTCCCAGATACAGGTGCCAGTACAGAAACCCCCAAGCCAGACTGTATTTTATATATAACAAATACATGGAGGGGTGGACTTGTCTGACCAGGTGCTTCAGCCGTACAATCCATGCGGAATCAGGGTGTGGTACAGAAGCTGGCCGTGCCACATCATGCAGATGGCATTGTATATGCTTATGTGCATGCCTCATAGAATTGCCGGCCAGAGGGAACTTTCCTGAATTCAAGAGATGGTATAAAGTACTTTCTTTTTGGAGACAGGAAGGGGGAGTGCTAGCCATCTGGAGTGAGGCCACATCACGTATTGTACCAGGGCGCACTTTCCAGGAGTAGTTCCCCAACCAGCCAGCAAGGAAGGTCACAAAGAGGTGCAGGGTGTGCTCCAAAAATGGCTTCGAAAGGACAACCATCATCACTGTGAGACATGCCCAGAAAACCAGGGTTATGTATGAAGATTGCTCCTATTCATTTATCATACATCCCTGGATTTTTAGAGTACCCTGTTGTTACCCTGAACGCACAGCTTATACATCATGCCCACCTTCCCTTCTAAGCCCTGCCATGGCCCAGCCTCTAGATTACTGTCCCGTATGCTTTACCCCTACGGGAAAACTGCATCATGATTTTTAGGGTGTTTGTCTCCCATGGCAAGCAGCTGGGCACAAAATACTAGATATTTTTTACTATGCACTACCATTTGCACTTTTCTCAGGGGTCCACCTGTGGGGTTAAAATGCTAACTATACCCTAGATTAATTCATGGAGGGGTGTAGTTTCCAAAATAGGTCATTTCTAGGGGTTTCTACGTACTGGCCCCTATTGGCATCTACAATCTTCATGATGCCAAAAGAAAAAAAAAGTACAATGTCTGTGCTCCAACAAGCTTATTTCCCTTTTGAGCCCTGCCGTGCACCATCCTCCTACAGTTATTGCCTCCATGGGTATTGCCCTAAACCGGGGTAACCCGCAGAATGATTTTTGATGTGTTTTTCCCCCAGTGGCATGAGTTGGGCAAAATACTTTTGTCACTTCAATGGCATATTTGATAAATTGCAATACAACTGTTTTTCTGCACTACTCACTTTGTATACATTTGAGCCAGCACCTTAGGGGTTAAATACTCATACAAGCCTACATACATTCTTTGAGGGGTGCCCTTTCCAAAATGGGTTCACTTATTGGGCTTTCTATTGTACTGGGTACCTGCGGGGGTACCCCCCATTACCAATCTAGTGAAAAACGCAAGCTTGAAACCTAAATTGTGCTTCTTTCTTCCTTACCCCTGCGTGTGCCCAGCCTGTAAATTATTGGCACAGTGTGTAATGCCGTACTCAGACAACCCCCAGAATGATTTTTGGGGTGTTTGTCTAAAGTGCATGGGTTTGGGCACAGTATATGAGGCACAAAAATGACTTTTTTGAGATAAAAACACAATTTTTACTCTGCAATCACACATTTACTTTGCATTCCAATTTTGACCAGCGTGTTTGGGGGTTAAATGAAATCATACAAGCCTACATACATTCTTTGAGGGGTGCCCTTTCCAAATGGGTTCACTACTTGGGAGTTTTCATGTACTGGTACCCCTCGGGGGTACCCCCATTACCATCTAGTGAAAACGAAGCTTGAAAACCTAAATTGTGCCTCTTTCTTCCTGACCCCTGGCCCGTGTGCCCACGCCTGTAATTATGGCACATGTGGTGGTATTGCCGTACTCAGGACAACCCCCAGAATGATTTTTGGGGTGTTTTGTCTAAAGTGGCATGGGTTGGGCACGTATAATGAGGCACAAAAATACTTTTTTGAATAAAAACACAATTTTTACTCTGCACCATTTACTTGCATTCAATTTTAGACCAGCGTGTCGGGGTTAAATGCTCACCAAACCACCGATAAATTCTTTGAGGGGTCTAGTTTCCGTATGGTATCATTTATTGGGGGTTTCTATTGCACTGGCACCTCACGGCCCTGCCAACTGACATGGCACTCCAAATCCAAAGTGTGAAAACGGAGTGAAATCAAATTTCACTCCTTCGTTCTCATCCCTTCTGTGTGCCCAGCCTGTAAATTATTGGCACATGTGTGGTATTGCCGTACTCGGGACAACCCGCAGAATGATTTTTGGGTGTTTGTCTGAAGTGGCTGGGTTGGGCACAGTATATGAGGCACTAAAAGACATTTTTTGTAGAAAAAACGCATTTTATACTCTGCACCATTTATTTGCATTCAATTTGACCAGCGTGTCGGGGGTTAAAGCTCACCACAACCACCCGATAAATTCTTTGAGGGGTCTATTTTCCGTAATGGTATCATTTATTGGGGGTTTTCTCTTGCAACTGGCACCTCCGGGCCCTCCCCAACATGACATGGCACTCCAAATCCACATGTGAAACGGAGCAAAATCAAACAATTTCACTCCTTCCGTTTTCATCCCTTCGTGTGCCCAGTCTGTAAATTATTGCACATGTGTGTATTGCTGTTACTCAGGACAACCCGCAGAATGATTTTTGGGTGTTTGTCTAAGTGGCATGGGTTGGGCACAGTATATGAGGCACTAAAATGACATTTTTGAGATAAAAACGCAATTTTTACTCTGCACCATTACTTTGCATTTATTTTGACCAGCGTGCGGGGGTTAAATGCTCACCACAACCACCGTAATTCTTTGAGGGGTCTAGTTTCCGTAATGGTATCATTTATTGGGGTTCTATTGCACTGCACCCTCGGGCACTGCCACATGACATGGCACTCCAAATCCAAACATGTAAAAACGGAGCTGGTAAATCAAAATTTCATTTCCTTCCGTTCTCATCTCCTTCTGTGTGCCCAGTCTGTAAATTATTGGCACATGTGGTGGTATTGCTGTACTCGGGACAACCTGCAGAATGATTTTTGGGGTGTTTGTCTAAGTGGCACGGGTTGGGCACAGTATATGAGGCACTAAAATGACTTTTTTGAGATAAAAACGCAATTTTTACTCTGCACCATTTGCTTTGCATTTAATTTTGACCAGCGTGTCGGGGGTTAAAATGCTCACCACACAACCACCGATAATTCTTTGAGGTCTAGTTTCGCGTAATGTTATATTTATTGGGGTTTCTATTTGCACTGGCACCTCACGGGCCCTGCCACACATGACATGGCACTCCAAATCCAAACATGTGAACACGGAGTGGAAAATCAAATTTTCATTCCTTCCGTCTCATCCCTTCTGTGTGCCCAGTCTGTAAATTATTGGACATGTGTTGGTATTGCTGTACTCGGGACAACCTGCAGAATGAGTTTTTGGGGTGTTTGTCTAAAGTGCACGGGTTGGGCACAGTATATGAGGCACTAAAATGTCATTTTTGAGATAAAAACGCAATTTTTACTCTGCACCATTTGCTTTGCATTAATTTTGACCAGCGTGTCGGGTGTTAAAATGCTCACCACACCACCGATAATTCTTTGAGGGGTCTAGTTTTCCGTATGGTATCATTTATGGGGGTTTCTATTGCACTGGACCTCACGGGCCCTCCAACATGACATGGCACTCCAATCCAACCATGTGAAAACGGAGCTGGAAAATCAAAATTTCATTCTTCTTCCCTCGTCTCATCCCTTCTGTGTGCCCAGTCTGTAAATTATTGGCACATGTGTGGTATTGCTGTACTCGGGACACACCTGCAGAATGATTTTGGGGTGTTTGTCTAAAGTGGCACGGGTTGGCACAGTATATGAGGCACTAAAATGACATTTTTTGAGATAAAACGCAATTTTACTCTGCACCATTGCTTTGCCTTTAATTTGGACCAGCGTGTCGGGGGGTTAAATGCTCACCACACCCACCGTAAATTCTTTGAGGGCTCTAGTTTCCGTAATGGTATCATTTATTGGGGTTTCTATTGCACTGGCACCCTCACGGGCCCTGCCAACATGACATGGCACTCCAAATCCAAACATGTGAAAACGGAGCTGGAAAAATCAAAATTTCACTCCTTCCGTTCTCATCCTTCTGTGCGCCCAGTCTGTAAATTATTGGCACATGTGTGTTATTGCTGTACTCGGCACAACCCGCAGAATGATTTTTGGGGTGTTTGTCAAAGTGGCACGGGTTGGGCCCAGTATTGAGCACTAAAATGACAGTTTTTGAGATAAAAACACAATTTTTACTCTGCACCACACATTTACTTTGCATTCAATTTTGACCGGCGTGTCGGGGTTAAAATGCTCACCACAACCACCGATAAATTCTTTGAGGGGTCTAGTTTCCGAAATGGTGACATTTTGGGGGGTTTTCTATTGAACTTTTACTTCAGGGGCTCTTCAATTACACTTTGGCACCACAAATATTTGCAGCCAAATTGGCCTTCCAAATTCCCGTATCGCTAACTCTGTCTGGACATCGATGTCGGGGAAACAGCAGCTGACATCCACATGTCTGGTATTGCCGTACTCGGAGAAGCAGGGCAAAAATTAGGAATATATATTTACCACCTCAAATTCCTTCTGAATGTATCCGTTTTAGGCTAAATTGAAAATTGAAATCAAAATTGAATTTCAAAATTCCCACTCCATTTTCATATGCTTCCGGAAATAATTAAAGGTTAACAGACTTTTAATGCTGATTTGAATAGGTTGAGATGTTGTTCATAATGGTGTTACTTGTGGGGGTATATAGTACTAAGCCTTTATACGGCACTTCCAACTGAATTGATCACCAAAAAGTTCGCATTTTTCAACAATTTCAAGAAAATCTGAGAAGTTGCTCTAACCTTCAAACCTTCTCACATCCATAAAATAATGGAAACGTAAAACAATTATGGATTAAAAAGAAGACCAATGGCAAAAGGTTTCTATCAAAAAAAATTTGTGGTATCACTTTTTGTCTAAAAATTATAACATTTGAAACTTTGAAATATCTTTTTCAAATTTTTCCTAATTTTTGAATTTTTACCCCCCAAAAAAGGAACGGATCACCGAAAATGACACTACTAACATATAACTACAATGTCTCACGAGAAAACAATCTCAAATCACAGAGAACTTAAAGCGTTGAAAAGTTATTACCACAGGAAAGACCTTGGTCAAATTTGCCAAAAAATTGCGATTGACATTCAACAAAAAAAAAAAAGGATCCTTAATGCTTCCAAATGTTAGTCTTATTGAGTAAGTATTTTATCGCAGTCCAGTTACAGTTGTGAAGTTTATCCCTTACCGGGCGCGGTCATATCCTTTCTTTTTAGTAGAATTATGCTAAAATGTAACTTTTATTTAGTACACATAAAACCGCACCAAAGTAACATGTGCTATTGGTATGATGTAAGGAAAAAAAAGACAAAACAATTTAAACCTTATTGAGTGCCGTATCCTCACAGGTCTCAATGTGAATTTGGACGTCAATATCAGAAACAATAACACTCTTACCGTGATTCTGACGCCAAAAGGATCATTCGGGCCGGAGGTTAGGGGTGACAAGTGGACATCTGTCCCTATAGTACCCCAATTGACTCCTGCCCTTACAAGGACTTGCAGCTGGCACAGGAACTTGCACTTTCCTGTGCAAGTTCCTGTGCCAGCTGCACACAACAGGTTCCTAAGTCCACCACTGGGACTAGGTATAAGCAGCTTCTTTTAACCCCTTAAGGACGCAGCCTGTTTGCAGGTTAAGGCTCGCAACTTTTTTTGGAAATTTGACCAGTGTCTCTTCCTGTGGTAATAACTTTTCAACGCTTTAAGATATCTCTGTGATTTTGAGATTGTTTTCTCGTGAGACATTGTAGTTTATGTTAGTAGTGTCATTTCGGTGATCCGTTCCTTTTTTGGGGGGTAAAAATTCAAAAATTTAGGAAAAATTTGAAAAAAATGACTATTTTCAAAGTTTCAAATGTTATAATTTTTAGACAAAAAGTGATACCACAAATTTTTTTTGATAGAAACCTTTTGCCATTGGTCTTCTTTTTATATCCATAATTTGTTTTACGTTTCCATTATTTTTATGGATGTGAGAAGGTTTGAAGTCTTAGGAGCAACTTCTCAGATTTTCTTGAAATTTGAAAAATGCTAACTTTTTGGTGATCAATTCAGTTTGGAAGTGCCCTATAAAGACTTATGTACTATATACCCCCACAAGTAACACCATTTTATGAACCTAACATCTCAACCTATTCAAATCAGCATTTAAGAAGTCTGTTAACCCTTTAATTATTTTTCCGGAAGCATATGAAAATGGAGTGGAAATTTTGAAATTTCAATTTTTGATTTCAATCTTTCCAATTTAGCCCTAAAACGGATACATTCAGAAGGAATTTGAGGTAAATATATATTCCTAATTTCTTGCCCTGCTTCTTCCGAGTACGGCAATACCAGACATGTGGATGTCAGCTGCTGTTTCCCCGCACAGCGATGTCCAGAACAGAGTTAGCGATACTGGGAATTTGGAAGGCCAATTTGGCTGCAAATATTTTGTGGTGCCACAGTGTAATTGAAGAGCCCCTGAAGTAAAAGTACAATAGAAAACCCCCCAAAATGTCACCATTTCGGAAACTAGACCCCTCAAAGGAATTTATCGGTGGTTGTGGTGAGCATTTTAACCCCCGACACGCTGGTTAAAATTGAATGCAAAGTAAATGGTGCAGAGTAAAAATTGCGTTTTACTCACAAAATGTCATTTTAGTGCCTCATATACTGTGCCCAACCATGCCACATTTAGACAAACACCCCAAAAATCATTCTGCGGGTTGTCCGAGTACCGCAATACCACACATGTGCCAATAATTACAGACTGGGCGCACAGAAGGGATGAGAACGGAAGGAGTGAAATTTTGATTTTCCAGCTCCGTTTTCACATGTTTGGATTTGGAGTGCCATGTATGTTGGCAGGGCCGGAGGGTGCCAGTGCAATAGAAACCCCCAATAAATGATACCATTACGGAAAATAGACCCCTCAAAGAATTTATCGGTGGTTGTGGTGAGGATTTAACCCCCGACACGCTGGTCAAAATTAAATGCAAAGAATGGTGCAGAGTAAAAATTGCGTTTTATCTCAAAAATGTCATTTTAGTGCCTCATATACTGTGCCCAACCCTGCCACTTTAGACAAACACCCCAAAAATATTGCTGGGTTGTCCGAGTACAGCAATACCACACATGTGCCAATAATTACAGACTGGGCACACAGAAGGGATGAGAACGGAAGGAATGAAATTTTGATTTTCCAGCTCCGTTTTCACATGTGGATTTGGAGTGCCATGTCATGTTGGCCGGCCCGTGAGGTGCCAGTGCAATAGAAACCCCCAATAAATGATACCATTACGGAAACTAGACCCCTCAAGAAT
This sequence comes from Engystomops pustulosus, assembly GCA_019512145.1. Lineage (NCBI taxonomy): Eukaryota > Metazoa > Chordata > Amphibia > Anura > Leptodactylidae > Engystomops > Engystomops pustulosus. The sequence continues at coordinate 34,997,615 of CM033651.1, read as the reverse complement.
TTACGGTGGTTGTGGTGAGCATTTTAACCCCCGACACGCTGGTCAAAATGAAATGCAAAGTAAATGGTGCAGAGTAAAAATTGCGTTTTTATCTCAAAAATGTCATTTTAGTGCCTCATATACTGTGCCCAACCCATGCCACTTTAGACAAACACCCCAAAAATCATTCTGCGGGTTGTCCCGAGTACAGCAATACCACACATGTGCCAATAATTTACAGACTGGGCGCACAGAAGGGATGAGAACGGAAGGAGTGAAATTTGATTTTCCAGCTCCGTTTTCACATGTTGGATTTGGAGTGCCATGTCATGTTGGCAGGGCCCGTGATGGCCAGTGCAATAGAAACCCCAATAAATGATACCATTACGGAAACTAGACCCCTCAAAGAATTATCGGTGGTTGTGGTGAGCATTTTAACCCGACACGCTGGTCAAAATTAAATGCAAAGAAATGGTGCAGAGTAAAAATTGCGTTTTTATCTCAAAAATGTCATTTAGTGCCTCCATATACGCCCAACCCATGCCACTTTAGACAAACACCCCAAAAATCATTCTGCGGGTTGTCCCGAGTACAGCAATACCACACATGTGCCAATAATTTACAGACTGGGCGCACATAAGGGATGAGAACGGAAGGAGTGAAATTTTGATTTTCCAGCTCCGTTACACGCTGGTCAAAATTGAATGCAAAGTAAATGGTGCAGAGTAAAAATTGTGTTTTTATCTCAAAAAAGTCATTTTTGTGCCTCATATACTGTGCCCAACCCATGCCACTTTAGACAAACACCCCAAAAATCATTCTGGGGGTTGTCCTGAGTACGGCAATACCACACATGTGCCAATAATTTACAGGCTGGGCACACGGCAGGGGTCAGGAAGAAAGAAGCACAATTTAGGTTTTCAAGCTTCGTTTTCACTAGATTGGTAATGGGGGGTACCCCCGAGGTACCAGTACAATAGAAACTCCCAAGTAGTGAACCCATTTTGGAAAGGGCACCCCTCAAAGAATGTATGTAGGCTTGTATGATCATTTTAACCCCCAACACGCTGGTCAAAATTGAATGCAAAGTAAATGGTGCAGAGTAAAAATCCCTTAGAGTGGATTCGGTCCCAAAAGGTTCTATGTATTCAATCGTCTTGTATGAGCACTACTAGACTGGTCTAGGCCTCTAACTATTTTAGGAGCCTTATGCCCTGCGATGCTCTGGCCAAAACACTGCTCATTTTGCACTTGGGTGTATTTAACAAATTCAATATAGGTTCCACTTTTAGAAAGAAAGAAAGATTTGTGTTGAAATGCCTGGGACCCTATTTATGCCATTGATGGATTGTTATAAAATATGAAGAAAATCAGGTCCTACAGGTAAAGAGCATAATAATGAAGAAGAGGCAACTAACATGATCTGGGAGAGAAAACTTGTGAACATTAAAACCTGGGAGGATCCATTAGTACTATGATGGTATAAATGTTTTAAGAAAATGTGGGTCCGATAGGTGAAAAGCACAATGCGGATTGTCACAGGTCCTTTTTGAGGGAGAAATCATGGGGCTCTATCCTGGGACCCCATGGTACCTTGATTGGTACAAACTTTTTAAAGAAAAAAAGGGTACTATGGTGAAGACCACAATTATGCAACAGCATCACCTTTGGAAGAAAAATGTCACCATTTCAAGTCATCAGACAAGGTCAGTCTCAATAATAATAGTGGTTAAATTATTTGCCAAATAAATGTTGTAAACCATAGATGAGGAAGGAAGGAAATGTATATTTGTGTGTGGTTTTCTCCCAGTTATGTGGAAATTGGTAAAGAGAACGCTGGTCTTGTCAGTGGCAAAGGCGCACCTATTTGGCGAAGTCCGGATGGCTGTAGGATTGGAGGAGGGGAGGCCATACATAATATTTTTCAAGGTTGCTCATTAACGATTTCTCATAATTTTAGAAAAAAAAACAACTGAAATGGGATTAATTTATTTAAACCAAATTCAATGTACCATTTCAGAGTCATTTGGCAAGAGAGTGGAATTCATACTTTGTCCATTTTTTCCATTTCAAAAAAGAGGAATGGGGTTCATTTTCCCTTAGCTGATGGTTCCTCACAAAAGGTCTAGTATTACAATATCTTATGAGCCTATGGACTTGCGTCTAAGCCTCTAACTATTTTAGGAGGCCTTATGCCCTTGCATGCTTGCCAAAACACTGCTCATATTTGCACTTGGTGTATTAACAATTCAATTATAGGTCACTTTTAGAAGAAGAAGATTGTGTTTGGACAGTCCTAGGACCTATTTATGCCATTGCTTGATAAAATAATGAAAGAAAAGAAAGGAAAAAATCAGGGTCCTACAGGTGTGAAGAGCACCAATAATGAAGAGAAACTAACCTGATCTGGGAGAGAAAGAATTGTGATAAAAACCTGGGATCCATAGTACCTAAGATGGTTATAAATGTTTGAAGAAAATGGGGTGGTCCTATTAGGTTTGAAAGACACATATGGCGGATGTCCAACAGGTCCTTTTGGAGGAGAGAAATCATGGGGACTAGATCCTGGGTCCACATTGGTACCTTTATGGAACAAACTTTCAAGTAAGTAAAAGGGTGCGATGGAATGAAGACCACAATGATCAAAACAGCATCACTTTGAAGGAAAGTCACCCATTTCAAGTCATAAGACAGGTCTCAGTCTCAATAATATAGGTGTTAAAGTATTGTCAAATAAATGTTTTGTTATAAATGACCATAGATGAGGAAATGGATATTTTGTGTGTGGTTTTCTCCCAAGTTATGTTGGGGATGAATTGGTTTTTAAAGGAGCGGAAACGCTGTTGTCAGTAGCAAAGGCGGCACCTATTTGGCGATGGATCGGGAGATGGCTTGTAGGGGATAGGGGATTTGGGAGGAGCGCCATAATATTTTTTCAAGGTGCCTCATTAACAAGTTCTCAATAATTTTAGAAAAAAACAACTAAAGGATAATTTATTTAACCCAATTCAGAGCTGTACCAGTTCCACAGAGTCATTCGGCAGAAGATTGGGTGGAATTCATACATTGTCATTTTCTTTAAAAAAGAGATACTTGGGTGTCAATATTCCTAGCTGGATTGGTCCCAAAAGTATAGTATTACAACTCTTTGAGCACTACTAGGACTTGGTTCTAATGCCCTAACTATTTGTTTAGGAGGCATTACGTCTGCATTCCTGCCAACACTGATCATTTGGCACGTGGGTTGTTATTTAACAAATCAAATTATAGGTCACTTTTAGAAAAGACGAAAAAAGAAATTGGTTGAAATTCCTTTTTTTGGGACCCTATTTATGCCATTGATGGTATAAAATATAGAAAGAAAAATCAGGTCCTACAGGTAAAGAGCACAATAATGAAGAGCAACCAACCTATCTGGAAGAGGAAAAAACTTTTTGTGATTAAAAACGGGGATCCCATCAGATTAGTACCTATGATGGTATAAATGTTTTTAGAAAAGTGGGGCCTATAGTGAAAAAGCACCAATGGCGGAGTGTCAACAGGTCCTTTTTGAGGAGAGAAACCAGGGGACTTCTATCTGGGGACCCCCATTGGTACCTTTGATGGTACAAACTTTTGAAGAAAAAGGGTACTATGGATGAAGACCACCAATATCAACAGCATCACATTGAAAAATGTCACCATTTCAAGTCATCAGACCAGGTCAGTGCTCAATATAATAGTGTTAAGTATTTGCCAATAAAGTTGGTAAACCATAGATGAGGAAATGTATATTTGTGTGTGGTTTTCTACCCAAGTTATGTGGAAATTGGTTAAAGCGGACGCTGTGTCAGTGGCAAAAGGCGCACTCATTGGCGAGGAGTCGGGATGGCTGTAGGGATTTGTAGGGGATTTGGAGGAGGCCATAATATTTTTTCAAGGTGCTCATTAACCCATTTCTCAAATTTTAGAAAAAAAACAAACTGAAATGGCTTAATTTATTTAACCAAATTAAGAGTTGACCATTTCAGAGTCATTGGCAGAGATGGAATTCATACTTTGTAATTTTTTTCTTTCACAAGAGATACTGGGGTCTTATTACATTAGATGGATTTGGCCCAAAGGTCTATGTATTACATCTCTTATGAGCAACTATGGACTTGGCTAATGCCTCTAACTATTTTAGGAGGCCTTATGCCCGCATGACTTGCCAAACAAACACTGCTCATTTTGAACTTGGTTGTATTGAACAAATTCATTATAGGTCCCACTTTTAGAAATGGAAAGAAGATTGTGTTGAAATTCTTAGGACCCTATTTTATTGCCATTGAGGGTATAAAATATATGAAGAAAATCAGGTACTCCTAAAGGTGAGAGCACAATAATGAAGAGCAAAATAACCTGATCTGGGAAAGAGAAAGACTAGGGATTAAACATGGATCCAATTAGTACCTATGATGTATAAATGTTTGAAGAAAATGGGGTCCTTAGGTTGGAAAAGCACAATGCGGATTGTCAACAGGTCCTTTTGGAGGAGACGAAATAGGGGACTTATATCCTGGGGTCCCATGGTACCTTTGATGGTACAAAAAATTTTGAAGAAAAAAAGGTGTGCGATGGAAATGAAGAAGGACCACAATGATCAAACAGCATAACCTTTGAAGAAATGTCACCATTTCAAGTCATCAGACCAGGTCAAGTCTTCAAATAATAATGTGTTAATTATTTGAAATAAATGTTTGTAAACCATAGATGAGGAAATGATAGTGTGTCGTGGTGTTCTCCAAAGTTATGTGGAAAAATTGGTTTAAAGAGGAACGCTGTTGTCAGTGGCAAAGGCGCACCTATTTGGCGATGGAATCGGGATGGCTGTTTTTTGTAGGGGATTTGAGGAGGCCATAATATTTTTTTCAAGGTGCCTCATTAACCAATTCTCATAATTTTAGAAAAATACAAATGAAATGGACTATATTTAAACAAAATTCAGATTTGTACATTCAGGTCATTTGGCAGAGATTGGAAAATTATACTTTAATTTTGTCATTTTTTTTTTTTCTTTGCAAAAAACGAGATATTTGGGTCATTATAACCTTAAGATGGATGGTCCCAAAAAGGTAATGTATTACAAATCTCTTATGAGGAAAACACTACTGAATTGGTCTATAATGCCTCTAACTATTTTAGGAGCCTATGCCCTGCCATGCTCTGCCAAACACTGCTCAGTTTGCACTTGTTGTATTACAAATTCAATTATAGGTCATATTTTAGAAAGAAAAGAGATGTGTGTGAAATTCTGGGACCCTATGTATGCCATTGATGGTTTATAAAATATATGAAGAAAATCAGGCCTACAGTGAAGAGAACAATAATGAAGAGCAATAACCTGATCTGGGAAGAGAAAGAATGGTGATAAATACCTGGGATCCCATTAAGTTACCTATGATGGTATAAATGTTTGAAGAAGAAAATGGGGTCCTATAGTGAAAAGCACAATGGCGGATTGTCAACAGGTACTTTTGCGAGGAAGAGAAATCATGGGGACTTATATCCTGGGACCCCATTGGTACCTTTGATGCGTACAAACGTTTTGAAAGAAGGAAAAAAGGGTGCGATGGATGAAGACCACAATTACCTCAATCAGCATCCATTTGGAAGAATGCACCATTTCAAGTAATCAGACAAGGTCAGTATCAATTATAAATAGTGTTAATTATTTGCAAATAAACTGTTTGTAAACCTAGAAGATGAGGAAAATGTATATTTGTTTGTGGTTTTCTCCCGTATGCTGGAAATGGTTAAAGAGGAACGCTTGTTGCTCAGTACGCAAAGGCGCACCTATGTGCGAGGGGGTCCGGATGGCGTGGGGATTTGGAGGAGGCCATAATATTTTGCAGGTGCTCATTGAACCAATTTCTAATAATTTTAGAAAAAACAACGAAATGGATAATTTATTTAACCAAATTCAGATGTACCATTTCGAGTCATTTGGCAGGATTGGCAATTCATACATGTCATTTTTTTCTTTCAAAAGAAGGATACTTGGGTTCAGTATTCCCTTTAGCATGGATTGGTCCAAAAGGGTTCTATGTATTACAATCTTTATGAGCACGACTAGAACTTGGTATAAGCCCTATAAACTATTTAGGAGTGCGCTTACGCTCGCATTCTCTTGCCCAAACACTGCTCATTTTGCACTGGTTTGATTTAACAAAATCAATTATAGGTCACTTTTAGAAGAAAAGAAGAGTGTTGCAAAATTCCGGGACCTATTTATGCCATTGATGGTATAAAACTATATGAAGAAAGAAAACCAGGTCCTACAGGTGAAGAGCACAATGAGCCAATAAGGAAGAGGCCAACTAACCGATCTGGGAAGAGAAAGACTTGTGATTATAAACTGGGGATCCCATTAGTCCTATGATGGTATTACATGTTGAAGAAGAAAATGGGGTCCTATAGGTGAAAAGCCAATGGCGGATTGTCCAACAGGTCCGTTTGGAGGAGAGAAATAATGGGGACTATATCCTGGGACCCAATGGGTACCTTGATGTACAAACTTGGAAGAAAAACGGGTACTATGGATGAAGACCACAATTATCAACATGCCTGACCTTTGAAGAAATGTCACCGCATTTCAGTCATCAGACCCAGGTCAGTCTCAATACTAATAGTGTTAATTTTCGCAAATACATTTTGTAAACCAATAGATGAGGGAGGAGGAAATGTATATTTGGGTGTGGTTTCCCCAAGGTTAGTGTGGAAATTGGGAAATTGGTTTTATAAGAGGAAGGAACGCTGTTGTCAGTGGCAAAGTGCGCACTATTTGCGAGGGACGGATGGCTGTGTGGGGATTGGAGGAGGCATAATATTTTTCAAGTGTGTGCTCATTAACCAATTCTCCATAATTTTAGAAAAAACAATGACAAGGGATTAATTATTACAATTAAGATTTCTTTGTACCATTTCGAGGCATTGGCAGGCGAGATGGAATTAATACTTTGTCATTTTTTTCTTTTCAAAAAGGATTACTTGGGTTCATATTCCCTTAGCTCGGATGGGTCCCAAAAGGTTAGTATACAATCTCTTATGAGCACTATCTTGGACTTGGTTTAATGCCTCTAAACTATTTTAGGAGGCGCTTTGCCCTGACATGCTCTTGCCACCACTGCTTCAGTGGCACTTGGTTGTATTTAACCAAATTCAATTATAGGTTCACTTTTAGAAGCAAGAAAGAAGTTGTGTTGAAATTCTGGGACCCTATTATGCCATTGAGGAGAATAAATATATGACTGGAAATCAGGTCCTACAGGTTTGAAGAGCACAATAATGAGAGCAAACAACTGATTCTGGGAAAAGAGGAAAAGACTTTGCGAGTAAAACCTTGGGCTCCCACATTAGTCCTGATGATGGTGATGAAATATTTGGAGGAAGAGAAAAAAGAAAAGAAAAAAGAAAATGGGGTCCTGGATACATTGTCCTACCTGGCTCCTGGGGTCCCCGCCCCGGTAACTGTGCACTTTTTTTTTTTTTTTGGCCTGCGGCGCCCCGCATCATATTAGGTTGAAGTGAAAAGTGAATCGAAACGCAAAATGAAAAGCACAAGGGTGGGTGTCAACAGGCCTTTTGAGAGAGGTGGGAGAAATCATGGGGACTTCTATCCCATGGGGCACCAATGGTTTGCATTTTCTGGGGGCTTATACTATTTCTTGTGACCTATATACCGGTTTTACTATGGCCGCTTATGAGTAATTAGAGCACTGACAATAATACACATCACGTGAATGAGAAGAAATGGCAGATGGGATCACCGAGTCCTAGAAAGTTTTCTGCCAACATTGTGCACAATTAGAAAGTAAAACAAAGTGCAACATAATTGTGAATAGTGGAGGCAGTGTCTGGTACTTTCTACTAAAGAAAAGAGCTTTATATAGGTTACCAAATCCTATAGTGTCACGTTGTCTGTACTGGAAGTAAATGAACTGCTTCGATTGAGAACAACCTGACAAGGAACATTGACCCTCAAATAGACCATGATGTAGAGACAAGGCGCACATTCACTCATAGATCCAGAACAGCAACTTTACCAAGACTGTGGTAATCTTCTTATATTTGTTACCATAGCCTCCTTCCTTCTAAAAAAATCAATACTTTAAAATTATGTAGTGAGGAAGAGAGCTCATGAGGGAATAAAAAAGCCAGCCTCCCTAAGATGCTTTACAAGCTGTTATACTGTACAGGAGCACTCCCCATCAGCTGTATGAGATAACATTCAGCAGAGGGAGGGGAGAAGGCGTGAAGAGCATAGGGTAACATGACAGGGGGCACGTTTTCATCTGGAAGAAACAAAACCACCAGAGGGCGACAGGTGTTTTTTACTGCTGAGAAAACTGGTCAATCTGTGGAATAGCCTGTGCAGGCGCTGGTCACAGCGGAGGAAGCAGCAGAGCGTTCAGAGGGTCTAGATGCTTTTTTACACAAATAAATTGACAGTATCTTAAAGAATTGTTCCCTAATCCTCCTCATCCAATCCATTTTCTCCTTGGTTGAACTATGATGGACATGTGTATAAACTATGATCCATTTGATACTATGTCCGTGCACAGGTAACAAGCCATAATCTGCAGCAAAGTATTGCCCCCATAGCACTTAACTCTTAAATATTATTTGCTCTAGAAGAGAAGTAGTCCATGGATAACAAATATAAGAAGATACCACAGTCACAGATGCTAGATCATGGTCCTGGTATCATGATGAATTTTTTATGGGAAGATTTCCTTAAGAATTAGTCAGTTATTAGGTCTATTATATCAGCCTATTGTCCAAGAGTGAGAATTTCAGGGTATATATATTGCATCCTAGACAATTAAACAGTCAAAACTTTTTTAACAAATTATTAAAAAGTAAAGGACAATTTCCTGAAAGGACAGTGTACGGATTTACGGTTTGGTGGTATGCGAGGTTCCTTTCATATTTCTTTTTATTAAATGAAACATATCTGTAAGTAACCATGTTTTATCTCTAACTATCATTTTGCTATTTGCTAAGCATTTTTTTCAACATAATTTTTAAAATATGTGAAGTTGTTACATTTTCTCGTCTTATTACAGTTGATCATCGTGACTTATGTCAGCATGGTGGCTCGATGCAAACATTTTGGCATTGAAACTTTAAACTGACCATAAATGCTTCTTATTGTTTTGTTTACAGGTGCATCACAAGAAATAGCAAGTGAATGTTATGAGCAGGCATGCTTAACCTTCCTACTGTTAGCTATTACAGATTATGTGCGAGTATATACTGTAAAAGCAGGAATAACCTGGGAATGGCAGAAACCTTATTTCTGTTTTAGTCACCGGACTCTAACACAACTGATGAACCGAATGACAGTGGTTAGGTAGTCACAATGAGGTGGTTATAGTTTTTGTATTGTTGCCGACAGAGCATTTCTCCTTTCTAGATGTACGTACATAAGTGATAAAAAACATAGACAATGCAAGCCGAATCATGGAATGTTGTGTCCCTGATGGAAAAAAAAGTGAAGAGTGAGCTGCTTATTATCAATCCTAAATATCACACAGGACCGATGCAATTCTAGTAGAAGAACGATGTATAGTGAGAATTGACATTGGAGAAGAGGAAAAAAAGGTACTGGACTACACATCCACACGTATAAGTGACATATTTCAACGATAGATTTTCAAAAACTCAAGTTCTAAGTACCATTTTGAGCAAATTGCAGAGCCACTAAACTACTTCAATGTGAATAAGTGTGGGGATACCTACACTATGTGTGGGCAATCAATGGCATCCACTGCCGTTCGTGGAACACGAGAACATAGAAGGACCAAGGCATAGTTTCCCACAAGCACCCATAGGCTTAGCCTAAGCCCCTGGCTCCGGGGCCCCAGCCAGCCGCAACCGCACACACAGCAGCAGATGCATGCAATTACCGAACCTGTGTGAGAGTTATAGTGAATTATGACCAGCACAGTGTGATGTACAAATTCAACTTAAAAACTGCAGCCAAGTCTGTAGTATATCTTGCCTTTGTGTCCTGTTCTATCTTCCATACTTTTGTAGAGCAGGATTGTAATCTCAACTTTCACTGAGCTGAAAACTATCTTGTCTCTTGCATAGAATCTTTCAAAAAGAACAAAATCTTACATGGCCTTACATTAGTGATCGTAACTGTTGTCCCTCAATTATGTGTTTGTTATTCCAATCAACGCGATTCAAATGATGACCACTAGATGTTGTATATGTGATATAGTTTCTCCTTAGACAATGAGTGGTATCTATGTGTGGCAGTATGAAAAGAAAAGGGTTACGCCCCTCTGGTGTCTATTATGAGTGGATTCATATACTGGGTGGGGGGGGGATAGCTTTGAAACTGCTATACTTTGTTACGTTTGAACTGCAGACATAACAGCTGTAACCGCCTTTTCGTATATCTGGTGGGGGGGGACACATCAGTGCCACTCTCACATTGCACTCCATTATCTCCATGTAACTATGAAAAATAAAGTACTGTAAATCTACCAAAGATACCAATACCGGTAATGAATCTAACTTCACATGCTTATTGAAAAACTGCATAACAGTTATGCAGAACAGACAATTCATTACAGAGGACACATATTAAACCTTTATATTTTCCTTGTAATGGTATAAGCAGGTCCTAACCTAAGACCGTATGGAAGATGCATGAGCTGAAATTCTAACCTCCATTGCAAAACTATACAAACCTTAAGAGGTTATCACGTACCAAAATTACAAGCTGCTTATTGATGACCTTCACATTCTAGTGCTAGATGCAGTTTGTGTAACTCATTGTATGTGCCATGTGTTTTAATTCAGTGATCTGCTGCTTTATAATGTATAGCTATGCCATTCAAATCAAAACCATTGCAAAATACTTCTAAAACAAAACTCAACTAAAAGCACTATCCATGGTTCCTTTCCATGGCATGCATGTCGGGAATCGGCGTTAGTAAAACTCCTGGACAACGCGGACAATGCACAAAGTGAGACACCTTGGAACGGAATCAAGTGGCATCCGGTCTTCACCACAAGCCGCTGCAAAGCAGGAGGGCTGTCTTGATGCAGCATGGTGCCTCAGGTAACAACAGGTGCGGCCTTGTAGCGGTGGCCAATATCAGATCGTGGAGAACGTGGCAGTGCAATCAGCGGTGCGCTGGCCCATTTTAATCTTCTGAGAGCCAGCTAGCGAGTACCTAGGGAGCGGAGCGTACAAACAACTGGCCTGGACGGAAGCAGGAGCGTGTGAGGGGGTGTGGTAGGAGTGAGGGTCCGTAGGGCGCCGCTACTGAGAGGGGCACAGGAGCACCCATTGACACTGCAGTGTTAAAACATGTACTGCCATCCCTCTTGTTCCTGACAGTGTCCCTTCTACAGACCATTCTGCCCAGAAGTACTGGGGGACCATCGCAATATTTCAACACAGGACAATATATATACTCGTAAATACTCGGATATAACCCGAACTGAGTATGAGCCCAGGTACCTAATTTTAACACACAAACTGGGAAAAACTATTGACTCGAGTATAGGATAGGGTGGTGAATGATCATTGGTCACAGCCTCCAGCCAGATATAGTGGCCAGCCCCCTGATCACTGTTATATGCCTGCCAGCCCATATTCCCTAGTATATAGCTGGTCAGACCATATCCCAGTTTATAGCTGCCAGCAGCCCCCCGTTACAGCCAGATCCGCACCCAGTATACAGCCAGCCCATTGCCCCCCAGTATCATGGCCAGCCCCCCAGTAGATAGCGCGCAGCCCTATATACCCCAGTGATATAGCCTGCCAACCCCATCTCCACAGTATAAAGCTGCAGCCAGCTCTCCTCAGTATATAGCCTGTCAGCCCCCCTGCCCCACAGTACATAGTCAAACCAGCACCTGTCCAAGTTTACAGTTATCCAGGCCCATGCCTGCAGTAACACCATTCCCTGTCCCCCATACACCTGCTAGCCCCTTGTGCCCCAGTATATAGGCTACCAGCCCACGCCGTAGGTACAGCCATCCCCGCCCACCAATATACAGCCAGCAGAGCCTCTGACCCAGAAAAAGCCTGCCAGACCCCAAAAGAAACTCAGTAGAGCCGCAAGCCCTGTCCCAGTATATAGCCTGCCTTCCCTGCCCCACCAATGTATAGCCAGCCCATTCCGACAAATATATATACCACCCACCCCCTGCCCAAGTATGCAAGCTAAAAAAAAAAATAAACTGTACTCACCCTTCTGATGCACCCGACAGGTCCTTACTTGCTTTGGGTGCCTGGCTCTGTCTTTCTGGTCCTCCTCTCTTCAGCCGCGCTTGCTGAGATGTCATGTGTTTGTGGCATCTGCATTGTGAGCGTACCTGAGGAGTAGCCATCATAACCGAAGACGGTAGCCAGTCATACCAAGGCAAGAGGAGGACCTGCAGGGGTGTCCGAAAGGTGAGTACAGTGTTAACTTCTTTTATGAGACTGAATATAATGTATAAAGCTTACTTTACTTCCCCTGCAAGGGCTGTATGAAATCTATTGTGGAAATGAGAGAGAGAACACAGTGTTATGTGTGGACATGCCTCTGCTACAACTTTACCACTCTTCAGGAAGGTGGGGAATAAGGGAAAACCTAACTATTTGAAGAAAAATCAACCTCACGTTGCCACTTAGGAATTTCTATCATAAATCTCATACTCATCTCTCATCATGAGGAAAGATGAGAAAAGCAGTGAGCATCATGTAGGAAATGAGCTTGTTGATGTTAGTACTGCAGCCACTGGCTCCTGCAGTACTTGGTGCTCTACAATCCCATGATATGCATAGATATCAGTGGAATAGTATATAGCAAATCTAAAAGGTACGTACGTGGCAGGACAGGTTTCTTTACCGACAAACCAAATTAAAACCTACCTTTTGCATACATAACTTTTAAAAAGGAAATTGCTTACATTTTTTGTTTTTTAAAGTTTATAAAAAGTTATTTAAAGTTGAGAACTTTTTTCCCTATGTAATTTTCATTATCTGCTCATTTCAGGAAAATTATCAATCTACAGAGAAAAATAGTTGGATGCAAAAAATTAACTCTCAGTGGGAAATAGATTGCCAGACATGAGTGCTACAGACATTAGTCCCAAACTCTGTAATGAAACCGACACTCAAGGATCCAAGAAAATTTCATGCTCAGCTCCCAACAAACAGACCAGAGACCGCGGGATGGTAAGAGCGGGTTAAAGGTTATGGTGATTACTGCACACAGTGTGTCTTGCTGGAAAGATCCTCTTGCCCAAAAAACATTACAGTCGTTCAGTGTTCTGTATGCAATCTTTGGAGAGAGAGAAATAGAGAAAATCAATGTAGAGGAGGGGGCCCCGGGCAAGACAAAAAATTCACATACGGGTCTAAGTCAAAAACCAACATACATTGATGTGTGTTGGTAAAAGGGCTTGTGCCAAGAAAAGAAACAATGCATTATCTTCTCCACCGGATGAAGTGTGAATGATGGAGGACTCAGGAAACTGGATTAATGTAGTGGTGAATCGCGTGGGCCCTGGTCATGCTGTCCCTTTAACCTTGGTATAGTCTGCGATGGAGCTCTGAAAAGGGATGCAAAAAAGGGGCTAGGTCGAAAAAATAAAGCATACAGATTCCTACGTAACGTTGAACAGTTGGCAACAACAGGGCCCAAAGCAAAGCACAGAAGGGAGACATATTTTGCTCGACATAATCTTGATGGAATCTATAGGCTTGCTGTCTGCACGGTCCAAGTGTGGATTCTGAGCCATACCAAACCTGAAGACAGCCAAGAGTTTTTGCTGATACAGAAGACTAATATTAAAAGATCACTAACTTGTCAACACACATTGCATAGAATCAATAGTAATTTGGGATATATTTTATAGATACCATGTGCCTCTTTCTACTGTAACATAAAACGTTACTTTCCTCTAATCTTTCCACTTGAAACTTTGCTGCATCCCTTTGCTTGCAAGATCAACAGACACCAAGATGTTCGATTACATAGAAGTTTATTACAGAGGAAGAGGGAGGGGAGCAGTGACTCTCAGGAAGCCAGCCTCACAACCAAGCGGCTTATAGGTGATGCACCACACTCAGGACCAAAACCAGTGACTATTCCTAGATTGTACATGCATGTGCTACAGATTTTTCAACGTTGCGAAAGCGTATTTAGTGCTTTATTTGAGTTACATCAGAAAAATGTTATTCACCATTTGCGGAAATATGTAGTAAAGAAAAATCATTAGCTGGATAGTCATAACTGGCACAATGACCTAATCAAAGTGACTACAAAGAAAGAGAGACATACCAACCTTGTGCATCTCATGGTTAACAAAATAACTGATAACAATGTAGAATTTATCATATAGAATTTTCCTCATGAAGTAATATAAAAAAAATCTGAAGAAAACAAGTGACTGACCCCTGCACATGTGTCAAAAAATGATTATTTCAATTATTTATTATACAAAACCACAGCTTATTAAAATTGTGCAGATTTAATTACCCGGTCTGTCAGCGATCCCGCGGCGCGCGTTCTCTGCAGGATAGGGATTCGGGTCTTGCGGCGATTCACAGGCAGTTCCCTCCGAGTCACCAGGTCGGGCCTGTGAAGTATAGGAGGAGTTACTGGACTTCACGAGCCAGGCCGAGTGCAGGTAGCGCCGGTCCAGCGACACTTTTTTAAAAAAAAACTGCTAGCGGTTTCTCTGAATCCATCAGGGATTTCGTTTTGGCACACGCCCACCGATTTTCGTACGGTGCACGCCGCGCCGATGCGCCACGATCCGATCTACGTGCGCCAAAAGCCCAGGAAATTCAGGTCAATTGCTCGATAAAGAAAAAAAAAAATTTGGGAACCGACGGTTATTTAAAACGCGATCGCGGCCCTTAGTAACTGACCATTGTACCAGGAATGAAATAAGTGTAAGTAAAATATTTCATATGTGGTGCTGTTTCTCTTTGGAGTTAAGAGAATATGTGAATGACAAGTTTGCAGACTGTTATAAATTGGGGATAAATCCATGTATTACAGTTGCTGCAATACCAAGGTATGGACTTCCATAATGAAACATAGTCATGATATATTTCCTTGATAATATCGTAAGTACTGGACCTTATCACATGCTAATTTTAAATCTATGATTGTGCTGAATTATGGAATTACGTTCATCTTCTTTGTGTTTATCTTGATTGTGTTGTTTGTGATGTTTTACAAATATCATATAAATTTATATAAATATATACTTATGGTTCTGAAAATTCTGTCAATATAATTCTTTATTAGTGGTGTATTTGGTAATCAAATCAAACGATTGAGTGTTAACACCGTAGGATTTACAAATTCTGGAAAGGTTAGTTGCTCATGGAGACTGTTGTCAGGTATATCTTCTAGAGTGGATGAGATAATTTTAAAAAAAACCTATTCGGGGGGAGCTCGGGGTGATGTCAAATTTACCTCATCGGGGGGGCTCAGTAGGCATTGGTCAGTCAAACATGAGCTTGTTCCCTGGTCAGCCAATGACAGCTAACAATATTTGTCCTTAGGTTGAGGAAGGGGTTTTCCCTAACGCAAAACAAGGACTGTAAATTTATATTATATTTATACTTGTGTTTGTTTTTATGCTAAATAAATTGCCTTCTTTATATTAGAAGGAGGGGAGTCATATGTCTTGATGTGGATACTCCAATACTTTTTAGACGTTAGGCCACATTTTTGCACTGTTTCATTTTCTTATTTTTGCTCAAATGAACATGTATAAAACTAGGCAGCCCCAAAGGCAGCCCAAAAAAAGCAAGTCTCCGGAAGGAGACATATTAATGATCCTGAACATCAAAGTAGTTTGAAATGTTGGATACAGCTGTCTGCATATGGGGGTCATTCTCATTTGAGAAACAGATTTCTAAATGGCTATAACAAAGTCATGGTATTTTGTCTTCCATTGGTTTTACTTGGACAACCAGACTTCAAAAAAGGTGTTCATTGCAAACGCTGCACAAGTATTAGAATTGTCCGCGACCACATATGTCAAAGGAGTGGGAACTGCTGAAGTGTCTTCTCTCGGATTTGGGAGAAGTAGGTCCTTGCAGAAGGGAAACAAAACAGAGGGCAAAGCGCGCCCGATTCAAGCGTATCTCGGTGACAGTGGATTTACAATAAACATATATATATATAACAGCAAAAAAAAAGTGGCAGCACTCCGAGATTTGTGGAATCAGAAAAACGTACTCATTTATTCACACGTGTCAAGGCTAACGTTTCATCTATCTATCTATCTTATATATATATATATATATATATATAATATATATATATATATTAGGCTTACCTCATTGTGAACATAGGATGGCTTTTTATTTTGTGAAGATGGTCTGGTAAGCTGCAAGCCGTCTGCTCCGTGACCAAGCAAAAGTCATACTTGCTGCTTCTGATCTGGGTTTAAAGGGTACACAGCACAAAAGATTCTAGGAGCCTTGAGAGTGGCATCAGGCATATAAACATGCGTAGGGGCACATTTACTTGGGTCCGCAGACGCACTATCGTTGGATATTCGTATTTAACTGGGATTTTGGCGCACGCAGATCGGATTTTGGCAGCATCACACCAGCTTTCATGCGACCAAATCATGATTGGACTAGGCGCGGGACTTAAAATTTAAATTATGTCGCAAGCCAAGCACTACATGCATGCGGAAGAAGAAACGTGAACTCCGGCGGACCCTGAGCGGGGAAGGGACAGATGCAGGATATCGGACGCACGCTGGTAGTGAATCGCGGCAGCGTTGCATTCTTCGGGGAACGCACCCGGGATTGCGCAGGGACGGGTAAGTAAAAAGTGCCCCATTATACAATTGAGAAAAGCACACTGTAAAAAAGGAAATTACATCAAATGATTGACAGATGTAAATGGATTCTACTGAAGACCTGCTCCTTTTAAACACCATCATTAAAATGTGTAATTGCACATTGTAATGAATGAGGAGGAAAATCCCCGTTACTGCCAGTACTAAAATTTATTTATTCATTATAAATAGATGTGTTTTTCTAAGATTTTGCCCTCCCATCTTTCTTAGATTAGTGGTTATTAGTTGGCATTAGTATTCCAGCTATTAATGATCCTTTATTTTACATTAATTATTCACACTGTTGCTTATCACCATCAATCTGTATACCTGTATACCTAAAATTTCATTGATTTTACCCATTATTCCCTGTATACTGTACCTTGAGATTTAGATATCATCTTAATCCCTTTTTTATACTACCAATTAGTTTATTTCTATTTTACGTTACATTCAACCTCTCTTATATATACTGTACATTACATGCCGCAATCCCCGTACCATTGATCATTCTATTAATGTAGAGGATCGCAGTTTTTCTTCCATTTATTTACAATTTTTTTGTCAACTGACAGAATTTTGGTTGATTATCCATCTATATTCAAAAATTTTCAATTTTCAAACTCTGACATAATATTTAATATTGGGAATTTGGAGCTAGTATATAAGGGCTCTTTGACTACAGATCTATGATTTTATGTTAAAAATTCTGATGTGGGATATGAAACGTCTCTATTATGAGTTTTGAATGGAGCTTAACCCCCTCTGTCCGATGTCAGCACTAATGTAGACATACCTTGTCTTTTCCAAAGTTCAGGTTAGTTACACATGTGTTTAGCAGGATCAATTTTAATCTGATGGTTCCAGAACTAGTTGTTTTCAGCTCCATAATATTTTGCACAAAAGTCCAGCCCATACATTAAATCACCAGTGTGGGTAATGAAGAGTTGAGTGTGACCCTTTTTATGCCTAGGTTGGGAGTGGTGAGATAGGCAGTATTTTTTGCTCATACCCTGACATAATCCGCCTCATTGCATCCATTTTTGAAGGGTATCTAACAATATTTTTTGCAGGTCTCCAAGATTACTGCCTAGCGATATATTAATATATTGGGGGAGGCTGCCCAACTCACCACATCTAAACATATAGGGGCTCATTTATAAGGGTCCGCGGTCCGCACTATCGTCGGAATACCCAAGATTTCCGTTTGCGTCGAATTTAGAAAGGGTGTTTTGGCGCATCGGATTTTGGTTGCATCCGGTGTGCGGCTTTCATGGCAACACAAATTGGGGGTGGGCCGGTGGTACGATTCAACAGATCGGACAACGCGGGGGAATTAACAAAGAAATTTGTGTCGCAAGACTGCACTAAACAACCCGGAAGAAGAAGGTGAACTCCAGCTGACTTCAGCGGGCCGCATCTGCCATGAGGAGGAGGGGGGGGGGCTGCTGTATATATTTAATAGGGGGAGATTTTGATTAGCTGGGGGGGGGGCTTATATATTTATATTGGGGGGCCAGATTCTGTTATTTGGGGGGGGCTGTTATTTATATGGGGCAGGATGTGTTTTACTGGGGGGGGGCGTATAAAAATAATGAGGGCTTGAAAAAGGCTCTCTTGAGCCGAAATGTCACTTGTTATATGTGATGGAATTAAAAGGACCCCATTATATTTTTCACTCAAACAATGTGCTGCACGTTTTCTCATATTTCTATTTGGGACTTAAGGCCCAGTCCTAAGTGTGCTGCACCCACCTGTCAAGACGTCTTGGGTGCTGCTTGTATTTTCCTATTGTATATATATATATATATATATATATATATGATATATATTACATTAATCAGGGTAGCACTCTATATAAATCACATGTTACATAATACAGGGTGTTGTATATGATGGAGTGCTGTGCATGCATTAATTCCAGTAGAATATATAAATAGATATATATATATATATCTATATATGTATATATATAGGGATGTTTTATATGTGGGAGAGTGAGTCAGTTGTGTTGTGAGGGGTATATATATTAGGAGCACAGTTCCTTCAACTTATACTGTATTGACTGTGGTATTTTAGCGACACCGGATGGAGAGTGCTGCACGGAGCTGAAGATATATGGCGTGAACTCAGCCGTGATATGCATGGATTGGAGAAACCCGGAATAAAGTCCTCCTGATGGAGAGATTGTCATCTATAAGGTGTTAGATGTCACTAATGACTTCAGAACCTGTAGTCAGTCACACAGTGTCAGTGATCCTGTGGGGATGTTAATGTTAGTAAAGTTTTCAGCATTTACTGAACAGGGAGCGGGCAATGGAACAGGAGTGTTGTGGGGAGGGGCAGCTTTAATATTGCCTCAGGCAGCAAATATGCTAGAACGGCCCTGGACACAAATATTATATTTTCACATGATCTGTTGCCCTCTGGTTCACATGACCTTTGCCCATGGCATGCTGCTTGAATTCAACTTCTGGACCAATTCTTGCATAACATGCTTGCATTTTGTCACCATTTGTGGTTTTTGTTTGTCCACCCGTCTCTGATGATTGACCACAGGTTCTCAAGGATGAAGATCTGTGGGAGTTTCCAGGCGTGAACCCAAAATTCTATGTTTTTGTCCCTAAGCCAATTTAGTTATCACCTTTGCTTTATGGCAAGGTGCTCCATACTGGAAAAGGCATTGTTGACCACCAAACTGCTCTTGGACGGTGGGAGAAGTTGCTCTGGAGGACCATTCTGGTACCATTCTTTATTCATGGTATGTGTTTAGGCAAAGACTGTGAGAGAGCCGATTCCTTGGCTGAGAAAAAGCCGCCCACACATGAATGGTTGCAGGTGTTTTACAGTTGCATGAGACAAACTGGTGGTATCGCGACCTTGTCCTTCTCGAACAAGGTGTTTTCCAGATGTTCCAAACAATCGGAAAGGGGATTCATCAGAGAAAATGACTTTACCCCAGTCCTCACAGTCCACTCCTGTACCTTTTGCAGAATATCAGTCTGTCCTGATGTTTTTCTGGAGAGAAGTGGCTTCTTTGATGCCCCCTCCTGACACCAGGCCTTGCTCCAAGAGTCTCCGCCTCACAGTGCGAGCAGATGGAACTCCACCTGCTACTGCCATTCCTGAGCAAGCTCTGCACTGCTGTTAGACCGATCCAAGCTGAAACACTTAAGAGACAGTCTGGCGCTGCCGGGCCTTTTGGGCGCCCTGGAGCCTTTTTGGCAACAAAGGAACCTCTCTCCTTGATTTCCTTGATGATACAATAGATTGTTGACTGAGGCGCAATCTTTCTAGCTGCAAATAGTCTTCCCGTTGGCCAGTTTTGTGCAGTGCAATGATGACTGCACGTGTTTCTTAGAGATAACATGGTGATTAACGAAAAAGAAACAATGAGCCAAGAACCACCTCCTTTTTAAGTGTCTCAGTGGTGTAGATACTTACGTTAATCTGACAGATGGACTCCAGCCCTGTCTCCTTCAACACCCACACCTGTGTTAATGGAAAGCAATCACTGAAACCGAGGTTAGGCTTCTCCTATGAGGCAGGCCTGGCCAATGACGTTGAAATGTGTTTGGGGAAAAAGTTCATGTGTAGGCAATATATGAGTGTTGCAATTAATGTGCTGTTAAGCTGATCACTCTTGTTATACAGCATAGACTTTGTAAAAATTAAATCTGTAGCATTACTTCAAATTATGGATACATGTACGGTGCTAGCCTAATTCCCACATATACCATACCATGTGCGCCCAATCAAAAGAAATTCGAATTAATATTAGTTCATTGCTTTCATTAACCCCTTAAGGACGCAGCCTGTTTGCAGGTTAAGGCTCGCAACTTTTTTGAAATTTGACCAGTGTCTCTTCCTGTGGTAATAACTTTTCAACGCTTTAAGTATCTCTGTGATTTTGAGATTGTTTTCTCGTGAGACATTGTAGTTTATGTTAGTAGTGTCATTTCGGTGATCCGTTCCTTTTTTGGGGGGTAAAAATTCAAAAATTTAGGAAAAATTTGAAAAAGACTATTTTCAAAGTTTCAAATGTTATAATTTTTAGACAAAAAGTGATACCACAAATTTTTTTTGATAGAAACCTTTTGCCATTGGTCTTCTTTTTAATCCATATTGTTTTACGTTTCCATTTTTTATGGATGTGAGAAGGTTTGAAGTTAGTAGCAACTTCTCAGATTTTCTTTGAAATTTGAAAAATGCGAACTTTTTGGTGATCAATTCAGTTGGAAGTGCCTATAAAGGCTTAGTACTATATACCCCCACAAGTAACACCATTTATGAACTAACATCTCAACCTATTCAAATCAGCATTAAGAAGTCTGTTAACCCTTTAATTATTTTCCGGAAGCATATGAAAATGGAGTGGAATTTTGAAATTCAATTTTTGATTTCAATCTTTCCAATTTAGCCCTAAAACGGATACATTCAGAAGGAATTTGATGGTAAATATATATTCCTAATTTCTTGCCCTGCTTCTTCCGAGTACGGCAATACCAGACATGTGGATGTCAGCTGCTGTTTCCCGACATCGATGTCCAGACAGAGTTAGCGATACGGGAATTTGGAAGGCCAATTTGGCTGCAAATATTTGTGGTGCCACAGTGTAATTGAAGAGCCCCTGAAGTAAAAGTCAATAGAAAACCCCCAAAATGTCACCATTTCGGAAACTAGACCCCTCAAAGAATTATCGGTGGTTGTGGTGAGCATTTTAACCCCGACACGCGGTCAAAATTAATGCAAAGTAAATGGTGCAGAGTAAAATTGGTTTTTATCTCAAAAATGTCATTTTAGTGCCTCAATACTGTGGCCCAACCCTGCCACTTTGACAAACACCCCAAAAATCATTCTGCGGGTTGTCCGAGTACAGCAATAACACACATGTGCCAATAATTTACAGACTGGGCCACAGAAGGGATGAGAACGGAAGGAGTGAAATTTTGATTTTCCAGCTCCGTTTTCACATGTTTGGATTTGGAGTGCCATGTCATGTTGGCAGGGCCCGTGGGTGCCAGTGCAATAGAAAACCCCAATAAATGATACCATTACGGAAACTAGACCCTCAAAGAATTTACGGTGGGTGTGGTGAGCATTTTAACCCCCGACACGCTGGTCAAATTAAATGCAAAGAATGGTGCAGAGTAAAATTGCGTTTTTATCTCAAAAATGTCATTTTAGTGCCTCATATACTGTGCCAACCCTGCCACTTTAGACAAACACCCCAAAAATCATTCTGCGGTTGTCCCGAGTACAGCAATACCACACATGTGCCAATAATTTACAGACTGGGCACACAGAAGGGATGAGAACAGGAAGGAGTGAAATTTTGATTTTCCAGCTCCGTTTTCACATGTTGGATTTGGAGTGCCATGTCATGTTGGCAGGGCCCGTGAGGTCCAGTGCAATAGAAACCCCCAATAAATGATACCATTACGGAAACTAGACCCCTCAAAGAATTATCGGTGGTTGTGGTGAGCATTTTAACCCCGACACAGCTGGTCAAAATTAATGCAAAGAAATGGTGCAGAGTAAAAATTGCGTTTTTATCTCAAAAATGCATTTTAGTGCCTCATATACTGTGCCCAACCCTGCCACTTTAGACAAACACCCCAAAAATCATTCTGCGGTTGTCCCGAGTACAGCAATACCAAACATGTGCCAATAATTACAGACTGGGCACACAGAAGGGATGAGAACGGAAGGATGAAATTTGATTTTCCAGCTCCGTTTCACATGTTTGGATTTGGAGTGCCATGTCATGGTGGCAGGGCCCGTGAGGTGCCAGTGCAATAGAAACCCCAATAAATATACCATTACGCCGGAAACTAGACCCCTCAAAGAATTTATCGGTGGTTGTGGTGAGCATTTTAACCCCCGACACGCTGGTCAAAATTAAATGCAAAGTAAATGGTGCAGAGTAAAAATTGCGTTTTTATCTCAAAAATGTCATTTTAGTGCCTCATATACTGTGCCCAACCCATGCCACTTTAGACAAACACCCCAAAAATCATTCTGCGGGTTGTCCCGAGTACAGCAATACCACACATGTGCCAATAATTTACAGACTGGGCACACAGAAGGGATGAAAACGGAAGGAGTGAAATTTTGATTTTCCAGCTCCGTTTTCACATGTTTGGATTTGGAGTGCCATGTCATGTTGGCAGGGCCCGTGAGGTGCCAGTGCAATAGAAACCCCCAATAAATGATACCATTACGGAAACTAGACCCCTCAAAGAATTTATCGGTGGTGAGGCATTTTAACCCCCGACACGCTGGTCAAAATTGAATGCAAAGTAAATGGTGCAGAGTAAAAATTGTGTTTTTATCTCAAAAATGTCATTTTAGTGCCTCATATACTGTGCCCAACCCGTGCCACTTTAGACAAAAACCCCAAAAATCATTCTGCAGGTTGTCCCGAGTACAGCAATACCACACATGTACCAATAATTTACAGACTGGGCACACAGAAGGGATGAGAACGGAAGGAGTGAAATTTTGATTTTCCAGCTCCGTTTTCACATGTTTGGATTTGGAGTGCCATGTCATGTTGGCAGGGCCCGTGAGGTGCCAGTGCAATAGAAACCCCCAATAAATGATACCATTACGGAAACTAGACCCCTCAAAGAATTTATCGGTGGTTGTGGTGAGCATTTTAACCCCCGACACGCTGGTCAAAATTGAATGCAAAGTAAATGGTGCAGAGTAAAAATTGTGTTTTTATCTCAAAAAATGTCATTTTAGTGCCTCATATACTGTGCCCAACCCATGCCACTTCAGACAAACACCCCAAAAATCATTCTGCGGGTTGTCCCGAGTACGGCAATACCACACATGTGCCAATAATTTACAGGCTGGGCACACAGAAGGGATGAGAATGGAAGGAGTGAAATTTTGATTTTCCAGCTCCGTTTTCACACGTTTGGATTTGGAGTGCCATGTCATGTTGGCAGGGCCCGTGAGGTGCCAGTGCAATAGAAACCCCCAATAAATGATACCATTACGGAAACTAGACCCCTCACAGAATTTATCGGTGGTTGTGGTGAGCATTTTAACCCCCGACACGCTGGTCAAAATTGAATGCAAAGTAAATGGTGCAGAGTAAAAATTGTGTTTTTATCTCAAAAAAGTCATTTTAGTGCCTCATATACTGTGTCCAACCCATGCCACTTCAGACAAACACCCCAAAAATCATTCTGCGGGTTGTCCCGAGTACGGCAATACCACACATGTGCCAATAATTTACAGGCTGGGCACACGGCAGGGGTCAGGAAGAAAGAAGCACAATTTAGGTTTTCAAGCTTCGTTTTCACTAGATTGGTAATGGGGGGTACCCCCGAGGTACCAGTACAATAGAAACCCCCAAGTAGTGAACCTATTTTGGAAAGGGCACCCCTCAAAGAATGTATGTAGGCTTGTATGATCATTTTAACCCCCAACACGCTGGTCAAAATTGAATGCAAAGTAAATGGTGCAGAGTAAAAATTGTGTTTTTATCTCAAAAAAGTCATTTTTGTGCCTCATATACTGTGCCCAACCCATGCCACTTTAGACAAACACCCCAAAAATCATTCTGGGGGTTGTCCTGAGTACGGCAATACCACACATGTGCCAATAATTTACAGGCTGGGCACACGGCAGGGGTCAGGAAGAAAGAAGCACAATTTAGGTTTTCAAGCTTCGTTTTCACTAGATTGGTAATGGGGGGTACCCCCGAGGTACCAGTACAATAGAAAGCCCAAGTAGTGAACCCATTTTGGAAAGGGCACCCCTCAAAGAATGTATGTAGGCTTGTATGAGTATTTTAACCCCTAAGGTGCTGGCTCAAATGTAATACAAAGTGAGTAGTGCAGAGAAACAATTGTATTGCAATTTATCAAATATGCCATTGAAGTGACAAAAGTATTTTGCCCAACTCATGCCACTGGGGAAAAACACATCAAAAATCATTCTGCGGGTTACCCCGGTTAGGGCAATACCCCATAGGAGGCAATAATCTGTAGGATGGTGACACGGCAGGGCTCAAAAGGGAATAACTTGTTGGAGCACAGACATTGTACTTTTTTTTTTTCTTTTTGGCATCATGAAAGATTTGTAGATGCCAATAGGGGCCAGTACAGTAGAAACCCCTAAGAACTGACCCTATTTTGGAAACTACACCCCTCCATGAATTAATCTAGGGGTATAGTTAGCATTTTAACCCCACAGGTGGACCCCTGAAAAAGTGCAAAATGGATAGTGCATAGTAAAAAATATCCATTATGTCATTTCCTCATTACTGTGCCCAACCCATGCCACTTTGACAACACCCCAAAAATCATTCTGGGGTTGTCCGAGTACACATACCACACATGTGCCAATAATTTACAGGCTGGGCACACGGCAGGGGTCAGGAAGAAAGAAGCAGCAATTGTAGGGGGTACCCAGTAGGTACAAAGTAACTAAGCCCAAGTAGTGAACCCAATTTTGGAAAGGGCACCCCTCAAAGAATGTATGTAGGCTTGCATGAGTATTTTAACCCCTAAGGTGCTGGCTCAAATGTAATACAAAGTGAGTAGTGCAGAGAAACAGTTGTATTGCAATTTATCAAATATGCCATTGAAGTGACAAAAGTATTTTGCCCAACTCATGCCACTGGGGAAAAACACATCAAAAATCATTCTGCGGGTTACCCCGGTTAGGGCAATACCCCATAGGAGGCAATAATCTGTAGGATGGTGACACGGCAGGGCTCAAAAGGGAATAACTTGTTGGAGCACAGACATTGTACTTTTTTTTTTCTTTTTGGCATCATGAAAGATTTGTAGATGCCAATAGGGGCCAGTACAGTAGAAACCCCTAAGAACTGACCCTATTTTGGAAACTACACCCCTCCATGAATTAATCTAGGGGTATAGTTAGCATTTTAACCCCACAGGTGGACCCCTGAAAAAGTGCAAAATGGATAGTGCATAGTAAAAAATATCTATTATGTCATTTTGTGCCCAGCTGCTGCCATGGGAGACAAACACCCTAAAAATCATGATGCATGTTTTCCCGGGTAAAGCATACGGGACAGTAATCTACAGGCTGGGCACATGGCAGGGCTTAGAAGGGAAGGTGCGGCATGATGTATAAGCTGTGCGTCAGGGTAACAACAGGGTACTCTAAAAATCCAGGGATGTATGATAAATTCGGAAGCAATCTTTCATACATAACCCTGGTTTTTCTGGGCATGTCTCACAGTGATGAATGGTGTCCTTCCGAATGCCATTTTTGGAGCACACCCTGCACCTCTTTTGTGACCTTCCCTTGCTGGCTGTTTGGGGAACTACTCCTGGAAAGTGCTGCCCTGGTACAATACGTGATGTGGCCTCACTTCCAGATGTGCTAGCACTCCCCCCTTCCTGGTCTCCAAAAAGAAAGTACTTTATTACCATCTCTTGAAATTCCAGGAAAGTTCCCCTCTGGCCGGCATATCGATGCAGCACATAAGCATTATACAATGCCATCTGCATGATGTGCACGGCCAGCTTCTTGTACCACACCCTCGACTTCCGCATGGCATTGTACGGCTGAAGCACCTGGTCAGACAAGTCCACCCCTCCCATGTATTTGTTATAATCTAAAATACAGTCTGGCTTGGGGGTTTCTGCACTGGCACCTCGTACTGGGACAGGGGTGGTGGTGTGCTCATGTATTGTGGTTAATACAAGGACCTCTCTCTTGTCCTTGTACTTAACACACAATACAGAGTCGCTGCATAGTGCCCTGCTTTCGTGCCTTTTAAGTTTTTGCCCAAGCAGCGACTTAGGGAGACCTCTCTGATTTCTGCGTACAGTGCCGCATGCCGCAGTATTTCTGGAAGTGAGGCACTTGAACAGGGTGGTGCTGGTGTAGAAATTGTCCAGGTAGAGGTGGTAGCCCTGGTCCAGCAGTGGGTGCACTAAATCCCACACTATCTTCCCTGTAACACCCAGGAAGGGGGGGCATTCTGGGGGCACTATAGTGGAGTCCTTCCCTTCATATACCCTGAACTTGTATGTGTACCCTGATGAACTTTCGCACAGCTTATACATTTTCACACCATATCTTGCCCTCTTATTGGGCAGGTACTGGCGGAATTGAAGTCTCCCTTTGAATTGTACCAGGGACTCGTCTATGCTCACATGTTTGGCGGGAGTATATGCCTGGGCAAACTTGGCACTAAAATGATCTAATATGGGCCTGACCTTAAATAACCGATCATAACTGGGGTCACCTCTGGGTGGGCACTGTGTGTTGTCAGTGTAGTGCAAAAACTTATGGATGGCTTCAAAGCGCATCCTGCTCATTGCCATGCGGAACATGGGGGTGTGGTACAGTATATCTGTGCTCCAGTAGTCCCTGATTGAAGGCTTCTTTACTATCCCCATAAGGAGTATTATGCCCCAATACTTGTGCATCTCTGCTGCAGTGACAGGGGTCCACCTGTAGGGTTGTGCATAAAAGGACGTGGGGTTTTGGGCAATATGTTGTGCAGCGTAGAGATTTGTCTGAAATATAATAATATTTAGCAGCTCCTCATCAAAAAAAAACTTAAAAAAGTCTACAGCTCTGAGCCCTGTCGTGTCAAAGTTAATGCCAGGATGGCCCAAAAAGTCAGGGACCTGAGGGGTATAATTATCTGGGGCTACCCATGTGGGGTCAGTGGAAGCCCCAGACGCTTCTCCTGCAGAAGTCCCAGAAACTTCTCCTGCAGAAGTCCCAGGCACTTCTCCTGCAGAAGTCCCAGGCACTTCTCCTGCAGAAGTCCCAGGCACTTCAATTGCAGAAGTCCCTGGAACCCTACGGCGCCTTCTTGGGGGTCCTTCCAGGTCACTGGAAGATGAGCAGGAGGATGATGATAGGTAAAAGGGACCATCATCCCCACTAGCTGACTCGGTGTCAGAGGCAAGCATGTTATATGCCTCCAACACGGTGTACGTCTTCTGAGACATTGCACACAAAAAAAAATAGAGAACAAGAAAAATTAGATAATGTGCACCAAACTACACGGATAAACCGTCTAGCAGGCACACAAAAAAAAAATATAATGCACACCAAACTACACGGACAAGCCGCACAGATGGCACACACAAAAAATAATGTGCACTAAACTACACGGACAAGCCGCACAGATAGCACACAAAAAAAAAAAAGATAATGCGCACCAAACTACACGGACAAGCCGCACAGATGGCACACACAAAAAATAATGTGCACTAAACTACACGGACAAGCCGCACAGATAGCACACAAAAAAAAAGATAATGCACACCAAGCCACACGGACCAGCCGCACAGATGGCACACAAAAAATAATGCGCACTAAACTACACGGATAAGCCGCACAGATAGCACACAAAAAAAATAATGCGCACTAAACTACACGGACAAGCCGCACAGATAGCACACAAAAAAAATAATGCGCACTAAACTACACGGACAAGCCGCACAGATGGCACACAAAAAATAATGCGCACTAAACTACACGGACAAGCCACACAGATAGCACACAAAAAAAATAATGCGCACTAAACTACACGGACAAGCCGCACAGATAGCACACAAAAAAAATAATGCGCACTAAACTACACGGACAAGCCGCACAGATAGCACACAAAAAAAAAGGTAATGCACACCAAACTACACGGACAAGCCGCACAGATGGCACACACAAAAAATAATGCGCACTAAACTACACGGACAAGCCGCACAGATAGCACACAAAAAAAAAAGATAATGCACACCAAGCACACGGACCAGCGCACAGATGGCACACACAAAAAGTAGCTAGTACGGGTACACCTACGGCGTTCTGGAAAAAATATTACCAGGCACCGAAAAAAAAAACTATGTGCACCGCGCAAAAAGGCGCACAAATGCACCTAGCTTGCCCTAAGACAAAACTAATACCGCTAAGATGCTAAAGATTCTGTGCAGCGCTATTCACACGGCGCACTGAAAAGTGCGTCCAGTGCAGACAACGCTAACACAGCGCACTGAAAAGTGCGTTGGGTTCAGAAGGGACAGACAGGGAAAAAACGGAAGACACGTGGGATCACACAAGGCGAATCACAACAGGGAACACACAGGGACACAGGAAAAAACAGATAGGATGGGAATTGTAGGGAACAATAGGGATCAGATAAGGATCAGAAACATATTTATAGTGTAAAAGGTATTTTGGTGCACACAGAACGCTTCTTCCTCTCTCAGGATACCAAACCAAAATGTGTGCCGCGAGGAGGAAGAGGAAAGTGCTAAAAGCACGTTTTTAGCCTAAATCGCGTAATTGGCCAGTCAGGGTTGATGGCCAATCACGGCGATTGGCGGGCGGGACCCAATTTGATTGGTCGGGTGACGGAGACAGGAACTCCTCCTGCCTCTGTCACCCAAATTTCAGCCCGATGTCACCACGTCTCGCGACGTGGTGACAATTCTAAAATAGTATGCGCTCGCGCAGTAGCTGTACTGCGCTGAGCGCCAATAGTGGGAAGCTGCGCAGTACAGCTACGGCGCGGAGCGCTAAGGGGTTAAGAAGCTACTACTTTTTGTTTCATTTATTTTATAGTATCATAAGCAGGAGTATTTTTCAATAGTTTGCCTTACGGCTTCTAAAGATGATAATGGGTCTAGACAAGTAATAATTACAACGTCGGCATATAGACCTATTCTATGCTCTGACTCTTTGCTTTTAACCCCTTCCCGACATTTGAAGTAATAGTACTGCATCGGGGGAGGTGCGTTCCCGCAAAATGCAGTACTATTACGTCATGCTTCTGGCCCCGGCTCCTGAATGGAGCCGGGGCCAGAAGCTGCGGGTGTCAGCTATATATTAGCGTCCTGCCTCTAACACCCGCGATCGGAGATTTCTCCGATCGCGGGTGTTAACCCCTAACAACCTCTTTTCACCCATACATTCAAGAGTTAATTAAACCTCATCAATTAGCTAATGACCCACTAAAATGAAGTATTTGTAAAGTGCATCTCATGTCGCAAAAAATAAGCCCTTAAATGTCCAAATTGCCCAAAAAATAAAGATTGTATAGCCAATAAAAGTGACAATGCATAATCTGCTCTGAATGGCGCAGCTTCTCTTTGATGCCCTGGCGTGTGCCCATACAGCAGGTTACCACCACATATGGGGGATTGTTATACGCGGGAGGGATAGGGTATCAAATTTTGTGGAGAGTTTTGGTATTTTATCCACTGAAAATTTGTACATTTTTTGAAAAACACATTAATTTAGTAAAAATAATTTCCCTTTCAAAATTGCATCCGATTTGGTTTTAACCCCTGTAAAACAATTAAAGGGTTAACAAACTTCATAAAAGTTGTTTTACGTACGTTGAGGGGTATAGTTTCTATAATGGGGTAATTTATGGGGTTTTACTTTTATTTAGGCCTCTCAAAGTGATTTGAAACCAGAGCAGGTCCCTCAATAGCAGGATTTTGCGTTTTTTATGAAAATGTGAAAAATCGCACCTAACGTTCAAAGCCCCATAACATCCTACAAAAATAAGACTATGCATAAAAATCCATGTCCACATAAAGAAGACATTCGGTGAATGTTAGTTATTAAGTATTTTTGCGGTTATGACTATGTATGGAAAAAGTAGAACATTTTGAAGTTTGAAAATCAAGAATTTTTCCAAATTTTCACCAAATATCTGATTTTCTCATAAATAAATGCAAAACATACCACCAAAATTTTTCAACTAACATGAAGTACAATGTGTCACGAGAAAACTATTTTAAAATCACTTGGATATGTTAAAGCGTTCCGAAGTTATAACCACTTATAGTGACACAGGGCAGATTTGAAAAAATGGGCCGTGTCAGGAAGGTGAAAAGTGGATTCAGCGTTAAGGGGTTAATCCCCTGGATATGCAGGTTTTGTCTTATAGCCTGGGCAAGGCTCTCCATTATTAAATTAAAAATTAAAGGTGATAGGGGGCAGCCTTGCCTAACCCCATTCCTTATTAAGAACTTTTTAGAGATATGCCCCATCCCCGAGACATATGCTTTTGTATTTGAATATAGAGACATAATTAATCCCTGGAAAGTCAGGGAGAAACCAAACTGGATTAAGACAGCCTCAAGGAATATCTAAAGAACCCTGTCAAATGCTTGAAAACCCATTTAACTTCCCCTAATGTAAAGGGTGCGTCCAGAACCATATTTTGATTAGAATCTAATTCTAGTAGTCCTAGGGAATTTAGGTACTCTTTCATTGCTTCTCTTGAGGGTCTAACTACTTTACCTGCTCCTACTAAGTTATATAAATCTGAGTAATAGTCACTAAAACTATCTAGTATGTTTTGTGGATCATAAATTTCTCGGCCATTGAGTATTAATTTTTCTATTTTCCTGTCTACTTGTTCTCTTTAAATTATTAGATAATGATTATTTTGCCCTTGATACAACTTTATATTTTTTCATGCCTAATTTATATAAATTATTAGTATAATCTTTTTCAAGTAAATGTTGGAGTCACTGTCTTAAATCCAGTGATTGAATATTAATAAGGTCTGTAGGTGATTGTTTATGTAATTCTTCTAATGTTGAAATTTTACCTATCAATGCATCTCCTGGTTATCTTCCTGTTTTATCCCCCTGTGTAGCCATGTCTACCCTATCTTTATATCTTTAGTCCAATAGTTTAATCTCCAGTTAGCATTAGAGAATGGAACCATATGTCTAGTTAGGGTCATTGAAAGGCGGACAAGGAAAGACCAAAAAGCGCTCATAGAGTAGTATGGTCGTAGGCAGTGGTGCTGATTAGGGAAAGTGGAGAGAGGCTCACCGGATTTGGTTGTGCTGTATTAGGCACAACTCTAATGAAGGTGAAAAGGTTGATATCTCCTGGTGCTGCCTGTGGACAAGGGTCGTCGAGACACGGTTGCCAAACCAGTCTAAAAGCGTAGTTGGTAGAACAGGAAGGGTACTTGTCTCAAGTCGGCGCACAAGAACGTCAAATGCACAAGATGAATCAATAAAGGGGGTATTTTATCGGTATCTAAGGAACACAATGCGTTCGGAGTCTAATATGACTCCTTTATCAAGTGGGTAGA
The DNA here is from genome assembly GCA_019512145.1 of Engystomops pustulosus. Taxonomy (NCBI): domain Eukaryota; kingdom Metazoa; phylum Chordata; class Amphibia; order Anura; family Leptodactylidae; genus Engystomops; species Engystomops pustulosus. The sequence continues at coordinate 34,965,703 of CM033651.1, read as the reverse complement.
TACTCACCCGCGCTGCAGTATCTACCACTTGATAAAGGAGTCATATTAGAATCCGAAACGCATTGTGTTCCTAAGATACCGAAAAAAATACGCCCCTTTATGGATTCATCTTGTGCATATGACGTATCTGTGTGCGCGACTTGAGACAAGTACCCTTCCTGTTCTAGTTAGGGTCATTGTGATGGAGTGTGAGGGGTCAGAACATGTAATGGAAGAATTTCTGTTTAAAATTCTATTCAATAATTCTTTTCTAACTGTGAAAAAATCTATCCTGGAATATGATTGATGTCTATTTGAAAAAAAAGTATAATTTCTTTTGCTGCCATGTATAAATCGTCATATATATTGTTCAGATTTTGGTTAGCAAGTACCTTTTTAAGATCTGCATGTAACAAAAATATTTGATTATGTGTGTATTACATGAATTTTGTAGTGTATACCATAAGGGACTCGAAGTGGCCCATGAACAAGTTGGCATAACTGGGGGCCACTCGAGTACCCATGGCCGTACAAAGGATTTGGTAATGCTGTTTATTCTGGAAATCGAAGAAATGATGGGTTAGTACAAATTCTAAGCCTTTGAGAAGAAACTCGGTTTGTGTATATGACAGGTCTGTATCACTGGAGAGAAACCACTCTGCTGCTCTAAGTCCTAGATTGTGGGATATATTGGAATAGAGTGACATAACGTCCATTGTCAAAAAGTGGTATCTTTTTGTCCATTTTACAGTTTTTAGATTTTTAAATAACTGTGTGGAATTTTTTAGGTAACTGTATTACTAGCGGTTGGAGAAATAAATCTCTGAAGTGCGACAAATTGCTGGTCAAACACCCTATCCCTGAAATGATAGGTCTACCATGGGGATTTGATTCATCCTTATGTACCTTAGGTAATTGGTAAAAAAAGCATTTTTTGGGTAGTTTACTGTAAGAAAATTTTTCTCTCTTTTATTAAAATTTTATTTTTTGATGCACTACTGATGAGAATATTATATTCTTGTAGATACTCTTTTGCAGGATCTTTTTTTAGGATCTTGTAATATTTTTTATCCGACTGTATTAGCTCTGCTTCTTTAAGGTAGGTCGTGCTATCTTGTATCACGATACCCCCTCCCTTATCCGCTGCTCTTATCATGATATTTTTATTATTTTTTAAAACATGCAGTGCTATTTTCCCTTTTTGAGTCCAGTTTTTCCCAGGTGATTGTTTTGCGCTAATCTTTCAGAATTCTTGCGCTACTAAATCTTAAAAAGTTTCCAGACGTGAACCTTTGGTGTGTGTTGGGTTAAATTTTGATTTCCCCCTCACATTTTGGTGAGTATAACAATCTGATTTATTTGGCTCCTCTATGGTCTGTGTGACTGGTTTCTTCTTATGTTTGAAGAATCTTTTTAGGGTCAGTTTTCTTACAAACTGATTTGAATCAAGAAAAAGTTTAATTTATCTGTATTTTTTGACAGACAGAAATTTAAACCTTTTTCAAGCGCTGTAATTTCATCTGCTGTTCGTATTTTTGTAGACAGGTTGAATATTTTTGTGGTACATAATGTTTTATCTTCTTTGTTTTTTGGATTTTTTCTTTGTGTTTTTTGGGGAATTTTTTTGGTTTGTTTCACTTCGTTTTCTGATTCCTCCTCTACATCCTCGTTTTTTTCTTTTCTTTTTTGGGGGTTGGGAGTGTGTAGGGGAACAAAGAATTTTATTATTTGATTCTGTATCTTTTTCTTTTTCAGAGATGTATTTGTTTCCATTCTTGTGATATGTATCAGAGTTTGGCAACTACTCAGATTGGTGATCTGTTGTAGTGGGGTTTGCGGACGAGTAGGTCCTATCTCTTAAAAACACTCATTGTGGGAGAGATTGATAGAGAGAGGTGATGGAGGAGTTTCTAATATGGTGGCTCTAATATCTGAGCTACAGGAGGGGAATCTAGAGATGTTTGGTGTATCTTCATGTGTAGTGAGTATTGTATCGTTGAAGTCAATTACATTTTCTCTATTTTTTGTTGTTTGGTTGTCATTTGTGGGTGTGGTATTTATCTTTAGCGATGGTAAAAAAGGATTAGCTGATATATCGCTTGAGGGAATGATCTGTTTCAGTTTTGGGGTCTGTTGGTTGTTAGTTAACTGTGTGTTGTTTGTATTCTCTATTCTTTTTCTCATTGGTGCGTGTTTAGGTTGTTCTCTTGGGTTTTTGGATATGCTTCTGGTATATACTCTGTTTCTGTTCTCTTGTTGTGGATATGCTGTATAGAGTAGTATTTGGAAAGGTGTTGTTTGGCTGTATTACCAAACTTCTGGTTGTAGTTGTTCTTTTTGTTTTAGGGTTCTCGTTGAGTAGTTTTTTGGTTTTTTCGGCAGCCAGATCTTGTTGCAGTGAGCTCTGCAGATTTTTGTGGCACATTACCTTTAAAAAAAGCATCAGAAAAGCGAGTGTGTGAGCTTGGCGGCGAGTGTGCATTGATCCCAAGTGTGGGCAGTGTCTTAAGTGTGACTTAGGTTTAAGGGACTTACGTTTGAGGGGCTTTAGCAGGTAACTGCTGTGTTTTGTGTTACTTTGACTGTAAATTCTTCTTTCCGTGCATATTTCTATTGTAATCCCCATTAGAACAATGGACTCCATAAGTGGCATTGGTACACAGTGTACATCCTGTGCCATGTATGCTTTCCTTGAACAGCCGTTCGAGGGGGAATACTGCTGTGTGGGATGTGTGAAAATTGCTCATCTGGAAGCCCAGATTCTGGATCTAAATGAGCAAGTTTCAAGGCTGCGGGCAATTGATAATATGGAACGAAGTTTGCTGCTCCTGGAGCACAAACTCTCTGGGGAAGATGGGTGTGGGGAGGGAAGTATGGAGGTGCAGAGTGAGGGGGCAGCTAGTTGGGTAACATGTAGAAGGCGGGGTAGAGGGAAGAGTTGTAGAGAGTCTAGTCCTGATCTGGTGCACCCCAATAAGTTTGCCAGGCTGGCGGATGAGGGGGATATCAGCTCTGGGGTAGCAATGCTGCAGAAAGACGTGGCCGCTAGCAACCAGGGGACTGTCTGCTCCAGTAAGAAGGGTAATGGGAGCACAGGCAAGGTCAGACAGGTGCTGGTAGTGGGAGATTCTATT